>LR812525.1:14823573-14934117 GCA_903798195.1 Danio kyathit
TAATGCAGCGGCACTTTCTGCACCGCCGAGGGGATTCATGGGATACGAATGTGTGGGCGTACAAATGGAATTGGCCCTCCTATCAAAAAAAACAAAAACAAAGAAAAAGAGAGAATAAATAAAAGAAATGAGAGGGGGGCTTTGCTCAGATCCGACACAAATAAGAGCTGGGAGGTGGAAGACAGAGTGGATGTTGAGTCAGATGGAAATTATGGCTCCCCTCGCGTTTTCTCTGCCTACATAATTGGCCCATGAGCCTAGTTTGTTTAATTCTAGTGTGCATTAATCTGGAGCTCGGCGACCTCTGTGGCATAATTACTTCTGTAAAACTCAAACGCGCGCACACGGATCATTCTACACACTGCAAACAAATTGATTACAGATTAAACGGTAAACTGGAGGAGCTCAAGAAGGAGAGAGGAGCAGAGAAGTGCCCACAGCTCGCTTAGCGCCCTTAATCCAATCAGAGAGAATGGCTTTAAAATTCAATTTAAGGGGAAAAGCATAAAAAACGCCAGGTGTAAAGGAAGAGGGAATGGCCTAAACGGAGCCATTTATGAGGGATAAGAATCAGAAACAGCTGAAAACCCTCCTTCACAACACAATGAAAAATAACAATATAACAGAATAATGTAAAAGTTTCATTTTGTTACTAGTGTCACTGTTATAAAGCTGTACGTTGCAAAAAAAATAAATTAATAAAAGTATGATTGAATCAGAACTGTGGTGTTGCTAACATAAAGCTGTACATTGCAATATATATATATATATATATATATATATATATATATATATATATATATATATATATATATATATATATATATATTTTTTTTTTTTTTTTTTCGTATGGCTGAATTCAGAACCTGTCAGGGATTTTCATTCATTAATTAATTTTAATTTTTAGCATAAACATTTAATGTAAATATATATTTTCTTAAAACAAGTTGTGCTATTTCATGCAGTCTTTCTTCTCAAATAAATGTATTTTTTTTTATGTCTTGCGAGGTCTAAATTAATTCATAATATTATTAATTGGCTTATTTTTTTACTAGAATTTATTACAGAAAATGATGAACAGTCACAAGACTGACCAAAGTGCTGTACACAAGACAAGTCAAAAATAAAAATACAAACGGAATACAAAACATAGAAATAAGACAAGACAAACCCAGTATATATATATATATATATATATATATATATATATATATATATATATATATATATATATATATATATATATATATATATATATATATATACATACAGGCAGTGCAGAGTTATTAGGCAAATGAGTATTTTGACCACATCATCCTCTTTATGCATGTTGTCTTACTCCAAGCTGTATAGGCTCGAAAGCCTACTACCAATTAAGCATATTAGGTGATGTGCATCTCTGTATCCCATGAACTGAGAAAAGTCAAGCGTGCAGCTGCCAAGATGCCACTTGCCACCAGTTTTGCCATATTTCAGAGCTGCAACATCACTGGAGTGCCCAAAAGCACAAGGTGTGCAATACTCAGAGACATGGCCAAGGTAAGAAAGGCTGAAAAACGACCACCACTGAACAAGACACACAAGCTAAAACGTCAAGACTGGGCCAAGAAATATCTCAAGACTGATTCTTCTAAGGTTTTATGGACTGATGAAATGAGAGTGAGTCTTGATGGGCCTGTGGCTGGATCGGATCGTTCCGACTCAGACGACAGCAAGGTGGAGGTGCAGTACTGGTTTGGGCTGGTATCATCAAGGATGAGCTTGTGGGGCCTTTTCGGGTTGAGGATGGAGTCAAGCTCAACTCCCAGTCCTACTGCCAGTTTCTGGAAGACACCTTCAAGCAGTGGTACAGGAAGAAGTCTGCATCCTTCAAGAAAAACATGATTTTTATGCAGGACAATGCTCCATCACATGCGTCCAAGTACTCCACAGCGTGGCTGGCAAGAAAGGGTCTAAAAGAAGAAAAACTAATGACATGGCCTCCTTGTTCACCTGACCTGAACCCCATAGAGAACCTGTGGTCCATCAACAAATGTGAAATTTACAAGGAGGGAAAACAGTACACCTCTCTGAACAGTGTCTGGGAGGCTGTGGTTGCTGCTGCACGCAATGTTGATGGTGAACAGATCAAAACACTGACAGAATCCATGGATGGCAGGCTTTTGAGTGTCCTTGCAAAGAAAGGTGGCTATATTGGTCACTGATTTGTTTTTGTTTTGTTTTTGAATGTCAGAAATGTATATTTGTGAATGTTGAGCTGTTATATTGGTTTCACTGGTGAAAATAAATAATTGAAATGGGTATATATTTGTTTTTTGTTAAGTTGCCTAATAATTATGTACAGTAATAGTCACCTGCACACACAGATATCCTCCTAAAATAGCTAAAACTAAAAACAAACTAAAAACTACTTCCAAAAATATTCAGCTTTGATATTAATGAGTTTTTTGGGTTCATTGAGAACATGGTTGTTGTTCAATAATAAAATTAATCCTCAAAAATACAACTTGCCTAATAATTCTGCACTCCCTGTATATATATATATATATATACAAACATATGCAGATTTATAAAAAAACACATTTCAACAAATGAATATAATAAGGAAAAGCGCCAGTCACTAATAATGTTATAAGGTTAAAAGTAATATATACAGCAGTCGATCAGCCGGAGATCAGTATTGGCCGATAATCCCATTTTATGACTCAACCAGTACTTATTGATCTGGGGTGCATTTCCCAAACAACGAGGTTTGGGAAAAGACCGATGTAGTGAAGAGTGTTTCCCAAAACTGTAGTTTCTCTGTCGCAGATCCATCGTTTGAACCACGTTAGTTATAATATAAAGCATCCTTATTGATCCTCTAAACGGGTGGTAATAATTTTTTAGAGAAGAACCCCATAATTTCTTTGTGCAAATTATATTGTTTTACACGCAGATGCACTCGTTTTCCATAATAATTGAAATATATGTAAATGGCACATATAGGGCCTGTGTTTCCTTTACACTTTATTGAGAACATTACATAGTCTATTCTAAAACATAAAATCACTTACAAAAGCTAACACATATCCTAATATCATATATAAATCATATAAATAAATAAATAAATAAATAAATAATGAGGCTATTTATTAAGAAATTAAATGTAATATTATTATTATTTAATAGGAAATTAATAAAATCCTACTTTAATAATATTAATAATATTGATGATGATGATGATTATTATTATTATTATCAGTAGTAGTAGTAGTAGTATTAAGTAGGATATTGTTTATTCATTTTTTTGAAAAGTCTACTTTTACAATTTGACATGCAAACCACTACAGAAATGTTCTAACCAACAGGCCCATGTCATATACAGTACAGATACTTGATAAATAATCTAATAATAATCTGGGTAACTGTGAATAGAACACAGCCAGGAACTATGCTTCTAACTACAGCTGCAGAGGTGTAGTTGCAAGCATACAAGTTTGCGACGCAGTTTGCGAATGTTTGATGGAACGACGGATTTGGGAAACGCCAAATCAACAAACTATGTTTGTAACGATGGAACTTGTGACGTTAGTTGGCTAACGATGGTTTTCGGAAACGCACCCCTGGCTGATCTCATGAACCGATCGCAAGTGTTTGTTTGAGTTTACAAGCAGAGGAAGATGCACCTGGGTTATACATAAAGAAGCAACAACACGAGAGGAGGTAAATGATAGTAGCTAAAATACGTACAGATGCGGTGCGACCGCACGAGTGAAGGTCTCTGTGTCGCAACCATTGAATATCCAGTGTTGTGAGCTGCTGGGACGCAAGCAGAGCGATTGACCCCTATCTCGTGTCTCATTAAACCGTATGACCTCTCCCAGAAGCTCTATGGCATATTCATACCAGTTCTGTGACGGCCGCAAATTAGTTAAAATACCCTGCAAATCATGGTGACGAGAGTGAATGAGCAAGAGAACAGATTGCGAGAGGCATGTTTAGGAGATTATATGCAACATCCTTCATTTGTTCTCTTAGGTATCAGAATCAAGCATCAGAAGCATCAGAATCGGTACTCAATGGAATTCGGTATTGGCCGCAAAAATCCTAATCGGAGCATCCCTAATATATATATATATGTTACATATATATATATGTTATATGTATATACAGTATACATGTTAGGGATGCTTCGTATAGCCATATATATACAGTATATATACAGTATATATATATATATATATATATATATATATATATATATATATATATATATATATATATATATATATATATATATATATATATATATATATATATATGGCAACATTTTTAATAGTAATTGATCCAGTTTGGCAAATTATTATATTAGATCCATTGATTTCAACTTTTCAACAAACAAACAAAATTAAATAAATAAAAATAATTATTGTAAATAAATAAATAAATACAGACTTCAAATAAAAAATAAATATAAGAGAATTAAAAAATAGTGCCCAAATAAGTAAAAAAAGTCATAAAATATTAGGGGGAAAACAGCTTTTACATTGACATTGACTACATTTTTAATGGTAATTGATCCAGCTTGGCCAAATATTATATAGGATCAATTGATTTAAACATTTAAACATATAAATAAATAAATATAAATGGACTAAAATGGGCTTAAATAAGTCATAAAATATTAGGGGAAAAAAAACTGCTATGCTTAGTCATTTATTATTTTTTCTTCGGCTTAGTCTCTATCTTAGTCTCAGAGGTCGCAACAGCGTAATGAACTGCCAACTATTCCAGCATATGTTTTACAGAGCAGATACCCTTCCAGCTGCAACCCAGTACTGGGAAACACCCATACACTCTCGCATTCACACACACTCATAGTCTATGGCCAATTTAGCTTATTCAATTCACCTATAGCACATGTCTTTGGACGGTGGGGGAAACCGCTGAGCCACCGTGCCACCCACTATACTTCTATTATTATATTTCATATAATAGAATTACTCATGTAGTTAATTTTATATCATATAATTATTTAATTATAAATAGCTAAATAAAATCGATCTGACAAACACACACACACACAAACTTGAGTGAAAGCACAATGAAAACATTGATTAACAAAAACCCCATTTCAATGGAGAAAATCCTTGAACACGTCTGACAGTCCAGGATCAGGCCTGATTAGAGTCTGAGAGAGCAGCACTTAAGATGTTTTCTTACACAGATGATGGTTTAATGATGAGAGACGGGAAACCGATTATGTCTTCAGAAAGCTGTCATATAAAAATATCCAGGACAAATCAGATCAATGATGAAGATTCTGATCAGTCTGAGAATTTAAAGGAGAAGTGTTTCATTCATTCATTCATTTTCCTTCGGCTTTTATCATTTATCAGGGGTCGCCACAGCGGAATGAACCACCAACTATTCCAGCATATGTTTTACGCAGTGGATACCCTTCCAGCTGCAACCCAGTACTGGGAAACACACATACACTCACATTCACACACACTCTCATACATTACAGCCAATTTAGTTCATTCAATTCACCTATAGCGCATGTTTTTGGACTGTGGGGGAAACCGGAGCACCCGGAGGAAACCCACACCAACATGGGGAGAACAAGCAAACTCCACACAGAAATGCCAACTGGCCCAGCAGGGACTCAAACAAAGTGACCTTCTTGCTGTGAGGCAACAGTGCTAACCACTGAGCCACTGTGCCACCCTAAAAGGTCAATAGGTTTTACTGTTAGCTCAAGGATCTGACTATCCTAAAGCGCTCTAATATCTCAGATGCCGACAGCTCCTGCAGACATTGGAAGCATTGTTTTGTTTTGCTTTTTATCTGTAATGGGATGGAAATCATTATCGTTCACATAAATTCAGTCAAACGGTTCTGTTGTTTCTTATTATGTTTTACGATGAGGCTGAGTTTTGAGTTAAAGGAGTAAAGCAGCTGTCGGAGCAAGAGTTCAGATTTGGGTTTTGTGTTTCTCAGTGCAAACTTCACACACAGACTGAATGTTGCAGGAAAGAATTTGCATTTTTGTCGTATGTATCAGAATTATTAGCCCCCTGAATTATTAGCCCCTCTGTATATTTTTCCACAATTTCTGTTGAACAGAAAGAAGATTTTTTTTTCTAACACATTTCTAAACATAATATTTTTTATAACTCATCTCTAATAACTGATTTCTTTTATCTTTACAATGATGACAGTACATAATATTTGACTAGATATTTTTTCAAGATACTAGTATTCAGCTTAAAGTGACATTTAAAGGATTAACTAGGTTAATTAGGCAAGTTTTAGTAATTAGGCAAATTGTTGTATAACGATAGTTTGTTCTGTAGACAATCAAATAAATATATATTGCTTAAAGGTGCTGTATGTAAGTTTTTGATTCTTCTAAAGCATAAAAATACCATAATATGTTTGCAGATATTTAAGAAACATCCCAAGTGAACATACTTGTTTAACTGAAAAACAATGCTGAAGTCAGATATTCTGCTTTGAAAATGGTTTTTCCGTGCCGGAACGCTGTTTTTGTTTAGGTAAAGTTAACCTGCAGAATGCCAGTTTAGCCAATTATATTTCAGCACTCCGGGTTGCCTTGTTGGAAAACAGCGTATTTCATTCATTCATTCAGAAAGGCTCTGAAAGCATGCATCCGTGACCAAAATGGACAGTATCAGACGTCGAAATGAGACAGATTCAGTTCCACATGAGGTTATTAATTAGCAAATGATATAAATATTACGAACTTAAACATTAGGTGAGCAGGTTACATTGTAATCTCGTGTCCTAACAACACGCAAACAGCAGTTTGACTCTTTGCACCAGACGAAACACGACAAAAATGTAAATACAGCCTTTCAGAAGCACAGAATAAGCACTCACTCAAGAAACAGTAAGGTTTAGAATCCATTCAAACTCACATTGTTAGCATTTAGCACTGAATAAAACACACGAGGCTTACCTGAGGTGCACTGTCATAGGTTTCACATGTTGAGCTGTGAGAAAATGAAACCGTTTCTAATATCTCAATTCGAGGTGTTGGTTAGAACTAAAACTCCTTTTAATATGGAACATAATTCCTTCTATCGCGTGTCGTTGATTTTATTTAGAACACGGTTTAAATCACTCGCTCCTGTACTCAATCTCTGGCATCCCACGCGTGTGTTTATTTTGATCTAGGAGTGCAATACCCAGTTCAACCACTGGGTGTCAAACTTACATACTGCACCTTTAAGGGGGCTTATAACATCAACATAGGCTCATTTTGAAAACATAACCCTATATACATTTCTGGAAATTATCTAGCCAGAAGTACAAATAGCTGCATTTCGTCTTTAAAATGAATGCTACAGGGTGGTATGACACCGTTCCTTTTCGCGCTTATCTCCATGTGGAGAGTTTTTCCGCTGTTACCAGTTTTTTCAGTGGCTCGCCATGTACATCGGAGGATTTGAGACGCAAAGTGAAATTAACTGTGACGAAGGGGTTCAAGAGCGGCAATGAACAGTTTCAGAAAGCAGGTAAGACAAAAACAAAAGCCAAAAATTAAACAAACAAGTAAATAACAGGGTGACAATGTGGTAAAATATGAAAATGTGGTAAAAATCCGGCTGCCGAGAGGGCTTTTCTTTTTCTAATTGCTTTTCAAAACACTAGCTACAATTTTTATGCGCATTTTGGAGATGCGCGTGAAAAATTGTTTGATGGAAACGCCAAAATGTGCATACATTTTGAAAATGCGCATTAAAACATATGAGCATAACTGAGTAGGATAAACTTTTTATTCAATAAGAAAAGATGCGCTTAAACTACAATGGAAAAACTTTTACCGAACAAATTCCAGTATGTGCATTAAAAAGGTAAGATTTTGTTAGGTAGTGCTGTCACCTCACAGCAAGAAGGTCGCTGGTTCGAGCCTCGGCTGGGTCAGTTGGCGTTTCTGCGTGGAGTTTGCATGTTCTCCCTGCGTTCGCGTGGGTTTCCTCTGGGTGCTCCGTTTTCCCCTACAGTCCAAAGACATGCAGTACAGGTGAATTGGGTAGGCTAAAATGGTCCGTGTGAATGAGTGTGTATGGATGTTTCCCAGAGATGGGTTGCAGATGAAAGGGCATCCGCTGCGTAAAAACGTGCTGGATAAGTTGCCGATTCATTCTGCTGTGGCGACCCCGGATTAATAAAGGGACTAAGCCGAAAAGAAAATGAATGAATGAATGTGATTTTGTTATAAGAGATGACGTAAAAAACAGCAGACTGAGCACATCTGAAATGTTGTTTTGGTCATTCTAAAACGCCTTAACCGTTTGTTATTATATTAATAATTACCTCCAGGACTGTCAAGAGCGTCTGTGCTCTGCGTCTCATGCCTTCAAACGTCACCACGTGTTCATTGGGTGTCGATATCGTCTTCTAAGGCACTTGCTAAAGTCATTTATTAAATAAGTAATAGATTCACGAAGCTTCTCCTACCGCAGCAAATTCAGTTTTTACTGTTGATATTTGGTGTCAGTTAATCAGGAAGTGGCGATTTTGTTCTCTTTGATTCATTGAATGGAAATAGTGCTTTATTCACACGTGTTTTATGCGATATTCCAGTATTGCACATAAAGTTAATTTGCATTTTTGGATGGAAACAGCTACTGTCAGTTGGGTTTAGGGAAGGGGCTGGGCGCTGGTCAATCGGTGCTTTTTAAAACACTGAGTGGGGGTATCGATTAATTGGTCAGTCAGTCAGTCAACATAAATGAACGGCACTTGCGAGAGAAATTTGAGATCTTAATAAGCGTAGACAGCGGCCTCTGGTGGATTCACAAAAACAAAAATTGCAAAAAAACATAGCTCCTGGGATGTATTTGGCGCTCCCTAAAAATGTATATAGGCGTACGTAATCAGAATGAGCTTGGGTTAAATAATATTGACCTTAAAATGTTTTTTCAAAAAATTAAAAACTGCTTTTATTCTAGCCGAAATAAAACCAATAAGACTTTCTCCAGAAGAAAAAAATATCTTAGTAAATACTGTGAAAAAATCCTTTCTCTGTTAAACATCATTTGGGAAATATTTGAAAAAGAAAAGAAAAAAAAATCAGAGGAGGGCTAATAATTTTGACATAAACTGTATAGGAAATGTCTATTGGGTGCACGGTCATAATTGCACACACGCACACTTGTTAAAGTGATCCTGCCCGGGGTTGAAAGTGCGACGCGTGTCTTTCTTTTGGCCATCAGAGTCTCTGTTCAAAGGCTGGAGGGACTCCTGACACAACAAGCAGCTTTAAATGAGGCCGGGCAGGCAGCCAAAGCCATAATGGCACTGCCAGAGAAAACACACCAGTGCTGAAGGAAACGGTTGATTTTTATGACAAATCGAGTCTGCTGGTAATGTGGCTTCACAGCTCCTGGAGAGATGCAGTGATCTCATGAGCCGCGGCCCATTAAAACAGCATCGCACACGCAGGACTGAAGTCATCCGGTCCACAGAGTCACGGGTTCAGCCCAGATGAGCACTGTTCACTCTGTGCTGTATGTGAAGGAACACACAAACAACATATACCCTATATACACTCGTATGTCTTACAAAATAATATACTAGTGTCTTACAAAATAACTAGAACAATAATATGAGCTGTCATCATGGCAAAAAAAGAAATGAGTTATTAGAAATTAGTAATTGTCTGTTAAGCAGCAGTTAGAAAAAATTATTAAAAAAAAAAATTATACATATATATACATATATATATAAAAGAAGTCAAAATTATTAGCCCTCCTGTAGTTTTTTCTTTCCTTTTTCAAATATTTTCCAAGTGATGTTTAATAGAGCATGAAACTTTTCACAGTATTTACTATATTATTTTTTCTTCTTTCATTTTCTCACAATGCAAACAAATTGATAAAACATGCTGCATTTTCTCACAACACAAACAATTTAATAAAACGCACTGCATTTTCTCACAACACTAACAAATTAATAAAATGCGCTGCATTTTCCCACAACGCAAACAATTTAATAAATCGCTCTGCATTTTCTCACATTGCAAACAAATTAATAAAACATGCTGCATTTTCTCAAAACGGAAACAATTTACAAAAATGGACTGCATTTTCTCATAACACAAACAATTTATTAAAATGCGCTGCATTTTCCCACAACGTAAACACTTTAATAAAATGCGCTGCATTTTCCCACAACGTAAACAATTTAATAAAACGCGCTGCATTTTCCCACAACACAAACAAATTAATGAAACGCACTGCATTTTCTCACAACACAAACAAATTAATGAAACGCACTGCATTTTCTCACAACACAAACAAATTAATAAAACGTGCTGCATTTTCTCACAACACAAACAAATTATTAAAACGTGCTGCATTTTCTCACAACGTAAACAAATTAATAAAACGTGCTGCATTTTCCCACAACACAAACAAATTAATGAAACGCACTGCATTTTCTCACAACACAAACAAATTAATGAAACGCACTGCATTTTCTCACAACGTAAACAAATTAATGAAACGCACTGCATTTTCTCACAACACAAACAAATTATTAAAACGTGCTGCATTTTCTCACAACGTAAACAAATTAATAAAACGTGCTGCATTTTCTCACAACACAAACAAATTAATAAAACGTGCTGCATTTTCTCACAACACAAACAAATTAATGAAACGCACTGCATTTTCTCACAACGTAAACAAATTAATGAAACGCACTGCATTTTCTCACAACACAAACAAATTAATAAAACGTGCTGCATTTTCCCACAACACAAACAATTTAATAAATCGCTCTGCATGTTCTCACATTGCAAACAAATTAATAAAACATGCTGCATTTTCTCAAAACGGAAACAATTTACAAAAATCCACTGCATTTTCTCACAACACAAACAAATTATTAAAACGTGCTGCATTTTCTCACAACGTAAACAAATTAATAAAACGTGCTGCATTTTCTCACAATGCAAACAAATTAATAAAACGTGCTGCATTTTCTTACAACGCAAACAAATTAATAAAACGCGCTGCATTTTCTCACAACACAAACAATTTAATAAAACGCACTGCATTTTCTCACAACACAAACAAATTAATAAAATGCGCTGCATTTTCCCACAACACAAACAATTTAATAAATCGCTCTGCATGTTCTCACATTGCAAACAAATTAATAAAACATGCTGCATTTTCTCAAAACGGAAACAATTTACAAAAATGCACTGCATTTTCTCATAACACAAACAATTTAATAAAATGCGCTGCATTTTCCCACAACGTAAACACTTTAATAAAACGCGCTGCATTTTCTCACAACACAAACAAATTAATGAAACGCGCTGCATTTTCTCACAACACAAACAAATTAATAAAACGTGTTGCATTTTCTCACAACACAAACAAATTAATAAAACGCGCTGGATTTTCTCACAACACAAACAAATTAATAAAACGCGCTGCATTTTCTCTCAACACAAACAAATTAATAAAACGTGCTGCATTTTCTCACAACGCAAACAATTTAATAAAACATGCTGCATTTTCTCAAAACGGAAACAATTTACAAAAATTCACTGCATTTTCTCATACCACAAACAATTTAATAAAATGCGCTGCATTTTCCCACAACGTAAACACTTTAATAAAATGCGCTGCATTTTCCCACAACGTAAACAATTTAATAAAACGCGCTGCGTTTTCTCACAACACAAACAAATTAATGAAACGCACTGCATTTTCTCACAACACAAACAAATTAATGAAACGCACTGCATTTTCTCACAACACAAACAAATTAATAAAACGTGCTGCATTTTCTCACAACACAAACAAATTATTAAAACGTGCTGCATTTTCTCACAACGTAAACAAATTAATAAAACGTGCTGCATTTTCCCACAACACAAACAAATTAATGAAACGCACTGCATTTTCTCACAACACAAACAAATTAATGAAACGCACTGCATTTTCTCACAACACAAACAAATTAATAAAACGTGCTGCATTTTCTCACAACACAAACAAATTATTAAAACGTGCTGCATTTTCTCACAACGTAAACAAATTAATAAAACGTGCTGCATTTTCTCACAACACAAACAAATTAATAAAACGTGCTGCATTTTCTCACAACACAAACAAATTAATGAAACGCACTGCATTTTCTCACAACGTAAACAAATTAATGAAACGCACTGCATTTTCTCACAACACAAACAAATTAATAAAACGTGCTGCATTTTCCCACAACACAAACAATTTAATAAATCGCTCTGCATGTTCTCACATTGCAAACAAATTAATAAAACATGCTGCATTTTCTCAAAACGGAAACAATTTACAAAAATGCACTGCATTTTCTCACAACACAAACAAATTATTAAAACGCACTGCATTTTCTCACAACACAAACAAATTATTAAAACGTGCTGCATTTTCTCACAACGTAAACAAATTAATAAAACGTGCTGCATTTTCTCACAATGCAAACAAATTAATAAAACGTGCTGCATTTTCTTACAACGCAAACAAATTAATAAAACGCGCTGCATTTTCTCACAACACAAACAATTTAATAAAACGCACTGCATTTTCTCACAACACAAACAAATTAATAAAATGCGCTGCATTTTCCCACAACACAAACAATTTAATAAATCGCTCTGCATGTTCTCACATTGCAAACAAATTAATAAAACATGCTGCATTTTCTCAAAACGGAAACAATTTACAAAAATGCACTGCATTTTCTCATAACACAAACAATTTAATAAAATGCGCTGCATTTTCCCACAACGTAAACAATTTAATAAAACGCGCTGCATTTTCTCACAACACAAACAAATTAATGAAACGCGCTGCATTTTCTCACAACACAAACAAATTAATAAAACGTGTTGCATTTTCTCACAACACAAACAAATTAATAAAACGCGCTGGATTTTCTCACAACACAAACAAATTAATAAAACGCGCTGCATTTTCTCTCAACACAAACAATTTAATAAAATGCGCTGCATTTTCCCACAACGTAAACAATTTAATAAAACGTGCTGCGTTTTCCCACAACGTAAACAATTTAATAAAATGCGCTGCATTTTCTCATAACACAAACAATTTAATAAAATGCGCTGCATTTTCCCACAACGTAAACAATTTAATAAAACGTGCTGCATTTTCCCACAACGTAAACAATTTAATAAAACATGCTGCATTTTCTCACAACACAAACAAATTAATAAAACGTGCTGCATTTTCTCACAACACAAACAATTTAATAAAACGCGCTGCATTTTCTCACAACACAAACAAATTATTAAAACGTGCTGCATTTTCCCACAACGTAAACACTTTAATAAAATGCGCTGCATTTTCCCACAACGTAAACAATTTAATAAAACGCGCTGCGTTTTCTCACAACACAAACAAATTAATGAAACGCACTGCATTTTCTCACAACACAAACAAATTAATGAAACGCACTGCATTTTCTCACAACACAAACAAATTAATAAAACGTGCTGCATTTTCCCACAACACAAACAAATTAATGAAACGCACTGCATTTTCTCACAACACAAACAAATTAATGAAACGCACTGCATTTTCTCACAACACAAACAAATTAATAAAACGTGCTGCATTTTCTCACAACACAAACAAATTATTAAAACGTGCTGCATTTTCTCACAACGTAAACAAATTAATAAAACGTGCTGCATTTTCTCACAACACAAACAAATTAATAAAACGTGCTGCATTTTCTCACAACACAAACAAATTAATGAAACGCACTGCATTTTCTCACAACGTAAACAAATTAATGAAACGCACTGCATTTTCTCACAACACAAACAAATTAATAAAACGTGCTGCATTTCCCACAACACAAACAATTTAATAAATCGCTCTGCATGTTCTCACATTGCAAACAAATTAATAAAACATGCTGCATTTTCTCAAAACGGAAACAATTTACAAAAATGCACTGCATTTTCTCACAACACAAACAAATTATTAAAACGTGCTGCATTTTCTCACAACGTAAACAAATTAATAAAACGTGCTGCATTTTCTCACAATGCAAACAAATTAATAAAACGTGCTGCATTTTCTTACAACGCAAACAAATTAATAAAACGCGCTGCATTTTCTCACAACACAAACAATTTAATAAAACGCACTGCATTTTCTCACAACACAAACAAATTAATAAAATGCGCTGCATTTTCCCACAACACAAACAATTTAATAAATCGCTCTGCATGTTCTCACATTGCAAACAAATTAATAAAACATGCTGCATTTTCTCAAAACGGAAACAATTTACAAAAATGCACTGCATTTTCTCATAACACAAACAATTTAATAAAATGCGCTGCATTTTCCCACAACGTAAACAATTTAATAAAACGCGCTGCATTTTCTCACAACACAAACAAATTAATGAAACGCGCTGCATTTTCTCACAACACAAACAAATTAATAAAACGTGTTGCATTTTCTCACAACACAAACAAATTAATAAAACGCGCTGGATTTTCTCACAACACAAACAAATTAATAAAACGCGCTGCATTTTCTCTCAACACAAACAATTTAATAAAATGCGCTGCATTTTCCCACAACGTAAACAATTTAATAAAATGCGCTGCATTTTCCCACAACGTAAACAATTTAATAAAACGTGCTGCGTTTTCCCACAACGTAAACAATTTAATAAAATGCGCTGCATTTTCTCATAACACAAACAATTTAATAAAATGCGCTGCATTTTCCCACAACGTAAACAATTTAATAAAACGTGCTGCATTTTCCCACAACGTAAACAATTTAATAAAACATGCTGCATTTTCTCATAACACAAACAATTTAATAAAATGCGCTGCATTTTCCCACAACGTAAACAATTTAATAAAATGCGCTGCATTTTCCCACAACGTAAACAATTTAATAAAACGCGCTGCATTTTCCCACAACGTAAACAATTTAATAAAACGTGCTGCATTTTCCCACAACGTAAACAATTTAATAAAATGCGCTGCATTTTCCCACAGCGCAAACAATTTAATAAATCGCTCTGCATTTTCTCACATTGCAAACAAATTAATAAAACATGCTGCATTTTTTAAAAACGGAAACAATTTACAAAAATGCGCTGCATTTTCTCATAACACAAACAATTTAATAAAATGCGCTGCATTTTCCCACAACGTAAACAATTTAATAAAACGCGCTGCATTTCTCACGACACAAACAAATTAATAAAACGCGCTGCATTTTCTCTCAACACAAACAAATTAATAAAACGCGCTGCATTTTCTCTCAACACAAACAAATTAATAAAACGTGCTGCATTTTCTCACAACACAAACAAATTAATAAAACGCGCTGCATTTTCTCACAACGCAAACAATTTGATAAAACGCACTGCATTTTCTCACAACACAAACAAATTAATAAAAAGTGCTGCATTTTCTCACAAAACAAACAAATTATAAAAACGCGCTGCATTTTCTCACAACACAAACAAATTAATAAAATGCACTGCATTTTCTCAAAACACAAACAATTTAATTAAACACTGCATTTTTTTACAACGTAAACAAATTAATAAAACGTGCTGCATTTTTCTCACAACACAAACAATTAAATAAAATGTGCTGCATTTTTCTCACAACGCAAACAATTTAATAAAACGTGTTGCATTTTTTCACAATGCAAACAAATTAATAAAACGCGCTGCATTTTCTCACAACGCAAACAATTTAATAAAACGTGCTGCATTTTCTCTAAACGCAAACAATTTACAAAAACACGCTGCATTTTCTCACAACGCAAACAATTTAATAAAACGTGCTGCATTTTCTCAATACGGAAACAATTTACAAAAATGCACTGCATTTTCTCATAACACAAACAATTTAATAAAATGCGCTGCATTTTCCCACAACGTAAACAATTTAATAAAATGCGCTGCATTTTCCCACAACGTAAACAATTTAATAAAATGCGTTGCATTTTCCCACAACGTAAACAATTTAATAAAACGCGCTGCATTTTCCCACAACGTAAACAATTTAATAAAATGCGCTGCATTTTCCCACAACGTAAACAATTTAATAAAATGCGCTGCATTTTCCCACAACGTAAACAATTTAATAAAATGCGCTGCATTTTCCCACAACGTAAACAATTTAATAAAACGCGCTGCATTTTCCCACAACGTAAACAATTTAATAAAACGCGCTGCATTTTCCCACAACGTAAACAATTTAATAAAATGCGCTGCATTTTCCCACAACGTAAACAATTTAATAAAACGCGCTGCATTTTCCCACAACGTAAACAATTTAATAAAACGCGCTGCATTTTTCCACAATGCAAACAATTTAATAAATCGCTCTGCATTTTCTCACAATGCAAACAAATTAATAAAACATGCTGCATTTTCTCAAAACGGAAACAATTTACAAAAATACACTGCATTTTCTCATAACACAAACAATTTAATAAAATGCGCTGCATTTTCCCACAACGTAAACACTTTAATAAAATGCGCTGCATTTTCCCACAACGTAAACAATTTAATAAAACGCGCTGCATTTTCTCACAACACAAACAAATTAATAAAATGCGCTGCATTTTCCCACAACGCAAACAATTTAATAAATCGCTCTGCATTTTCTCACATTGCAAACAATTTAATAAAACGTGCTGCATTTTCTCAAACGGAAACAATTTACAAAAATGCACTGCATTTTCTTATAACACAAACAATTTAATAAAATGTGCTGCATTTTCCCACAACGTAAACAATTTAATAAAACGCGCTGCATTTTCTCAAAACACAAACAATTTAATTAAACGCTCTGCATTTTTTCACAACGTAAACAAATTAATAAAACGTGCTGCATTTTTCTCACAACGCAAACAATTTAATAAAACGTGTTGCATTTTTTCACAATGCAAACAAATGAATAAAACGCGCTGCATTTTCTCACAACGCAAACAATTTAATAAAACATGCTGCATTTTTTCACAACGCAAACAATTCAATAAAACGTGCTGCATTTTCTCTAAACGCAAACAATTTACAAAAACACGCTGCATTTTCTCACAACGCAAACAATTTAATAAAACGTGCTGCATTTTCTCAATACGGAAACAATTTACAAAAATGCACTGCATTTTCTCATAACACAAACAATTTAATAAAATGCGCTGCATTTTCCCACAACGTAAACAATTTAATAAAATGCGCTGCATTTTCCCACAACGTAAACAATTTAATAAAACGCGCTGCATTTTCCCACAACGTAAACAATTTAATAAAATGCGCTGCATTTTTCCACAATGCAAACAATTTAATAAATCGCTCTGCATTTTCTCACAATGCAAACAAATTAATAAAACATGCTGCATTTTCTCAAAACGGAAACAATTCACAAAAATACACTGCATTTTCTCATAACACAAACAATTTAATAAAATGCGCTGCATTTTCCCACAACGTAAACACTTTAATAAAATGCGGTGCATTTTCCCACAATGTAAACAATTTAATAAAACGCGCTGCATTTTCTCAAAACACAAACAAATTAATAAAATGCGCTGCATTTTCCCACAACGTAAACACTTTAATAAAATGCGCTGCATTTTCCCACAACGTAAACACTTTAATAAAATGCGCTGCATTTTCCCACAATGTAAACTATTTACAAAAATGCACTGCATTTTCTTATAACACAAACAATTTAATAAAATGCGCTGCATTTTCCCACAACGTAAACAATTTAATAAAACGCGCTGCATTTTCTCAAAACACAAACAATTTAATTAAACGCTCTGCATTTTTTCACAACGTAAACAAATTAATAAAACGTGCTGCATTTTTCTCACAACGCAAACAATTTAATAAAACGTGCTGCATTTTTTCACAATGCAAACAAATGAATAAAACGCGCTGCATTTTCTCACAACGCAAACAATTTAATAAAACATGCTGCATTTTTTCACAACGCAAACAATTCAATAAAACGTGCTGCATTTTCTCTAAACGCAAACAATTTACAAAAAACACGCTGCATTTTCTCACAACGCAAACAATTTAATAAAACGTGCTGCATTTTCTCAATACGGAAACAATTTACAAAAATGCACTGCATTTTCTCATAACACAAACAATTTAATAAAATGCGCTGCATTTTCCCACAACGTAAACAATTTAATAAAATGCGCTGCATTTTCCCACAACGTAAACAATTTAATAAAACGCGCTGCATTTTCCCACAACGTAAACAATTTAATAAAATGCGCTGCATTTTTCCACAATGCAAACAATTTAATAAATCGCTCTGCATTTTCTCACAATGCAAACAAATTAATAAAACATGCTGCATTTTCTCAAAACGGAAACAATTCACAAAAATACACTGCATTTTCTCATAACACAAACAATTTAATAAAATGCGCTGCATTTTCCCACAACGTAAACACTTTAATAAAATGCGGTGCATTTTCCCACAATGTAAACAATTTAATAAAACGCGCTGCATTTTCTCAAAACACAAACAAATTAATAAAATGCGCTGCATTTTCCCACAACGTAAACACTTTAATAAAATGCGCTGCATTTTCCCACAACGTAAACACTTTAATAAAATGCGCTGCATTTTCCCACAATGTAAACTATTTACAAAAATGCACTGCATTTTCTTATAACACAAACAATTTAATAAAATGCGCTGCATTTTCCCACAACGTAAACAATTTAATAAAACGCGCTGCATTTTCTCAAAACACAAACAATTTAATTAAACGCTCTGCATTTTTTCACAACGTAAACAAATTAATAAAACGTGCTGCATTTTTCTCACAACGCAAACAATTTAATAAAACGTGCTGCATTTTTTCACAATGCAAACAAATGAATAAAACGCGCTGCATTTTCTCACAACGCAAACAATTTAATAAAACATGCTGCATTTTTTCACAACGCAAACAATTCAATAAAACGTGCTGCATTTTCTCTAAACGCAAACAATTTACAAAAACACGCTGCATTTTCTCACAACGCAAACAATTTAATAAAACGTGCTACATTTTCTCAATCCGGAAACAATTTACAAAAATGCACTGCATTTTCTCATAACACAAACAATTTAACAAAATGTGCTGCATTTTCCCACAACGTAAACAATTTAATAAAATGCGCTGCATTTTCCCACAACGTAAACAATTTAATAAAACGCGCTGCATTTTCCCACAACGTAAACAATTTAATAAAATGCGCTGCATTTTTCCACAATGCAAACAATTTAATAAATCGCTCTGCATTTTCTCACAATGCAAACAAATTAATAAAACATGCTGCATTTTCTCAAAACGGAAACAATTCACAAAAATACACTGCATTTTCTCATAACACAAACAATTTAATAAAATGCGCTGCATTTTCCCACAACGTAAACACTTTAATAAAATGCGGTGCATTTTCCCACAATGTAAACAATTTAATAAAACGCGCTGCATTTTCTCAAAACACAAACAAATTAATAAAATGCGCTGCATTTTCCCACAACGTAAACACTTTAATAAAATGCGCTGCATTTTCCCACAACAAAAACACTTTAATAAAATGCGCTGCATTTTCCCACAATGTAAACAATTTACAAAAATGCACTGCATTTTCTTATAACACAAACAATTTAATAAAATGCGCTGCATTTTCCCACAACGTAAACAATTTAATAAAACGCGCTGCATTTTCTCAAAACACAAACAATTTAATTAAACGCTCTGCATTTTTTCACAACGTAAACAAATTAATAAAACGTGCTGCATTTTTCTCACAACGCAAACAATTTAATAAAACGTGCTGCATTTTTTCACAATGCAAACAAATTAATAAAACGCGCTGCATTTTCTCACAACGCAAACAATTTAATAAAACATGCTGCATTTTTTCACAACGCAAACAATTCAATAAAACGTGCTGCATTTTCTCTAAACGCAAACAATTTACAAAAACACGCTGCATTTTCTCACAACGCAAACAATTTAATAAAACGTGCTGCATTTTCTCAATACGGAAACAATTTACAAAAATGCACTGCATTTTCTCATAACACAAACAATTTAATAAAATGCGCTGCATTTTCCCACAACGTAAACAATTTAATAAAATGCGCTGCATTTTCCCACAACGTAAACAATTTAATAAAACGCGCTGCATTTTCTCATAACACAAACAATTTAATAAAATGCGCTGCATTTTCCCACAACGTAAACAATTTGATAAAACGCGCTGCATTTTCCCACAACGTAAACAATTTGATAAAACGCGCTGCATTTTCCCACAACGTAAACAATTTGATAAAACGCGCTGCATTTTCCCACAACGTAAACAATTTAATAAAACGCGCTGCATTTTCTCACAACGCAAACAAATGAATAAAACATGCTGCATTTTCTCTTGTTGTGAGAAAATGCAGCCGTTTTCGTAAATTGTTTGCGCTGTGAGAAAATGCAGCACATGTTCTGTCAAACTGATGAAGATCTTTTCTCAATTTGCTGGTGTTTTTGTAATTGCAATTTTTTTTTTTATTGCAGTATGTTAAGCTTTTTTGGATAATGTATTATTTAGGTATTTTATGCAAGAAATCCAGAAGTTGCTTTGTTTTGCCTTTCAGCTACATTGTGATACCAAAAAAATGAAAATTGCTTCATCGGTTTACTTCATGTATAGTCCTGGTTTGGTTTATTTTCTTCTTACTCTCATAATCTTTTATCAGAATGTAATAAACCACACAAGTGCTTCAGCTCGGCAACACCAGGCTCTTTCTAGTACAAAACGCCCACTTCTCACCATTTATTCAATTCCTGATGGAAGAAATCAAGTCCTGACCTACATTTTCCCTTCTTGAATATCTCGTTTTACTCGGAAATACAGTAGACTACAGAAATTAAAGACAGCATCTCAAACATTTTTTTGAAAGAGGATTTAACTACAGTTCAAAGTCTATATATATATACATATATACATACACTCACCAGCCGCTTTATTAGGTACACCTTACTAGTACCAGGTTGGACCCCCTTTTGCCTTCAGAACTGCCTTAATCCTTCATGGCATAGATTCAACAAGCTACTGGAAATATTTATCAGAGATTTTGGCCCATATTGACATGATAGCATCACGCAGTTGCTGCAGATTTGTCAGCTGCACATCCATGATGTAAATCTCCCGTTCCACCACATCCCAAAGGTGCTCTATTGGATTAATGTCTGGTGACTGTGGAGGCCATTTGAGTACAGTGAACTCACTGTCATGTTCAAGAAACCAGTCTGAGATTATTTGCGTTTTATGACATAGTACATTATTCTGCTGAAAGTAGCCATCAGAAGATGGGTACACTGTGGTCATAATCACTATTTTAACATTTCTCTATTAATAAAGGTGCCATATACTGCTTTAATTTATTAAGCTAAATTGTTCTCTGATGTCTACATAGTGGGCATATGATTTAGGCTAAATAATTCTCCAGAAATGGTTTTATATGCTCATTTACTACTCCATAAAATATCCCGAGAATCAGAAGGTCCTTATTGACCATATTTGGATCGGTTGTGAATAATAATGAGCTCAGCTTTGACTCAGATATCATTTTGCTCTCTCTCCCATGTGCACGCAAGTACACACACACACACACACACACACACACACACACACACACACACACACACACACACACACACACACACACACACACACACACACACAGGTTTTCTCTTTTTATGGGGTCTCTCCATAGACATAACGATGTTTATACTGTAAAGACTGTATATTATATACTATACAATCTATACGCCATAAAACCAACCCTCACCTTTAATGTACATTCTACCTATCCAATAAACCTGAAAAACAATCCAGAAAAAAAAACAAGTCATATTGTTCTTCATTTTTGATGAAATTAAAAGTCTTACCCACCCCAAACTTTTAAAAGGCAATGCATGCAGTTTTTCAGCTATAGCCTGGAAACATTTGACTTAGTATTTAACTGTCAAGACACATGAATAAAGTCCAGCAGTGAGTCTGGCACACTTCAGCTGGCATTATTTAGCCTCTGACTTCCAAGGCACCTACAGCATATTATGTGGGTCTTCCTGCCAATGGGGGCACCGGCCTGGCACAAAACCCACAGGGAAACACCAGCCTTCAACACAAGCCCGTTAACATCCTCAGCAGCCTCACAGCGGGACCTCTCCAAACACTCTTTTAGGAGAGAAGCGAAAATAAAAGAGGAGGGGATCGCATGCAGGAGCTCTGGGAAACGCATTAGCCCGCCGATTGTCTCTGTTTCTAATGAATCACCAGAGAGAGACTAGAACAATCCATATGGAAGTGATGGAAACACAAGCCTGGTTTCTCTGAGGTGAGGGTCACGATGGCGCTCCCTCAGCCCTTCAGGAGGATACTAAAGAAAAAGAGGGAAAATTGGTTTTGTTATATGTGATTCACGGTTAGGAATGTTTTGTTGTGCACTTTAAAGGATCAGTTCACTTCCAGAATAAAAGTTTTCTGAAAATCTGTATACTTTTTAGGTGAAAAAGCATGCATACCACACTCTAAAAATATCTGTTAATTAACAGTTTCTGTATTTTGTGATTCACAAGTGTTTTCAGTTTATTTATGGTTATGAGTTGCATTATGGGCTATATACATTTCTGGAGATCGTGAATTATGTAGCCAGAAGTATGTATGGCTGCAATTCGTCTATAAAAGCAACCATATGATGGGCCATATGATGCCGTTCCTTTTTGCGCTTACCAGCTGACCGCTTACTCTGCGTATGAACGGCTTTCCCGCTGTTACCAGTATGTTCAGTAGCTCGTACATCGGCAGACTTGAGACACAGAGAGGAGTTGAGGTAAGACAAAAACTAAAGCCAAAAAAAAAAATTAAATAAACAAGTATATAACAGGGTGAGAATGTGGTAAAATCTGAAAACAGTAAAAATCAGGTGAGGGCTTTTCTTTTTCTGGATTGCTTTTCAAAACACTGTCGGGTGGGTTTAGGGATGTGGGTGGGCACTGGTCAATCTGTGCTTTTGAAAACACTATTGGTTGCTTTTAGGAAAGGAGGAGGGTGGGTCAGTCGATTGGTCAGTCAGTCGACAGCAGCCTCTGGTGGATTTACGCAAGAACAGCAGGCGCGAAAGGCACTCGCGAGAGAAATTTGAGATCTGAAAAAGCATACACAGCGGCCTCTGGTGGATTCGCGAAAACAAAAACTGCAAAAACAGTAGATACTGTGACGTATTTGGCGCTCTCCAGAAATGTATGTAGAGGTACGTTTTCAGAATGAGCCTGGGTTGTATAAAATTCAACTTTACAGTTGAACAAAGTAACTTTTATTGACATTTTAGTAGTTTGAAATAATATTATAAGAGATAATATATAGAAACATAAGTAAAACAACAGAAAATGAACTGGTGGTTTATTATAAGGTTTTTGTAGCATAATATACAACACAAACACAGACAATATATCACTTTACGCTATTACAAATGTTAATAAAAGTCACTTTTTCAAACTTAACCATGTTAAAAGTTATTGGAAGAAAGATCAAGGTCTGTCTGGTGAAGAGCCGTGTGCTCTAAATGTTACACACTTTGTCAGCTTTTTTAATTTAATAAATTGGCATTTTTGGAGCTTTGGTGTTGCTGCCTTTTTAATATATAATTTGCACTTTTTGTGTTTTTGGCTGAGCTCTCAGTTAAAAGTGATGTGCGTGCTTTTGTAATTTTTTAAAGAAAGTTCAAGGTCCCATAATGCAATTTAAAAGCATAAATAAATGGGGGAAAATAAAATAAAAAAAATATGGAAAACTATTAATTCACAGATATATATATATATATATATATATATATATATATATATATATATATATATATATATATATATATATATATATATATATATATATATATATATATTTTAATACAAGGCCGAGCTAGTGCAAGATGAGTTTTTGTGCTTAAGTTAAAGAACAAAAGAAAAAAAGCTGGGAAATCAATCACTGAATTTAGTCTTTGTTAATTTTGTGTAATTTTTGTATTTTTACAACCGGCATGTTTATTACAATAGGTTTATTAGAAGACCTTTTGTTTATGTTATTGTTTTTTTTTTTTTTTTTACAATTTCTTTTTTTTATTGTTATCTCTTAATTACACTGTAGTAATGAATGGCTATAGTCAGTGGTTAAATATCTGAAAAAAACTATTTATTTAGGTATTTTTCCTAAGCATTTATCAGTACACTACCATACACACACACACACACACACTGTAAAAAAAAAATGCTGGGCTTGATTAATATATAGCCCAATATATCGATAATATCCCGATTGTTTTTACAAATTTAGGTGGATTGAACATAAAACAAACTTTTAATTACATTACACTAAACTTAAAACAGCTTAAATGACTTGGGTTTCCTCTGGGTGCTCTGGTTTCCCCCACAGTCCAAAGACATGTGCTATAGGTGCTATAGGTTGTTGGGTAAACAAAACTGGCTGTAGTGTATGATTGTGAGTGTGAATCTGAGAGTGTATGGGTGTTTCCCCATTATTGGTTTGCAGCTGGAAGAGCATCCACTGCGTAAAACATATGCTGGAATAGTTGCCGGTTCATTCCAGCCTCCGACGCCTAGACTGCAGCTCTGCACAAGACGTTTGGCCATAGGAGAAATGGTCATGCCCAACTAAGCCTGGTATCTCTCGAGGTTTTTTAATTCTTCACTTTCGCCAATTGGTGAAGTTTATTTCTCGCCGCTGTCGCCACTGGCTTGCATGGTTCGGGATCTGTAGAGCTGCGCATCGATGGATTTGCTCTTCAGTGTTTGGACTCTCGGTAGTGAATATTAAACCACGCTGAACTGAGCTAAACTGAACTGAACTTAAACACTGAAAACTGGACTGACTCTGTTTCAATTTACTATAATCTTCTATGTAAAGCTGCTTTGACACAATCTACATTGTAAAAGCGCTATACAAATAAAGGTGAATTGAATTGAATTCCGCTGTGGTGATCCCTGATAATCAGGGACAAAGCCGAAGGAAAATGAATGAATGTTCACTCCACTAAAATATGTAAAAATTATTAGTTTAACTTGAAACACATGGGGGATTGTGTGGAACCCAGCATTTTTTTTATAGTGCTTGCTGTTTCTGCTGGTCGTTTGAACCCATATTTGGGTAAAAAATGAACAAACCCAACAAATGGGTTACATTTTTATTCATATTTATTTGTATTTACTTTTTTTCTATCCAGCCATTGGGTTTGTCCATATTTTACTCAAATATGGATTTTTAGAGTGTAATGTATCGCCAGAAAAAGTCTAGAACAGTCCATATGCAACAGTGATGGAAACACAAGCCCAGCTCTCTAAGTTGAGGGGTTACGACTGCACTCCCTCAGTCCTAAAGAAAAGTAAACTAAAGAAAAAGAGGGAAAAAAATCTTTTGTGAAGCGAAGAGAAAAGCAGCATCTGCTGTAACGGTGAGTCGAGAGCCAAGTCAGCGTGACCGCAGACGCTCCAGACCCCCTTCTCTCTTCATCCTCACACAAGCCTTGAAAACAAAGGCAATTAATTTCAGCTCCGAGACAAAGGACAAGCAGAGATCACGGGCTCAAATCAACACTGCGAATCTGCGAGGAGCAATGCACATAATGATTTGTTTAAGCCTCTTTGTTAGCGTTAATAAGAAGAACATCATGTCTGGGGGAGGCTGAAAAAGCCGGAGTCAGCAATAAACCCTCATTTACAATAGAAAGGTAGGATTAAGAAGGTATGTTCTGGCATTAATGACCTGTCTTATTTTTCTGGAACACAACAGGAGTAAAATGTTCACTTAAAGCACTGTATTATATTAACAGTAGTACAAATACACTTCATTGAACATGTACACATGGACGTCACCTATGTGCTATATAACTGCAGGTTAAAGGTGCTGTAAGGTTTTGACTTTTCTAAAGCATAAAAATACCATAATATGTTTGCAGATATTTAAGAAACATGCTAAGTGAACCTTCTTGTTTATCTGATAAACAATGCTGAAGTCAGATATTCTGCTTTGAAAATGTGCCGGAACCACCAAAAGCAGATTCAGAGTTCCACATTAGGTTAATAATAAGCAAATAATATTAATATTACGACGTAAACATTAGGTGAGCAGGTTACATTGTAATCCTGTGTCCTAACAACACGCTATGTGACGAGATACACAGTGATAAGCAATTGGGCTGTTTGCACCAGACGAAACATGACAGTAATTTAAGTACAGCCATTCAGAAGCACAGAATAGTGCACTCACTGCACTCCATAAAAATGGTAATCTGATTAATACATATTAAACCACTTTAACATTATTAAATGCACATGCTAAATCACTGATATATGTTGGCTTTCACTGAATCACAGTTTTAAAGTGTAATTTCAAACAGTTTATTTTATTTTCAAGACCTGAGGTGATCTGCTGCTGCTTTCAGTACTATGGCAATAAATGTCCTGTAAAACGGCATTCAAACTCACATTATTAGTATTTAACACTGAATAAAGCACATGAGGTGTACCTGAGGTGATCATTGTCAGTTTTCTGTTGTTCAGCTGCAAGAAGTAGAAGCCATTTCTAAAATACAAATTTCAACTTCTTTTAATATGGAAAATATTCCTGTATACATAAATATAACATAATTATGATTAAAGTTTTAATTCTTTACATGAACAGCTCTTTAAAGTGATTAAATCTTTCAATCTTCATTGCATTTCTGTTTAGTTGCTGTATTCTACAGTATAAGAATGCTAATTACATCATCAGTGCTTGCTTTGATCCTATTGGTTGACAACACTGCTCATTTGCATGCTTTTAAACTCTGCTCTGCTTTGTTGCACAGCCAGCAGTGACTGTCAAATCACCTGCTATTTTTCTGCAATACTTGACAGATGTGATTTTGAAATAGTGCGCATTTTCTCCATGCGCCCCAGAGGTTTTACCCCTTCTTTTGTTCTGTGACAACGATTTCCACTAATGCTCATTCAGGAAACAACCTGCTTTGTTGTTTATTTCCAGAGGTCCTCTTTCTTTATTTTATGTTATGTTATTCAATAAAAGGAAACACACAGACGCCATAAAACGCACCTCATGGCACAGTAGAAACGTTAGACAGGCCGGAGGGAGATGCGGCATGAATTATGGATAAGACTACAGAGTGGTGTCTGATGCAAAGGCTCATGGGTAATATGATTGAGTTGCAGGCCTCTTGTAAGAAGAGCCAGGTGTGCTTTTAGTTGTGTGTCTGTGTGTGTGTGTCAAGCTGCGATCTCAATATCATCTCATAAAAGCCAGTAACTGTTAAAGTAATCGACTTACATTATGTTGGAACTGAGTGAAAACACATTCAGAGTAGAAGTCACATGTTAAAGGGAAACTCGAAAATTCTGCTGTCATTGTTTACCACTATGTAGCTCCGAACTTGTTTGGCTTTCTTTCTTTTGTGTAATGTTTTGCAGAATTGTCATGCTTTATTAATAATACTGTAATAGGTGCTATAAATGTGTCATCTGAAATGACATAACTCTATTGAAATATTATAAGATGATGTCGACTGGCACATCAGGATCGGCTGATATAAAAAGGATCAACCTGATTTATTAAAAGCAACACATTATGGATTATTTCAGGTGGTTGATCCACTTCAGACATCAAAATTTTTATTAATCGCTGTTATCTACTAAAACAGAGTTTTTCCCACAATTCAATCCAATACTGTGTATTAAAAACAACTGTTTTACTCAGAAAAACTGTATGCCAGATTACAGTTTTTGCCTATTGCTTACACCCTAAGGGCTCTATTTTAACAATCTAGGCGCAAAGTTTAAAGTGCATGGCACAAAAGCATTAAGGGGGTGTTCGAATCTACATTTGCTATTTTAAAAATGGAAAAATAGGGTCTGCGCCCCAACTCATGGTCTGACAGGGTTGTACTAATTTTCTTAATGAGTTATGGGTGTGTTTTGAGGATAACCTGCATTAAACCAATCAGAGTATCATCTCCCATTCTCTTAAAGAGTCAGTTGTGTCACACCATGGCACATTTGCTATTTACATGGCGGACTTTGCAAGTGGAAAAACTGAACGCTTCACTAGCGAGAAAACAGTTAAACAGACCATCTGCTGCACGAGGATAAAGAACGAGCCTCCTCCATTCGGCCTCTTTACTTTACTCTTTACTTTTCTCCTTTACTTTAGTGGATAAGGAAATGGTGTTGTACTCACTCCACTGAAGACATCCATTAGCCTACATATTTAATTTTGTTTGTTAAGTGCAAAGATTGGTTTCAAAACTATTTCTAAATTCAGTTCTAATTTCCAGCAAACGTCTCCAAAACCCGACAGGAGGACAAATCTAAACTTGTTTTTGTTAAAACAAATATAAATATGCATATAATAAATAATACTGCTAATAATAATAACACTATAAAAATGCAAATTGTCCTGAATAAGCTGAAAAAAGCTCCCCGCGATGAAGAGGGCATGGAGGCAGT
This sequence comes from Danio kyathit, assembly GCA_903798195.1. NCBI lineage: Eukaryota > Metazoa > Chordata > Actinopteri > Cypriniformes > Danionidae > Danio > Danio kyathit. The sequence continues at coordinate 14,852,193 of LR812525.1, forward strand.
GTTTTTATATTTATGTAGAAAATAATCATTTTTGTAACATTTTAATCCTTTATTATTTTGTAAAGATATGTGTGCGTTTTGCTGTACATCCTGTGTGTATTAAGCAATGTGTAAACATTTGGACCTGCATAGGCGCACAACTAATATGCTCTGCGCTGAACTTTAGAGCAGCTTTCAGTTGGTCAATGGCACGGTCTATTTCAGTTCCTCAAAATAGCAACACGCCAATAATGCGCCTTAACACACCTCCTTTTCAGACCAGCAAATCCGTGAGTCCACAAAATGGCGCAAATAGATTTGCTATTTAAACAAGATGCCGAAAAACGTGAAGATTAGGGTTGCGCTGGTCTGAAATTAGCAATTGCTTTATACACACCTTGTGATTTATTGCGCCAGGTGTATGATAGGGTCCTGTGTGTTACACAAGACAATATTTTCCTCAGTGCCTAGCCCACGAAGACATCACATGTAATGTTGACGTAACCTTCCACCTCCCTAGTTTTGACAATAGGCAAAAACTGTAAATCAATAGTGAGTACAGTGCATTTTGTTTTCCATAGGGATATTTTTTTTATTATTTATTTAAGAACACAACATTGCATACAATAGTGTTTAATTTCCAATTCTGTTCATAATTGTTATGGACAGAATTTCAAAGCGCAGCCTTGGGCTGCAGGGGGTCTGGTTCGGGGACCACAGGATCTCATCTCTGTTATTCGCAGACGATGTTGTTCTGTTGGCTTCAATGAACATGGACCTTCAGCATGCTCTGGGGCGGTTTGCTGCCAAGTGTGACGCGGCTGGGATGAGAATTAGCACCTTCAAGTCCGAGGCCAAAAGGTGGTTTGCCATCTCCAGGTTGGAGGAAAGTCCTTACCCCAGGTGGAGGAGTTCAAGTATCTCGGGGTTTTGTTCACGAGTGAGAGAAGGATGGAACGTGAGATTGAGAGGCGGATTGTTGCAGAGGCAGCAGTAATGCGGCTGATGTATCGGTCCGTTGTGGTAAAAAAGGAGCTGAGCCGAAAGGCAAAGCTCTCGATTATGGTCATGAGCTTTGGGTCATGACCGAAAGGATAAGATCTCGGATACAAGCGGCCAAAATGAGTTTTCTTCGCAGGGTGGCAGGGCACACCCTTATATATAGGGTCAGGAGCTCTGTCACCCGGGAGGAGCTCGGAGTAGAGCCGCTGCTCCTCCACATCGAGAAAAGTCAGCTGAGGTGGCTCGGGCATCTGTTTCAGACCCCTCCTGGACACCTACCTAGAGAGGTGTTACAGGCATGTCCCACCAGGAGGAGGCCTCGGGGAAGACCCAAGACACGCTGAAGGGACTATGTCTCCCGGCTGGCCTGGGAACGCCTCGGGATCACCCCTGAGGAGCTGGAGGAATTGTCTGGGGAGAGGGAAGTCTGGGGTTCTCTCCTAAGACTGCTGCCCCAGCGACCCGACCCCAGAAAAACGGACGAAAATGAATAAATGAATGAATAATTTTCACACAGAGATTTTTAAGTCTTCATTAAAGTGTTTACAAAGCCATGATCCAAGCTGAAATGTTTTGGCGTGCTTTGCTTGCTGCACTTCTCTGATTGGTGGAATTTTGTAGAGCATTATGGGTAATGTAGTTTTTACAGTTTCCTCTCTTAAACGTGATGGGTTTAAAATTAATTTGATTTGTTTAACAATAGCATAAACAGCCTGAAGTGGAATATAAATTGGAGTTTGATTAGAATTAGATTTTTTTAATGATTATTATTTAATTTCATTTTTTCCCTAAACCTGTCTGGGATAAGTTTTGGATATTGGGGTTTGATTTATTGTAAAACGTTGTAAAACTTAATAAAGACATGTTATCCAAACAGGCGACGCAGTGGCGCAGTAGGTAGTGCTGTCGCCTCACAGCAAGAAGGTCGCTGGTTCGAGCCTCAGCTGGGTCAGTTGGCGTTTCTGTGTGGAGATTGCCTGTTCTCTCTGCGTTCGCGTGGGTTTCCTCCGGGTGCTCCGGTTTCCCCCACAGTCCAAAGACATGCAGTACAGGTGAATTGGGTAGGCTAAATTGTCCAAAGTGTATGAGTGTGAATGAGTGTGTGTGGATGTTTCCCAGTGTTGGGTTGCGGCTGGAAGGGCATCCGCAGCGTAAAAACATGCTGGATAAGTTGGCGATTCATTCCGCTGTGGCGACCCCAGATTTAAAAAAGGGACTAAGCCGAAAAGAAAATGAATGAATGAATGTTCTGCAAACAATACCATAGACAATTAATTAACCTCAAGGCTGACACCATGGCTCAGTGGTTCGAGTCCTGGCTGTTCTTTACATAATTGAATGCGCTGACATCAAAAATCACTCAAAAATTAATAATGGATATCAAACTTATTAACCCATGGAGGTCTGGATTTGGAGTCACACTCAAAATTGTTGAAAAGCACACTACAGGCTGATCCTATTTTGATGTCCTCAAAACTAGTCCAAATGAGGCTCAGTCGTGTGTTAAAGGGACTACGCCAAAGGAAATTTGTTTAATCAAAATCAATTTGATAGATTTCTGGATTTTTCCAGCTGGAAACCCTACTGTTGCACTCTATAGTGGATCATGTTGAATTGAACCTCAATTGTGCACGATTAGCCCAAATTTCTATCATCATACCAATAGGGAAGATTGAGAAAACACTGTTGAAGAGATTGTTTTTTTTTTTTTTCAGTGAGTGCTAAGAAGTCAGGTAAACCTTGAACTTTCCTCAACCTCTGCCTATCCCAAGGACCCTTTGTTTATTTGTGTGTTCGGGAACACTTGCTCAGCTCATCAATCAAGATAACAGCCAATGATCAGTCACTGCTCTTCAGCTGCTCTTGTGTGTCTTCTCAGATTACACACTTACTTGAGTCAGGAATAATTATGCTTCTGTGTGTTTTCTCCATCAAGTCTCCACATCTTATTTGTTCCTCTGTAATTCTGTCCGGTGAGCAGATAAAGATATTCACTTCAGCATCCTTCCGCTTTTCCGGCACGGTTTCAGTCCGTTTAAAAACAGACTCATCAAATCTGACCTGCCCACAAAAGATAACACACACACACACACATTTGAATACATGGTTTACAAGGATTCTCAATAGGCATAATTTATTTTATACTGTAGAAAGCAGTTATTATATGGCCTTACACTAACCTTACCATAAACCCAACCCTCAACAGAAACCTGTAGCAGATTTTTGAACATGAAAAGACAAAAAAAAGTATGATTTTTAAGTGTTGTGAATTACAAGAATCGTCCTCATAAACTACCTCAGCACTCAACATTTTTGCCAATAGCAAAAAATAAATAGTGTGGTAATATTTATAGATTTTTCTTTCATACCACAAATCATAAGAATATTAAGTAAAGATCAAGTTCCATGAAGATGTTTAGTACATTTCATTCATTCATTCATTTTCCTTTGGCTTAATCCCTGATTTATCAGGGGTTGCCATAGTGGAATGAACCACCTAGTACATTTCTAACTGTAAATATAGACTGCTCAGAAAAATAAGGGGAATACTAAAATAACATTCTAGATCTGAGTGAACGAAATATTCTTATTAAATACTTTGTTCTTTACATAGTTGGACAAAATCACTCAAAAATGATCAATGGAAATCAAATTTATTAACCTATGGATGCAGGCCCGGATTAAGAATCCAGAGGCCCCTGGGCACAATGTCTTGTAGGGCCTCCTACCAGGCTGCACCCCTATAGTTGAATTAAAAAATAAGATTAATATAATATTTTTTAAAATAAAGTTAATCTATAATGTATTGCCCACATTTTTAAAATAAATAACATAGTACATATATTTATAGTCTACAAAGATTTAACTGATTTTTAAAGCATTTAAAGCACACTTTGAAAAACAATTACTAATAAAACTAGTGAAAATTAATGGTTTCAATATACTTGTTCAGGATTACAGAAGCAGTACTAAAAATTATATTTAAGGCTATTTTTAACGTATAACTTCTATAAACTTAAAATGCATATGATTTGGATATAACACCTCTCCAATCCAGTTATATGAATCTGCATCTTCCATAATACACACACTTATTAATGATTCCTACTGTCTTTCTCGTGATGAAGAGAAGGCAAAAAGCACTTGATTATAAAGCTGAAAGTATCCGAAATCACACACACTCCTCTTCAGGGGCTTTTTCTGTCTCTCTCTCTCCTTTTTATGTCTGTCTCTCTCCTATTCAGACACATGATGAGTCCAGTCTGAGCTGCGGTTAGCTTTCTCCGCCTGGTTAACATTAGCTTGATAGCTAGCTAACGTTCCCTATAGTGTCTTCTATACCCTCATTCTCCTCATCATGGATCTGTTTGAAGAAGGTGTGAGTATACATGGAACATGCACTACTACACTACAGTCTGCCCAATTCAGCATGGGTTATTTCAAAAGACCAATTACAGCATTCAGTTTAGTTAAAACAAAATAATGCTGTGTGCTTTTCATTTATTATACATGATGTAATTTTCTGACAATTGAAATATAAAGATAATAATAATTATATATGGTGGCGACTATTTGCTAAGAGGAAATTATAGTTGTCTAAGCAATATGTGATTTTTTTAGAGAGAAAATATAGTTTAAAGGGGCTAATAATTTTGACCTTAAAATGGTTTTTATAAAATTAAAAACTGCTTTTATTGTAGCCGAAATAAAACAAATAAGACTTTCTCCAGAAGAAAAAATATTATCAGACATACTGTGAACATTTCTTTGCTCTGTTAAACATCATTTGGGAAATATTTGAAAAAGAAAACAAATTCAAAGGGGGGCTAATAATTCTGACTTCAACTGTACAGTATATGGTGGCGACTATTTGCTAAGAGGAAAATATAGAGTTGTCTAAGCAATATGTGATTTTTTACAGAGAAGGAGGCACCTTTATTAAGGCATGTGCCATTTATTAAATGTTCTTTGAATTGAGCCATGAGATCAGAGAATATGGGTGAAGCAAGGCGACTAACATTGTAAGTACAGATTAATTATATTAAGGTGTCGCCAATATTTAACACCAGCTGGAAAATAACTGTTTATAGAATATTTTTTCATCTTCTTATCCTTATTAAATACCCATCAGTCACTTGTGACTCATTTGATATATTTTATATACTTTATTTTAATTTTTAAACAAAAATATTTCCTTTCTACAGTATTAAAAATAAATGTATTTCCAATCTGATATGTAATGGGGAAACAAAGAAGAACGAGTTCATCACACGCTGGATTCGAACCGGGTTCATGATCGATCACCTCAAACATGTTGGCATGAGCTTTACGAACTACGCCACTCACACTGCTGTGCTCTTCAGTTATGTTGTCTCTGTCGATCAAACGACGATGGCGGGAAGCACTCAACTAGCTTATTCCAACGAGGTGCGCTATTTGCACTTAGTCTAAAAAGACACTCCAAAATCAGCACCCCCCCCACCCCCCTCGCAGGGGCCCCAAGTGCGCATGGGCCCCTGGGCCTGTGCCCAAAATGCCCATTGGTTAATCCGCCCTGTATGGAGATCTGGATTTGGAGTCACACTCACACATGAAGGGGAAAAACACTACAGAATGGTCCTACTTTGATGAAATGTCCTTAAAACAAGTCAAAATGAGGCTCAGTACTGTGTATGGCCTCCAGTCCCTGTATGACCTCCCTACAATGCCTGGGCATGCTCCTAAAGAGGTGGCGATCTCCTGAGTGATCTCCTTCCAGACCTGGACTAAAGCATCCACCAACTCCTGGACAGTCTGTGGTGCAATGTGATGCTGGTGGATGGAGTGAGACATGATGTCCCAGATGTGCTCAGTTGGATTCAGATTTGGGGAACGGGTAGGCCAGTCCATAGTGCCAATGCCTTCATCTTGCCGGAACTCCTGACACACTCCAGCCACATGAGGTCTAGTATTGTCTTGCATCAGGGGTGACCAACCCTGATTAAACACACCGACCTCTAACTATCATGTTCAGGTCCTAATTAATTAGTTCAGGTGTGTTTGATCAGTGTTGAAGGTGAAATCTGCAGGAAGGCAGTTCTCCAGGAAAAGGGTTGAACATCCCTGCGTTAGGAGGAAACTTAGGGCCAACCACACCAGCATATGGTCCCACAAGATAGTAAGGATCTAAGGATCTGGTCTGGTGCGGATGACTTTGGATTTATTCAAAGAGACTTTTCTGTGTCTCCCATTTTTTTTTTCTTCAAAATAAGAGTCCCACATACATAGTACGTTTAATATAAACTTAGATCAACTTAAAATAAGGAAGGAAAATGATCATTGTAGTAATGTCACTATGAAATGTTGTGGCCAATCAAACGCTGCCTAGCGCATGAAGATTAATGATTCCGTGTGCAACATATCAGTGTCTTTCTGCTGCAGAAGGGGACCTAAAGTACATGCAAATATTAAGGGCGTACTAATAAATTATCCTGTGTTCAACACAACAGTCTGCATTGTGTTCCCATAGGCCAGGGTTTACCAGGGTTTTACACTTGCAGGATTTAAATGACAGTGACAAAACAATGGTGTTCGAGGCTCATGGTATGGATATTTCTATGTACTGAACTTATATTATTCAGATATGCATAGATATACTCAGATTTTCTTCATAGGTTTAGGTATTGGACAGGATTAGAAATGTAGAATAAGATGATACTTCATAATATGTACTTTATAAGTATAATACACTACCTGACAAAGATTTGTCATCGATCCCAGTTGTAAGAGCAACAAATAATAACTTGACTTCTAGTTGATCATTGAAAAGTGGCAGAAGGTCGATTTTTCTGATGAATCATCTGTTGAGCTGCATCCCAATCATCACCAATACTGCAGAAGACCTATTGGAACCTGCATGGACCCAAGATTCTCATAGAAATCAGTCAAGTCTGGTGAAGAAAAAAATCATGGTTTGGGTTTATATTCAGTATGGGGGAGTGTGAGAGATCTGCAGAGTGGATGATAACATCAACAGCCTGGGGTATGAAGACATTTGTGCTGCTCATTACATTACAAACCACAGGAGAGGGCAAATTCTTCACCAGGATAGCGCTCCTTCTCATACTTCAGCCTCCACATCAAAGTTCCTGAAAGCAAAGATGGTCAAGGTGCTCCAGGATTGGCCAGCCCAGTCACCAGACATGAACATTATTGAGCATGTCTGGGGTAAGATGAAGGAGGAGGCATTGAAGATGAATCCAAAGAATCTTGATGAAATCTGGGAGTCCTGCAAGAACGCTTTCTTTGCCATTCCAGATGACTTTAATTGTGGGGATTTACACCTACCTAACTTTAAACAGTAACAGTTCCTGACTCCAGTAAGCTACAAACACAAACTGGGTATCATTGGAAAGAAGACACTTTGAGCTTTACTGTGGTAAAAGGGGAAGTTATATGTTAAAAAATATTAAAAAGTTATACATTATGAAGTTATGAGAAAAAATTTTGGATTGTGTTCAATATTTGCTTTTCCATATACAAACACAGGAAAACATTAATGTAATGTCCTAGAAAAAAAATATGACTTGAAAGCCAAGTGTCTCATGAGTTTATATTTCAAATTTGATGAAGATAGCATTTCTGTAAAAAGTTTTCTGAGACTATATCGGTGTCCTCCTTTCCCTCACTGTCAGAGGCACTTTCTCAAAAACAATCATCCCAAACTGAAACCTTTACAGTTGCTGAATAATTTGGTCTACATTCACAGTTTATGTATCTTTGAAAAGAAGACACTCTGGGCTTTATTATCCATCATCTAGAGCTTAAATTGCTAAAAATAAAAAAAAGTTAGAGATGCTTAATCAGTTATTTGAGTCATTGCAGAGATGTATGGATGCAGTCCTCCAAGCTCATGGGAGTCAGACACAATATTCATTCTTTCCCCACTGCACCATGACTTTATATTCTATACTGGACATTGTTTCTGTTAAGTGACAAGACTTTTGTCTAATCAAAGTCAGACCTTACTGTCCTAATTTAATAATTAGAAAGGCATTAGGCATGATCATATTTTATATTGATAAAATAAGTGTAATCTAGAGGCCTTTGCCTTTCATATAAGCCACTTCTAATACCAAATGATCAACTAGAAGTCAAGTTATTATTTGTTGTTCCTAAAACTTGGATAGGTGACAAGACTTTTGTCAGGTAGTGTATGTTCTTTTTTAAGTACTAATTAGGAGCCAAAATCTTAATAATAGTCAGGTAAGGAGCCACTAGTTAATAATGAGAACAGGCATCTATACTAAAGTGTTACCAATGAATGATAAATCTAATATTATATAACACCTCAAAACTGTAAAATTGACATTATGAAAATGAGTCAAGACTATTATCAGCAGCAGATCCTCTGAAAATCCATTTCTAAGTGCATCAACCTTACAAAATATGATTTTAACCAAACAGCTGCTTCTCAGCTGGAGATGAAACTGCTTTTTTAATCTGTCTCATTATAAAACGGATGCTTTTAGATCAGAAATGGTTTGAACGCAAAGACACACACCTGTGATCTGAATCCAACATTAACACTCCAGTTACTAAAAGAGTGAACTTTAGTTGCTTGGAAACAGACTGCGATTAAGCTAATGAACACAACTGTTTGCAGTGATTACTATTAATGATAATATATTTGAAAATACAGCGAAACTCACTGTGATGGATGAACAGACGAGCCACAAAGTTCGGTCTTCAGGACTTCAGCCTATAAATAGCTCCATTTGTATTAAGGAAAAACACTTCAACACCAAAACAAGACACACTTACACTACACACAGAAGAGAGCTGATTTCAATCCTGTCATATAAATACAGTTGAAGTCAGAATTATTAGCCCCCCTGTATATTTTTTCCATTATTTTTCATAATTTTTTTCCCAACATATTTCTGAAGATAATAGTTTCAATAACTCATTTCTAATAACTAATTTATTTTATCTTTGCCATGATGACAGTACATAATATTTGACTAGATATTTTTGGCTCTATACATAAGTATTAAAGTGCATTGTAAAGGTTTAACTATGTTAATTAGGTTAATTAGGCAAGTTAGAGTAATTAGGCAACTCATTGTATAATGATGGCTTGTTCTGTAGACAATCGAAAAACAAATTTTGATTGTCCCATTGACACCCTCTGCCAATGCATTGATGAAATGAACAGTTGGATATGCCAAAACTTTCTTCAGTTAAAGAAAGAAAAAACTGAAGTCATTGCATTTGGGAACAGAGATGAGGTTCTCAAGGTGAATGCGTACCTTGGCACTAAGCGTCTAACAACAAAAAATAAGGTCAAGAATCTTGGTGTGACTCTGGAGTCAGATCTGAGTTTCAATAGTCATGTCAAAGCAGTAATTAAATCAGTATACTATCATCTCAAAAACATCAATCAGAGAATCAGATGCTTTGTTTCCAGTGAGGACTTAGAGAAACTTGTTCATGCTTTTATCAGCAGCAGGGTGGATTACTGTAACGGCCTCCTCACTGGCCTTCCCAAAAAGACAAGTGCTTTTGATAATCCTGAGACCCCGTGCCTTCTTCCTGTGAACGTCAGGCGTAACATAATACCGGAACAAAGAAAAAGTTTGCGGCGTGTTTTCTCCTCATTTTATTTTCATAGTCTTTTTGCCCCCAGTGTTTTATTTTTCATCTCCCTCGTGTTTCTTCCCCATGGATTCAATCTACACTCCCGAGTTCCTCATCATCATGTTGAAGCAGGGGGAAAACAGCCTCGAGGACCATACAAACAGTTTCCTGTGGTTAGCAGAAAGATCCAGCTGGCACGGTCGTCCGAAGATGGTCCTCGAGGCGATCTCGCCTCCTATGTGGAGTGGACACTGGCAAGGAGCCGACCATCGTTCGACGTCAGTGCCACTCCAGACCCAGTGACCAGCCCTACCATCTGCAAGGAGCGTACGCCAGAGCCCATAGCAGATGGAGTGCCACCCTCGGTGTGTGAGCCATCGGCATCTAGAGCGACAGAGCGGAACACCTCCGAGCAGGAGGAGCTCAACCAGCCGTCTGACCAGGTGTGTGAGCCGGCAACATCGCCAGAAGTGGAAGTCCTGGTGGACATCGAGGGACCGAGCGAGAGTCCCGTCCACCGACCCACAGCAGAGGGTGAGCTGACCCTGGACCCCGAAATGCTGCTCATTGACTTCTGGAGCGAAGTCAAACCACTCCCGCTGTTGCCTAACAGCCCTTCTTCAGTCCCGTACATCCCAGAAGACGAAAGCTCCAGGGTCATGAGCAGCACCCGACCCCTCCTCTTCATCTCCGTTGACGTCATCCACAACCATTCTGCCTTCTCCAGTGCGGCTACAGTCAGCCAGTCCCCCAGCTCACCCTCCAACCGCATGTGTGGAGGTATCTCTGCGGGCCTGCCCACCTGTTTCGCCGGCCAGAGGTTGTCACTCGACGTCATCTCCTTCACCCTCCGAGCTACGGACTCCGCCTAGGCCCTCCGACCCAACGGCTCCTTGGACCGTCAGCCCACTGGCTCCACCAGGCTCCTTCGTCCCCCGGCTCCGCCTTGGTCAGTCGTCGCCCTGCCTCCACCTTTGGACTCCGCTCCATCGGCTGCGCTTCATCCCTTCATCCTACCAGCTCCGTTGAGCTCCTCCCTCCAGCTACGCCTCGGTCCTCTGTCGCTGTGGCTCCACCGCGGGCATCCGGTCCTGTGTTGTCGATTTGGTCGGGTGAGCCGTCCGCTCCACCTCGGCCCTCCGGAACCTCATCATCACCTTTACCCTTCGGCTCTTCGTCGACTCCTTGGGCTCCATCTGCGGCGTCTCCCATGGTCGGCCCCCTGGAGTCGGCGACCACTCCTCCTCCATGGCTCCTCCCTTCGTTGACTCCACCCTGGGCCGTCCTCCTGGCTGTGTCCTGGGTCCTCCCCCTGCTTCATCTCCCTTCCTGGCTCCTCCTTCCTCCTGAGACTCCTCCCTGGCCTCCTCCTCTGTTACACGCCCTCCAACTCACCTCCTGGCTCCTCTCTCCTGTGACTCCTCCCTGGCCTCCTCCTGTTTTCCACGCACTCCAGTTCCTCCCTCACAGACTCTCCTCTCACCCCCTCTTATTTAGGCGCAAGGGCGCGCCTTTTAAAGGGAGGGGAGGGGTGGTACTGTCACAACCTGTCTTCCTCATGTTTGTTTTCGTCATGTGACCATCCCCATGTGCTCCTTTGTTCTAGTTCCCGCCATCATTATGTTCATCACCTTCACCTGTGTGTTATCATGTCGTCATCCCCTGTGTATTTATAGTCCTTGTGTTCAGTTCTTCATTGTCCAGTACTGTTTACATGTCTTGCTGTTTGTCTTCAAGCCCTGTTCATCCTGTGATCTTCGTAAGTGTTCTTTAATAAATATATGTGCTTTTGATAATCCTGAGACCCCGTGCCTTCTTCCTGTGAACGTCAGGCATTACACTTAGGTAACACTTTATTTTGATGCTCCATTTGAGTATTAGGAGACTGTCAAGCTGACTGCTTAATATCTGCTGATACTGCTTCTTCAACAGACATTTAACTGACTATAAGATACTTTGCAAGTACATGTCAACTTACACTAACCCTAACTTAACAGTCTAATTATAATCTAATGAGAATTAGTTGGCATGTAGATGCAATGTAACATAAATTCAACAAACGGACCATCAAAATAAAGTGTGACCCAAACTTATTTATGTACAGTAAAAAAAAAAGCTTACTTAAGAAGAAATCACTATAAATCTGTTCAACGCATGTTCCTTTTAACACTACCACTGATATCTGTATAGACGGCTTTTCCAGTAAGACCAGTTTGCTCAGTAGCTTACCTCGTATGCTGTCAATTCAAGTCTAGCAAAGGACGGTTCAAGAAATCAGGTATAACAAAGCCAAAAAAACAACTTCAACAACAAAAAGGCAGTGTGAAATTGTGGTAAAAGCATGCGGCTGCAATGGCTTTTCTCTTCTAGTTTGCCAGTTGGGTTTAAGGGTTGTGTGGGTTATCATGCACGAAAAGCCTGGCTGGCTTCTAACAAACGCATTTGAAAGACATAGAAATTAAATGCACAATGAGAAAATTTGACCCAGTAACGTATTTGGGATTGGCAGAAATGTACACAGTGGCCTCTGGGGGATTTACGTGCAATGGCACATTTGAAACGTGGACCAGTAATGTATTTGGCTGTTTCTCAATATGCATTCTTAAGCAATCTTGCATCCTTGAGTTCTCATGTATCGTTATTATCAACCATCAAGTTCAATTTCAATACTCAAGACCGCAAGAACAGAGGATCCCTAAGGTGTTCTTGCTATCGAGGATGCATCGAATACAGACTTGTGAGCGCAACAATCATTCATTCATTCATTTTTTTTCAGCTTAGTCCCTTTATTAATCAGGGGTCGCCACAGCGGAATGAACCGCCAACTTATCCAGCACATGTTTTACACAGCGGATGCCCTTCCAGCTGCAACCCATTTCTGGGAAACATCCATACACACTTATTTACACTCATACAATTTAGCCTACCCAATTCACCTATATCACATGTCTTTGGACTGTGGGGGAAACCGGAGCACCCGGAGGAAACCCACGTGAATGCAGGGAGAACATGCAAACTCCATACAAACTCCTCTCCTCGCGCGCCTGTCTCGCAGCTCGCGCGGGTCAGACAGACGGCTGCGGGGAAGCGAACAACAGCACGACGCGCGTGGAAACATTAGCGAAGCTGGCTGGCTGGCTGACTGCGGTTGCCCTGGCCGTTGTTGCTCTAGCGGGAAAATGTCCTAGTGTTCCCAATGGCCAGTTCGCCCTGGCGCGCTTCCGCTAAACCAGCTGTGGTAGCTCATCAACAGAACCGTGACGTCAACACACAGAATCAGCACAATTCAGCACGGTTGTCTCACAGTTTAGAACGGTTTGGCACGATAGTGGAAAAGCGGCTTTTTTATTTTTATTAAAAAAACCGCGATTCCTCGATTTTGTAAAAAATAAAATCGTCTTAAAACGTAAATTCGAATTAATCGAAAAAATTAAAAAAAAAATCGCCCACCTCTAACTAACAGTATAATTACTTCTGGTGTGTATTGCTTCTTGTTGAATCACTGAATGCCTCCTCAATTGAAGACGCTTTGGACAAAGCATCTGCTAAATGACTGCATGTAAATGATTTACTTCAGAAAACAAGAGTGCAACACAGAGCCTGAATAAACATGAGTAAATTCCTCGAGAGACGAATCGGCTCGGATCTTTCAATCTCCCTGAACGCAGCCTGCATGACAGGACTGAGGTGTAAATCAGCTCTGGAGTCTAATAGCTGTGAAGTCCCGTCGTTTACATCGGTGAAGAGTTTTATCTGCAGCATCTGAAGGCTCTGTCTGTTCTGCAGAATAAAGCCATTCGTTACACTAAATTACTCCTATTAGCTTAATGCAACATGGAGGTCATTACCAGATCTGACCTCTGCACTCCATACAGGCCTGAGATCAGCTTAGGAACAGGAATGATCAGAGGAGCAATACAAAACTGGCCTCAGATTCAATTCAATTCAATTTATGTTTATGTCTATAGCGCTTTTACAATGTAGATTGTGTCAAAGCAGCTTAGTGTAGAAGTTCTTGTAAACTGAAACAGTGTCAGTCCAGTTTTCAGAGTTGAAGTTCAGTTTAGTTCAGTTCAGTGTTGTTTAATTTTCACTGCTGAAAGTCCAAACACTGAAGAGCAAATCCATCGATGCGCAGCTCCACAAGTCCCAATCCAAGCAAGCCAGTGATGACCGTGATAAGGAACAAACTTCACCAATTGACGAAAGTGAAGGAAAAAATCTTGAGAGACACCAGGCTCAGTTAAGCACGACCATTTCTCCTCTGGCCAAACCTCTTGTGCAGAGTTGCAGTCTAGGCGCCAGAGCGAAGAGATATAATACAGATGGTGTGCTGACATTATCATAAACGATGTGTTTGATAATTGTTTTCAGCATCACCTGACTTCACCTGATGCTTTAGATAGATCTAAAATGTCTAAAATGCAATAGATTGTGAGTTACGGGCAAAGGGCTCAAAACATAGAGCTTAAAATAGAATACAATCATCTATATGCAATTATGAGATCTACAAAGCAATACAAATGTTTAATTTAGATAGATAGATAGATAGACGGACGGATGGACAGACAGACAGATATATAGATAGATAGACAGACAGACAGACAGACAGATAGGTAGGTAGATGGGTAGGTGTCACATCCCTGGCTCGTTCCTGCTGCTCCAATAACCATTCTCCCTCACCATCTCGTTCCCTCAGCGCCAATCATCGCTCTCCTTCACCAGCCACCTCTCACCACACCCGTGCATAATCACCTGAATTCTACTTACACTCACCTGCACCAGCAATCACAATCCCCTATAAAGACTCTCGGTTTCCAGTCGTACAACGGCTGGAATCGAAGTCAGATGGTTCACCTCACCTTCTACCTGGCTCGCCTTCTTCCGTGGATGTTTCCCTTCTCCTATTGACGTTTCTCCTAACCTGTGGATGCACATGCTGTGATTAAGGGAAGTGACTCTATACTCTGATGGTTGAATGAAGATTCTTGTTTACATTGTGAACAACATACTAGTCTGCTCTCCATCCAAGAATATCACTTGCCTGCTTCTCCTGTTGAACACTCCACTGTGTTTTGAATAAATTGATGAAAAGAGATAACTATCCTTGTCTTCATTGTGTGACCGTGACAGTAGGTAGACAGACAGACAGACAGACAGCTAGATAGACAGACCAAAATATAGACAGACAGATTTTTCAGTGTTTTTTGGTCAACCATTTTAAATGATTATCAATATCAAACTAAGTAAAAGTCAAGCAAAATATATTTTACATAATGATACATTTGTCAATATTCAGATCTTTAAAAGACAAATAATTAGTAGTTTATTGAATGCTACATATTTTAAAATGGTAATTACTACAGGTAATCATTGCTTTTAAGTATGAATTGCTTTTCAATTAAGTTACACATTTTCATTCATTTTCTTTTTGGCTTAGTCCCTTTATTAATCCGGGGTCGCCACAGCAGAATGAACCGCCAACTTATCCAGCATATGTTTAATGCAGCGGATGCCCTTCCAGCTGCAACCTATCACTGGGAAACATCCATACACTCTCATTCACACACAAACACTATGGACAATTTAGCTTACCCAATTCACCTATAGCTCATGTCTTTGGACTTGTGGGGGAAACCAGAGCACCCGGAGGAAACCCACGCGAACACGGGGAGAACATGCAAACTCCACATAGAAACGCCAACTGACCCAGCGAGGCTCGAACCAGCGACCTTCTTGCTGTGAGGCGACAGCACTACCTTACAACCTTACTACCTTACACGCCCGTTACAAATTTTGTAACTAACTAATATCCCATTAAAGTACACAAAAATGAAAGCCAAATATATTGAAGATAATCAATTATTAAATTAAAGGATACAAAAAATCTAAGGCAAACAACATGAAAACATGAAATTCACTGCTAATGCAAATAATAATAATAATAATTCTCTTATTATTTTCATTAGATATTAATTATTAATAATCTATTATTAATTAAATAATAATAATAATTCTTATTATCATTCTCTAACAACTGAATTTTTATTTTATAATAATAATAATTATTATTCTCTTATTAATATTCTATTATTAATGATTAATATTCTATTATTAGTTATAATATATATATAATTAATAATAATAATAATAATAATAGTAAAACATAATAATTACTATTCTCTAACACAATTGAATATTTATTTATTAATAATAACAATAATAATAATTATCGTATTATTATTATTATTCTATCATTAATAATTACTGTTCTATTAATAATTTTATAATAATAATAGTTATTATTATCATTATTATTGTTATTAATATTATTCTCTAACACAATTGAATATTTATTTAATAATAATAATAATAATAATAATTCTCATATTATTATTATTCTATTATTAATAATTACTGTTCTATTATTAATTTAATAATAATAATTATTATTATTATCATTATTATTGTTATTAATATTATTCTCTAACACAATTGAATATTTGTTTATTAATAATAATAATAATAATAATAATAATAATAATAATAATAAAACATAATAATTATTATTCTCTAACAATTTAATATTTAATAATAATAATAATAATAATAATAATAATAATTCTCGTATTATTATTATTATTAGTATTATTCTATTATTTATTAATGTTCTATTATTAAATTAATAATAATACTAGTTATTATTATCAGTATTATTGTTATTAATATTAACACAATTGAATATTTGTATAATAATAATAATAATAATAATAATAATAATAATAATAATAACAATAAATATTAATAATAATATTTACCTAATGTGATTACAATCCACTGGCACAAAACAAAGAAATAACCAGACAAAGAAAAAGCCCATTCTGCAGCAGTTAGTGTGTGTTCAGTCAAGTTTATTTCCTAAATCTCTGTAGTAGATTCACATGATGTCTAACACTCAGCAGGCTGCAGCATTTCAGGAGCCTTTTTCTGATTATTTCCTCTTTCTTATTAAAGAATCCAAATCCTTCTCCTGCTGCCATTAAAGCTGCGTTCCACACAAATTAAATCAAGGGGTTTAAACATTTGTAAACCAAAAGGGAGTGGATGGTGGAATTCATTTCAAGTCCGCTTCACTTCAAACTAATTGAAACTGTATTTCAAGAGGACTCTTAAATTATGCAACGCAGATTCCCAAACACGAAAGGAGACACGCTATGATTAGAAAGCATGTCCCTTTAATTGTAGGGTTTAATCTTATATTTAATATCTGAGGGAGGATTGGCTGTTTACAAAACAATAATAGGAAAATTCAATTGAGATCAGACAGTCTGTTCCTTCGGTTTGCTCCAAAAAACGTCTTGAAGTGTGTCATTGACTTCAATTGGTGTCTAATATTTACAGCATTATGCTGCAGAGTGCACCGCAATTGCTTAATAGCAGAGTTTTACAATAGATCAGTGCTATAGAATAAAAACGTGTTGAGATTTACTTCAAGTATTTCAGCAGATTGAACACAAGCAGGTTCTCATTCTACATTGGTAGTTTCAACCCATTTGCAATCATATGATTTATTAAAAGGATAGTTCACCCAAATGAAAATTCTGTCACTATTTTACTCACCATTAACTTGTTTTAAACGTTTATGAGTTTCTTTACAATTTAAAACACATAAGAACATGTTTTGAAAAATGTTGGAAACCTGTAACCATTTATTTCCATATTGTGTGCTTTTCCTACTATGGAAGTTTATGGTTTCTTTAAAATATCTTCTCTTGTGTTCAATGGAAGAAAGAAACTCAGAAAAGTTTGGAAACACTTGAGGTTGAATAAATAGTAACTGAATTCTCCTTTTTTTTTGGGGGGGGGGGGGGGGGGGGGGGGGGGTGGTACTTAAGATTCGTAAGATACTGATCGAATCGTTATCTGGTCGGTTTGAATTAGATGGCTTTGTGAAGGGAAATGAAGGGAGTGGTTATGTAATTGAGGAGTTTAGATGCAAAAACTTCTAAGTGGCATCTAAAATTCTCTTCTAAAATGAACAGGGATAGTTCACCAAAATTAAAATCCTGCTATTATTTTACTCACCATTTACTTGTTTTAAACGTTCCTACTATGGAAGTCGATGGTTACAGATTTTCAGCTTTCTTCGAAATATCTTCTTTTGTGTTTAATGAAAGAAATACACTTTGGAAGTTTGGAAACACTTGAGGTTGAATAAATAGTGAATGATTTTCTTTTTTTTTTTTTTTTTGGGGGGGGGGGGGGGGGGGGGGTGAACTGTCTCTTTAAGAACAAATCCGTAGGTTGTTTTAGATCAGGGGTGTCAAACTCAGTTCCTGGAGGGCTGCAGTTCCTGCACAGTTTAGTTCCAACCCTGCTCCAACACGTTTACCTGTAGGTTTCAAACAAGCCTGATGGCCTTAATTAGTTTGATTAGGTGTGTTTAACTAGGGTTGGAACTAAACTGTGCAGAGCTGCGGCCCTCCAGGAGTTTGACACATGTGTTATAGATGAAACAGATTTTCATAATTTCTAGAAATCTGTTCTATAATTTCTAGAAACCTTTATGAGTATGATATTTCAAAGAAAGATGAAAACCTGTAACCATCAATTTTCATAGTAGAAAAACTACAAAACTTTTGAAATATCTTCTTTTGTGTTCAGTGGAAGAAAGAATTTCAGAAAAGTTTGGAAACACACGAGGGTGAGTAAATAGTGAATGATTTTTTTGTTAGTTTGTTTTTGCGTGAACTGTCCCTTTAAGAATGCATCTGTAGATTGTTATAGATGAAACAGAATTTCATATGATACTGATCAAATCATTATCTGGTCAGTTTTAGTTAATTAAATGACTATGAAGGGAAATGAAGGAGTGGTTATGCAATTGAAGAGTTTAGATGCGAAAACTTCTGAGCGGCATCTGAAATTCTCTTCTAAAATGAACAGGGATAGTTCACCCAAAAATAACAATCCTGTCACTATTTTACTTACCATTTACTTGTGTCAAACCTTTATGAGTTTCTTTGTAATTTTAAACACATAAGAAGATATTTTGAAAAATGTTGGAAACCTGTAACCATTGACTTCCATAGTGTGCGTTTACAATAGAAAAATGAATTTTATTTTTTGGGGTGAACTGTGCCTTTAAGAACGAATCTGTAGATTGTTACACATCAGGGGTGTCAAACTCTATTCATGGAGGGCCGCAGCTCTGCACAGCTTAGTTCCAACCCTGCTCCAACACACTTACTTACCTGCTCCAACACACTTACAAACAAAGAAAGGACTTACTTAGTTAGATCAGGTGTGTTAAGTTAAGGTTGGAACTAAACTGTGCAGAGCTGCGGCCCTCCATGAATTGAGTTTGACACCCCTGATGTATAACAATCTACGGACTTGTTCTTAAAGGGACAGTTCACTATTTATTCAACCTCAAGTGTTTGCAAATCTTTATGAGTTTTTTTCTTATTCTATAAGAAATTTCAAAGAAAGCTGAAAACCTGTAACTGTCGATTTCCATAGTAGAAAAAACACACAATATGGAAGTCAATGGTTACAGGTTTCCAACATTTTTCTAAATATCTTCTTATGTGTTTAAAATTAGAAAGAAACTCATAAAGGTTTGAAACAGGTAAATGGTGAGTAAAATGATGACAGAATTGCCAGTTTTTTCTAATTATAATTTTTCTAATTATCTGGTCAGTTTTAGCCATTTGATTGGCTATAATGTCAAATGAAGGAGGGGTTATGTAATTGAAGAGTTTAGATGCGAAAACTTCTAAGTGGCATCTGAAATTTTCTTCTAAAATAAATATTTTCCTGAGGCTTCTGTATGTAGGTTCAGTAATTTCACTTTTATGGCAAATAAAAGCTATTTCACAATAAATGTGCAATAAAATTAAAATATAACAAATAAATAACATGAAAAATGAATAAATAACATATCATTTTTTTTATTTTTCATGTTATTTATTTGTTATATTTTCATTTTATTGCACATGTAGTGTGAAATAGCTTGACATAAACCTACACAATTTTGACAAATTTAAGTGGATTGAACATAAAACAATTAAGTTTTTCCCCAAAAACCTCAATAATTGTGTTGTTCCAGCTCAACCATTAACTTCCATATTGTGTTTTTCTTACTATGGAAGTCAATGGTTACAGGTTTTCAGCTTTCTTCGAAATATCATCTTTTGTGTTCAATGGAAGAAAGAAACTCATAAGGTTTGGAAACACTTGAGGGTTAGTCAATAGTGAATGAATTAATTTTCATTTTCTGGGTGAACTGTCTCTTTAAGAAATAATCAGCAAATTGCTAATTTTTTCCTTAAAATTAGCTAAATAATCTGTCAAAAGTGTAAGCAAATTAATGTTTTCAGTTTAAAAGAGTATTTTTTATTTACCCTGCTGGCAGATAATTTAGCTTGATTTACGGAAAAAAGATTGTTTAATGTTAACTTAGGATTTCTGAAAACAAGACATGCTTTTTATTTGACTTCAGACAATTTTAAATATTTAGACTAGAAACAGGGCAAGAAAACATTGTTTTGCAGTGTGTGGCTCCTGATGATTAATAAACGTCTTAAAACAACTCTAAACATGTCAGTGCAAGTATTCATTTTGTGTTGCCTGTATGTGTTGTTTCGACTCTCAAAGTACCAGTAGCCACTGAATTACATTTTAAGAATTCACAAGAACCTTAATTTCAGAAAATCTACTTTCTTCTTCAGCAAAAAAACAAAAAAACACACCAATTTTTGGGTGAACTGTGCCTTTAAATAAATTAATCAATCATGCAAACCGTTCTTAGGTTGAACTGAATGCAATAACCCACATAAAATTGGTAATTCTGATAGTGCTTGGTGAATGAGAATCAGCTTTATTTGTTCTTGCCGAGCGTTCGCTGTTTTTCAGCATGTTCAACGATCTTCTCCTCAACGTAGAGGCCTTTGCGTTTGCGGACGGCGTTCATGTATTTCAGAGCCTGATTGGTCGAGTCTGCTTTTTCTCCGAAGTGCAAGTACTCCTCTTCAGTAGTGGGAACCCAGAACGGATCACTGCCGATAACCTGAAACACAAACAAACGATATGTATATGAATATATCAGTATGCAATTCAAAATGGGCCCTATCATACACCAGGCGCAATAAGACGCAAGACGTGTATTGTGCGATTTGTTGCTATTTTCAGACCAGCGCAACCCTAATTTTAGTGCCACCTTGTTTAAATAGCAAATCCATTTGTGCCTCTTTGTGGACTCATGGGTGTGCTGTTCTGAAAAGGAGGTGTTGTCGCGTTGCCATTTTGAAGAACTGAAATAGGTCGCGCCATTGACCAACTTAAAGCTGCTGTAATGTCCAGCGCAGAGCGGGTTTAGAGCCTATGCAGGTCCAAATGCTTACACACTGCTTAATACACACAGCGCTTTGAGCTTAACAAACAAAATTAAATATTTAGGCTAATGGATGTCTTCAGTGCAGTGCGTTTCCACTGTGTCCTTACTCCACTAATGTAAAGAAGTAAAGAGTAAAAGTAAAGTAAAGAGAAAGTAAAGGGGCTGAATGGAGGAGGCTGGTTATTTATCTTTGCGCTGCAGTGGGTCTGTTGAACTGTTTTCTCGCTAGTGAAGCGTTCAGCTTTTCCACTTACAAAGTCTGCCATGTAAATAGCAAATGTGCCATGGCGCAACACAACTGACTCTTAAAGGGAAAGGAAGATGAGACTCTGATTGGTTTAATGCACGTTATGCTCAAAACACACCCATAACTCATTAAGAGAACAACCCTGTTAGACCATGCACCGGGGTGCAGAGCGTATATTTCCATCTTTAAAATAGCTAAAGTGGATTCGGACATGCCCTTAATGCTTTTGCGCCATGCACTTTAGACTTTGTGCCTAGATCATTAAATAGAGCCCGTCGTTTCAGAAGTCTCCTGAATATGTCTGAGAAGTTTCATCTCAAAATACACAGTGAATGCAAAAAAAAAAAATGCAAATGAGCTGCAGCTCCCCGTCCCCTTTCCAAAAGAGGAAGGAGCCTTTACATCTTGTGCTTTAGATACTCCAGCAAAAACAAACAGTCGAATCTCTTGATTACTAAATACAGGATACAATGAATAAATACTATTTGAAATAATAATAGAACTGTATAACTGCCAGGTATGTTGTTTACTGGACTATCGAATATAAAACTGAGAAATATTAGTGTTGGGGGCATCACGGTGGTGCATTGAGCAGCACGATCGATTAAGCCTCGACTGGGTCAGTTGGCATTTCTGTGTAAAGTTTGCATGTTCTCCCCGTGTTGGCGTGGGTTTCCTCCGGGTCCAAAGACATGCGCTATAGATGAATTGTATAAGCTAAATTGGCCGTAGTGTATAGGGGGTCACACACCAGAAGCGTCGCGCCACGCAGTGCCATGCATTTCAGAATTCTAAACATAGGTTTCTATCAGGGTACACACACCGGCGCTGCAAATTGGCGGCTGTCCGCGGCTGTCTGCGGCGCCCAGTCACGACTCAGGACACTGTTCATATTTCTGCCCTGCCACAGAGTGCCATCTGATTAGTTCCATTTTAAATAGCGTGCAAATGTGCGTGTCTGGTGTGCAATACTTTCAACTGTCATGTGCGTGCCGTGTCGTAGCGCTGAGCGGCGCATCCAGTGTGTGACGCCCTTTAGAGTGTGAATGAGAATGTATGGGTGTTTCCCACTGTTGGGTTGTGGCTGGAAGGGCATCAGCTGCGTAAAACACATGCTGGATAAGTTGGCGGTTCATTCCGCTGTGGCGACCCCAGATTAATAAAGGGACTAAGCCGAAAAGAAAATGAATGAATGAATGAAATAATGTTGGTTTGAGTCTACTATGGTTAGCTCAACCTTTGATGTATTATGTAACGTACAGCACATTGTAAATTGCTACTGATGCTTCAGCAATTTTTATGACAAGTAATGGCACCATGTTCAGGTAATCTGCTGATAAAAGTGTAGATCATTAGAAATAGCACATAATATTTCTTTCTCGTTCTCTCCTTCCTCTCAGTATAGAAGGAAACTGAGGCGATCTAGAGCTGAAGCAGACCACGCAATTGTCCACTGTGAAGAGATACACATAATGGCCATTATATGAGGCCCAGCAAGAGCAAGTACCAGTGCGCGCACACACACTACAGAGAGAGAGAGAGAGAGAGAGAGAGAGAGAGAGAGAGAGAGAGAGAGAGAGAGAGAGAGAGAGAGCAATGGGAGCAGGTGCTTGACGGATGACGCAATCCCTGCAGCAACACACACACACACACACACACACACACACACACACACACACACACACACACACACACA
The DNA here is from genome assembly GCA_903798195.1 of Danio kyathit. Lineage (NCBI taxonomy): Eukaryota > Metazoa > Chordata > Actinopteri > Cypriniformes > Danionidae > Danio > Danio kyathit. Next base: position 14,875,134 of record LR812525.1, read on the forward strand.
CACACACACACACACACACACACACACACACACACACACACACACACACTTGCACACAATATGAGCTCATGTTCAGACAATAGTGCGAGTGGTACAATTACTGTAAGAGTCCAGTGGGGCCCTGCACCTGGTCCCCGAGAGGCCCCGTGATGATCAACACGTCAGCTCAAACCATCTGATTTACTCTGCCAGTTTTACTGTCCTGCATTTCTCATTTTAAGACTGAGGTAATGTTTATGTCTATGAATTAAAAAATAAAAAACTAATTACTGCACTGACAGTAGTTCAGGTCTAATCATGATTATTTAATATTATTATTTAATTATTTTAAAAAAGTACATGAAATTAATAAATAAATACAATACAAAATTAATTAATTAATACATGAATGAATGAATAAATTAATGAACAAATAAATAAATAAAGGATGGATGGATAAATAAATAAATAAATAAATGGATGGATGGATGGATGGATGAGTAAATAAATAAACAGATAAATAGATGGATGGATGGATGGATCGATAAGTAAATAAACAGATAAATAGATGGACGGATGAATGGATAAATAAATAAAGAAAATGAAATAAATGAATAAATGAATGATTAAAAAAACTAATAAATAAATGAATAAAATAATGAATAAATAAATAAATGAATGGCTGGATGGATGGCTGGATGGATGGATAAATAAATGCCTGAATGAATAAATAAATAAATGAATAAATAAATAAATAAAGAATACATGTATACATTAATGAATAAATAAATATATAAATAAATAAAATAATTAATTAATAAATGAATAAATAAATAAATAAATGGATGGATGAATGAATAAATAAATAAATAAATGGATGAATGAATAAATTAATAAATTAATTAATAAATAAACAAACAGATATTTAGATAAATAAATGGATGAATAAATAGATGAATAGACAAATAAATAAATAAATAAATAAATAAAGTAAGTAAATAAATAAATGGATGAATAAATGGATGGATGGATAAATAGATGGGTAAATGGATGGATAGATAAATAAATAGACAAACAAACAAATAAATAAATAAATAATTAAACAAATAAATAATTAACACTTTTCGCTTTACAACAATATTTTTAAATATATTTTTGCTTATTCAAAAAATATTATTTCATGTACTGGTTTATCCAGAAGCATTATCACTATCTTAATATAGATGACTACTTAACATAGAGTAATAGGTATTTATAGATAAATAAATAAACAGAAAACACCAATTATTTATTTTCTTAATAAGTATTTGACATTGAATGAGATAATAAATAAAAACTATGTAATATTCTAAATAAAAATAAGTTTTTTAATCCTTTTTATCTACTTTTACCGTTTATTTTAAATGTACATTTGTTTTTTGTTTTTTTTTAGTAAGAAAACATTACACAAATTATAAAGAAAGAAAGAAAGAAATTCAATGGATCACCTAATAGTATATTATTACATTACTAATATAATATATTATTACATTAATAATAACATATGGGGAATTATGTATATCCATAAAATAATTGTATAGAAATACAAAATAGGCATTACCTATTATTGTCACATATTCGCAGGAGACCCAAATGCAAGTGAATGCAAGTTGATTTATTAAACAGGGATAACAGGAAAACAGCTGGTATAGATCTCACCAGATATCAAGGGTTAGGATAGAGCAATGATGCATCTCTCAAGTAATTGGACAACGCTAAACAGCTAAATAGTTTTTCAATGAGACAGATCCAGGGAGATCTCTCATAGAATTCCACAATGCCAAACAGCGGTAACAGTACTTCAGTGAATTCAAGTGGCGCTGACAATATCCAAAAGCAACAGTCTCTAAGATCAACTCACCACCAGCGGATACAGCGGGACGAGCCCAACAGGAACAAACACGGACGTGAAACAACAACGAACTGACAACAAGAGACGCGAACGCTGAACAGAAATAGGTGCAGTAATGCGCTGCACCTGTGGTGTGATGATTGACAGCTGAGCACGTGACTGCCCAGCTGACAACATGTAAACACAGACAGCCACGCGGTGAAAGATACCCAAACAAACACACCCACAAACACACACATACATACGCACGCACACACACACAAGAGGAACAGACAGATCCCCAACTGTGACATATTACAATATAGTATTAAGTCATTAATAATCTAAAATGGAAAATAACAAATAATTAAATAAATAAATACTCAAAAAACAAATACATGACAATGTAAAAAAAAAAAAAAAAAAAATCTGGATTATTCAAAACAGACATGAGCATTACTAAAATAAAAATATATATTTAAAAAAAAAATAAAAATGAATGAATGAATTAATAAACTAACAAATTATTGAATAAATAAATGAATAAATTAATGAATAAATAAATGGATAAATGGAGGAATAGAAAAATAAATAAATAAAAAAATAAATAAATGGATGTATGGATGTATGGATGGATAAATAAATATAAAAAATGAATGAATGAATAAATTAACAAATATATGAATAAATTAATAAGTTAATGAATAAATAAATAAATGAATGGAGGGATAAATAAATGGATGGGGGAATAAATGAATGAATGAATAAAAAAATGGATGGATGGATGGATGGATGGATAAATAAATAAATAAATTAATAAATTAAATAATTAATGAGAAAATGAATGAAGGAATGAATGGTCGAATGAATAAATGAATGAATGAATGAATGGAGGAATTAATAAATAAATTGATTGATTAATTAATAAATGGATGGATGGAGGGATAAATAAATAAATGAATAAATAAATAAATGCATGGATGGAGGGATAAATAAATAAATAAATAAATGAATAAATACATAAATGCATGGATGGAGGGATAAATAAATAAATGAATAAATAAATAAATAAATAAATGCATGGATGGTGGGATAAATAAATAAATAAATGAATAAATACATAAATAAATGCATGGATGGAGGGATAAATAAATAAATGAATAAATAAATAAATGCATGGATGGAGGGATAAATAAATAAATGAATACATTTAACACACAATACCAACCATTTTCATAAAGATATGAGTATAAGTAAAAAGTAAAGTAAAAAGAAATATACGTTTTTGCAGATTATGTATATTTGATAAGTATTACTTTTCCAAGCAGTATTACCATATCTAAGTGGTGCATTACTGTAAGAGTCCAGCGGGCCCCTGCACCTGGTCCCCCAGAGGCCCCTCAGTGGGAGCTTGGTTACCTCGGACAGATGGCAGAGGCCCAGCAAACGCCTCGATCTGCTTCTGCACATCCAATCATCATCTCCACACTCTCTGAGTTAATATCTGCTTTATTCTCATCCGTTATTCTCTCTCTCTCTGTCCGTTGACCCAACAGCTTGGCTTTCTATCCCTTTATTTTTCTTGCATAAAAAAAAAGCTTTTGTACTGCATGTCTCATTCAGACACAAGCCAACAGGTGATAGCACACTTTTCATCAGAGCACAAACATACAAACTTCATCTTACACTGTGATTCATGATTTTCTTTTTTTTTTTAAACCAAAAAACTAAAACTATTAAAAACAAGTAATACATAAATATTAGATGAAAAACAAACAGAATATATTTTTATGGAAACTGATAATAAATGATGATAGCTGATGATAAAAAAAAACATGCACAAATTTAAAAAATAAAGAAATAAACAAACAAAAATAAACAATGATAGATAAAAGCAAAAATAAAATCCTACAAACATGCATAAATAAATAAACAAACAAACAAACACTATGATAAAGGCAATAATAAAAGCATATGAACATGCGTAAATAAATAAAAAATATAAACAATCAATCAAACAAATAAATAAAAACAATAATAAAAATATACAATAATAAATAAATAATAAATATAAATAAACAACTAAACACATAAATAAATAAATAAATAAATAAATAAATAAATAAATAAATAAATAAATAAAAGAAAAAATTAAGCATTCAAACATGCATAAATAAATAAATAAATACATAAATAAATAAATAAAAAAACTAAACAATCCAACCAAAAATAAACATAAATAAAAAAATATATACATAAACAAACTAATACATAAACAATCACATAATTAATTAAATAAATAAATAAATAAACAACTAAACACATAAATAAGTAAATAAATAAAGGCAAAAATAAAAGCCTACAAATACGCATAAATATATAAATAAACAACTAAACATAAATAAATAAATACACAATCAAACACATAAATAAATAAATAAATGAATAAATGAATGAATAAATAAATACATAATAAATAAATAAATATTTAATTAAATAAATTAAGGCAAAAATAAAAGCATACAAACATGCATAAATAAATAAATAAATAAATAAATAAATGCAAAAATAAAAGCATACAAACAAACATAAATAAATAAATAAACACATAATAAATATATAAATAAACAACTAAACATAAAAAATAAATAAATAAATAAACACATAATAAATAAATAAATGAAGGCAAAAATAAAAGCATACAAACATGCATAAATAAATAAACACCTAATAAATATATAAATAAACAAATAAACACATAATAAATAAATAAATATTTTATTAAATAATAACATAAATAAATAAAGGCAAAAATAAAAGCATACAAACATGCATAAATACATGAATAAATGCAAAAATAAAAGCATACAAACAAACATGAATAAATAAACACATAATAAATATATAAATAAACAAATAAACAAATAAATAAATACACAATCAAACGCATAAATAAATAAATAAATGAATAAATGAATGAATAAATAAATACATAATAAATAAATAAATATTTAATTAAATAAATTAAGGCAAAAATAAAAGCATACAAACATGCATAAATAAATAAATAAATAAATAAATAAATGCAAAAATAAAAGCATACAAACAAACATAAATAAATAAATAAACACATAATAAATATATAAATAAACAACTAAACATAAAAAATAAATAAATAAATAAACACATAATAAATAAATAAATGAAGGCAAAAATAAAAGCATACAAACATGCATAAATAAATAAACACCTAATAAATATATAAATAAACAAATAAACACATAATAAATAAATAAATATTTTATTAAATAATAACATAAATAAATAAAGGCAAAAATAAAAGCATACAAACATGCATAAATACATGAATAAATGCAAAAATAAAAGCATACAAACAAACATGAATAAATAAACACATAATAAATATATAAATAAACAAATAAACAAATAAATAAATACACAATCAAACGCATAAATAAATAAATAAACACATAATAAATAAATAAATAGATAAATGAAGGCAAAAATAAAAGCATACAAACATGCATAAATAAATAAATAAATAAATAAATAAACACATAATAAATATATAAATAAAGAACTAAACACAAATAAATGAATAAATAAATAAATAAATACACAATCAAACACAAATAAATAAATAAATAAACAAATAAATAAAGGTAAAAATAAAAGCATACCAACATGCATAAATAAATAAATACACAATCAAACACATAAATAAATAAATAAATAAATAAATAAAGGCAAAAATCAAAGCATTCAAACATGCATAAATAAATAAATAACTAAATAAATAAAAATAAACAATCAAAAAAAACACATAAATAAACAAACAAATACTTAAACAATCACATAAATAAATAAATAAATAAATAAATAAATAAACACATAATAAATAAATAAAAACTAAACAAACAAATAAATAAATAAATACAAAACTAAATAAATAAATAAATACATACATACATAAGTAAATAAATAAATAATTAATTAATTAAATTTAAACCAGCATTTTAAAAGTACAATCTAATCACATAAACACTCTATCACTGTTTATTTTCGACTTTGTGATTGCAACAGAATCTGAGAGTTGTTACATAATAAACAAGAAAGCAGCTGAATGGAAATCTAGTGAGACAGAAGGGTTTAATGAGCAGACGTACACTGATGTCCACCAGCAGCACTAACACCCAACCACACCAACTGTGTGACAGAATCACACAATGGCCCACTGTACGCACTCACACACACATGCACACACAGACACGCACGCACGCACGCACGCACGCACGCACGCACGCACGCACGCACGCACGCACGCACACACACACACACACACACACACACACACACACACACACACACACACACACACACACACACACACACACACACACACACACACACACACACACACACACACACACACACACACACACACACACACACACACACAGTGCATTTCTCTCCCCCTGTAACACAATTAGACTGTTAACCTCCATGTGCCTGACTGATTAGTGTGTGTGTGTGTGTGTGACTGGATATACATATGTATTTAAAGAGTGTACCACTGTAAACACAAGCATGCACATACACACGCACCACGGTAAAAACACGAACTGTAAACACACAAACACCCATCATTGTAAGCATGCATGCACCAATGTAAACACACACACACGCACGCATGCACGCACGCACGCGCACACACACACACACACACAACATAACTGTGAAGACACACACTATTTTGAGCACCTGTAAACACACACAGCTGTAAAAGACACACACTTTAAACATACACACTCACACACCATTTTGAGAACCTGTAAACATACACACCGCTGTAAAAGACACACTTCAAACATACGCACGCAGCACACATGCACGCACACACACGTCAAGTCCATGTCTTTGTCCATCCTACACAATTAGATCATGTTAACCTGCATGCGCCTCGCTGATTAGTGTGCGCGTGTGTGTGTTTAAAGTGGTGTGTGTGTGTGATGGCAGGGGCGGGCAGACGCTTGGCAGACAGATTGAGGGCGGATTCGCGGCCCTGGCATATGTGTCTAATGGTGTCTAATGGGCTCTCGGCGCAGTAGGGAACAAACACACACACACACACACACTCTCTCTCTCTCTCTGAATGGAAGTACTGCTGTCAGAGCTTGACATCTGCCCACACACACACACACATGCATGCATGCAGGCTGTCAGACAGAGTGTGTGGAGTTTTCACACTAATGGTGCGGCGTCCTGCGTTTGGCACCTCCTCGACTCAGAGAGACAGGTGAGAGATCCACAACAAACAGCATCCGGCCCGCTTTAGAAGACAGACTCCTGCCGGTTAGCATTGCCGCTCCAGCTTCCTCATGTATCATTGGCTCTGAAAGCCATCCACTTAATGCCTTTAGCAGACCAACACATGTGCAGCCGCAAAACCACATGTCAATAACAGAGAGCAGCGCTTGCACCATACAAGTAACAAATCAAGTTTGTGTTCATACACTAAATGTTAGTTAGAGGGTGAATTTGGATTTTTTTGGGTTGTACACTACCTGACAAAAGTCTTGTCTTCGATCTCAGTTGTAAGAGCAACAAATAATAACTTGACTTCTAGTTGATCATTGAAAAGTGGCAGAAGGTCGATTTTTCCGATGAATCATCTGTTGAACTGCATCCCAATCATCACAAATACTGCAGAAGACCTATTGGAACCCGCAAAGATTCTCACAGAAACCAGTCAAGTTTGGTGAAGGAAAAATCATGGTTTGGGGTCACATTCAGTATGAGAGATCTGCAGAGTGGATGTCAACATCACCAGCCTGAGGTATCAAGACATTTGTGCTGCCCATTACATTACAAACCACAGGAGAGGGCAAATTCCTCAGCAGGATAGCGCTCCTTCTCATACTTCAGCCTCCACATCAAAGTTCCTGAAAGCAAAGAAGGTCAAGGTGCCCCAAGATTGGCCAGCCCAGTCACCAGACATGAACATTATTGAGAATGTCTGAGGTAAGATGAAGGAGGAGGTATTGAAGATGAATCCAAACAATCTTGATGAACTCTGGGAGTCCTGCAAGAACGCTTTCTTTGCCATTCCAGATGACTTTATTAATCAGTTATTTGAGTCATTGCAGAGATGTATGGATGCAGTCCTCCAAGCTCACGGGAGTCACACACAATATTCATTCTTTTTCCACTGCACCGTTATATTCTATACTGGACATTATTTTTGTTTAGTGACAAAACTTTTGTCAAAGCAAAGTCAGAGCTTACTGTCCTAATTAAATAATTAAAAATCAAGGCATGATCATATTTTATTTTGGTAAAATAAGCGTAATCTAGAGGCCTTTGTCTTTCATATAAGCCACTTCTGATACCAAATGATCAACTAGAAGTCAAGTTATTATTTGTTGTTCCTCAAACTTGGATAGGCGACAAGACTTGTCAGGTAGTGTATACAAATTTGTTGACTTTTTTGATAGCTTTTTTTACTCTATGCAGCACTATGATTGCCTGCAGTTGTTTTAAATGTGCTAAAATACATTTTGTATATTATAATACAAACTGTGTATTTATATTATAAAATATTGTATTGTATTGAATTCAGTTGATCTTTTTAACATTGTATTACAGTGTATGTGGAAAATATTCAGATTATTTCTTCAATTTTTCCACAATTTGCTATATTACAGCCTTAGCGCTCATTTCACACAGAACGCGTCTTTGCTTCTAAAAACATGAGATGCAATAGAGACAGAGCGCAACGCGTCATGATTTGAAGGCCATGTCCACTGGGGGGAGGGGGAGGGGGGGTCAATCCAATATGCAACGTTGTACTGTGGGAAGGTGCCTCGTCATTTCTGATGAATAATTAAGAAATTATAATAATGTTTAAAAGTTTATAAGTGACAAAAAGTAATGTAGACAAGCTGAAAAATACGGAACCGATTTTTTATAACCTGTCAACCTCAAAAAAACGAGTGTCCAAGGACACTAAAGTAGAGCGCAACGAGAGAGAGTGTATTTCACATTGATACTGGATCCTACAGTTTACCCATTATTCTCGCTAACGCATCTTGTCTTTTTTTGCCTGTATCCACTCCTGTCTCCTTAAATGCTGGCTTTAATTATTCGAAAGCTTGTAAAAACGTAGTTCTAGGTTTTTTATTTTGTTTGTTGCACACCTTGGCACACAACAGCTTTTAGGCATGATGATAAATGTTCCTATTTATCTCCCAAGTGGGCATTCATATTTTGTCGTTCAAATCAAAACAAATCATTTTCAGTTTTGGCCCAGAATTGTTGTTTTGTTGCTTCCCTAAAAAAACTATATATATATGAAGAGTTCAGATGCAAAACACTCTAAATCCATCAGACCTCTTTTCTTGTAAATGAGCATTTTCTATCAGGCTCCTCTGATTAGGTTAATAAGTTTCAATTTATAGCTAATGATAGGGTTATTAGCTGGTACATAAAATACAATTTTTAAAAAAAAATGTCACTTTAGACAATTCTTTGGTTTTTAACAAAGTAAATTTTCTTTTGCGTCAAAACCAGCTAAATCCACTTCTGCTTTTTTTGCAAAAACCTCTAAATCCACCTTTGGGACAAGACAGTGTAATAAGTTGAAAATCACTAAAGATGCCATTACAAATTATTTTACCAAACATAAAACACATTACACAAACCACCTGAAGTTAAAAAATATATAAATCTGTCAAGTAAGTGGCGGTTCATTCCGCTGTGATAAACAAGGGAAAAAGCAAAAGGAAAATGAATGAATGAAATCTGTCAAGTAAGTACATTAATCAATAACATTAAAACTGACATTAATTAAATCTTAACAATCTGTTGTCATTTCTGATATTTGGGATTTAGATTTAATGTAAGTAGAACAATGTAAACATTGCAAACATTGTAAACTAAACTTGGTAGATTTATATAATGTAGTGTAAAACATTATGAAACATCAATATCTGTGCATTGTCCATTAATATAAAAGCTGATCAGGCGTATAGGTAATATGAAGTAATGTGAATAATGTATAGTTTTATACATTACGTTTATCTTTTAAAAAATAGCTTAAATTAGCAAATAAAACACAAGGTGAGCCTACTGGGCAAAAAGGAGACGTCTCTCAGATACTTTTAGAAGCTGTCTTTCATTAATTCTCACCATACTTAAGGTCTTGGTCTCTTGTTTATCCTCATAGCATCCACGTGGGATAAAAGAACGGCATCTTCACTCTGTATTTCGAGAAACGGTGTTGCTGTTTAATGTATAGTAAATCAGACTCATTCAAAGTAGCGTCACTGTGCAAAAAAACGTTATGAATGCATGCTACACTTCCGACTGTACATTGTGTTTTCTTTTCCTTATAACACACAGAGTTTTGAGCTAAGGGACGTTTTCATTTGTCATTCACGGACAGGCTCATCCAGTTCATCAAACTCCATTTTTTAAAATTGAAAGCAGAATAAAACAGTTTCCTCTTAAAAGTCGGCGTGTCAGCACGCTGCTACATTGAAAACGTGATACAATTCCCACCTTCTGATTGGTTCTCAGAATATAGCGGCTTTTGCTGCCAAAGGCAAGTGGCGTTTAGCAGCTTTTGCCAACAAACTGTTATTTCTGAATGTGCTGATGCTGCGATTCAGATGATTTGAAGCAAATCTATTTGTTGAACATACACTCACTCAATGTCATTATCTTATTTTTGGCGAAAGTGGCGTTTAGCGGTTTTTGCATCTGAACTCTTAGAATATATATATATATATATATATATATATATATATATATATATATATATATATATATATATATAAGTATATATATATATATATATATATATATATATATATATATATATATATATATATATATATATATATATATATATATATATATATATATATATATATTATAGGATCAAATCTGATTGGCTGATAGCCGTGCAATATTTTGCACACTCATACAGCCTCCTCACCCTTGTGTTTTACTCCACCCACATAGAGTGACAGCAGATCAATAAACTCACTTCAGTTTGACAAATATTGCAGCTGTTGTACAACATAATGTACTTTTGAGGCTTTTCAGGCGAGAATGTAGTTGTTTAGATTGCAACTATGCAGTTTATTTATAAGGACAGTGCCTATTTTAAAATATTGATAATTTTGAAGATACAGTGCGTTGGCATCCATCAGCCTGTCATACTGAGCAGAGCAAAGATGGTTGACGTTTCGCCACAAGATGGCGACAGAGACCGCATAAAAAGACCTTAGAGGAGAGAAAAACTCAGCGTAAATTTCTAACTACAGATTATCACATCATTATAGAACAGGTAAGTGACATTCTAAGTCAATCTCTTTTGTATGTTGTAGTGCTGTATTTATACCACAGTAATCTACTAGTGTTAGCTTTGCTTTGTTTTTTTCGGGGTTAATTATTGTGATCTCTCAATTGCAACAAAAAAAAAAAAAATACTGGGAAATCTCTGTAGACTGATGGCATTTCATGTTGTTCAGCCTTATAATCTTAAAATGTGAGCAAAATCACCTGTTTTGTCATCATTTTAGACATTACACTAGAGAATCATTCAAATACTAGCTGTAAAAGGGCATTTGTGAAGTAGCAGTGCACTGTAAACCCGGATTTTGTGCTAATGAAACATTTTAAGTGATCATTACTAATTATTTATTGTTCTTTAAGAAATTGTGTCATTACTAAATCAAATTAGCTATTTGCACTAATCAAAAGAAAAAATGAGTGTACTGATCATGTTAAGCAGAGACAACTCCGTTCCTTATGTTTTTGTTAGGGAGGGGAGGGGCCTTGATTGGCTGAGGTGACGTGAGCAAAACGCTCAGTGAGTGCCTGCAGCTTTTAGGATGCTGGGTTACAGCGGATTTTTGAAATCAACATGAAACGGTAAGTGTGCAAAGAAGCTTTTATCAGTTTATATGTTCCTCTGACAAAAATGATAACTGAAAGTCCACACTGATGCTGAATTCCAAATTTGAGAATGAATATGTCAGTTAGCGCTATTTTCCCGGTCACTTCACAGTTAGTTTATACTATTATCATATACAGTTGCCTTTTCTGTCTAGTCACCGTTTATAAAGTTAACGTTCTCTACTGTTTCTCTGTATGTTCGCTGTTTAAAGCATGTTCCCTGTAAACCGTGATCGGCTAATTATTACACGTCGTGTTGGTTCATAATAGCACGAGTCCATGCATGAGCACATGCTAGCGGCTAACGCTAAATATAATAAATCTACGCTAAAAGTTTCACATGAGTGATTTTTTTGTCTGTAAGGGGCGAGTTTACATTGCTACTTAAACTGTGTAGAAGTTGAGGTGACAGACGCTAGCAAAATTGATTTACTTTCACAGTACAGTTATATTTCACAGTACAATTATATTTGCAGCTTTTTCTGAACTTTTTTTTCTTAAACTTTCTTATTTGCCGTTTAAAGATGGACCTTATGTGTGCACTTAGAAAAAAGAAGTGGTGGAGTCTTAGCCTGCAATAAGCCTGATCCTGCTACGCTGGCCTGCACTTTATACAGTAGATCAGGTATGTTTAAGAATGTAATAACATTTATCTATTACTTTATCTCACTGTTAAGTGTTGCTTACAGTCTTTTGTGTCACTTTATTATTTCACATACTTATGGGACAACAAAGCTGTGCAAAACATGACCTATTTTTATTTATTTGAAGTATCATTTTTGTTATTAAGTGATTTAGTTTAGAAATATTAATATTTTGTATTTTCTCTTGTTTTGCAGGTGTTTTTAAAGTTCAGCAGAATAATGGAAAAAAACCTCAAACAGGAATTTGGTAACACTTTATAATAACTACACACTATGAAACATTTACTAAGCAATAGCAAATAATGAATTTATTATCTGTTAAGCATTAACTCTACTTTAATAGACATTAGTAAGCAGTTTATAACTGCAGCTACAATTGCTGTATTCTTGACTTATAAACACATTTATAATGTGCTTAATAATTGTACTTCCATACATCGTAGTGATTTATTTTTCAATACTAAATTAAGTATTGCATTATTTACAAAAGTTATTTTTGTTTTTTAAGATAATTCAGAATGAGTTAGTAAATGAATAATAAATTATTGAAATTAACATTTATAATTCTTATTATTCAGGCATAATATTTAATTTGTATGTTAATAAATGCTTTATTAACTCAACTTTATCCAGTTTTGTGACCTAATCTAAAGTGAGGACTGTTTGTGCTTTATAAATGCCTTATAAATGATAATTAAAGACTCAGTTATATTCTAAACAGGAAAAAAGTACAGAAACAATATTATTTATTCCTATTCGTTTGAAGATACATAAATTATACTGTACTTCAAATGAAAAAGTTACATTAATAAAGCATTTATTAACATACATAGTAACCATTACTACATGCCTGAATACTAAGATATATAAACGTTGATTTCAATAGTTTATTAATGATTTACTAACTCATTCTGAATGATCTTAAAACCCACCAACCACTCTTAAATAACTGGTTTGTAAATAATTTAATACTTAATTTAGTAATGAAATTTAGTTTTTTAACAAAGTATGCAAGTACAGGTATTAAGCAGATTATAAATGTGGTTGTAAGTCAAGAATACAGCAGCATTTGCAGCTGTATTTATAAACTGCTTACTAACGTTTATTAATGTAGAGTTAATGCCTAACAAATAATAAATTCATTATTTGCTAATGCTTAGTAAATGATTCATAGTGTGTAGTTATTATAAAGTGTTACTGGAATGTTTTATCGACACAGTCTGTTTATTTGAGATCTTTCAATCAAAGAGGAGGAATGTTGGAGAGCTGTTGTCAGATCTTTTACAGCAAATCAAGGTTGGTTCATGTCCATTATACATTTGCATTCTTTTTTAACAGTTAAATTATTGAAAATTTCCCAAGTGTTACTATATTGTTTGTCTAATACAATTGTTCAACATTATTTATTTATTCATTTATTTATTAACAGACTCAAGAGCCTACGGATATTAGGTCCTAAAAGTGCTTTTGATTCTCCTGGAGGACAAGCCTGCAGACTTCTTTAAACCATGCTTTGTAAGTAACTTATTGTCTCAAAGGAAATATTAAAGGACCACGAAAACATTCTTTCCATTAATGCATGGTCCTTATATTTTATGAAAGGTTCACACTAAGTTTAAAACATTGAAACTTAAAAATAGCAAAACATCTTTCCAAACTCTCTAACATGTCATCATATATTCAACCCACAACATTGTTTATCTTCAGAACACAGTTTAAGTTATTTTTAATGATACCTGTGACTTTTGTGATTTTTAATGAACTTCAATTTAAAGATAAATTGGCTTTGTGACTTTTAATTGAGGGAAAGATGAAGATACACACGTCTGATAGTTAAATTGGGAATGAGGGTCAATAATTAAATGCTAAATTTAACATTGTAGAATGAAATAAACCTTTTGCAGTGTAACTAAAGCAAACCAATTCACATATTGTCTTTTGTGTCTCTGTCATTGAAAAGTTATTTGTTTAACATTATTAATGATTATGTAATGAGAAACATAACTGTTCTTCTCTGTTGGTAGGACTCTGATGATCCAGTCATTCCACCACCTTGAAATCCTACTTATCGCGGAAGAAGCCTCAGTTAAGATGATCATTGAGGGACAACTTGTGATGGACAGCATCAAAGACTTGCCAAAAGCTGTGCATTCTCTTTGGACTACTACAGCGGAATGAACCGCCAACTTATCCAGCATATGTTTTACGCAGCGGATGCACTCCCAGCTGCAACCTATCACTGGGAAACACCCATACAAACTCATTCACACACATACACTACGGACAATTTTAGCTCACCCAATTCACCTATAGCACATGTCTTTGGACTGTGGGGGAAACCGGAGCACCCGGAGGAAACCCACACGAACACGGGGAGAACATGCAAACTCCACACAGAAATGCCAACTGACCAAGCCGAGGCTCGAACCAGCGACTTTCTTGCTGTAAGGACACAGCACTACCTACTGCGCCACCGCGTTACCCTCTGTAGAACTTCAACAAAAATAAAAATTAAAAAAAATTGAAAAGTTGTTTGATTCTTTGTGCTTAAAATTGTAAAATTTCAGTGGTATTATTTTTAATTATAATAGATTACCTAAATATAACAATTATCATTGCATAAAAGCATTTTTTTTATTAATATGATGTGTTCAATTTAATAGTCATTTTACAAAACATATTCTCTATAAAATTAGTAATGTGAACTAATGATTTTTAGTAAAGACTACTAATCCAAATTTGATTTATCTTCTACACCCACTAAAGATTTTCTTGTAATACAGCTTAACCTGTTTAGTTGAATATATGTAAAAACTAAACTTATTTCGTGCAACGGGTTTCCACGCAACAATCTAGTAAAGTCAACTAATCCGGGTTTACAGTGTGGCTTCTGCTGTTCTGACGTCAGCTGCAGATGTGAATGAGTGGCGGAGGAAAGTAGTTCCTCATACAAAAGGATTTTCAGACTCTCCGTGTTCGATTTTCTTTTTTATAAACACAATTATGCTGTCAAACGTTTGTATAAACGCAATATCACACTCGTAGCAGGGACACATACAGTCAAATCTCACTGCTAGTTGTGTGAAATTGATCTTATACTGTATATATACAGTATACACACTGTAGGTAGTTTAAAGGTAGCCTTTATATAAACACCTTTATATTGTTTCTTTAGCTTTCTTTGTATAGAAAAACTTGAGCTACTTCCATTTTTCCTATTTCAAAGATGTTTCATTAGTCATACTGGACATGAAACTGCCCTGAAACTGAGTGAATGATGACAGATTTTTTCAATTTTGGGTGAACAATTCCTATAAACTCTATAGGTCTCGCAAAACAACACACTGTAGAGGTCCTGCAGTCAAAACAAGTACCTCAAGACCCATAAAAGGTCCAGAGAAAGAAAAAAATCAACAGCAGTTCAGCTGTAATAGGAGGAGACGACACACACACACACACACACACACACACACACACACACACACACACACACACACACACACACACACACACACACACACACACACACACACACACACTTTACAGCATCTTTAGTCTTTTCTCTGCACACAAAGGCCACATTTAGAAGAATTGAAAATGCAGCGGGCTCCAAAATCTAGCAAGGCAAGGTTTGAATTAAACATTGAATTGAATTGAATTGAATTACCCTCCACCAGCGAGGCAAAAGCCAAGACCAGTGGACAGTTGGAGTGGTGTGTGTGTGTGTGTGTGTGTGTTAGAGATTGTGAGATACACTGTACACTCAAACACAATTATTATGAATAACTCATGTGAAGGAGGACATTATTAACTGCTCTTCTAGCAGAGATATAGAACTTTACTCAGAGATTATTTTCTACTATTTCTACACAAGTCCAAGAGTAGCCATCAGAAGATGGGTACACTGTGGTCATAAAGGCATGGGCATGGTCATCAACCATACTCAGGTAGGCTGTGGCGTTGACACATACTCAATTGGTACTAATGGGTCCAAAGTGTGTCAAGAAAATATCCCCCACACGATTACACCACCACCACCAGCCTGAACAGTTGATAAAAGGCAGGATGGATCCATGCTTTCATGTTGTTGACGCCAAATGCTGACCTACCATCCAAATGTCTCAGCAGAAATGGAGACTCATCAGACCAGGCAACATTTTTTCCAATCTTCTATTATCCAACTTTAGTGAGCCTGAGCGAATTGTAGCCTCAGTTTCCTGTTCTCATAGACCACGCCTTTGACCAATTAATAGCTAATATAAAGTCAATGACCGAATAGAAGAGGCTTGTTCTGTACATGGTCTTCAACCTCACGCATATAGTCTTTTTTCGGTTTCTTGCTAGTGAAAAATTCAGTTTTTCAGCTTACAAAACCTGTCATGTAAATAGCAGATGCACACCTGACACTTGGTGTACACTTAGGATTGCCACAGCCATATCACCCTGCAGCCCAAGACCGGTTACTCACTGAAGCTAAGCAGGGCTGAGCCTGGTCAGTACCTGGATGGGAGACCACATGGGAAAACTAGGACTACACTGTCAGTGGGCGCCGTCTTTCGGATGAGACGTTAAACCGAGGTCCTGACTCTCTGTGGTCATTAAAAATCCCATGGCACTTCTCGTAAGGAGTAGGGGTGTAACCCCGGTGTCCTGGCCAAAAGCCCCTCAATCGGCACTTACCCATCATGGCCTCCTAATCATCCCCATCCACTGAATTGGCTCTATCACTGTCTCTTCACTCCACTAATAGCTGGTGTGTGGTGAGCGCACTGGCGCCGCTGTCCTGTGGCTGCCGTCGCATCATCCAAGTGGATGCTGCACACTGGTGGTGGTGTGGAGAGACCCCCCTCATGATTGTGAAGCGCTTTGGGTGTATGGCCATACACAATAAATACATTACATTACTCACACTAGGCTATCTGAACTGTGCCCGGGCTCATTTCCTGGTTCGTTTGATGAGCATAAGTGCTCGAAATCACACCCGGTGCGGTTCAGTTGGCCGGCCCTGGCCCCAGGCCCAGGAGGTGTGCCAGAGCCCAGTTCAGTTGGGCTTTTGGTGCGGTATGCTTGTAGTGTGAGTGCAAAGCACGCCTGAGCCTGAAACCGAAGACGCAACATCACTTTTAAGGGACTGTTTCATGTGGGTTTATTAATCAGTCTTAATTTTCAATGAACGCAAACTGTCATAGTTTATTCAAGACGCAAACCCCTTGCTGCATGACAGCTGCACCTTCAGCAAACCTCCTAATGCATGCAGCAGGAGGACTTTTATGATCATTTATGAGCGTCAAAACTGGTAAATCTGTTCAGCAAAATATATATGACTGCATCTCACTGCACCCCAAACGAATTAAAATAATACAAAACAATAGTACTAAAGCAATCTCGATGGTACAGAGCAAGAGAGCTTCTCTTCTGTTAAACTGAACAGTCGCATCATCGATGACTCAAGTGTGTTTGGGCTCGGAAGGTAAAATTACAATGTGAGTGCAGGACGAGGGGGGCTGGGGAGGGGGCACAATCGCGCCTGGGCACAGTTCAAGACAACCAAGCCTAATGTGAGTACCTCTTAAATGGAATTGGGAGATGAGATATTGATTGGTTTAATGAACGTTAGGCACAAAACACACCTTAATAAGAGATTATGATTACCTTATTAAAACACACCTCATTAAGAGAATAAGGACAATGCTTTTAGACAATGCACTGGGCACACAGACGGGTTTTCCCATCCTTAAAATAGCAGTGGACTCAGACATGCTTTAAGTGCACCTGAGCATGTGCTATAGACATTTTGTGCTTATATCATGAAATAGAGCCCTAAGAGTTCAATTCTAATCAAGATCATTTCAGTTCAGTGCATCACCACTGAACTTGAAGCAGAATTGTGAGCATTTTGAGAGTAAGATCCCATTTTTGCACTAAGAGACAGAATAAAATTTGGCACAACTGTTTTGAAGTAGCAGACAACCTTATATGACCTTAGTGTGTGTGTGTGTGTGTGTGTGTGTGTGTGTGTGTGTGTATCATGTCCAGCTTAACTCGGCCCATCATCCTGGCTGACAGTAGTGCCATATGGCCACAGAGCACACTTCGATATGCAGTCCAGGCTGGAGAGAGAAAGAGAGCGTCCAGCCAGCCGAGCGGTTAAAGACGACACACATGTGGTGTCTACAGCCTTTGATCCTCTTTCACGACAATCCCCACACACACACTTATACATATAGACACGCACAGACACACAAACACACGGACACACTTACACATGCGCACACACACACACTGATACGCACAATCACTCACAGACACACACTTGCATGCACACACACAGACATAGACACACACACACACATACAGACAGACAGACACATAGACAAACTCCTACACACACACACACACACACACACACACACACACACACACACACACACACACACACACACACACACACACACAGACATACACATAGACACACTCTTACACATGCACGTACACACAAACTCACACTTACATATGAGCGCGCACACGTACACACACACACGCATGTACACACACACACTTACACAGAGACACACACACACTTATGCACAAACATGCACACATGCACACAGGCGTGCACACAAACACACACATGCAGAAACACACACATGCACACACACACACCAGAACGCACACACAGACAAGCATGCACACACACACTTAGACAGACACACACACACACACACATGCACGCAAACAGACATGCACACAGACACACACACATGCAGACACACACACATGCAGACACAGACACGCATACACACACACACTTGCACAGAGACATACACACTTACACACGCGCACACACACACACACACACACACACACACACACACACACACACACACACACACACACACACACACACAGGCATGCACATAGACACACACACACACGCATACACAGACACGCATACACACACACACACACTAACACAGAGACATACACACACACGCACACACACACACAGGCATGCACACAGACACACACACACATGCAGACACACACACAGACACGCATACACACACACACTTATACAGAGACATACAGACGCACACACACATGTTTGTTTTTGTGAAAAGTGGGTACATTACATAGGCTTCCATTCATTTTCTACAGATCAAAGCGTATATTATATTGCCCTCACCCCACCCTACCCCTAAACCCAACCATCACAGGAGACAGTGTACAGCTTTACTCCCTGAACAAACTCATCCTGTGTGATTTAGAAGCTTTTTGAGAAGTGAGGACGTCACCAATGTCCTCATATTTTACCTGCTTTTTGTAATACCTGTGTCATACCTATGTCATTATACAGATTTGTGTCCTGATATGTCACAAAAACACGTACACACAGACAGACACACACACCGGAATGCACACACACCGGAATGCACACACAGACACGCATGCACACACACACACACACACACACACACACACAGGCACGCACAGACACACACACAGATACAGACACACATATGCAGACACACACACGTGCACGCACACACAGATACGTGTGCGCACACACCTACACAGAGACACACACTTACGCACACACATTTATGCACACACAGACATGCATGCACACACACACTTATGCACACACACAGGCATGCACACAGACACACACACACACACACACACACACACACACACACACACACACACACACACACACACACACACACACACACACACACACACACACACACACACACACACACACAGACACAAACATGAAGAAACACTTACACATGTGCATACCCACCTCGGCACGCACACACAGACACGCGTGCACATACACACACACACACACACACACACACACACACATACATACATGCACAGAGACAGACACACACACTTACGCACAGGCACATACAGACATGCACACAGACATGCACACAGACAGACACAGAGAGACACACTTACACACAAACACACATGCACGCACACAGGTGCACACACACATGCACGCACACAGGCACACACACAGACCTCCACCTATTCACAATGAACTCCCACATGAGCAGCAGAGTGCTAAAAATAGCCAGTAACACCCTGACAGAAGCCAACGCCTCCATAGAGTTAAAAGATGAGTGAAGCTCTACAGTGAATCACACCTGATTAACCGAGTCCCCTTACTGTACTGTACTGTCTTAGCAGTGTTACAGCCAAATATAGTCTGAGCCATGATGTAGAGGAGGAATACCAGAGTTCCATATGAAACTACACAAAACCATCCAGTGCACACTCAAAACCTGCTTCTATAAACACCCTGAGCCCAATGATCAGCTGTTATTTACTCAAACTCACTCAGTCCATACATCTGCTTGCCTACCAATCCATTTAACAATTGTTCTTTTGCTACATCCATCCATAACTCTGTCATCCCATCCATCCATTTTATTTCTTTATCAATTCATCATCCATCCATTAAGTTCTTATATTTCTTCATCCATCAATTGTTGTCATTTAATCCATTCATTCATCCATCCATTAATTTTCATTTCTCCCTCTATCTATTCGCCCATCTATTTGTCCGTCCGTCAGTCCATCCATCCAGTAATTTTATTTATCCATCTATCATCCATCCATTTTATTTCTTTATCAATCCATCATCCATCCATTAAGTTCTTATATTTCTTCATCCATCCATCCATCCATCCATCCATCCATCGGATTTTATTTTTTCATCCATTAATTGTTGTCATTTCATCCATTCATACTCTAATTTTTATTTACCTCCCATCCATGCATCCGTTCGTCCATCCACCCATCCGTCCATCCATCCATGCATCTGTTTGTCCATTCACCCATCCGTTCGTCCATCCATCCATGCATCCGTTCGTCCATCCACCCATTCGTCCATCCATCCATGCATCTGTTCGTCCATCCACCCATCCATCCATCCATCCATCCAGTTATTTTATTTATCCATCTATCCATCCATCTTAGTGCATCCCTCCATCAATCCACCCATCCATCCATTTATCCATCCATTCACTAATTTTTATTTCTCCCTCCATCTATCCATCCATCTTAGTTCATCTCTCCATCAATCCACCCATCCATCCATCCATCCATCCATCCAGTCATTTTAGTTATCATCCATCCATCCATCCATCCATCCATCCATCCATCCATCCATCCATCCATCCAACCCTTTTATTTCTTCATCCATCAATTGTTGTCATTTCATCCATTCATTCATCCATCCATTAATTTTCATTTCTCCCTCTATCTATTCGCCCATCTATTTGTCCGTCCATCCATCCATCCATCCATCCATCCATCCATCCATCCATCCAGTAATTTTATTTATCCATCTATCATCCAGCCATCTTAGTTCATCTCTCCATCCATCCATCCATCCATCCATCCATCCATCCAGTCATTTTAGTTATCATCCATCCATCCATCCATCCAGTCATTTTAGTTATCATCCATCCATCCATCCAATATTTTTTTTTCTTGATTCATCAATTGTTGTCATTTCATCCATTCATACATCCATCCACTAATTTTTTATTTCTCCCTCTGTCCACCCGTCCATCTATCCATCCATCCATCCATCCAGTCATTTTAGTTATCATCCATCCATCCAATAATTTTATTTCTTGATTCATCAATTGTTGTCATTTCATCCATTCATACATCCATCCACTAATTTTTTATTTCTCCCTCTGTCCACCCGTCCATCCATCCATCCAGTCATTTTATTTATCTATCTATCCATCCATCCATCTTAGTTTATCCATCCATCCATCCATCCATCCAGTTATTTTAGTTATCATCCACGCATCCATCCATCCATCCATCCATCCATCCATCCATCCATCCATCCATCCATCCATCCGTCCGTCCGTCCGTCCGTCTGTCCGTCCAATCATTTTATTTCTTCATCTATCATTTGTTATCATTTCATCCATCATCCAGTTATTTTAGTTATCATCCATTTATTCATCCATCCCTCCATTCATCCGTCCGTCCATCCATCCATCCATCCATCCATTTTATTTATCCATCTATCTATCATTTTATCATTTTAGTTATTATCCATCCATCCATCCATCCCCATATATACCAAGCATCAGGCTTTTTTTAAAACTAGAAAAACTTGCTAAAGTGCAATTAAATTACTTTTTTTTTTTTTTTTTTAATATATGCTCTCTTGCTCTCCTTTAATTGAGTACTTCTCAATTCAACCCTCATTTAAAAATCCCCACTATTTCAATTCTGAATGCTGGTCAGCCCTTATGCTTAAGTATCTAAGCCAGGGGTCACCAAAGTCAGCTCTGGAGGTCCAGTGTCCTGCAGAGTTTAACTTGCATCAACACACCCGCTGGGAAGCTTAAAAATATACCTTGTAAGACCTTGATTAGCTTGTTGAGGTGTGTTTGATTAGAGCTGGAGCTAAAATCTGCAGGACACCGGCCCTCCAAAACAGAGTGTGGTGACCCCTGATCTAAGCATTACAGACATGCTACTCCAGTGATAAACTGTATACGCACATCTCTGTCTCATGCAACACACTGATCTGTCCAGTTCTCCACTCATTTAGTGGCTGCTCTTTATGCTTACTGTAAACACACTTCTGCAGATCAGCAATACTGCCCTATGACAGCAGATCAATATGACTGGAGCTAATAGATTGGCCTGCTGTACAGCTTTCCAGTCAAGAATGATCACATATTATCAGGTGTCTGTGTGGACATGACCGTCTGCCACTGAGTATCTTCAGCTCCATATCCTGTCTATTCCAGTAAACTAACACTGTGTTCAGAGGAAACTATTGACTGATGGTTAATAACTGAACACACACGTGTACAGAGTCAAAGAGCAGAAAAGAAACGCACCTCATTCACTCTTCAGACTGTGCGATTTCCTCATTCATACACCAGTGTTCAAAGGTTTATGGGTCAGCATCCTAAGCAATTAATCAATTTACCTTAAATAAGTGAGTAAACCAATTGCAACTGTTACGCTGACTTAATTATTATAATTGTGAAGTTCATTTACTTACTAATTTTAAGACTTACTTTTTTATTTAAAGTCATCTAATCACTTTAAAATCAACAGGTTAACTCGCTTTTGTTAGTAAAATCAACAGGTTTACTAACTTTTTTAAGTAAAGTCAACTAATCGCTTTAAAATCAACAGGTTTACTCCCTTTATTTTAAGCAAAGTCAACTAATCGCTTTAAAATCAACAGGTTTACTAACTTTTTTAAGTAAAGTCAACTAATCGCTTTAAAATCAACAGGTTTACTCCCTTTATTTTAAGCAAAGTCAACTAATCGCTTTAAAATCAACAGGTTTACTAACTTTTTTAAGTAAAGTCAACTAATCGCTTTAAAATCAACAGGTTTACTCACTTCTGTTAGTAAAGTCAACTAATCGCTTTAAAATCAACAGGTTTACTCACTTCTGTTAGTAAAGTCAACTAATCACTTTAAAAGCAACAGGTTTACTCACTTTTATAAGTAAAGTCAACTAATCGCTTTAAAATCAACAGGTTTACTCACTTTTGTTAGTAAAGTCAACTAATCGCTTTAAAATCAACAGGTTTACTCACTTTATTTAAGTAAAGTCAACTAATCACTTTAAAATCAACAGGTTTACTCACTTTTGTTAGTAAAGTCAACTAATCGCTTTAAAATCAACAGGTTTACTCACTTTATTTAAGTAAAGTCAACTAATCACTTTAAAAGCAACAGGTTTACTCACTTTTTTAAGTAAAGTCAACTAATCACTTTAAAAGCAACAGGTTTACTCACTTTATTTAAGTAAAGTCAACTAATCGCTTTAAAAGCAACAGGTTTACTCACTTTATTTAAGTAAAGTCAACTAATCACTTTAAAAGCAACAGGTTTACTCACTTTTTTAAGTAAAGTCAACTAATCACTTTAAAATCAACAGGTTTACTCACTTTATTTAAGTAAAGTCAACTAATCACTTTAAAAGCAACAGGTTTACTCACTTTTTTAAGTAAAGTCAACTAATCGCTTTAAAAGCAACAGGTTTACTCCCTTTATTTAAGTAAAGTCAACTAATCGCTTTAAAAGCAACAGGTTTACTCACTTTATTTTAAGCAAAGTAACTAATCGCTTTAAAATCAACAGGTTTACTCCCTTTATTTTAAGCAAAGTCAACTAATCGCTTTAAAATCAACAGGTTTACTCACTTTATTTAAGTAAAGTCAACTAATCGCTTTAAAATCAACAGGTTTACTCACTTTATTTAAGCAAAGTCAACTAATCGCTTTAAAAGCAACAGGTTTACTCACTTTATTTAAGTAAAGTCAACTAATCGCTTTAAAAGCATCAGGTTTACTCACTTTTTTAAGTAAAGTCAACTAATCACTTTAAAAGCAACAGGTTTACTCACTTTTTTAAGTAAAGTCAACTAATCGCTTTAAAAGCAACAGGTTTACTCCCTTTATTTAAGTAAAGTCAACTAATCGCTTTAAAAGCAACAGGTTTACTCACTTTATTTTAAGCAAAGTCAACTAATCGCTTTAAAATCAACAGGTTTACTCCCTTTATTTTAAGCAAAGTCAACTAATCGCTTTAAAATCAACAGGTTTACTCACTTTATTTAAGTAAAGTCAACTAATCGCTTTAAAATCAACAGGTTTACTCACTTTATTTAAGCAAAGTCAACTAATCGCTTTAAAAGCAACAGGTTTACTCACTTTATTTAAGTAAAGTCAACTAATCGCTTTAAAAGCATCAGGTTTACTCACTTTTTTAAGTAAAGTCAACTAATCACTTTAAAAGCAACAGGTTTACTCACTTTTTTAAGTAAAGTCAACTAATCGCTTTAAAAGCAACAGGTTTACTCACTTTATTTAAAGTAAAGTCAACTCATCGCTTTAAAAGCAACAGGTTTACTCACTTTATTTAAAGTAAAGTCAACTAATCGCTTTAAAAGCAACAGGTTTACTCACTTTATTTAAAGTAAAGTAAACTAATCGCTTTAAAAGCAACAGGTTTACTCACTTTATTTAAGTAAAGTCAACTAATCGCTTTAAAAGCAACAGGTTTACTCCCTTTATTTAAGTAAAGTCAACTAATCGCTTTAAAAGCAACAGGTTTACTCCCTTTATTTAAGTAAAGTCAACTAATCGCTTTAAAAGCAACAGGTTTACTCACTTTATTTTAAGCAAAGTCAACTAATCGCTTTAAAAGCAACAGGTTTACTCACTTTATTTAAGTAAAGTCAACTAATCGCTTTAAAAGCAACATGTTTACTCGCTTTTGTTAGTAAAGCCAACTAATCGCTTTAAAATCAACAGGTTTACTCACTTTATTTAAGTAAAGTCAACTAATCGCTTTAAAATCAACAGGTTTACTCACTTTATTTAAGTAAAGTCAACTAATCGCTTTAAAAGCAACAGGTTTACTCACTTTATTTAAAGTAAAGTCAACTAATCGCTTTAAAAGCAACAGGTTAACTCGCTTTTGTTAGCAAAGTCAACTAATCGCTTTAAAATCAACAGGTTTACTCACTTTATTTAAGTAAAGTCAACTAATTGCTTTAAAAGCAACAGGTTTACTCCCTTTATTTAAGTAAAGTCAACTAATCGCTTTAAAAGCAACAGGTTTACTCCCTTTATTTTAAGCAAAGTCAACTAATCGCTTTAAAAGCAACAGGTTTACTCACTTTAAGTAAAGTCAACTAATCGCTTTAAAAGCAACATGTTTACTCGCTTTTGTTAGTAAAGCCAACTAATCGCTTTAAAATCAACAGGTTTACTCACTTTATTTAAGTAAAGCCAACTAATCGCTTTAAAATCAACAGGTTTACTCACTTTATTTAAGTAAAGTCAACTAATCGCTTTAAAATCAACAGGTTTACTCACTTTATTTAAGTAAAGTCAACTAATCGCTTTAAAATCAACAGGTTTACTCACTTTATTTAAGTAAAGTCAACTAATCGCTTTAAAAGCAACAGGTTTACTCACTTTATTTAAGTAAAGTCAACTAATCGCTTTAAAAGCAACAGGTTTACTCACTTTATTTAAAGTAAAGTCAACTAATCGCTTTAAAAGCAACAGGTTTACTCACTTTATTTAAGTAAAGTCAACTAATCGCTTTAAAAGCAACAGGTTTACTCTATTTAAGTAAAGTCAACTAATCGCTTTAAAAGCAACAGGTTTACTCACTTTATTTAAAGTAAAGTCAACTAATCGCTTTAAAAGCAACAGGTTTACTCACTTTATTTAAGTAAAGTCAACTAATCGCTTTAAAAGCAACAGGTTTACTCCCTTTATTTTAAGCAAAGTCAACTAATCGCTTTAAAAGCAACAGGTTTACTCACTTTAGGTAAAGTCAACTAATCGCTTTAAAAGCAACATGTTTACTCGCTTTTGTTAGTAAAGCCAACTAATCGCTTTAAAATCAACAGGTTTACTCACTTTATTTAAGTAAAGCCAACTAATCGCTTTAAAATCAACAGGTTTACTCACTTTATTTAAGTAAAGTCAACTAATCGCTTTAAAAGCAAAAGGTTTACTCCCTTTATTTTAAGCAAAGTCAACTAATCGCTTTAAAAGCAACAGGTTTACTCACTTTATTTAAGTAAAGTCAACTAATCGCTTTAAAAGCAACAGGTTTACTCACTTTATTTAAGTAAAGTCAACTAATCGCTTTAAAAGCAACAGGTTTACTCACTTTATTTAAAGTAAAGTCAACTAATCGCTTTAAAAGCAACAGGTTTACTCACTTTATTTAAGTAAAGTCAACTAATCGCTTTAAAAGCAACAGGTTTACTCCCTTTATTTTAAGCAAAGTCAACTAATCGCTTTAAAAGCAAAAGGTTTACTCACTTTATTTAAGTAAAGTCAACTAATCGCTTTAAAAGCAACAGGTTTACTCACTTTATTTAAGTAAAGTCAACTAATCGCTTTAAAATCAACAGGTTTACTCCCTTTATTTTAAGCAAAGTCAACTAATCGCTTTAAAAGCAACAGGTTTACTCACTTTATTTAAAGTAAAGTCAACTAATCGCTTTAAAAGCAACAGGTTTACTCCCTTTATTTTAAGTAAAGTCAACTAATCGCTTTAAAAGCAACAGGTTAACTTGCTTTTGTTAGTAAAGTCAACTAATCACTTTAAAAGCAACAGATTTACTCACTTTATTTAAGTAAAGTCAACTAATCGCTTTAAAAGCAACAGGTTTACTCACTTTATTTAAAGTAAAGTCAACTAATCGCTTTAAAAGCAACAGGTTTACTCCCTTTATTTAAGTAAAGTCAACTAATCGCTTTTAAAGCAACAGGTTTACTCACTTTTTTAAGTAAAGTCAACTAATCGCTTTAAAATCAACAGGTTTACTCACTTTATTTAAAGTAAAGTCAACTAATCGCTTTAAAAGCAAAAGGTTTACTCACTTTATTTAAGTAAAGTCAACTAATCGCTTTAAAAGCAACAGGTTTACTCCCTTTATTTAAGTAAAGTCAACTAATCGCTTTTAAAGCAACAGGTTTACTCACTTTTGTTAGTAAAGTCAACCAATCGCTTTAAAAGCAACAGGTTTACTCCCTTTATTTAAGTAAAGTCAACTAATCGCTTTTAAAGCAACAGGTTTACTCACTTTTGTTAGTAAAGTCAACCAATCGCTTTAAAAGCAACAGGTTTACTCACTTTTTTAAGTAAAGTCAACTAATCACTTTAAAAGCAACAGGTTTACTCACTTTTTTAAGTAAAGTCAACTAATCACTTTAAAAGCAACAGGTTTACTCACTTTTGTTAGTAAAGTCAACTAATCGCTTTAAAATCAACAGGTTTACTCACTTAAGTAAAGTCAACTAATCGCTTTAAAAGCAATAGGTTTACTCACTTTTTTAAGTAAAGTCAACTAATCACTTTAAAAGCAACAGGTTTACTCACTTTTTTAAGTAAAGTCAACTAATCGCTTTAAAAGCAATAGGTTTACTCACTTTATTTAAGTAAAGTCAACTAATCGCTTTAAAATCAACAGGTTTACTCACTTTTATAAAGTAAAGTCAACTAATCACTTTAAAAGCAACAGGTTTACTCACTTTATTTAAAGTAAAGTCAACTAATCGCTTTAAAATCAACAGGTTTACTCACTTTTTTAAGTAAAGTCAACTAATCACTTTAAAAGCAACAGGTTTACTCACTTTTGTTAGTAAAGTCAACTAATCGCTTTAAAATCAACAGGTTTACTCACTTAAGTAAAGTCAACTAATCGCTTTGAAAGCAACAGGTTTACTCACTTTAAGTAAAGTCAACTAATCGCTTTAAAAGCAACAGGTTTACTCACTTTAAGTAAAGTCAACTAATCACTTTAAAAGCAACAGGTTTACTCACTTTATTTAAAGTAAAGTCAACTAATCGCTTTAAAAGCAACAGGTTTACTCGCTTAAGTAAAGTCAACTAATCACTTTTAAAGCAACAGGTTTACTCACTTTAAGTAAAGTCAACTAATCGCTTTAAAAGCAACAGGTTTACTCACTTTAAGTAAAGTCAACTAATCACTTTAAAAGCAACAGGTTTACTCACTTTAAGTAAAGTCAACTAATCACTTTAAAAGCAACAGGTTTACTCACTTTTTTAAGTAAAGTCAACTAATCGCTTTAAAAGCAACAGGTTTACTCACTTTATTTAAGTAAAGTCAACTAATCGCTTTAAAAGCAACAGGTTTACTCACTTTATTTAAAGTAAAGTCAACTAATCGCTTTAAAAGCAACAGGTTAACTCGCTTTTGTTAGTAAAGTCAACTAATCACTTTAAAAGCAACAGATTTACTCACTTTATTTAAGTAAAGTCAACTAATCGCTTTAAAAGCAACAGGTTTACTCACTTTATTTAAGTAAAGTCAACTAATCGCTTTAAAATCAACAGGTTTACTCACTTTTATAAAGTAAAGTCAACTAATCACTTTAAAAGCAACAGGTTTACTCACTTTATTTAAAGTAAAGTCAACTAATCGCTTTAAAATCAACAGGTTTACTCACTTTATTTAAAGTAAAGTCAACTAATCGCTTTAAAAGCAACAGGTTTACTCACTTTATTTAAGTAAAGTCAACTAATCGCTTTAAAAGCATCAGGTTTACTCACTTTTTTAAGTAAAGTCAACTAATCACTTTAAAAGCAACAGGTTTACTCACTTTTTTAAGTAAAGTCAACTAATCGCTTTAAAAGCAACAGGTTTACTCACTTTATTTAAAGTAAAGTCAACTAATCGCTTTAAAATCAACAGGTTTACTCACTTTTTTAAGTAAAGTCAACTAATCACTTTAAAAGCAACAGGTTTACTCACTTTAAGTAAAGTCAACTAATCGCTTTAAAATCAACAGGTTTACTCACTTTTTTAAGTAAAGTCAACTAATCACTTTAAAAGCAACAGGTTTACTCACTTTTTTAAGTAAAGTCAACTAATCGCTTTAAAAGCAACAGGTTTACTCACTTTATTTAAAGGTGCAGTATGTAAGTTTGACACCCAGTGGTTGAACTAGGTATTGCACTCCTGGATCATAATAAAAGTACGCTAGGATGCCAGATTGTGTACAGGAGCGAGCGATTTAAACTGTGTTCTAAATAAAAGCAACGACACGCGATAGAGGGAATATTTTCCATATTAAAAGGAGTTTTTGTCCTAACCAACACCTCGAATTGATATATTAGAAATGGCTTCTATTTCTCACAGCTGAACAACAGAAACCTATGACAGCTAGATCACCTCAGGTAAGCCTTGTGTGCTTTATTCTGTGCTAAATGCTAACAATGCGAGTTTGAATGCATTTTACATGGCATTTGTTGCCATATACTGAAAGCAGAAAGTTCACCTCAGATCTTGAAAATACAATAAACCGTCTGAAATTGAACTTTAGAACTAAACACATATGAGTGATTCAGCATCTACATTGATGTTAAAGTGGGTTAACATGTATTAAATAGATTCTAAACCTTACCGTTTGGTGAGCGAGTGCATATTCTGTGCTTCTGAAAGGCTGTATTTACATTTCTGCCGTGTCTCGTCTGGTGCAAACAGCCAAATAGCTGATCACTGCCTCTCTCGTCACAGCGTGTTGTTAGGACACGCGGTTACAATGTAACCTGCTCACCTAATGTTTACGTTCGTAATATTTATGTAATTTGCTAATTAATAACCTCATGTGGAACTGCATCTGTCTCCCATACTGTTCTTTTTGGTCACGGACGCACGCTTTCAGAGTCTTTCTGAATGAATGAATGAAATGCCCTGTTTTCCAACAAGGCAACCCAGGGTGCTGACATATAATTGGCTAAACTGGCATCGTGCATATGAAATTTATGTAAACAAAGACAGCGTTCCGGCACGGAAAACCCATTTTCAAAGCAGAATATCTGACTTCAGCATTGTTTTTCAGTTAAACAAGTATGTTCACTTGGGATGTTTCTTAAATATCTGCACACATATTATGGTATTTTTATGCTTTAGAAGAGTCAAAAACTTACATACAGCACCTTTAAGTAAAGTCAACTAATCGCTTTAAAAGCAACAGGTTTACTCACTTTATTTAAAGTAAAGTCAACTAATCGCTTTAAAAGCAACAGGTTAACTCGCTTTTGTTAGTAAAGTCAACTAATCACTTTAAAAGCAACAGGTTTACTCACTTTTTTAAGTAAAGTCAACTAATCGCTTTAAAAGCAACAGGTTTACTCACTTTATTTAAGTAAAGTCAACTAATCGCTTTAAAAGCAACAGGTTTACTCACTTTATTTAAAGTAAAGTCAACTAATCGCTTTAAAAGCAACAGGTTAACTCGCTTTTGTTAGTAAAGTCAACTAATCACTTTAAAAGCAACAGGTTTACTCACTTTATTTAAGTAAAGTCAACTAATCGCTTTAAAAGCAACAGGTTTACTCCCTTTATTTAAGTAAAGTCAACTAATCGCTTTAAAAGCAACAGGTTTACTCACTTTATTTTAAGCAAAGTCAACTAATCGCTTTAAAATCAACAGGTTTACTCACTTTATTTAAGTAAAGTCAACTAATCGCTTTAAAATCAACAGGTTTACTCACTTTATTTAAGCAAAGTCAACTAATCGCTTTAAAAGCAACAGGTTTACTCACTTTATTTAAGTAAAGTCAACTAATCGCTTTAAAAGCAACAGGTTTACTCACTTTTTTAAGTAAAGTCAACTAATCACTTTAAAAGCAACAGGTTTACTCACTTTTTTAAGTAAAGTCAACTAATCGCTTTAAAAGCAACATGTTTACTCGCTTTTGTTAGTAAAGCCAACTAATCGCTTTAAAATCAACAGGTTTACTCACTTTAAGTAAAGTCAACTAATCGCTTTAAAATCAACAGGTTTACTCACTTTAAGTAAAGTCAACTAATCGCTTTAAAAGCAACAGGTTTACTCCCTTTATTTTAAGCAAAGTCAACTAATCGCTTTAAAAGCAAAAGGTTTACTCCCTTTATTTTAAGCAAAGTCAACTAATCGCTTTAAAAGCAACAGGTTTACTCACTTTATTTAAGTAAAGTCAACTAATCG
Source organism: Danio kyathit (assembly GCA_903798195.1). Taxonomy (NCBI): domain Eukaryota; kingdom Metazoa; phylum Chordata; class Actinopteri; order Cypriniformes; family Danionidae; genus Danio; species Danio kyathit. The sequence goes on from LR812525.1 coordinate 14,907,165, forward strand.
CTTTAAAAGCAACAGGTTTACTCACTTTATTTAAGTAAAGTCAACTAATCGCTTTAAAAGCAAAAGGTTTACTCCCTTTATTTTAAGCAAAGTCAACTAATCGCTTTAAAAGCAACAGGTTTACTCACTTTATTTAAGTAAAGTCAACTAATCGCTTTAAAAGCAAAAGGTTTACTCCCTTTATTTTAAGCAAAGTCAACTAATCGCTTTAAAAGCAACAGGTTTACTCACTTTATTTAAGTAAAGTCAACTAATCGCTTTAAAAGCAACAGGTTTACTCACTTTATTTAAGTAAAGTCAACTAATCGCTTTAAAATCAACAGGTTTACTCCCTTTATTTTAAGCAAAGTCAACTAATCGCTTTAAAAGCAACAGGTTTACTCACTTTATTTAAGTAAAGTCAACTAATCGCTTTAAAAGCAACAGGTTTACTCACTTTATTTAAGTAAAGTCAACTAATCGCTTTAAAATCAACAGGTTTACTCCCTTTATTTTAAGCAAAGTCAACTAATCGCTTTAAAAGCAAAAGGTTTACTCACTTTATTTAAGTAAAGTCAACTAATCGCTTTAAAAGCAACAGGTTTACTCACTTTATTTAAGTAAAGTCAACTAATCGCTTTAAAATCAACAGGTTTACTCCCTTTATTTTAAGCAAAGTCAACTAATCGCTTTAAAAGCAACAGGTTTACTCACTTTATTTTAAGCAAAGTCAACTAATCGCTTTAAAAGCAACAGGTTTACTCACTTTATTTAAAGTAAAGTCAACTAATCGCTTTAAAAGCAACAGGTTTACTCCCTTTATTTTAAGTAAAGTCAACGAATCGCTTTAAAATCAACAGGTTTACTCACTTTATTTAAGTAAAGTCAACTAATCACTTTAAAAGCAACAGGTTTACTCACTTTTATAGTAAAGTCAACCAATTGCTCTAAAACCAACAGGTTTACTCACTTATTTAAAGTAAAGTCAACCAATCACTTTAAAAGCAACAGGTTTATTGACTTTTTTAGGTAAAGTCAACTAAGCGCTTTAAAAGAAAAGTATTCAATTTAAAAGCAACAGGTTTACTCACTTTTTTACTCAGTCAACTGCTCGTTTTTTACAGTGCATGTGAGAAATCCTAGTTCATATGCGTGTTCAATATGCTTGTTGTACAGAATTAGGTGGTTTAATATTCATTCATTCCTGCTCTCAGTGGTAGACTGACTGACTGACCTCCCAGTGGCTAAAGATGAGTTGTGGACTGGCCAATCCACTGGTCCTCTTCCTGATCTCATCAGCAAACCCGAAGCTCTCGGCCACAGGAAGAACAGCTTTAATGATGAACATGTCTGTTCCTTCCTTCATCTCCTCCTGCAGGACTCGTCCTTCACGCCTGGATAGAACGGCATACACACGACCTGTAACACACACAGGTTTGTTTTTGTAAATTTGGTACATCAAGTTAAAGGTGCTGTGTGTATTTTTTGACTCTTCTAAAGCATAAAAATACCATATTTTTGTAAATATTTAAGAAACATGCTAAGTGAACATTCTTGTTTATCTAAAACACAATGCTAAAGTCAGATATTCTGCTTTGAAGATGTGCGTTCCATGCCAGTACGTCTGTCTTGGTTCTGGTCCCTTTAACCCGCCCAATGCCAGTTTAGCCAATTATATTTCAGGACCCCGGGTTGCCTTCATGGAAAACAAGGTATTTGATTCATTCAGTCATGAAGGCTCTCAAAGCATGTGTCCGTGACCAAAATGCGACCTCTGGTGGACAGTAGCAGACTACGAAATGAGACGCAGATTCAGAGTTCCACATGAGGTGATTATTAAATAGCAAATAATATAAATACTACGAACAGAAAAACATTAGGTGAGCAGGTTACATTGTAACCCTGTGTCCTAACAACACACTACGTGATGAGATACGCAGTGATAAGCAATTTGGCTGTTTGCACCAGACGAAACACAGCAGAAATTTAAATACAGCCATTCAGAAGCACAGAATAGTGCACTCACTGCACTCCAACAAAATGATAAGGTTTACAATCAAATTAATACATATTAAACCACTTTAACATCATTAAATGCACATGCTGAGCACTGATATGTGTTGTCTTGCACTGATTCAAAGCTCTAAAGTTCAATTTCAAACTATCTGCTGCTGTTTTCAGTAGTCTGGCAATAAATGTCACGTGAAATGCCATTTAATCTCACATTATTAGCATTTAACACTGAATAAAGCACATGAGGTGTACCTGAGGTGATCATTGTCAGTTTATCCTGTTGTTCACCTGTGAGAAATAGAAGCATTTCTAAAATATAAATTTCAGGTGTTGGTTAGAACAAAAACTAATTTTAATATGGTAAATATACCGTCTACCGGGTGCCGTTGCTTTTATTTAGAACACGACTTAAAGCAGCCCTAAATCAGCCTTTAGGCTTGATAGTCAGGCACACTGTTGTTGGTGTCATCAATCTGGAAACCTGCACTTGCGTGTGTTTTAAACCAGACGTGCAATACCTAGTTCAACCACTGGGTGTCAAACTTACATACTGCACCTTTAAACAAAAAGTTTAAATTAGTAGTTAAACAATAAAAAAGGTAAAAAGTAAAAGTAAAACACTAAAAAATATATTTTATTTTATTCTTTTATTTATTTGATTTTTTTTTTCTCGAACAGTTCATTTTTTTTTTTTACATTTTTGCTTTATTTCAATTACTGAAACACAATTTTATTGCAGCAAACATCATCGACAAACCTTCAAATTTAAAAATGCGCAAATACCCTTAAATAATAATGACCTGGAAACACACACGCACACACAAAATCCATCATCACAAGCCAGAAACCCACACGCTATCAGATGTTTGTCCAAATTCATCTGCGACGGACATCCTTCTCCTTTAACACACACACACACACACACACACACACAAAGAGGAGAATATGTGGAAATGACGGGAGAGAAACTCAATGCATGTGTATTTTGGAGTTTGCAGTGTAGATCAGCATGAATCTCTGTCTGACACACACACACACACCCGCCCGCCCGCCCGCACCACGCACGCACGCACGCACGCACGCACGCACGCACGCACGCACGCACGCACGCACGCACGCACACACACACACACACACACACACACACTCAATAGCAGGTCAAGACCTCTGCACATCTGGGCCACGAGTGTTCCCCTCTGATACTGCGCTTTTGACGGCATTGTTAAACATACAGAGGGAAACAGGATTTTCAGTGCTCTTGAAAGAGATTGATAGAGCATGTTGAAATACACTAATAGTCAAAGGTTTGGGATTAGGAAGTTTTTTTTATATTCTGCATTTAAAGGGTGCAATTTTTAAAATAAAAAATACAGCAAACCTTTATTTGTTGTATGCAGTTTAAAATGTAATTTATTCCTGTGTTTTAAAGCAGAATTTTCAGCATTTTTAGTCTTTATAATCCTTCAGGAAGCCTTAGATTTAGCCACAGCCATATCACCCTGGAGCTAGGGCTGCACGATTACAGGTTTTTCCAACAGCTTACACACAAAGGGCTCTATCATACACCCGGCGCAATGTGGCGCAAGGCGCGACACAATTGTTGTTTGCTAGTTTCAGCTCAACGCAAGATTCATTTTGACGTTTTGCACCACGCTGTTTAAATAGCAAATGCATTTGCACTCATATGTGCGCCCATAGGCGTTCTGGTCTAAAAAAGGAGGTGTGTTGAGGGGTTGTTGCTAGATCGGATACGTTTGCGGCCGGAAGTTAACGAGAATTATTTATGTTATTTATTAAATTTCTGATTTATTTTATTTTATTATCGTCTACTCCCACCCCAACCCTAAACCCAACCATCACAGAAGCATAAAAACAGTAGTTTTACCGAGTTTTATTTATCTTATCTATTAAATTACCCAATAAATTGTATTATTTCACCCCTACCCCCACCCCAACCCTAAACCCAACCGTCACAGTTCTATAAAAATATTCATTATTGTTATACAGTGTCATAAAAAAATGCCGCTATATTAATGTGCATATCGCACTTCCGGCCGGCCGCGTATACGATCTAGACTTTACCGTGTTGAGGCGCATTGCTATTTTGAGGAACTAGAATAGACTGTTTAATAGACCAGATAAGAGGAGGTCTAAAGTCCAGCATCCATGTCCATGTTAGATGTGCGCCTCGCTTAAGCATTGCTTAATACACACAGGATGTACAGCAATACACAAATATCTTTACAAATGAAAAAGAATTAAAGGATTAAAATATTATAAAAATTATTACTTTCTACATAGATATAAAATCTACTGCCTTCATGCCTTCTTCATCTCGGGGGGCTTTTTCAGTTTATTCATGACAATTTGCTTTTGTATAATGTTATTATTAGTAGTAGTGTTATTTATTATATGCATATTTATATTTGTTTTATTATAACAAGCTTAGATTTGCTCACCTGTCAGCTTTTAGACCATATGGAGCATAGCATGTGTGTTTGGATATAACTCAGTTTTTTGACCACACTTCATTATTATTGTTCATTTATTTGTTTGCTGGAAATTAGAACTGAATTTAGAAATAGTTTTGAAACAAATCTTTGCGCTTAACAAACTAAATTAATTATGTATAAGCTAATGGATGTCTGTGCGTACAACACCTTTCCTTATCCACGAGAGTGAAAGTGAAAGTAAAGAATGAGGAGGCTCGTTCTCTTATTCTCATGCTGCAGATGGTCTGTTTAACTGTTTTCTCGCTAGTGAAGCGCTCAGTTTTTACACTTACAAAGTCCGCCATGTAAATAGCAAATGCGCTATGGGGCGACACAACTGACTCTTAAAGGGAATGGGAGATGAGACTCTGATTGGTTTATTCTCCAAACACACCTATAACTCATTAAGAGAATAAGCTCAACCCTGTTAGACCATTTGCCGCGGCGCAAAGCGGAATTTTCCATCCTTAAAATAGTAAAAGTGGATTCTGACATGCCCTTAATGCTTTTGCGCTTTAGACTTTGTGCCTAGATCATTAAAATAGGGCCCGAAAACTTTTCTTGTCAAACGATTTCTGAAACATCTCACTCAAAATGCAAACTACACCTCAAATCTCCAAAACCAGAAGCTATTTCTCAGCCTTGAACTCAATTTTCAATTGAATAAAACACTTTTTTTCACAACTCTCTACCTAAAACACAAAACTCTTAACAGAAATCCACTTGCTTAACTTTTCCAAACACAACCAATCAAAACTCAACACTTATTCACAACGTTGCACACACACACACACACACACACACACACACACACACACACACACACACACACACACACACACACACACACACACACACACACACACACACATACACACACACACACACACACACACCTCAAATGTAGAAACAGTAATTTCTTAACTGATCACTAGGTCCACACGGAATCTGCGCGCGCATAATTCTGCAGGTTTCCGCAGATTTTTAGCCCATCATTGATTCTGTTTATTTACTTGTGTAAATGTGTGTAAATTTATATTTATTTCGTCTTTAAATTAATTTCAGTAATATTATTGACTAATATGAAAATATTTATATGATTTATGTACAATACAGTGTGTAAAGTAAAATTTTCTGTCGTTTAGTAGATGTATATTATATGAGAGACTTGCTTTGTTCACCATGTCAGTGGATCTAATTGGATTTGCATTGCAAACATTAAATAAAAGTTAAAAAGCTATTATCTTTTATGTAATATATTAAGTTTTTAGTTATGATACTGCCAAAATCATTCCGCATAAATCTGCAGATTTTTTACAGAATTCTCAGCAGAAATAGCAAAAAATGTCCGCAGATTCTGTCTGGCCCTACTGATCACTAACCAAACACTGCCAGTATCGTGCAGCTCTACATGCAGCCCAAGATCGGTTACTCACTGAAGGGCTGAGCCTTTTCAGTACCTGGATGGGAGACCACATGGGAAAACTAGGTTGCTGAAGAAAGTGGAGTTAGAGAAGCCAGCAGGGGGCACTCAATGTGCAGTCTGTGTGGGCCCTAATGCCCCTATAGTGAAGAGGACACTATACTGTCAGTGTGCGTCGTCTTTCGGATGAGACGGTAAACAGGTCTTGACTCACTGTGGTCATTAAATATGCCATGGCACTTATCGTAAAGAGTAGGGGTGTAGCGCCAGTGTCCTGGCCAAAATCCTTCCATTGGCCCCCAAATTTCCATCATGCCCTCCCAATCATCCCCATCCACCAAGTTGACTGTGTCACTGTCTCTCCACTCCAGCTGGTGTGTGGTGAGCGCATTGGCGCTGTTGTCCTGTGGCTGCCGCCGCATCATCCAAGTCGATGCTGCACACTGGTGGTGGTGTGGTAAGACCCTTCTTATGATTGTGAAGCTCTTTGGGTGTATGGCCATACACAATACATGCGCTATATAAATACACATTACATTACATAATGTTATGTTATCCTAGTCCTGTGAAGAGATCCAACCACAAACCACTTTAAGAGGTATCCATAATCCTGGACCAGGCCGTATCCTGAGCAGATGCTGTGGCGGTCATGGAGGAGTGGAGAGCATGAGATTCCTGAAAGACCCCAGTGACAGACGAGTCTCTGCATTGATCCCGTGGGCCAACCTGAACACCCGCCGGTGACCTCTCCAACCTGCAGCTTCTCCACGATAAACGTCCAGTGTTCTCCAGTCCCCGGCGCCTAGACTGCAGCTCTGCACAAAACATTTGGCCAGAGGAGAAAGGGTCGTGCCCAACTGAGCCTGGTGTCTCTCAATGTTTTTTCCTTCACTTCGTCAATTGGTAAAGTTTTGTTCCTTGCCACCATCTTGCTTGGTTTGGGACTTGTGGAGCTGCGCATCAATAGATTTGCTCTTCAGTGTTTGGACATTCAGCAGTGAAAAAATGAACCACACTGAACTGAACTTCAACTCTGAAAACTGGACTGACACAGTTTCAATTAACTAGAACTTCTATATTAAGCTGCTTTGACACAATCTACATTGTAAAAGCGCTATAGAAATAAAGCTCAATTGCAATTGAAAGTATTGATACTAACCGAAAGCAAGATTGTATCATTTCAGATATTTCAGTATTGATATGTGTTGCCATTTGTGACTATCTACTATAAAATCAACTCTCACAGAAAACATTCTGCATTTTTACATATTTAAAATACTTAATTCTGTGTGATTTATGAGACTTTTTCTTCATGGTGGCTAAAAAAAATGTCCCCACAAGGTCAAAAATTCCTGATAATAATACACACACACGTTGATACATTCACGATGCTGCACGACACTGTGAAACGGCTTCAGTAACAAAAACAAAACAATGATTTGCAACAGGAGTGTGTAATGTTGGCCCTTTAAGATCTTCAATGCATACGTGCGCGACGTTTATCTTGTCTGAAAACATCTGCGAAACATACACCTGCACATCAGCAGCGTGACCCAGTTCTCGGGATATGGAAAACATCCTGCCAGTGAAAAATGAAGTTTATGTATTTTATATTCAGGACCATTATCTCCTCTAATACACTCCAGCTGCGCTCCCGAACACTCCCGCTCTCGTCGCACATACACAACCCAAACGTCTGCTTTTACACGTCTCAAACACCACCAACAAAAAATGACCGGGAAGGTAATTTGCACCATTTGTTTAAATATTTGGCTATTTTCTCTACTTTGGCCTCGGCTGACTGATTTTTCTCAGAGGTTTTGGTGCTCGTGGGACGGGATTCTCTTACTCCTTCAACTGGGTTCATTTCACACAGGCATGTCGGCCAGACAATTTAGCTTTTGTTCTGGACGCTGCCGCTATGACGGCATCACACTGGTACATGGCTGTTTCACATCAGCTTTCAATCAAGAACCAGGGAGAATTTCCCTTTCTTGCACGGTATATATAGGCGTTTTCAGCATATCCCACTGTGGATTGATTTAACATATAGGTTGACTTGCATGTGGGCTTTACTGATTGGCTTGACTGATGTTTCTGCCATAATTTATTGACTTGCACGTCGTTCCAAACTACAACCCCAAATCAGAAAAAGTTGGGAAAGTATGAAAAATGCAAATAATTAAAGAAAGTAGTGATTTCCAATTTTACTTTAAATTGTATTTCACTGCAGACAATATGAACACAAAATATTTCATGTTTTGTCTGGTCAACTTTATTTTATTTGTAAATATCCATAATTTCCTGTCATTCAGACCTGCAACACGTTGCAAAAAAGGTTGGGACATGAGCAATTTAGGGCTAGTAATCAGGTAAATTGGTTAAATAATCACGTGATTCAAAACAGGTGTTGTTAACAGGTGATTGCAATTATAATTTGGTACAAAAGCAGCATCCAAGAAAGGTCTTGTCCTTTAGGAGCAAAGATGGGCTGAGGATCGCCAGTTTGCCAACAAATACATGAGAAAATGATTGAAATGTTTAAAACCAATGTTCCTCAAAGAAAGATAGGAAGACGGTTGGATATTTCACCTTCAACAGTGCATAACATCATTAAAAGATTCAAGGAATCTGGAGGAATTTCAGTTTGTAAAGGACAAGGACGCAAGCCTAAGATGAACAATCGTGATCTCTAATCCCTCAGGCGGGACTGCATCAGGAATCATCATTCATCTGTAAACGATATCACCACATGGGCTCAGACCTACTTTGGCAAACCGGCCCAATCCCTATTCTACCCCTTAGCCCTTCCCCTTACCGTGAAGGGGTAGGGGTGTCCCAATTCTCTTTAGTTTGAGGGCGTAGGGCTAAGGGGAAGGGGTAGATACCCCTTCGAACAGAGATTTTTCAGGACCACACTCAAAACCAAGGCGTAAGAAAATTTCCCACAATACACCAGCCACAACGGCAGGATAGCTGCACCCGGAAGTAAGGAGATCCACAAATTCATATTTTTTTATCATTATTACGAATTGTTACAACAAACAAGCACATATTTTTATATATTCATAATCGTGTTCGTGTTTTACCGTCATGCTTTTTTAAAAAACGCTAAAATAAAAACCGCTAAATTTCGCTATTTATAATCCATAATCATAACTCCTGTATAGCAGTCCCACAACATTATGACACTCGATGACACTGGAATCCCCTGTCAGAAAAGTCTAGTGGCTGGGAATGACCTTTTTACAGTGTCTGCTATAATGTTAATGTTGTTTTGGTCTGTTTACATACAGTAGATGCCACTGTGTAAATGCGCAGTGTAGTTACGATCTTATTGCCACATTAGATCGTTATGATAACATGGTATATGCCTTCAGTGATTTCCTGAAGATAAACACCACAAAATTACACAACTGGAATAACTACAGCAGTTGCGATCATCTCATATGAAGCAAGAGATTGCGATAACATATGATGACGTGTGCAGGTGCTGTAGTGGTGTGCCATTTCTAAGGGGTAAATTTTGAAACCTTTCCCCTTCACACTTCAAGGGTTTCAAGGGCCAAGAGGAAGGGGTAGGGATACAAAAATAGAATTGAGATTAGGTCTTAGTTACATCAACAAATGCCAGTGAAAACTGTACTGTGCCAAAAAGAAGCCCTATTTTAACAATGTCCAGAAGCACTGTCGACTTCTCTGGGCTCGGAGACATCTGGGATGGACCGTCACACAGTGAAACCATGTACTGTGGTCAGATGAATCAGTATTTCAGGTATTTTCTGGGAGAAATGGACACCGGAAAGGATCATCCAGACTGTTACCAGCAACAAGTCCAAAAAACAGAGTCTGTCATGGTATGGAGTTGTGTCAGTGCCCTTGGCAAAGGTAACTTGCACTTCTGTGATGGCACCATTAATGCTGAAAAGTACATTGTATATTGAGCCCATGTATATTTCAACAAGACAACGCAAAACCACATTCCTCACACATTACAAAGTCCTGGCTGCAAAGAAGGAGGATACAGGTACTTGACTGGCCTGCCTGCAGTCCTGACATGTCTCTAATAAAGAATGTGTGGCACATTTTGAAGTGCAAAGAAATAGGTAGATAGGTAGATTTCCCCAACAATAAAGACCCTGTACTGTTGCCCACCTTAAGACTTGTTTGCAGGAAGAACGGGACAACATTACACCTGAAACACTTCATTACTTGGTGTCTTCAGTCCCTAATTATCTTTTAAGTGTTGTGAACAGAAATGGCAACATTACAAAGTGGTAAACGCTTTACTGTTCAAACTTTTTTGAAATGTGTTGTAAGAACCAACATTAGAATTCGTGTTTGTTTAGAAAAAAAAAAAAAGAAATCAATAATAATAATGAGGAACACATTAAATATAGTTTTTTGTATTGTCTGCAATGAACTATAAATCAAAGTAAATTTAGAAATCACTTCTTTCTTTTTTATTTGTGTTTTCCATACTGTCCCAACTATTTCTGACTTGTGGTTGTAGTATGCCTCTCATTCTTCCATTAAAAAAAAAAGGTGGATTGTGATGAATGTCTTGGCCACTGTTTGTGATTTAATGAAAGTGAATGACGACTGGGACCATCGCACTTCACAAAAGCGCAATAAAAGGATCATAAAAGTCTCATATTCCAGGTCATACGATAGTTTCGTGTGGAGAAGAGATTGAAGTTAAGGTCATTATTCACTGATTCGGGTTTCCACCAGTTTTGAATGACATCAGGGTGAACAATTAATGATTGGTTTTGGGTGGACTATTCATCTAAGTGGCTTTTTTTCCCTCAGTTTCAGTTCTTCTAAACCCCATTAAATATGTGATCGTCAGAGAAATCAAAGTTTCATTTTATGTTTTAACATATAAGAGGTCAATGTACCAATGAAACATTTTCAGAACTCAAACTTTCTTTTTAGCATAAAACCATCTTCTATCGGCCAAACTGGCAATATGACAGGTTGTGGCGTGAACTTGTTTATTAATAAAAGTGCACTGCTAAACATGACTGTGATTTTAATGGTAAAAAAAGATAAAAACTACAGTAAAAATCTGTAACCTGATTAACAGTAAGTGTTCTTATTACATACAGTGAATAACCATAAACTGACCTTCCCAGAATTCCCTGCATAATTTTTATGCTTTTTTTGGTAATATAACAATGGTTCTTTTAAGTTGTTTTTTTTCTCATCAGGGATGTACATTAGAGTTTGAAATGATATACAGTTGAAGTCAGAATTATTAGCCCCCCTGAATTATTAGCTCCCTGTTTATTTTTTCCCCAATTTCTGTTTAACGGAGAGAAGATTTTTTTTAACGCATTCCTAAACATAATAGTTTTAATAACTCATTTCTAATAACTGATTTATTTTATCTTTGCCATGATGACAGTAAATAATATTTTACTAGATATTTTTCAAGACACTTCTATACAGCTTAAAGTGACATTTAAAGGCTTAACTAGGTTAATTAGGTTAACTAGGCAGGTTAGGGTAATTAGGCAAGTTATTGTATAATGATAGTTTGTTCTGTAGACTATCGAAAAAAAGTTAGCTTAAAGGGGTTAATAATATTGTAATATTATAATAATATAATGTTTTTTAAAAATTAAAAACTGCTTTTATTCTAGCCAAAATAAAACAAATAAGACTTTCTCCAGAAGAAAAAATATTATCAGACATACTGTGAAAATTGCTTTGCTCTGTTAAACAAAATTTGGGAAATATTTAAAAAAGAAAAAAAAAAATTCAAAGGGGGGTAAATAATTCTGAGTTCAACTGTACAATATTGATAAATATTCTCTGCATTACTTTAGTTTCATGTGCGTTACGGTAATGGTGTTTAGTAGTTCTGTGAATAACACTGAGTGCCTTCTATATATTAGTATGCTTCTTTGCTTGTAGAAAAGCTGATTGTGATGAGCTTTGGTTCATCATGTGAGTCTCTCAATAATGCTCAATAATGTTCATGTCTAGTGACTGGGCAGGCCAATCCTGGAGCACCTTGACCTTCTTTGCTTTCAGGAACTTTGAGGTGGAGGCTGATGTATGAGAAGGAGCGCTATCCTGCTGAAGAATTTGCCCTCTGCTGTGGTTTGTAGTGTAATGGGCAGCACAAATGTCTTGATACCTCAGGCTGTTAATGTTGCCATCCACTCTGCAGATCTCTCGCACGCCCCCATACTGAATGTAACCCCAAACCATGATTATTCCTTCACCAAACTTGACTGATTTCTGTGAGAATCTTGGGTCCATGCGAGTTCCAATAGGTCTTCTGCTGTATTTGTAATGATTGGGATGCAGTTCAACAGATGATTCATCTGACAAATCGACCTTCTGCCACTTTTTTAAACGATCAACTAGAAGTTAAATTATTATTTGTTGCTCTTACAACTGGGATCGACGACAAGACATTTGTCAGGTAATGTAGATGTTAGTACTTCAAACCATTGGTGTATTGATATTAAGTTTATGATTTATAGTAGTTTACTGTAAAGAATTCAAAACTTCTTTTAAGGTTCACATGATCACATTTCTGCCAACCACAGCTGCTGTTTTTACTGAACAATTTGATGGATTTAGTTATACAATTTTTACAGTGCTTTGGTTAAACTCTTGGATTTTAAAAAAATGTTAATTGCTAATGGTGAAAACACTTATGGACTGAAAAGCACAACTCTTTTAAATCCATGCGGTCTTTCAGAAATGAACACCACATGACAAATCAATGAAATAAATGTGAATAAAGTCAGCTTACCCAGGACCTCAGCCGTGGCCATGATCTCGCAGGTGTACATCGCAGCCATGAGTCGCTGAGGTTTAGCTTGGAAAGCAAATCTGCAGGCCTCCTTCACAGCGGCGATCAGCTGACCCGAAAACGGCCCATAACAGTCCACCGAACTCCCAGCAGCCACTGCTTTGCTGTGGCTTTGTCTGGAGCTCGCAGGTGAGACGTCTGAATGCTCATTATTAAGCTCTGCAGGCTGGGAGTCTTCATCTACCGAGTCTTGCTGAGCTACATGTGTGGAAATCTTCATGTCCCAGGACTCCACAGAGAAGCACACACCCATCAGAGGCTCTTCACACAATGGGCCGGCGAGCGTCGCTAACTGGAAGCCGCTGGCAATGCTGTTGTCGAAGTCTCGAAGGGTGCTGGACTCAGTTTTCTCGGTTTCCAGACACTGCCATAAGGAGGGTCTTCTGTAGCCCTCGATGCTGTTGAGGAGGATATTTGGGCCACAGCGGCGCGGACCAAACGCCCAGATATGATCCACTGCATTTCTCCATTTGTGGCCCTGCAGATGGCTCTCCAACTTCACCTTGAAATGAAAATGAATGGCAAAATTAAGCTAATTATTTGAAAAGCAAATAAAATTATATATATATACAGTGCAAAGTATTAATTTAATCAGGAAAGTATTAATTTAGCCTCACTTTCCCCATTTTTTTATGTTACAGCTTTATTTCATTTTTCCATTTTAATGGATTAAATTTATTTATTTCCTCAAAATTCTACACACAATACCCCATAATGACAATGTGAAAAAATATTTTTTGAAATTGTTGCAAAGTTATTAAAAATAAAAAAACCTGAAATATCACATGTCCATAAGTATTCACAGCTTTTGCCGTGAAGCTGTAAATTGAGCTCAGGTACATTCTGTTTCACTGATCATTCTTGAGATGTTTCAGCAGCTTAATTGGAGTTCACCTGTGGTAAATTCAGTTGATTGGACATTATTTGAAAAGGCATACACCTGTCTATATAAGGTCCCAGGGTTGACAGTGCATGTCAAAGCACAAACCAAGCATGAAGACAAAGGAATTGTCTGTAGACCTCTGAGACAGGATTGTCTCGAGGCACAAGGCTGGGGAAGGTTACAGAAAAATTTCTGCTACTCTGAAAGTTTCAATGAGCACAGTGGCCTCCATCATCCGTGTGGAAGATGTTTGGAACCACCAGGACTCTTCTTAGAGCTGGCCAGCCATCTAAGCTGAGTGATCGGGGGAGAAGGGCCTTTGTTAGGGAGGTGATCAATAACCCGGTGGTCACTCTGTCTGAGCTCCAGCATTCTTCTGTGGAGAGAGGAGAACCTTACAGAAGGACAACCATCTGTGCAGCACTCCACCAATCAGGCCTGTATGGCAGAGTGGCCAGACAGAAGCTACTCTCGCCTGGAATTTGCCAAAAGGCATCTGAAGGACTCTCAGACCATAAGAAACTAAATTCTCTGGTCTGATGAGACATTTGGAGAAAACCAGGCACCGCTCATCACCAGGCTAATACCATCCCTACAGTGAAGCATGGTGGTGGCAGAATCATGCTGTGGGGATGTTTTTCAGCAGCAGGAACTAGAAGACTAGTCAGGATAGAGGGAAAGATGAATGCAGCAATGTACAGAGACATCCTGTGATGAAATGAAAACCTGCTTCAGAGTGCTCTTGACCTCAGACTGGGCCGACGGTTCATCTTTCAGCAGGACAGTGACATAAAGGCACATCGCCAAAATATCAATGGAGTGACTTCACAACAACTCGGTGAATGTCCTTGAGTGGCCCAGCCAGAGCCCAGACCTAAATCCTATTGAACATCTCTGGAGAGATCTAAAAATGGCTGTACACCATCGATTCCTATGCAACCTGATAGAACTTGAGAGGTACTGCAAAGAGGAATGGGCAAAAATTAGGTGTGCCAAGATTGGGGCATCATATTCTAAAAGACTTGGGGCTGTAATTGAAAGTGTTGAGCAAAGGCTGTGAATACTTATGTACATGTGATTTTTCAGGTTTTTATTTTTAATAAATTTGCAACAATTTCAAGATATTTTTTCACATTGTCATTATGGGGTATTGTGTGGAGAAATTTTGAGGAAATAAATGAATTTAATGCATTTTGGAATAAAGCTGTAACATTAAAAAATGTGAAAAAAGTGAAGCGCTATGAATACTTTCCGGATGCACTGTAAGTAACTAATAAAGTACTGGTAACTAATAACTTTAATTTGTCTGATTTTGATTGTAATGCTATAATGTGCACCTTTTGTAGCTGCTTTGAAACAATAATTACTGTACAAATAAACTTGAAGTGAATTGAATAATGGTCTATTGAGATGTACCTTGAAGTCCTGTATGTTTTCCAGGATCTTCTGGCTAATGTCCAGAGTCCTGCCCTCGCGGACGGACAGGTTGAACTGTTCCATGGTGCGGATGAGCTCCACATTGTCCTCCAGCAGGTGGGTGACATCTTCAGGCAGAGGAATGGCCCGTACGCAGACCGTGGCCATCTTGTTTGGGGTGGTGAGTGAGACCAGGCCGCTGGAGTCCACCTGAACACAGTCTGGATTCTTCGACTGTTCCTCCTTTACCTGATGAATCACGGCCACCTTCTGCTGCTTTCCCAAATCCTCGTTCACCATGTCCACTCGGGGAGGTCGAACCACAGTCTCGCGGAATGGAATGATCGGTTTGGAAGCACTGATCTCAATTTTGGCAAACCTAGAGGAGCAGAAGGAATATTGATGATATTTCAATATGAATATTTGAAGGAAACTGAATGAATGAATGAATGAATAAATGAATGAATGAATGAATGAATGAATGAATGAATGAATGAATGAATGAATGAATGAATGAAAATCTTGCGGAATGGAATGATCAGTTTGAAAGCACTGATCTCAATTTTGGCAAACCTAGAGGAGCAAAAGGAAATGGATAATATTTCAATATCTATAAATGCAAGGAAACTGAATGAATGAATAAATCAATCAATCAATCACTGTATGAATGAATGAATGATTCAATAAATTCAGTTACATACAATGAAAATGAATAAATGAATCAATCAATCAATGTATGAATGAATGAATCAATGAATCAATGAATCAATCAATCACTGTATGATTTATTGAATGAATCAATCAATCAATACATACAATTGAATCCAATGAATGAATGAATGAATGAAAGTCTCGTGAAATGGAATGATCAGTTTGGAAACACTGATCTTAATTTTGGCAAACCTAAAGGAGAAAAGGAAATTGATTAAATATTTCAATATGAATAAATGTAAGGAAACTGAATGAATGAATGAATGAATGAATCAATCAATCAATCCAATTGAATCTAATGAGAATGAATGAATGAATGAATGAATGAAAGTCTTGCAGAATGGAATGATCAGTTTGGAAGCACTGATCTCAATTTTGGCAAACCTAGAGGAGCAAAAAGAATATAGATTGAATATTTCAATATGAATAAATCCATGAAAACAGAATCAATCAATCAATCAATCAATCAATCAATCAATCAATCAATCAATCAATCAATCAATCAAATCAATAAATCCAATTGAATCCAGTAAGAATGAATGAACAAATGTATGAATGAACCAATCAATCAATCACTGAATGAATGAATGAATCAATCAATGAAGATCTGTACATTAGGCTTCGTAAATGCAAACTAATTACACTTTCCATTAAACATTATGATAATATCCCTACAAACTACAATATTAACAAAATACTTTGAAACACACAATTATACTGACTTTATAAAATACTTTAAAAATTGAACAATACTTTAATCATTTACTTTGAATAGCAGCAAATCATAATTGATTACAGTCCAATTTTGGTGAGCCTGTCTGAGTTTCCTATTCTTAGCTGACAGGAGTGGCACCCGGTGTGGTCTTCTGCTGCTGTAGCCCATCGACCTCAAGGTTGGACATGTTGTGCGTTCAGAGATGCTCTTCTGCATGTCTCGGTTGTAATTAGTGTTTATTTGAGTTACTGTTGCCTTTATATCAGCTGGAACCAGTCCGGTCATTCTCCTCTGACCTCTCCCTCTCCTCGACGCATCAACAAGGCATTTGCGCCGACAGATCTGCCGCTCACTGGATATTTTCTCCTTTTCCGACCATTCTCTGTAAACCCTAGAAATGGTTGTGCGTGAAAATCCCAGTAGATCAGCAGTTTTCTGAAATACTCAGACCAGCCGTCTGGCACCAACAACCATGCCATGTTCAAAGTCACTTAAATCACCTTTCTTCCCCATTCTGATGCTCAGTTTGAAATGCAGCAGATCGTCTTGATCATGTCTACATGCCTAAATGCATTGAGTTGCTGCCATGTGATTGGCTGATTAGAAATTTGCGTTAACGAGCAGTTGAACAGGTGTACCTAATGAAATGGCCTGTGAGTCTAGTCTTTTATATTAGTATTTGCTGTGTGATATTTGAATCAATTTTTAATGATGACAACCCTAAAAATACTGACTAGTTGCATTAGATGTAAGTCAAACAGACTGTCATTGCACAAAGCACAACAACAGAGCACAAGAAATACAGTAACTACCCAGAGTGTTTATTAACAAAAGGAAAAAAAAGTAAAGCAAAAAGAAACAGTGTTGTATAAAAAGGCTTATTTTTATTTTTTTTAACTAACTGGGAGGACATGAAAGAAAGCATCGCCGGCACTCGAGACTGGCGTTCAGCCAACGCTAAGAGCCAAGCTCTGATTCTAAAGCACGCCGTTATGGCACAGTAAAATCTAATTTACAATGGGCCATTCATGCACAAATTATTCAATACACATTAATCTCTCTGCGTCTGTGGGAGAAATCAGACATAAACACTTAAAGACTATCAAACACACAGAAAGAGTCATCCAGAGAGTCACAGTTCAGCTCAGTTTCCATCCAACATTGCAAATTTACTTTACGCACTAAATCAAAAAATCACATAAAACATTTCAGAATAAAACGCCTATTGCCAAAATGGTCACTTTATAGGAAACTAGTGCAATATATGAATAAGAAAACTTATGTCTGAAAGCAGAGAAATTACTTTACCTCTTTTCCTCTTTTTTTATGTGCATCAATGGATGTACAGTACTTGATAAAAGTGTTTCCATCGTAGTTTATCTCTTTATAGGATTACACATTTATCTGACTCAAATGTGTATGCTTATTGAACTATTGGAGTTATTTTTGTGTGTGTAAATCGTGTTCACAAAATTAATTGCAGTTCATGTTCATATATTTCAAATGTTAGTTAGTGCAAAAGAAATATAGCCTAAACTAGAGCTGCACGATGCTGGAAAAGCATGTGATACTGTCGTTGGGTATTGCGATAACCATATTTTTTTACAATATAACATTTCTCTTGAAAAATGTTATTTTTATTAACTACGTTTTAAAATCATTTATTGATTTAATTATATTAAAATAAACAATTAAAAGATTTTCTTTCAGATATAATTAATTTTAATTCCCGCTGAAAAACATAGTGTCATGGTGCAAACATTTAGAGCCCTATCATACACCCGGCGCAATAAGGCGCACGACGTGTTTGGTGCGATTTGTTGCTATTTATAGACCAGCGCAACCCTAATTTTCATGTTTTGAGTCACGTTGTTTAAATAGTAAATAGATTTGTGCCACTTTGTGGACTCATGGTTGTGCTGGTCTTAAAATAGAGATGTTTTAAGGTGCATTTTTGTCCATTGACCTACTGAAAGCTGGTCTAAAGTCCAGCGTAGAGCACGTTAATTATGAGCCTAAGCGAGTCCAAACACTTACACATTTCTTAATACACGCAGGATGTACAGCAATACACAAATATCTTTACATATGAAAAAAATAAAAGATTAAAATGTTACAAAAATTATTATTTTCTATATAAATATAAAAACCACTGCCTCCATGCATTCTTCACCTCTGGGCTTTTTCAGTTTATTCATGACAGTTTGCATTTGTATAATGATATTATTATTATTTATTATGCATATTTATATTTGTTTTAATAAAAACAAGTTTATATTTGTCCTCCTGTCGGGTTTTGGAGACGTCTGCATCACCATATGGGGCATAAGAACACGACGCGTGTTTGGATATAACTCAGTTTTTTGACCACACTTTGTTATTATTGTTCATTTATTAATTTGCTGGAAATTAGAACTGAATTTAGAAATAGTTTTGAAACAAATCATTGCACTTAACAAACTAAATTAAATATGTAGGCTAATGGATGTCTTCAGTGAAGTGCGTACAACATTGGTTCCTTATCCACGAAAGTAAAGGAGTCAAGCAATGAGTAAAAATAAGTAAAGAGAAAGTAAAAAGGCTGAATGGAGAAGGCTCGTTCTTTATCCTCACGCTGCAGGTGGTTTAACTGTTTTCTCGCTAGTGAAGCGTTCAGTTTTTCCACTTACAAAGTCCGCCATGTAAATAGTAAATGCGCCATGGCCATATCTGTCAACCCTCATGTTTTTCCCAGGATTCTCCCGTATTTTACAGTTCTACCCTGCTATCATCCCGTAAAGGTATTTCAGTCTTTGTCTGAAGGGTGGCAATAAACATTAACCCCCAGGGGTTGAAGACCGCGCATATGCGTTTTGATGAGTGATCACCTCATAACGCTGAAATAAACTTAAATTATACTTTCAGTTTTGATTGTACAGATAAGATCAATACATCAATCGAATCAGTTAGGTGTCTAGTTTTTAATGTTTACACTCACAATGACAACAAACGTGTTTGCTTTTGCAAAATAAGGATAATAAACAGTGTAGGCAATCTGTCTTTTCTCTCTCCGCGAACTGTTTTTAGAAACGCATCAATAAAATGCACTGAAACTCCGCGAAAACAAAACACACAGACATGAGACATATATCTATAGAAAGATTGAAGTGTCTGCTTCTAAATGCAGCGAGTGCATGTTAGAAACAAATATTGTTTGATAAAGTAATCAATATGAAACCAACGCTATGACTAGTTTCTCAGTCTGAGCTCATTAGAGTTAATGCGCCCACGCCCACGAGGCTTTGTTATTACAATAGCCTGCATGAGACGCAAACAGCATGTAAAGCTGATCCTCCCTATACACAACCCATACCGCTGAACCACCAGGGGACGCCCCTTGCTCTTAAATGCGAGTCTGCTCTGTGCTTTCATTTTATTTAGGCATGAAAACGTTTTGAAATAAATATAAAAACGACAGGATTCCCTTTCCTTTCCATTACAGGTGCCGCCGCCCATCCTATGTAATCCTCAAAACAGTCATATAGCGGTGCGTGACTGTCAGATGCGCTCCGAAGTGATAAATAGATGCCGCTTCCCAAACAGATTCTGTTCACGCGATTTAAAGCGGAGCGAAAGTCTGGGTTTTGGGTGGATGTTTGAACAGACATATACACATAATTAATAATGATAACATCTAAAGATGTCGATCTTGGTGGGTTTTTTTTTCAAACAATTTTTTTTATAATTGTTTTTTATTGAAAGAAAAACAAGGTGAATTATTACATACAAAGATTTGACAAGACTTTTTCTTTTTTTTTGTTACATTTTTCCCCCAATGAACAACCTCCCTCCCCTTCAAAAAAATAATAATGAATAAATAAATAAAAATTATAAAAAAAATTAAAATAATAAATAAACAAATAATAAACAATAAATAAATAAATAAACAAATAATAATAATAATAATAATAATAGTAACTAAAACATAAATTAATTAAATTTAATTAATTAAATCAATACTAAATTAAATTAAATATTTACATAGTCAGAGTTTTGATAGTACAGTGAGGAAGTATTTAACAGTGATGTTTGCCCATTGAGTGTGATCATTATCCTTTTAAGCGTACCTTTTAATTTCCCTATTAGTTTTAGTTTGGGGGAAGTGTTAAGCCTTTTTCAAAGTATGAGATCATTAGATTCCATACTGTATAAAAACCTTTAGTAGATCCTCTAAGAGAGTATTTCATTTTCTCCAATCTTAAAAACAGCATCATATCACTAAACCAGAGTAAAACTAAAGATGGTTTACTTGATTTCCACTCAAGCGATATTCTTTTTTCAACTAATTTTGTCATAAATGAGCATAAAGAGTTAGGAAAGCAATCGAATGCTTTCATTATAACATTAGATGTGTGCATTTTTAAAGTGACACCTCTGTTATTTAATGTAATCAAACGAAAAATCCAAATAAATGAGATTCATTCACTGCTCTTTAATCAGAATGTGTAAGTTATACAGTGAAGAAAAGGTTAATGAGATTTGAGCTAAACTGTGCTCATTTATTTGCTGCTAATGTATACTATTTTTTTTCTTTGTAAATAATAATAATAAAACATATTACTGACCGTTTAACTGCTTATTTACAATGAAACAGCTCTAGAACATATTTAGTAATTTGGGGATTTTTTTTTTGTGTTTCCTTATTATGGTGGGTAAATCCCTTATTTTCACATCTCAATGTTGACAGGTATGCATGGCGCGAAGCAACTGACTCTTAAAGGGAATGGGAGATAAGGCTCTGATTGGTTTAATGCATGTTATGCTCAAAACTCACCCATAACTCATTAAGCGAATAAACACAACAGTGTTAGACCAGTCCTTAAAATAGCAAAAGTGGATTCGGACATGCCCTTAATGCTTTTGGGCCATGCACTTTAGATTTTGCGCCTAAATTGTTAAAACAGACCCTTTAGTCTTAAAAATACTATGAATGAGTGAAAACCTCAGCAGGTATTCTGACTCTGATTGGCTGTTGTCATTTTCCTCTTTCATCTCGATTCGCATCATACTGTAAGTATTTATCTTCAGCTCTGTGTTCACCTTTGGGCCGTTCAAGCCAACAGCAGAACAGCAACTACTGGGGAGGCGGGGATAAATATAGTAAGGCCCCATCTGATGGGTCAAATTTAGATAAAAAACCAATGCGCAAAATAAATGTCATTTATCACACGTATATCGCATATACTATTATCGCAATGACGAAACTTTTGTGATATATTGTGCAGCCCTAGCCTAAACCCACTAGGTGTAAAATCTGCATATATCTGAAGTGTTCTTTTTGGGAAACTAATTAAAGAGAATATTAATGCACTAGCATAGTATTTTTCGAATGGCAACTCTGTTTAGTTACCATAACTTTATTAGTTACTAATAACTTGAACTAATTAACTAGTAACTAACAGCTTTTAACAGTTAAAGTTATTATATATAAGCATAGTTAGCCTGCTGTTAGCCTGATGTCTATGTGTACAAGTTAAATGAAGTGTATTAAGTGTATGTGCAAGACTATTTTTCAGCATTCAGTGTTTTTTATGCAATATCCTAAAATGCCCACAAAAATAGATGGATGTGAACATAGCTAGCACATGTTATGATTGTATGACGATGACAGATGATGTGTGTTTTCATACACAATAATGGCTTGGATGTAACGAGGGCCCTGAAGACTTTCGGGTCACTGGGTAATGGACACGCGGGTCTCACGGGTCACTGGGCTTTGTTAAGTGGAGCAGACGCTTGACATGATTGCTGTCTTCGTCCCGAGACGTTCAGTAATCCAGTTAGATCCAGACAGCCACGGGACGGTTTGAGAAGCAGATAATCCAGTGGAAAATGTTTACTAGCGGGATCTGGCCGTCTGCAGGCTCTGACAGCTCCTGGAGTGAAGAGCTTCACACGCTTACTGCTTCTGCAACCTCATTAGTTACTCCTTATTTCTACATCTAGCGTTTCTGGAGCTGTACTGTCTACTCTTTCACAGCAGTGATCATGTACACTTCAATTATGCTGGATATCATGTTGCTTTATTATTATTATTATTAACGTGATTAAAATGGCCATGATTTCAACAACACATGTTAAAAGTAAAACTATCAGCACTGATGATAAACACTGAAAAAGCAGCTTCCTCTTAAACTGCTTATAGAATTAGCTAAATTGGCTGAAACATTCAGTGGATAAGAAAAAGCATAATTTTCAATGAAACATTAAATTCATCAAAAGTGGCGTTTAAAACATTACAAAAAATGAAGTAGCACAGCTGTTTTCCACACTGAAAGTAATCAAGACTGAAGTAATGATGCTGAAAATTCAGCTTGTCTATATAGACACCTATTGTATTTTAAAACATAAAAAATATAAACAAACAAACATGCGAACAAGCAAACAAACAAACATGAACAAACTAATATGCAAATAAACAAACAAACAAGCAAACAAACATGCAAATAAGCAAACATACAAACTAACAAACAAACAAACATGCAACCAAACAAACATGCAAATAAACAAGCAAACATGAACACAAACATGTAAGCAAACAAACAATCAAACAAACATGCAAACATGAAAACCAACCAACAAACATGAAAACAAACATGCAAACAAACCTACAAATTAAAACAAATATGCAAACAAACAAACAAACAAATGAACACGAAAACGAACATGCAAACAAACCTACAAACTAACAAACATACTTGAAAACAAACATGCAAACAAACAAATATGCAAACAAACATGCAATAAACAAACAAACATGCAAGCAAACAAACAAGCAAACAAATAAACCCGAAAACAAACAAACGTGCAAACAAATAAATATGCAAACAAACAAAAAATGCAAACAAACATGCAAACATGAAAACCAACAAACAAACATGAAAACAAACATGCAAACAATCTACAAACTAACAAACAAACATGCAAACAAACCTACAAACTAAAACAAATATGCAAACAAACATGTAAGCAAACAAACAAGCAAACAAATAAACATGCAAACAAACAAACAAACATACAATTAAACAAACATAAAAACAACCAAACATGCAAGCAAACAAACAAGCAAGCAAACACAAACATGAAAGCAAACAAACGTGCAAACAAACAAGAATGCAGACAAACATGTAATTAAATGAACAAACATGAAAACAAACAAACAAGCAAACATGCCAACAAACGAACAAGCAAGCAAACAAATAAACATGAAAACAAACATGCTAACAAACAAACAAACAAATATGCAAACAAGCAAAAATGCAAACAAGATGCTAAAGAAACAAACATGCAAACAAACAAACAAACATGAAATCTAACAAACAAAAAAATGCAAACATACATGCAAACAAAAAGACAAACAAACTGACAAACAAACAAACATCCAAACAAACAGATATGAAAACAAGCAAACAAACAAATGAATTAATAAATATAATCTTATTAAATATTTACTCATATATAGCATTCTAGTGGCATTTACTGTGGTAGATCTATCCATCCATCCATCCATCCATCCATCCATCCATCCATCCATCCATCCATCCATCAAACTATCTATCTATCTATCTATCTATCTATCTATCTATCTATCTATCTATCTATCTATCTATCTATCTATCTATCTATCTATCTATCTATCTATCTATCTATCTATCTATCACCAAACTGTCAAATATTTGTTGATTATCCTTTCCCTGAGATGTAACTGCATCAGAAATCTAAGTGTTTAACAAATGCTTTCGATTAGAATTGCTGTAAATTATAAATCAGAACACTTTTTTCTGGTCATTACCTGTGCTAAACTAACATTAAAAAACCAAAATGAAAATTCCGGGCAGAAACCAAAAGCAAAAATTGCAAAAAAGTGAAAACAATAATTATTTAATATATTATTAAATAAAGTAATTTGTAAGACTGTTTGGAAACCCTTTTCCATAAGGTAGTATTGGTTAATGTAAGTTAATGTATTTATTAGGATGAACAAACAATGAACAATACATTTACTACACTATTTATTCATCTTTGTTAATGTTAGTTTATGGAAATAAAGTCATTCACTGTTAGTTCAAGCTAACTCACGATGCATTAACTAATGTTAACACGCACTCATTAAAGCTATCAGAGTTTCTGCAGGTTTCACCAAGTTAAATGTAAGACTTTTTGGAATTTCTTTTAGACCATTATGAATTAAATTTTAGACTCATAAAGTGCTAAAGGCTAAGGAATTTTTCAAATGACCCAGATGGAATTTTTTTTTATTTGCCCTATCAAAAAATTATAATTAGTTAACACATTTAATAATACAATAATAAATTAAAAATAAAAATGAAAACACTTTAGATATTCCTTAACAAAATATTTTAAACATTGTGTAAAAAAACAAGCAAGCTCTACTTATATCCAGACACTTTTTTCCGACATAAACTTTCTTTAAAATAGAAAAAATGAACAAACGTTTTAAAAATTTTAATAATTTCCCAGAAATGGGTTGCGGTTGGAAGAGGATCCGCTGCGTAAAACATATGCTGGATGAGTTGGCGGTTCATTCCGCTGTGGCGACCCCAGATTAATAAAGGGACTAAGCCGAAAAGAAAATAAATGAATTAATAAATGAAATTTTAATAAACTAAATCTATGCACAACAATCTGTCCAGGTCAGTGTCCTCAGCAGTAAATACATGGAGCACTTGTAAACAAATGTTATTGTAAAGAAAATAATTAAACCATTATGATAAATAGAGTTAAAATGCACCTTTTTAAATAAAAAAAGTTTAAAGTTTTATTGAAATGGATTGTTGGTGATTGTATGCGTGTTGGTCAGATTAGGAAGCAATACATGAACAAAGGAAAATTAAGACTTGTTTAAAAAAAGATTTAAGACCTACAACACAATATTTCAGTATATTTAAGACTTTTTAAGGCCTAAAATTTAGATTTGGGATTTAAGACCTTTTAAGACTTTTTTAGACCCTGCGGAAACCCTGGTTATGTTAATAAAGCATTCGTAAATTTTGATTTATAATTAATAAATGATATACAAATATTGTGTATTATTAGTTTAGTCACTAATAATGAATACATTAACTAACAAAATGTTCTAAAGTGTGACCGACTTTTTAAATTAACACAACTTCAATTATCTGATTTTAAAAATTCAACTCAATAAGATGTGATAAATTAACCATGTAGCAAAATGATCACCATCATAAACTATTGTGTTCATATTTCATGTCTTTTAATAATAAAAATAACAATAATAACAACAACAACAACAACAACAACAACAACAATAATAATAATAATAATAATAATGTGCTGTTTTACCACAGTACAAAAACTAAGTCAGTCAGTCAACCGACTTGTGATTAACGACATGAATTTGCTGACAGCATGAAAATCAACAATGCACAACCCACCAAATCTCCATATTCAATAGCATTTTGCTGGCCTTGACATGTGACACACTGCTACACAACAACTCCGTAATCAACAAGCGTTTGGATGACAGAATCACTAATGTTCAGCTTAATCAATGTGCGTCCCAAAACTGCACAGATCAGCACTCGTGAGTTTTGGCGGTTGACCCACTTTTCTGCTGAGGAAGTGATGTGATCGTCCGCTGACCTCGTTTCTGAAGGCGCTGAACTGCTCTGACAACCGAGGTCTGATGGGTTATTTTAAAGCGAGCGCTGCAGGCGGCCTGAACCTCAGGATGGACCCGGCGTCACCTCTGACTCTGCTCTCATGGGCTCCTAGTGTTTCTGTCTGACCCGAGGGAAGAGCTGCTCAGCAATCACGGCCTACTTACTGCAACACTACATCATCTGAGAAATGTCAGATTTTTTCACCACCGGTTGCTGAAGTGATGAATTCGCTTGGATAGGAGAAGGGGAAAAAAAGAAAAAAAGAGGACTTCACCTGTTGCAATGCTCCAACTCAACTGGGTGGGAATTAAGAGGGTATTGTGCTAATATAGTAATTAAAAAAGGGATGATTTACTCAAAAATGAAAATTCAAAAGAAGATATTTTGAAAAATGTTGGGAAAAGACAGCCATTAACTTTAATAGTAATGTTTTTTCAACATATGCAACACTAGATCATCTACAAATTGTTAGATTTTTTGCCACCATTTGCTGAAATGACGTATCCGTCATTCGTCGTATAGAGCAGGGCTCTAGACCTACTTTTTGCACTGGTGTGCCCAAAGTTATTTCTAAGGTGCACCAGAACAAAAGTTAGGTGCACCCAAATATTTCGACTGCATCGCATTTAACACCATCAGTTAAAACTAACTGCTGAAAGGAAAGATCTACCTATTTAAAAAAAAATTAAACTACATTCATTTGCATTTTCAGCTTATAATATAATTTAACATTCGGAACTAAGTAAAAAGTACTATAATTGAACATACTTTACATTTTTTAATTGATGTAACCAAAAATATCT
>LR812525.1:14934217-14954217 GCA_903798195.1 Danio kyathit
AAATTACTTTTTTTTTTTTTTTTTTTAATATATGCTCTCTTGCTCTCCTTTAATTGAGTACTTCTCAATTCAACCCTCATTTAAAAATCCCCACTATTTCAATTCTGAATGCTGGTCAGCCCTTATGCTTAAGTATCTAAGCCAGGGGTCACCAAAGTCAGCTCTGGAGGTCCAGTGTCCTGCAGAGTTTAACTTGCATCAACACACCCGCTGGGAAGCTTAAAAATATACCTTGTAAGACCTTGATTAGCTTGTTGAGGTGTGTTTGATTAGAGCTGGAGCTAAAATCTGCAGGACACCGGCCCTCCAGAACAGAGTGTGGTGACCCCTGATCTAAGCATTACAGACATGCTACTCCAGTGATAAACTGTATACGCATATCTCTGGGTCATGTAACACACTGATCTGTCCAGTTCTCCACTCATTTAGTGGCTGCTCTTTATGCTTAATGTAAACACACTTCTGCAGATCAGCAATACTGCCCTATGACAGCAGATCAATATGACTGGAGCTAATAGATTGGCCTGCTGTACAGCTTTCCAGTCAAGAATGATCACATATTATCAGGTGTCTGTGTGACCGTCTGCCACTGAGTATCTTCAGCTCCATATTCTGTCTATTCCAGTAAACTAACACTGTGTTCAGAGGAAACTATTGACTGATGGTTAATAAATGAACACACACGTGTACAGAGTCAAAGAGCAGAAAAAAACACACCTCATTCACTCCTCAGATTGTGCGATTTCCTCATTCATACACCAGTGTTCAAAGGTTTATGGGTCAGCATCCTAAGCAATTAATCAATTTACCTTAAATAAGTGAGTAAACCAATTGTAACTGTTACGCTGACTTAATTTTTTATAATTGTGCAGTTCATTTACTTACTAATTTTAAGACCTACTTTTTTAATTAAAGTCATCTAATCACTTTAAAATCAACAGGTTAACTCGCTTTTTTACGTATAGTGAACTAATCGCTTTAAAAGCAACATGTTTACTCACTTTAATTAAAGTAAAATCAACTAATCGCTTTAAAAGCAACAGGTTTACTCACTTTTTTAAGTAAAGTCAACTAATCGCTTTAAAAGCAACAGGTTTACTCACTTTAATTAAGTAAAGTCAACTAATCGCTTTAAAAGCAACAGGTTTACTCACTTTTTTAAGTAAAGTCAACTAATCGCTTTAAAAGCAACAGGTTTACTCACTTTATTTTAAGTAAAGTCAACTAATCGCTTTAAAAGCAACAGGTTTACTCACTTTATTTAAGTAAAGTCAACTAATCGCTTTAAAAGCAACAGGTTTACTCACTTTATTTAAAGCAAAGTCAACTAATCGCTTTAAAAGCAACAGGTTTACTCACTTTTTTAAGTAAAGTCAACTAATCGCTTTAAAAGCAACAGGTTTACTCACTTTATTTAAGTAAAGTCAACTAATCACTTTAAAAGCAACAGGTTTACTCACTTTATTTTAAGTAATGTCAAGTAATCGCTTTAAAAGCAACAGGTTTACTCACTTTATTTTAAGTAAAGTCAACTAATCGCTTTAAAAGCAACAGGTTTACTCACTTTTTTAAGTAAAGTCAACTAATCGCTTTAAAAGCAACAGGTTTACTCACTTTATTTAAAGCAAAGTCAACTAATCGCTTTAAAAGCAACAGGTTTACTCACTTTTTTAAGTAAAGTCAACTAATCGCTTTAAAAGCAACAGATTTACTCACTTTTTTAAGTAAAGTCAACTAATCGCTTTAAAAGCAACAGGTTTACTCACTTTTTTAAGTAAAGTCAACTAATCGCTTTAAAAGCAACAGGTTTACTCACTTTATTTAAAGCAAAGTCAACTAATCGCTTTAAAAGCAACAGGTTTACTCACTTTTTTAAGTAAAGTCAACTAATCGCTTTAAAAGCAACAGGTTTACTCACTTTATTTAAAGCAAAGTCAACTAATATCGCTTTAAAAAGCAACAGGTTTACTCACTTTTTTAAGTAAAGTCAACTAATCGCTTTAAAAGCAACAGGTTTACTCACTTTATTTAAGTAAAGTCAACTAATCGCTTTAAAAGCAACAGGTTTACTCACTTTATTTTAAGTAAAGTCAAGTAATCGCTTAAAAAACAACAGGTTTACTCACTTTTTTTAAGTAAAGTCAACTAATCGCTTTAAAAGCAACAGGTTTACTCACTTTATTTAAGTAAAGTCAACTAATCGCTTTAAAAGCAACAGGTTTACTCACTTTTTTAAGTAAAGTCAACTAATCGCTTTAAAAGCAACAGGTTTACTCACTTTTTTAAGTAAAGTCAACTAATCGCTTTAAAAGCAACAGGTTTACTCACTTTATTTAAGTAAAGTCAACTAATCGCTTTAAAAGCAACAGGTTTACTCACTTTATTTAAGTAAAGTCAACTAATCGCTTTAAAAGCAATAGGTTTACTCACTTTATTTTAAGTAAAGTCAACTAATCGCTTTAAAAGCAACAGGTTTACTCACTTTAATTTAAGTAAAGTCAACTAATCGCTTTAAAAGCAACAGGTTTACTCACTTTTTTATGTAAAGTCAACTAATCGCTTTAAAAGCAACAGGTTTACTCACTTTATTTAAAGCAAAGTCAACTAATCGCTTTAAAAGCAACAGGTTTACTCACTTTATTTAAAGCAAAGTCAACTAATCGCTTTAAAAGCAACAGGTTTACTCACTTTAATTTAAGTAAAGTCAACTAATCGCTTTAAAAGCAACAGGTTTACTCACTTTAATTTAAGTAAAGTCAACTAATCGCTTTAAAAGCAACAGGTTGGCTCACTTTATTTAAAGCAAAGACAACTAATCGCTTTAAAAGCAACAGGTTTACTCACTTTTTTTACTCAAAGTCAACTGCTCGTTTTTTTAAAGAGCATGTGAGAAATCCTAGTTCATATGCGTGTTCAATATGCTTGTTGTACAGAATTAGCTGGTTTAATATTCATTCATTTCTGCTCTCAGTGGTAGACTGACTGACTGACCTCCCAGTGGCTAAAGATGAGTTGTGGACTGGCCAATCCACTGGTCCTCTTCCTGATCTCATCAGCGAACCCGAAGCTCTCGGCCACAGGAAGAACAGCTTTAATGATGAACATGTCTGTTCCTTCCTTCATCTCCTCCTGCAGGACTCGTCCTTCACGCCTGGATAGAACGGCATACACACGACCTGTAACACACACAGGTTTGTTTTTGTAAATTTGGTACATCAAGTTAAAGGTGCTGTGTGTACTTTTTTGACTCTTGTAAAGCATAAAAATACCATAATATGTTTGTAGATATTTAAGAAACATGCTAAGTGAACATTTTTGTTTATCTGAAACACAATGCTAAAGTCAGATATTCTGCTTTGAAGATGTGCGTTCCGTGCCAGAACGTCTGTCTTGGTTCTGGTCCCTTTAACCCGCCCAATGCCAGTTTAGCCAATTATATTTTAGGACCCTGGGTTGCCTTCATGGAAAACAGGGTATTTGATTCATTCAGTCATGAAGGCTCTCAAAGCATGATTCCGTAGCAGACTCCGAAATGAGACGCAGATTCAGAGTTCCACATGAGGTGATTATTAAATAGCAAATAATATAAATACTACGATCAGAAAAACATTAGGTGAGCAGGTTACATTGTAACCCCGTGTCCTAACAACACACTACGTGATGAGATACGCAGTGATAAGCAATTTGGCTGTTTGCACCAGACGAAACACAGCAGAAATGTAACCCCCAGGGGTCGAAGCCCGCATATACATGTTTTCACATGAAAACGCAGAAAAAACTTAAATGACACTTTCAGTTTTGATCGTACAGATATGAGCAATACATCAATCGAATCTGTTAGGTGTCTATTTTTTTTGTGTACACTCACAATAACAACAAAAGTGTGTGCTTTTGCAAAATAAGGAAAATAAACAGTGAAGGCACTTTCTCTTTTCTCTCTCCGTGAACTGTTTTTACAAACACGTCAGTAATATGCACTGAAACTCCGCGAAAACTAAACACACAGACATGAGACATATATCTATAGAAAGCTTGAAGTGTCTACTTTTAAATGCAGCGGTGCATGTTGAAAACAAATATTGTTTGATAAAGTAATCAGTATGAAACCAACGCTATGTCTAGTTTCTCTGTAGACGCTCATTATTTTTAAAGCGACCACGCCCACGAGGCTTTGTTATTACAATCGTCCACGTGAGACTCCCGCGACATGTAAACTGAGGTCAGAAAACACAGCGGAATCTCCACGAATACATGAGACATACACATGACAGACATACCTGCATAAAGCTTGGAGGGTGAACTTTCCAACTCATTTTGAAAGCAAATGTTGTCTCGCTAGGAAATCCATACAATTCTCTCGGCAGAGCGCGCATCACGCCGGCTCTTCCCACTTCCGCCATTAATACAAACAATGACGTAGGCTGCCCACAGCGCGCTGGCTAGAACTTGACGCATGTTATACGTGTTATTAATTTAATTTTTATTTATTTTACCGTAGTTCAAGCTGTTAAAGTTTGGAAAAAGTTAATTAAGGCTGCAACTATTTGGGCAAAATATATATAAGGTCCTCAAATATTATTTTGATTATTCTTGTGTTTTGTCATTATGCCAGAGTCATTCAGAAATGATTATTAAATGCTGGATTAATGCACAAGAAAGTTTTTATTACAACAGTTTTGCAAACACGTTATATACCATTTCAAATATTTCCCTCCATTTCTCAGTGAATATAGGCAATGTATTTTGATGCATTTAAACAAAACAGATTTATTAAACAGATATATTTATTAAAATAATATTTTAGACACCAAATATATTCAGAAATTGAAAGATAATACAATAAAATTCAAGCAAAATATTGAAAAAAATTACAACCTACAAAATTTTAACTAAATGTAACAAACATTTAGTTTGGGCTAGCTTTTGCAGATAGTTTTTGCTTTACAATGTCCTTGATGGGTGAGTGGGGAGTGTCTTTTGTCTCTCCAGGTGTGAATTATTCATGACCATTGTCACTCACGCATAGACCTGAGATAAGCCAAACAAACTTAACAAAATGTAAATCTTAGTAATGTTTCCTTTGAATGAGAGAATAAAATAATTTTTACATAATTGTGAAGTAAATATTCTAGCCTACCAGACTGGTTACTCAAAAGCCTTGCTCAGCCACATTTAGAATGTTTTTTTGGACCTTATTTCAGCTACATTTTTTCTCCAAATCCTACTAACCACGCATAATATTTTTTTTTCTAAAAAACAAAAGCATGTACATCAATAATTGTCACATATTGTTGTAGCACAGTTTGTGCTGAATACAAATAAAATACATGTTGGCCAATACCATGTAATAAGTAGCTGAAATTAGCACAAATGTCAGGGCATGTCAAAACATCTCAGGGGCCCCAAAATCACCTCAGACCCCTGAGGGTTAAATACAGCCATTCAGAAGCACAGAATAGTGCACTCGCTGCACTCCAACAAAATGGTAAGGTTTACAATCAAATTAATACATATTAAACCTCTTTAACATTATTAAATGCACATGCTGAGCACTGATATGTGTTGGCTTGCACTGATTCAAAGCTCTAAAGTTCAATTTCAAACTATCTGCTGCTGTTTTCAGTAGTCTGGCAATAAATGTCATGTGAAATGCCATTCAAACTCACATTATTAGGATTTAACACTGAATAAAGCACATGAGGTGTACCTGAGGTGATCATTGTCAGTTTATCCTGTTGTTTACCTGTGAGAAATAGAAGCATTTCTTAAATATAAATTTCAGGTGTTGGTTTGAACAAAAACTAATTTTAATATGGTAAATATACCGTCTACCGGGTGCCGTTGCTTTTATTTAGAACACGACTTAAATCAGCCTTTAGGCTTGATAGTCAGGCACACTGCTGTTGGTGTCATCAATCTGGAAACCTGCACTTGTGTGTGTTTTAAACCAGGCGTGCAATACCTAGTTCAACCACTGGGTGTCAAACTTACATACTGCACCTTTAAACAAAAAGTTTAAATTAGTATTAGTAAATTATTCATTTTTTTTTACATTTTTGCTTTATTTCAATTACTGAAACACAATTTTATTGCAGCAAACATCATCAACAAACCTTCAAATTTAAAAATGCGCAAATACCCTTACATAATAATGACCTGGAAACACACGCACACACAAAATCCATCATCACAAGCCAGAAACCCACACGCTATCAGATGTTTGTCCAAATTCATCTGCGACGGACATCCTTCTCCTTTAACACACACACAAAGAGGAGAATATGTGGAAATGACAGGAGAGAAACTCAATGCATGTGTATTTTGGAGTTTGCAGTGTAGATCAGCATGAATCTCTGTCTGACACACACGCACACGCACACGCACACACGCACACACACACACACACACACACACACACACACACACACACACACACACACACACACACACAGACACACACACACACACACACACAGACACACACACACACATCTATAGCAGGTCAAGACCTCTGCACATCTGGGCCACGAGTGTTCACCTCTGATACTGTGCTTTAGACGGCATTGTTAAACATACAGAGGGAAACAGGATTTTCAGTGCTCTTGAAAGAGATTGATAGAGTATGTTGAAATACACTAATAGTCAAAGGTTTGGCATTAGGAAGTTTTTTTTTTATATTCTGCATGTAAAGTGTGCAATTTTTAAAATAAAAAATACAGCAAAACTTTATTTGTTGTATGCAGTTTAAAATGTCATTTATTCCTGTGTTTTAAAGCAGAATTTTCAGCATTTTTAGTCTTTAAAATCCTTCAGGAAGCATTAGATTTAGCCACAGCCATATCACCCTGCAGCTAGGGCTGCAAGATTACAGGTTTTTCCAACTGCTTACACACGAAGGGCTCTATCATACACCCAGCGCAATGCGGCGCAAGGCGCGACACAATTGTTGTTTGCTAGTTTCAGCTCGACGCAAGATTCATTTTGACGTTTTGCACCACGCTGTTTAAATAGCAAATGCATTTGCGCTCATATGTGCGCCCATAGGCATTCTGGTCTAAAAAAGGAGGTGTGTTGAGGCGCGTTGCTATTTTGAGAAACTAAAATAGACTGTTTAATAGACCAGCTAAGGGGAGGTCTAAAGTCCAGCGCAGAGCACTCTAGTTGTGCGCCTCGCTTAAACATTGCTTAATACACACAGGATGTAGAGCAATACACAAATATCTTTACAAATGAAAAAGAATTTAAGGACTAAAATATTACAAAAATTATTATTTTCTACATAAATATAAAACTACTGCCTTCATGCCTTCTTCATCTCGGGGGCCTTTTTCAGTTTATTCATGACAAATTGCTTTTGTATAATGTTATTATTATTAGCAGTGTTATTTATTATATGCATATTTATATTTGTTTTATTAAAAACAAGCTTAGATTTGCTCACCTGTCAGCTTTTAGACCATATGGAGCATAGCATGTGTATTTGGATATAACTCAGTTTTTTGACCACACTTCATTATTATTGTTCATTTATTCGTTTGCTGGACATTAGAACTGAATTTAGAAATAGTTTTGAAACAAATCTTTGCGCATAACAAACTAAATTAATTATGTAGGCTAATGGATGTCTGTGTGTTCAACACCAGTCCTTATCCACGAGAATGAAAGTGAAAGTAAAGAATGAGGAGGCTCATCTCTCATTCTTGCGCTGCAGATGCTCTGTTTAACTGTTTTCTCGCTAGTGAAGCACTCAGTTTTTCAACTTTCAAAGTCCGCCATGTAAATAGCAAATGCGCTATGGCGCGTCACAACTGACTCTTAAAGTGAATGGGAGATGAGACTGATTGTTTATTCTCAAAATACACCAATAACTCATTAAGAGAATAAGCTCAACCCTGTTAGACCATGTGCCGAGGCGCAAAGCAGAATTTTCCGTCCTTAAAATAGCAAAAGTGGATTCTGACACGCCCTTAATGCTTTTGGCCCGTGCGCTTTGGACTTTGTGTCTAGATCTTTAAAATAGGGCCCGAAATCTTTTCTTGTCAAACAATTTCTGAAACATCTCACTCAAAATGCAAAACTACACCTCAAATCTCCAAAACCAGAAGCTATTTCTCAGCCTTGAACTCGATTTTCAATTGAATAAAACACTTTTTTTCACAACTCTTTACCTAAAACACAAAACTCTCAACAGGAATCCACTTGCTTAACTTTTCCAAACACAACCAATCAAAACTCAACACTTATTCACAACGTTGCACACACACACACACACACACACACACACACACACACACACACACACACACACACACACACACACACACACACACACACACACACACACACACACACACACACACACACACACACACACACACACACACACTCCTCAAATGTAGAAACACTAATATCTTAACTGATCACACGGAATCTGCGCGCGCATAATTCTGCAGGTTTCCGCAGATTTTTAGCCCATCATTGATTCTGTTTATTTACTTGTGTAAATGTGTGTAAATTTATATTTATTTTGTCTTTAAATTAATTTCAGTAATATTATTGACTAATATGAAAATATTCATTTGATTTATTTACAATACAGTTTGTACAGGAATATTTTCTGTCTTTTAGTAGATGTATATTATATGAGAGACTTGCTTTGTTCACCATGTCAGTGGATCTAATTGGATTTGCATTGTAAACATTAAATAAAAGTTAAAAAGCTATTGTCTTTTATGCAATATATTAAGTATTTAGTTATGATAGTCCCAAAATCATTCCGCATAAATCCGCAGATTTTAAAACAGAATTCTCAGCAGAAATAGCAGAAAATGTCCGCAGATTCTGTCTGGCCCTACTGATCACTAACCAAACACTGCTTTTGTCTATTATAGGACAAAGGTGATGAAACACTGGGCTGTTCTGGTCCAAAAAAAAACAAAAAAAAACTGGTTTTCCACCCATCCACAATTTGTAGTTTTGTACCTTACCCATTTTCTCCTTTTCTAAATCCTAAATTCTAAAAGAATAGAGGAATTCTTCTGAGCCTTGCACTGTAAAGTGTATGATCCCCCCCCCCCCCCCCCCCCCCCCCCCCGACTCCCTTCACACACAGTTGTGTTCTCTACTAAGGAACATTCTTTTGCTTTACATATGTTCTATTTTTTTATTTTATTTATATTTTTACATACAGTATGTTTATGTTTTTATGCTAAAAACAAAATAATGTTTGGCCTAATAAATATTTTCTTTTCTTTCATGTCATTGGTGTTTACAGTGTACCTGTTACTCCTCTCAGCAGATTACTGTCACTGTAAAACCTTGTACTGAAATGTAGATATAAGCTTAAAGAGCAAAGAGCTTTAGATTTAGAACAACAGTGTTTACATGGTATATGCAAACATTTACTATTATGAAAAAAGTGTTTGCCATTTGATGCAAATTCTTCATTCTAACGTGTGTTTATGGCATTTTGAATGCAGTGTTACATTTTGAAGGAGATGTGAGGCATTTTGCACTTTTTGTGTGCAGTTTTGGGAATTGTGTGTAGAGTTTTGATAAAAGGGGTTTTGAAAACGTGTGTAAGCAGTTGGAAAAACTGTAATCAAAAAAATATCGCAATCTCAATTCAACCCTACACATGATCTTAATTTAGCCTTTCTTTGATTCAGCAAATTATTTTTTAATGTAATGTGTATTTATATAGTGCATTTATTGTGTATGGCCATACACCCAAAACGCTTCACAATCATGACGGGAGTCTCTCCACACCACCACCAGTGTGCAGCATTCACTTGGATGATGCCACGGCAGCCACAGGACAACGGCGCCAGTGCGCTCACCACACACCAGCTATTGGTGGAGCCAATGATAGAGCCAATTCGGTGGATGGGGATGATTAGGAGGCCATGATGGGTAAGGGCCGATTGAGGGACTTTGGCCAGGACCTTTGGCCAAACCTTAAGTTCAGGAGAGAAACGTAAAGGCGGTCGCACAAATCTTCTTATTGTTTTACATACGCTGCTCAGCAACATGGACACCTCCAAATGGTGTTAAAAGTGTCACATACTGTATTAATAAGGTATAATTCACCCAAAAATGTCATTTCTGTCTTAATGTAATGATGTATTCACGGCCGCAAAATCACGCATGAGCTGACGTACTGTTTGTTTAACTATTCTATTCAGTATAACTACTCTAGCCTATATAATGTTGAATAATGCAAGAGGGAATCTGATAATGACAAATGTCTAATTTTAACAGTGAAAAAATGATCTAATAATGTTCTCAATGACAAATGACAAGCACATGTCTCAATAATTCACCTTTAGAATTATGAATAGTTGTATTCTGATGCCATCCCTTTACTGTGAATTAACAACAAGGACAGATAAAAGTCTAGTCAAGTCCACCATTCCATGTCTATACAAAATTTAGCATTTAACCAACAGTAGAGCTACACACAGGCCTAATATTATTATTGTTGTTTTACCATATGTTTGAGAATAACAA
Source organism: Danio kyathit (assembly GCA_903798195.1). Taxonomy (NCBI): domain Eukaryota; kingdom Metazoa; phylum Chordata; class Actinopteri; order Cypriniformes; family Danionidae; genus Danio; species Danio kyathit. The sequence continues at coordinate 14,944,727 of LR812525.1, forward strand.
TAATAATATTAACATCCTTCTCATATTAACCTTTATTTTACATCTACAGAACCGTGAGAAAATCCTGATCTTGATTTTAAGCAAAACAAAATCGTGATTTTCATTTTAGCCAGTATCGTGCAGCTCTACCTGCAGCCCAAGACCGGTTACTCACTGAAGGGCTGAGCCTTTTCAGTACCTGGATGGGAGACCACATGGGAAAACTAGGTTGCTGTAGGAAGTGGAGTTAGAGAAGGCAGCAGGAGACACTTAATGTGCAGTCTGTGTGGGCCCTAATGCCCCTATAGTGAAGAGGACACTATACTGTCAGTGAGCGTCGTCTTTCGGATGAGACAGTAAACTGAGGTCCTGACTCACTGTGGTCATTAAAAATTCCATGGCACTTATCGTAAAGAGTAGGGGTGTAGCGTCAGTGTCCTGGCCAAAATCCCTCCATTGGCCCCCAAATTCCCATCATGGCCTCCCAATCATCCCCATCCACCAAATTGGCTATGTCACTGTCTCTCCACTCCAGCTGGTGTGTGGTGAGCGCATGAGCGCTGTTGTCCTGTGGCTCCCGCCGCAACATCCAAGTGGATGCTGCACATTGGTGGTGGTGTGGTAAGACCCTTCTTATGATTGTGAAGCTCTTTGGGTGTATGGCCATACACAATACATGCGCTATATAAATACACATTACATTACATAATGTTATGTTATCCTAGTCCTGTGAAGAGATCCAACCACAAAGCACTTTAAGAGGTATCCATAATCCTGGACCAGGCCGTATCCTGAGCAGATGCTGTGGCGGTCATGGAGGAGTGGAGAGCATGAGATTCCTGAAAGACCCCAGTGACAGACGAGTCTCTGCATTGATCCCGTGGGCCAACCTGAACACCCGCCGGTGACCTCTCCAACCTGCAGCTTCTCCACGATAAACGTCCAGTGTTCTCCAGTCCCCGGCGCCTAGACTGCAGCTCTGCACAAAAAGTTTGGCCAGAGGAGAAAGGGTCGTGCCCAACTGAGCCTGGTGTCTCTCAATGTTTTTTCCTTCACTTCGTCAATTGGTAAAGTTTTGCTCCTTGCAACCATCTTGCTTGGTTTGGGACTTGTGGAGCTGCGCATCAATAGATTTGCTCTTCAGTGTTTGGACATTCAGCAGTGAAAAAATGAACCACACTGAACTGAACTTCAACTCTGAAAACTGGACTGACACAGTTACAATTTACTAGAACTTCTATATTAGGCTGCTTTGACACAATCTACATTGTAAAAGCGCTATAGAAATAAAGATCAATTGCAATTGAAAGTATTGATACTAACCGAAAGCAAGATTGTATCATTTCAGATATTTCAGTATTGATATGTGTTGCCATTTGTGACTATCTACTATAAAACCAACTCTCACAGAAAACATTCTGCATTTTTACATATTTAAAATACTCAATTCTGTGTGATTTATGAGACTTTTTCTTCATGGTGCCTAAAAAAAATGTCCCCACAAGGTCAAAAATTCCTGATATTAATACACACACACATCGATACATTCACAATGCTGAACGACACTGTGAAACGGCTTCAGTAACAAAAACAAAACAATGATTTGCAACAGGAGTGTGTATTGTTGGCCCTTTAAGATCTTCAATGCATACGTGCGGGACGTTTATCTTGTCTGGAAACATCTGCGAAACATACACCTGCACATCAACAGCGTGACCCAGTTCTCGGGATATGGAAAACATCCTGCCAGTGAAAAATGAAGTTTATGTATTTTATATTCAGGACCATTATCTCCTCTAATACACTCCAGCTGCGCTCCCGAACACTCCCGCTCTCGTCGCACATACACAACCCAAACGTCTGCTTTTACACATCTCAAACACCACCAACAAAAAATGAACGGGAAGGTAATTTGCACCATTTGTTTAAATATTTGGCTATTTTCTCTACTTTGGCCTCGGTTGACTGATTTTTCTCAGAGGTTTTGGTGCTCGTGGGACGGGATTCTCTTACTCCTTCAACTGGGTTCATTTCACACAGGCATGTCGGCCAGACAATTTAGCTTTTGTTCTGGACGCTGCCGCTATGACGGCATCACACTGGTACATGGCTGTTTCACATCAGCTTTCAATCAAGAACCAGGGAGAATTTCCCTTTCTTGCACGGTATATATAGGCGTTTTCAGCATATGCAACTGTGGATTGATTTAAGATATAGGTTGACTTGCATGTGGGCTTTACTGATTGGCTTGACTGATGTTTCTGCCATAATTTATTGACTTGCACGTCGTTCCAAACTACAACCCCAAATCAGAAAAAGTTGGGAAAGTATGAAAAATGCAAATAATTAAAGAAAGTAGTGATTTTTGAATTTACTTTAAATTGTATTTCACTGCAGACAATATGAACACAAAATATTTCATGTTTTGTCTGGTCAACTTTATTTTATTTGTAAATATCCATAATTTCCTGTCATTCAGACCTGCAACACGTTGCAAAAAAGGTTGGGACATGAGCAATTTAGTGCTAGTAATCAGGTAAATTGGTTAAATAATCATGTGATTCAAAACAGGTGATGTTAACAGGTGATTGCAATTATGATTTGGTACAAAAGCAGCATCCAAGAAAGGTCTAGTCCTTTAGGAGCAAAGATGGGCTGAGGATCGCCAGTTTGCCAACAAATACATGAGAAAATGATTGAAATGTTTAAAACCAATGTTCCTCAAAAAAAGATAGCAAGACGGTTGGATATTTCACCTTCAACATCATTAAAAGATTCAAGGAATCTGGAGGAATTTCAGTTTGTAAAGGACAAGGATGCAAGCCTAAGATGAACAACCGTCATCTCTGATCCCTCAGGCGGCACTGCATCAGGAATCATCCTTCATCTGTAAACGATATCACCACATGGGCTCAGACCTACTTTGGCAAACCTTTGTCAAGTACCACAACACTTAGGCCCAATCCCTATTCTACCCCTTAGCCCTTCCCCTTACCGTGAAGGGGTAGGGGTGTCCCAATTCTTTTTAGTTTGAGGGCGTAGGGCTAAGGGGAAGGGGTAGATACCCCTTCGAACAGAGATTTTTCAGGACCACACTCAAAACCAAGGCGTAAGAAAATTTCCCACAATACACCAGCCACAACGGCAGGATAGCTGCACCCGGAAGTAAGGAGATCCACAAATTCATATTTTTTTATCATTATTACGAATTGTTACAACAAACAAGCACATATTTTTAAATATTCATAATCGTGTTCGTGTTTTACCTTCATGCTTTTTTAAAAAACGCTAAAATAAAAACCGCTAAATTTCGCTATTTATAATCCATAATCATAACTCCTGTATAGCAGTCCCACAACATTCTGACACTCGATGACACTGGAATCCCCTGTCAGAAAAGTCTAGTGGCTGGGAATGACCTTTTTACAGTGTCTGCTATAATGTTAATGTTGTTTTGGTCTGTTTACATACAGTAGATGCCACTGTGTAAATGCGCAGTGTAGTTACGATCTTATTGCCACATTAGATCGTTATGATAACATGGTATATGCCTTCAGTGATTTCCTGAAGATAAATACCAAAAAATAACACAACTGGAATAACTACAGCAGTTGCGATCGTCTCATATGAAGCAAGAGATTGCGATGACATATGATGACGTGTGCAGGTGCTGTAGTGGTGTGCCATTTCTAAGGGGTAAATTTTGAAACCTTTCCCCTTCACACTTCAAGGGTTTCAAGGGCCAAGAGGAAGGGGTAGGGGTACAAAAATAGAATTGAGATTAGGTCTTAGTTACATCAACAAATGCCAGTGAAAACTGTACTGTGCCAAAAAGAAGCCCTATTTTAACAATGTCCAGAAGCACTGTCGACTTCTCTGGGCTCAGAGACATCTGGGATGGACCGTCACACAGTGAAACCATGTACTGTGGTCAGATGAATCAGTATTTCAGGTATTTTCTGGGAGAAATGGACACCGGAAAGGATCATCCAGACTGTTACCAGCAACAAGTCCAAATAAACAGAGTCTGTCGTGGTATGGAGTTGTGTCAATGCCCTTGGCAAAGGTAACTTGCACTTCTGTGATGGCACCATTAATGCTGAAAAGTACATTGTATATTGAGCACATGTATATTTCAACAAGACAACGCAAAACCACATTCCTCACACATTACAAAGTCCTGCTGCAGAGAAGGAGGATACAGGTACTTGACTGGCCTGCCTGCAGTCCTGACCTGTCTCTAATAAAGAATGTGTGGCACATTTTGAAGTGCAAAGAAATAGGTAGATAGGTAGATTTCCACAACAATAAAGACCCTGTACTGTTGCCCACCTTAAGACTTGTTTGCAGGAAGAACGGGACAACATTACACCTGAAACACTTCATCACTTGGTGTCTTCAGTCCCTAATCATCTTTTAAGTGTTGTGAAAAGAAATGGCAACATTACAAAGTGGTAAATGCTTTACAGTTCAAACTTTTTTGAAATGTGTTGTAAGGACCAACATTAGAATTCATGTTTATTTAGAAAAAAAAGAAAAGAAATCAATATTAATAATGAGGAACGCATTTAATATAGTTTTTTGTATTGTCTGCAATGAACTATAAATCAAAGTAAATTTAGAAATCACTTCTTTCTTTTTTATTTGTGTTTTCCATACTGTCCCAACTATTTCTGACTTGTGGTTGTAGTATGCCTCTCATTCTTCCATTAAAAAAAAAAGGTGGATTGTGATGAATGTCTTGGCCACTGTTTGTAATTTAATGAAAGTGAATGACGACTGGGACCATCGCACTTCACAAAAGCGCCATAAAAGGATCATAAAAGTCTCATATTCCAGGACATACGATAGTTTTGTGTGGAGAAGAGATTGGAGTTAAGGTCATTATTCACTGATTCGGGTTTCCACCAGTTTTGAATGACATCAGGGTGAACAAATAATGATTGGTTTTGGGTGGACTATTCATCAAAGTGGGTTTTTTCCCTCAGTTTCAGTTCTTCTAAACCCCATTAAATATGTGATCGTCAGAGAAATCAAAGTTTCATTTGATGTTTTAACATATAAGAGGTCAATGTAATCTTTCTTTTTAATATAAAACCAGCTTCTATCGGCCAAACTGGCAATATGACAGGTTGTGGCTTGAGCTTGTTTATTAATAAAAGTGCACTGTTAAACATGACCGTGATTTTAATGGTAAAAAGATAAAAACTTCAGTAAAAATCTGTAACCTGATTAACATTAAGTGTTCTTATTACATACAATAAATGACCATAAACTGACCTTCCCAGAATTCCCAGCATCGTTTTTATGCTTTTTTTTTTGTTGATATAACAATGGTTCTTTTAAGTAGTTTTTTTCTCATCAGGGATGTACATTAGACTTTAAAATGATATACAGTTGAAGTCAGAATTATTAGCCCCCCTGAATTATTAGCCCCCCTGTTTATTTTTTCCCCCAATTTCTGTTTAACAGAGAGAAGATTTTTTTCAACACATTTCTAATCATAATAGTTTTAATAACTCATTTCTAATAACTGATTTATTTTATCTTTGCCATGATGACAGTACATAATATTTTACTAGATATTTTTCAAGACACTTCTATACAGCTTAAAGTGACATTTAAAGGCTTAACTAGGTTAATTAGGTTAACTAGGCAGGTTAGGGTAAATAGGCAAGTTATTGTATAATGATGGTTTGTTCTGTAGACTATTGAAAACAAAAATAGCTTAAAGGGGCTAATAATTTTGTCCCTAAAATGGTTTTTAAAAAATTAATAACTGCTTTTATTCTAGCCGAAACAAAACAAATAAGACTTTCTCCAGAAGAAAAAATATTATCAGGCATACTGTGAAAATTTCCTTGCTCTGTTAAACATCATTTGGGAAATATTTAAAAAAGAAAAAAAATTCAAAGGGGGCTAATAATTCTGACTTCAACTGTACAATTTTGATAAATATTCTCTGCATTACTTTAGTTTCATGTGCATTACGGTAATGATGTTTAGTAGTTGTGTGAATAACACTGAGTGCCTTCTATATATTAGTATGCTTCTTTGCTTGTGGAAAAGCTAATTGTGATGAGCTTTGGTTCATCATGTGACTCTCTCCATAATGCTCAATTATGTTCATGTCTAGTGACTGGGCAGGCCAATCCCGGAGCACCTTGACCTTCTTTGCTTTCAGGAATTTTGATGTGGAGGCTGAAGTATGAGAAGGAGCGCTATCCTGCTGAGGAATTTGCCCTCTCCTGTGGTTTTTAATGTAGTGGGTAGCACAAATGTCTTGATACCTCAGGCTGTTGATGTTGCCATTCACACTGTAGATCTCTCACATGCCACCATACTGAATGTAACTCCAAACCATGATTTTTCCTTCACAAAACTTGACTGATTTCTGTAAGAATCTTGGGTCCATGCAAGTTCCAATAGGTCTTCTGCAGTATTTGTGATGATTGGGATGCAGCTCAACAAATCGACCTTCTGCCACTTTTTTTTTAAGTTTATGAAATATAGTAGTTTACTGTAAAGAATTCAAAACTTCTTTTAAGGTTCACATTATCACATTTCTGCCAACCACAGCTGCTGTTTTTACTGAACAATTTGATGGATTTAGTTATACAATTTTTACAGTGCTTTGGTTAAACTCTTGGATTTTTTTAAAATGCTAATTGCTAATGGTGAAAACACTCATGGACTGAAAAGCACAACTCTTTTAAATCCATGCGGTCTTTCAGAAATGAAGACCACATGACAAATCAATGAAATAAATGTGAATAAAGTCAGCTTACCCAGGACCTCAGCCGTGGCCATGATCTCGCAGGTGTACATCGCAGCCATGAGTCGCTGAGGTTTAGCTTGGAAAGCAAATCTGCAGGCCTCCTTCACAGCGGCGATCAGCTGACCTGAAAACGGCCCGTAACAGTCCACCGAACTCCCAGCAGCCACTGCTTTGCTGTGGCTTCGGCTGGAGCTTGCAGGTGAGACGTCTGAATGCTCATTATTAAGCTCTGCAGGCTGGGAATCCTCATCTACCGAGTCTTGCTGAGCTACATGTGTGGAAATCTTCATGTCCCAGGACTCCACAGAGAAGCACACACCCATCAGAGGCTCTTCACACATGGGGCCGGCGAGCGTCGCTAACTGGAAGCCGCTGGCAATGCTGTTGTCGAAGTCTCGAAGGGTGCTGGACTCAGTTTTCTCGGTTTCCAGACACTGCCACATGGAGGGTCTTCTGTAGCCCTCGATGCTGTTGAGGAGGATATTTGGGCCACAGCGGCGTGGACCAAACGCCCAGATATGATCCACCGCATTTCTCCATTTGTGGCCCTGCAGATGGCTCTCCAACTTCACCTTGAAATGAAAATGAATGGCAAAATTAAGCTAAATATTTGAAAAGCAAATAAAATGTTATATATATATATATATATAGAGGGAGTGCAGAATTATTAGGCAAGTTGTATTTTTGAGGATTAATTTTATTATTGAACAACAACCATGTTCTCAATGAACCCAAAAAACTCTGAATATTTTTGGAAGTAGTTTTTAGTTTGTTTTTAGTTTTAGCTATTTTAGGAGGATATCTGTGTGTGCAGGTGACTATTACTGTGCATAATTATTAGGCAACTTAACAAAAAACAAATATATACCCATTTGAATAATTTATTTTCACCAGTGAAACCAATATAACATCTCAACATTCACAAATATACATTTCTGACATTCAAAAACAAAACAAAACAAATCAGTGACCAATATAGCCACCTTTCTTTGCAAGGACACTCAAAAGCCTGCCATCCATGGATTCTGTCAGTGTTTTGATCTGTTCACCATCAACATTGCGTGCAGCAGCAACCACAGCCTCCCAGACACTGTTCAGAGAGGTGTACTGTTTTCCCTCCTTGTAAATCTCACATTTGATGATGGACCACAGGTTCTCTATGGGGTTCAGATCAGGTGAACAAGGACGCCATGTCATTAGTTTTTCTTATTTTAGACTCTTTCTTGCCAGCCACGCTGTGGAGTACTTGTACGCGTGTGATGGAGCATTGTCCTGCATGAAAATCATGTTTTTATTGAAGGATGCAGACTTCTTCCTGTACCACTGCTTGAAGGTGTCTTCCAAAAACTGGCAGTAGGACTGGGAGTTGAGCTTGACTCCATCCTCAACCCGAAAAGGCCCCACAAGCTCATCTTTGATGATACCAGCCCAAACCAGTACTCCACCTCCACCTTGCTGGCGTCTGAGTCGGACTGGAGCTCTCTGCCCTTTACCGATCCAGCCACGGGCCCATCAAGACTCACTCTCATTTCATCAGTCCATAAAACCTTAGAAAAATCAGTCTTGAGATATTTCTTGGCCCAGTCTTGTTGTTTCAGCTTGTGTGTCTTGTTCAGTGGTGGTCATTTTTCAGCCTTTCTTACCTTGGCCATGTCTCTGAGTATTGCACACCTTGTGCTTTTGGGCACTCCAGTGATGTTGCAGCTCTGAAATATGGCAAAACTGGTGGCAAGTGGCATCTTGGCAGCTGCACGCTTGACTTTTCTCAGTTCATGGGCAGTTATTTTGCGCCTTGGTTTTTGGTTTGGTTTTTTCCACACACTTCTTGTGGCCCTGTTGACTATTTTAAATGAAACGCTTGATTGTTCGATGATCACGCTTCAGAAGCTTGGCAATTTTAAGAGTGCTGCATCCCTCTGCAAGATATCTCACTATTTTTGACTTTTCGGAGCCTGTCAAGTCCTTCTTTTGACCCATTTTGCCAAAGGAAAGGAAGTTGCCTAATAATTATGCACACCTGATATAGGGTGTTGATGTCATTAGACCACACCCCTTCTCATTACAGAGATGCACATCACCTAATATGCTTAATTGGTAGTAGGCTTTCGAGCCTATACAGCTCTAACTTGAGCTCAGGTACATTCTGTTTCACTGATCATTCTTGAGATGTTTCAGCAGCTTAATTGGAGTTCACCTGTGGTAAATTCAGCTGATTGGACATGATTTGAAAAGGCATACACCTGTCTGTAAGGTCCCAGGGTTGACAGTGCATGTGAAAGCACAAACCAAGCATGAAGACAAAGGAATTGTCTGTAGACCTCTGAGACAGGATTGTCTCAAGGCACAAGGCTGGGGAAGGTTACAGAAAAATTTCTGCTGCTCTGAAAGTGTCAATGAGCACAGTGGCCTCCATCATCCGTAAGTGGAAGATGTTTGGAACCACCAGGACTCTTCCTAGAGCTGGCCGGCCATCTAAGGTGAGTGATCGGGGGAGAAGGGCCTTTGTCAGGGAGGTGATCAATAACCTGATGTTCACTCTGTCTGAGCTCCAGCATTCTTCTGTGGAGAGAGAAGAACCTTACAGAAGGAAAACCATCTGTGCCGCAATCCACCAATCAGGCCTGTATGGTAGAGTGGCCAGACGGAAGCTACTCCTGCCTGGAATTTGCCAAAAGGCATCTGAAGGACTCTCAGACCATAAGAAACTAAATTCTCTGGTCTGATGAGACATTTG
>LR812525.1:14959217-15004217 GCA_903798195.1 Danio kyathit
GGCTTACACAGCAATACACAAATATCTTTACATCTGAAAAAAATAAAAGATTAAAATGTTACAAAAATTATTATTTTCTATATAAATATAAAAACCACTGCCTCCATGCCTTCTTCACCTCTGGGCTTTTTCAGTTTATTCATGACAGTTTGCATTTGTATAATGATATTATTATTATTTATTATGCATATTTATATTTGTTTTAATAAAAACAAGTTTATATTTGTCCTCCTGTCGGGTTTTGGAGACGTATGCATCACCATATGGGGCATAAGAACACGACGCGTGTTTGGATATAACTCAGTTTTTTGACCACACTTTGTTATTATTGTTCATTTATTAATTTGCTGGAAATTAGAACTGAAGTTAGAAGTAGTTTTGAAACAAATCATTGTGCTTAACAAACTAAATTAAATATGTAGGCTAATGGATGGATTCAGTGAAGTGCGTACAACACCGGTTCCTTATCCACGAAAGTAAAGGAGTCAAGCGATGAGTAAAAATAAAGTAAAGAGAAAGTAAAGAGGCTGAATGGAGGAGGCTCGTTCTTTATCCTCACGCTGCAGATGGTTTAACTGTTTTCTCGCTAGTGAAGCGTTTAGTTTTTCCACTTACAAAGTCCGCCACGTAAATAGCAAATGGGCCATGGCCATATCTTTCAACCCTCCCGTTTTTCCCAGGATTCTCCCGTATTTCACAGTTCTACCCTGCTATCATCCAGTAAAGGTATTTTCAGGCTTTGTCTGAAGGGTGGCAATAAACATTAACCCCCAGGGGTCGAAGACCGCGCATACGCGTTTTGATGAGTAATCACCTCATAACGCTGAAATGAACATAAATTATACTTTCAGTTTTGATCGTACAGATAAGATCAATACATCAATCGAATCAGTTAGGTGTCTAGTTTTTATTGTGTACACTCACAATGACAACAAACGTGTGTGCTTTTGCAAAAGGTGGTTTACTTGATTTCCACTCAAGCAATTATCTTTTTTTCAACTAATTTTGTCATAAATGAGCATAAAAAGTTAGGAAAGCAATCGAATGCTTTCATTATAACATTAGATGTGTGCATTTTTTAAGTGACACCTCTGTTATTTAATGTAATCAAACGAAAAATCCAAATAAATGACATTCATTCACTGCTCTTTAATCAGAATGTGTAAGTTATACAGTGAAGAAAAGGTTAATGAGATTTGAGCTAAACTGTGCTAATTTATTTGCTGCTAATGTATACTATTTTTTTTTCTTTTGTAAATAATAATAATAAAACATATTACTGACTGTTTAACTGCTTATTTACAATAAAACAGCTCTAAAACATATTTAGTAATTTGGGGATTTTTTTTTTTTGTGTTTCCTTATTATGGTGGGTAAATCCCTTATTTTCACATCTCAATGTTGACAGGTATGCATGGCGCGAAGCAACTGACTCTTAAAGGGAATGGGAGATAAGGCTCTGATTGGTTTAATGCATGTTATGCTCAAAACTCACCCATAACTCATTAAGCGAATAAACACAACAGTGTTAGACCATGCGCCAGGATGCAGAGTGTATTTTTCAGTCCTTAAAATAGCAAAAGTGGATTCGGACATGCCCTTAATGCTTTTGCGCCATGCACTTTAGACTTTGCGCCTAAATCGTTAAAACAGAGCCTTTAGTCTTAAAAATACTATGAATGAGTGAAAACCTCAGCAGGTATTCTGATTCTGATTGGCTGTTGTCATTTTCCTCTTTCATCTCGATTCGCATCATACTGTAAGTATTTATCTTCAGCTCTGTGTTCACCTTTGGGCCGCTCAAGCCAATAGCAGAACAGCAACTACTGGGGAGGTGGGAATAAATGTAGTAAGGCCCCATCTGATGGGTCAAATTTAGATAAAAAACTAATGCGCAAAATAAATGTCATTTATCACACGTATATCGCATATACTATTATCGCAATGACGAAACTTTTGTGATATATTGTGCAGCCCTAGCCTAAACCCACTAGGTGTAAAATCTGCATATATCTGAAGTGTTCTTTTTGGGAAACTAATTAAAGAGAATATTAATGCACTAGCATAGTATTTTTCGAATGGTAACTCTGTTTAGTTACCATAACTTTATTAGTTACTAATAACTTGAACTAATTAACTAGTAACTAACAGCTTTTAACAGTTAAAGTTATTATATATACGCATAGTTAGCCTGCTGTTATATAGCTGATGTCTATGTGTACAAGTTAAATGAAGTGTATTAAGTGTATGTGCAAGACTATTTTTCAGCATTCAGTGTTTTTTATGCAATATCCTAAAATGCCCACAAAAATAGATGGATGTGAACATAGCTAGCACATGTTATGATTGTATGACGATGACAGATGATGTGTGTTTTCATACACAATAATGGCTTGGATGTAACGAGGGCCCTGAAGACTTTCGGGTCACTGGGTAATGGACACGCGGGTCTCACGGGTCACTGGGCTTTGTTAAGTGGAGCAGACGCTTGACATGATTGCTGTCTTCGTCCCGAGACGTTCAGTAATCCAGTTAGATCCAGACAGCCACGGGACGGTTTGAGAAGCAGATAATCCAGTGGAAAATGTTTACTAGCGGGATCTGGCCGTCTGCAGGCTCTGACAGCTCCTGGAGAGAAGAGCTTCACACGCTTACTGCTTCTGCAACCTCATTAGTTACTCCTTTTTTCTACATCTAGCGTTTCTGGAGCTGTACTGTCTACTCTTTCACAGCAGTGATCATGTACACTTCAATTATGCTGGATATCATGTTGCTTTATTATTAACGTGATTAAAATGGCCATGATTTCAACAACACATGTTAAAAGTAAAACTATCAGCACTGATGATAAACACTGAAAAAGCAGCTTCCTCTTAAACTGCTTATAGAATTAGCTAAATTGGCCGAAACATTCAGTGGATAAGAAAAAGCATAATTTTCAATGAAACATTAAATTCATCAAAAGTGGCGTTTAAAACATTACAAAAAATGAAGTAGCACAGCTGTTTTCCACACTGAAAGTAATCAAGACTGAAGTAATGATGCTGACAATTCAGCTTGTCTTTATAGACATCTATTGTATTTTAAAACATAAAAAATATAAACAAACAAACATGCGAACAAGCAAACAAACAAGCAAATAAACAAGCAAACATGAAAACAAACATGCGAGCAAACAAACAATCAAACAAACATGCAAACATGAAAACCAACCAACAAACATGAAAACAAACATGCAAACAAACCTACAAACTAAAACAAATATGCAAACGAACACGAAAACAAACAAACAAACTTGAAAACAAACATGCAAACAAACCTACAAACTAACAAACAAATATGCAAACAAACATGCAATTAAACAAACAAACATGCAAGCAAACAAACAAGCAAACAAATAAACACGAAAACAAACAAAGGTGCAAACAAACAAATATGCAAACAAACAAAAAATGCAAACAAACATGCAAACATTAAAACCAACAAACAAACATGAAAACAAACATGCAAACAAACCTACAAATTAAAACAAATATGCAAACAGACATGCAAGCAAACAAACAAACAAATGAACACGAAAACAAACATGCAAACAAACCTACAAACTAACAAACAAACTTGAAAACAAACATGCAAACAAACCTACAAACTAACAAACATGCAATTAAACAAACATGAAAGCAAACAAACGTGCAAACAAACAAGCATGCAAACAAACATGTAATTAAACGAACAAACATGAAAACAAATAAACAAGCAAACATGCTAACAAACGAACAAGCAAGCAAACAAATAAACATGAAAACAACCATGCTAACAAACAAACAAATATGCAAACAACAAGATGCTAAAGAAACAAACATGAAAACCAACAAACATGCAAACAAACCTACAAACATGAAATCAAACAAACAAACATGCAAACATTAATCTTATTAAATATTTACTCATATATAGCATTCTAGTGGCATTTACTGTGGTAGATCTGTCTGTCTGTCTGTCTGTCTGTCTGTCTGTCTGTCTGTCTGCCTGCCTGCCTGCCTGCCTGCCTGCCTGCCTGCCTGCCTGTCTGTCTGTCTGTCTGTCTGTCTGTCTGTCTGTCTGTCTGTCTGTCTGTCTGTCTGTCTGTCTGTCTGTCTATCTATCTATCTATCTATCTATCTATCTATCTATCTATCTATCTATCTATCTATCTATCTATCTATCTATCACCAAACTGTCAAATATTTGTTGATTCTCCTTTCTCTGAGATGTAACTATATCAAAAATCTAAGTGTTTAACAAATCCTTTGGATTAGAATTGCTGTAAATTATAAATCAGAACACTTTTTTTCTGGTCATTACCTGTGCTAAACTAACATTAAAAAGCCAAAATGAAAACTCTAGTCAGAAACCAAAAACAAAAATTGCAAAAAAGTGAAAACAAAAATGCTTTGCAATAATTATTTAATATATTATTAAATAAAATAATTTTGTAAGACTGTTTGGAAACCTTTTTCAATAAGGTAGTATTGGATAATGTAATTAATGAATTTATTAGGATGAACAAACAATGAACAATACATTTACTACACTATTTATTCATCTTTGTTAATGTTAGTTTATGGAAATAAAGTCATTCACTGTTAGTTCAAGCTAACTCACGATGCATTAACTAATGTTAACACGCACGCATTAAAGCTATCAGAGTTTCTGCAGGTTTCACCAAGTTAAATGTAAGACTTTTTAGGAATTTCTTTTAGACCATTATGAATTGAATTTTAGACTCATAAAGTGCTAAAGGCTAAGGAATTTTTCAAATGACCCAGATGGAATTTTTTTTCATTTGCCCTATCAAAAAATTATAATTAGTTAACACATTTAATAATACAATAATAAATTAAAAATAAAAATGAAAACACTTTAGATATTCCTTAACAAAATATTTTAAACATTGTGTAAAAAAAACAAGCAAGCTCTACTTATATCCAGACACTTTTATTCCAACATAAACTTTCTTTAAAATAGAAAAAATGAACAAACGTTTTAAAAATTTTAATAATTTCCCAGAAATGGGTTGCGGTTGGAAGAGGATCCGCTGCGTAAAACATATGCTGGATGAGTTGGCGGTTCATTCCGCTGTGGCGACCCCAGATTAATAAAGGGACTAAGCCGAAAAGAAAATGAATGAATGAATGAATAATAAACTAAATCTATGCACAACAATCTGTCCAGGTCACTGTCCTCAGCAGTAAATACATGGAGCACTTGTAAACAAATGTTATTGTAAAGAAAATTATTAAACCATTATGATAAATAGAGTTAAAAAGTACCTTTTTAAATAAAAACAGTTTAAAGTTTTATTGCAATGGATTGTTGGTGATTGTATGCAAGTTGGTCAGATTAGGGAGCAATACATGATCAAGGGAAAATTAAGACTTGTTTAAAAAAGATTTAAGACCTACAACACAATATTTCAGTATATTTAAGACTTTTAAGGCCTAACATTTAGATTTTGGGATTTAAGACCTTTTAAGACTTTTTAAGACCCTGCGGAAACCCTGGTTATGTTAATAAAGCATTCGTAAATGTTGATTTATAATTAATAAATGATATACAAATATTGTTTATTATTAGGTTAGTCACTATTAATAAATACATTAACTAACAAAATGTTCTAAAGTGTGACCGACTTTTTAAATTAACACAACTTCAATTATATGATTTTAAAAATTCAACTCAATAAGATGTGATAAATTAACCATGTAGCAAAATGATCACCATCATAAACTATTATGTTCATATTTCATGTCTTTTAATAATAAAAATAACAACAACAACAACAACAACAATAATAATAATAATAATAATAATAATAATAATAATAATAATAATAATAATAATAATAATGTGCTGTTTTACCACAGTACAAAAACTAAGTCAGTCAGTCAACCGACTTGTGATTAACGACATGAATTTGCTGACAGCATGAAAATCAACAATGCACACCCCACCAAATCTCCATATTCAATAGCATTTTGCTGGCCTTGACATGTGACAAACTGCTACACAACAACTCCATAATCAACAAGCGTTTGGATGACAGAATCACTAATGTTCAGCTTAATCAATGTGCGTCCCTAAACTGCACAGATCAGCACTCGTGAGTTTTGGCGGTTGACCCACTTTTCTGCTGAGGAAGTGATGTGATCGTCCGCTGACCTCGTTTCTGAAGGCGCTGAACTGCTCTGACACTGAGGTCTGATGGGTTATTTTTAAAGAGCGAGCGCTGCAGGCGGCCTGACCTCAGGATGGACCCGGCGTCACCTCTGACTCTGCTCTCATGGGCTACTAGTGTTTCTGTCTGACCCGAGGGAAAGAGCTGCTCAGCCAATCACGGCCTACTTACTGCAACACTACATCATCTGAGAAATGTCAGATTTTTTCACCACCGGTTGCTGAAGTGATGAATTCGCTTGGATAGGAGAAGGGGAAAAAAAGAAAAAAGTGGACTTCACCTGTTGCAATGCTCCAACTCAACTGGGGTGGGAATTAAGAGGGTATTGTGCTAATATTGTAATCAAAAAAAGGGATGATTTACTCAAAAATGCAAATTCAAAAGAAGATATTTTAAAAAATGTTGGGAAAAGACAGCCATTAACTTTCATAGTAATGTTTTTTTCAACATATGCAACACTAGATCATCTGCAAATTGTTAGATTTTTTTGCCACCATTTGCTGAAATGACGTATCCGTCATTCGTCGTACAGAGCAGGGCTCTAGACCTACTTTTTGCACTGGTTGCACTGGTGTGCCCAAAGTTATTTCTAAGGTGCACCAGAACAAAAGTTAGGTGCACCCAAATATTTCGACTGCATCGCATTTAACACCATCAGTTAAAACTAACTGCTGAAAGGAAAGATCTACCTATTTAAAAAAAAATTAAACTACATTCATTTGCATTTTCAGCTTATAATATAATTTAACATTCGGAACTAAGTAAAAAGTACTATAGTTTAACATACTTTACATTTTTTAATTGATGCAACCAAAAATATCTGTGACAAAGTTTGGTAAAATGATTTTCAAATGATCTTTTGCAGGTAGTGCATTGGCATTTTATAAATGAGCTGTAAACAAATCCAATAAAAATAATAAATAATAAAAATTATAATAATAATTATTCATTCATTTTCTTGTCGGCTTTGTCCCTTGCGGGGTCGCCACAGCGGAATGAACCGCCAACTTATCCAGCACGATTTTACGCAGCGGATGCCCTTCCAGCCGCAACCCATCTCTGGGAACTTCCACACACACATTCACACTCATACACTATGGACAATTTAGCTTACCCAATTCACCTGTACTGCATGTCTTTGGACTGTGGGGGAAACCGGAGCACCCGGAGGAAACCCACGCGAACCCAGGGAGAACATGCAAACTCCACACAGAAACGCCAACTGACCCAGCCCAGCCGAGGTTCGAACCTGCGACCCAGCGACGTTCTTGCTGTGAGGCAACAGCACTACCTACTGCGCCATAATAATAATTATGACAACAATAATAAACAAACGAACAATTGCAGCATAACATTGTATCCAGCTGGATATTATTGTGGGAGTTTAAGCGCGAACACACCAAATGCATTGTTTAAGCTGTTTTCTATTGGCAGTGAGAGTTTTATGCGCTGCATTAAGGGATAGTTCACCCAAAAATTGTAATTCTGTCATCATTTTTTTACCCTTCACTTGTTCCAGACCTGTTTGAGGTTGTATCTTCTGTTAGACACAAAATGTTAGAAAAAAAAAAAAAAAAAAACCCAGAGATTAACTTTCATGGTATGATTTTGTTTCTACTATGGACTTCAATAGCTGTTTTAGGCTGTTCGACACGCTTAAGCTAAAAATGCTTTGACGAAGACGTAAAAATTAGTCTTTTCTTCATGATGCCTGAAAACAGGTCAAAATAGAGTGTTAATTTTCAAGCCGGCAGCTTGAGATGATGAGCATGCGCAAGAGCCCGTCTCCTTACACACTTTCTTTTTTTTTTATACATTTTTTTGGGACAACATGAATGAATTGTGTGGAACTATTTTACAGTGTAGATAAATAAAACCAGTCTAGTTGATCAATCTAGTCAATTCTAAAGACGAATGAGGGGTAGGTAAAGAAAGAAAGAAAGAAAGAAAGAAAGAAAGAAAGAAAGAAAGAAAGAAAGAAAGAAAGAAAGAAAGAAAGAAAGAAAGAAAGAAAGAAAGAAAGAAAGAAAGAAAGAAAGAAAGAAAGCAGGCATATTAAACAAGGTGAACATTAAAGGGCACCTATGGTGAAAAATCTACTTTTCAAGCTGTTTGGACAGGCATATGTGTAGGTATAGTGTATAGACCGTCATATTGATATAAACACACCCAGTCCTTTTTTTTCAATTCAACAACATAAAAACGGTGGACCAATTGGATCGGTTTTGAGAACGACCGCAACTTGACGTAGGAGTGCGGTCCCCCCGCCCACCGAATTGATTGACAGCTGCATATTAACATGTCTCCGTAGTAATGTGTATAATCATATCAACAAGACAGGACGTGCGCAAAGCAACCGGGAATAAAAGGTCTGTTCAGTTTGCTAGGATCATCAATCATCATCAAATGTGATCAAGAGTGAGTTTGACAAGTTTAAAATGTTTTAAGACAGTGCATGTGTGTAATGAATTACAGCGATTTACTTCAGCTTTACTTCATCAACACAGCCGCGTGTCAGAACAATTATAAAAGAAGACGCTTCAATCCCAGTTTGTAGACATTAAATCAGGTTTATTTTGTACATTAACGTAACAGATATCCATACAGCAGTGGATATTAAGCTGTGTCCTGTCACATTTGCGTGCAAAAAGAGTGCAAAGCTAAACGCGCATGCTGTCTGTGTGTGTGTGTGCGTGAACTTTGTAACAACATTGTGTGTGACCCATCGTTGCAACTCTACAACAAATTCATCAAATACTCATTGGTAAAGGTCTTACTGTAGTATTTCTCACAAACGTTACGTGAGATCTTATTCCATCATGTCTGTCTGTTGTCTGATGCAGC
Organism: Danio kyathit; assembly: GCA_903798195.1. Taxonomy (NCBI): domain Eukaryota; kingdom Metazoa; phylum Chordata; class Actinopteri; order Cypriniformes; family Danionidae; genus Danio; species Danio kyathit. The sequence goes on from LR812525.1 coordinate 14,968,279, forward strand.
CAAGGGCGGCACACTGACAGGCACGTGGAAACGGTGGGCGGGGAGGACTAGCCTTAAAGGCGCAGTACACAGAAAACGCTACCTGCTGATCAAAGCTAAACATAGAAACTTATAAAAGGTATAATACAAAATCTGATGGGTGTTTTGAGCTGAAACTTTGCAGACATATTCTGGAGATACAAAAGACTTATATTAAATCTGGAAAAAGGGGTAACCTAGGTGCCCTTTAACCGAATCAATGACAGTTTAAGCAGTTCACATCTTGTGCACTCAAGAAAATGACGTTTGCTGTTTGTTCAAAGTATTTATTTAAAGCGTCACAAAACCCCACTCTTTCAGTTCAAGTCTACCTCAGAATTTAAAATAAAATGCTTCATGATGGGCGTGGAGCGCTGTGGGCAGAGGGAGGAGTGGGAACAGGGGAAAAAATGAGGGGGGTGAACAACTGTCAGTTGGTTTACCAGCTCAAGACATGACAAAACATGAGACGCCGCATGATTTTAAAGTTTACAAAGTTAAAATGCAAAGAAATAAACAGTAAGTAGTTTAATGCCCTGCTACATACAAGATCATGTTTATATAAACACTGTAAATGAGGAGGTCTTCTCTCCTCCACAATCCCCGGGTCTGAAAGCAGACACAGTGGACAGCAGTGCAGCAGGTCTTTTGCCATATCTATTTCAACCATAAGACCTGCCGGTAGACTGGAGGATTTTAAACATAGGCAAACACAGCAGCACGGATATAGGCGATGTGTCTGAATGGTAACGAACTCAACTGATAAAAGACAAAGTCTGCCATTCTCCAATTCTCGTACAACTCTCCTGACAAAAATGCTTCCTGCAAGCCAACAGCTTTGCTGTATCGGCCCTGACAGCATCGCGGGAAAAACCATGCAACAAACTCAGTGGATTATAGAAACAAACACATACAACCCTTCACAACCACCTGAATACCGAATGCCATGGGCTGTCTAACAGATTGGAATATTTAATGAAATACTCATGAATAATTAAGAAGCAGGGTCTTCTCATAGGATAAGAAAACTTCGCTATGAATAATAATGAGAAACCGAGGCGTCATCAGTCAACTAGCAGATTTGCGCTGCGTCACTGATTTTTATCCTGCTCCAATAAATTTGATTAAACCCGGAAGATGAAATTAGCTGACAAAAGCTCAAAATTATCCAGTTTTCCCCACAATTAAAGCTAACAGGTGCTAACGTTGTCTTAACTGATGCTCAACATTAATCTGTTAAAATCTCAAAAAAAGTACTTGAGGCTTTCTTGAACCTTTAAATGAGCTGATGCAACTCAATTGTTGAGTTTTTGGGGGGGACAACTTAATTGTTTTATCTTCAATTCATCTACATGTAAGCTAAACCCATAAGCTGATTTAATTCCTTCATGTTGTCCATTTTTTACAGTGTGCGTTAGTCAAATGTTTTCCAAACCACGACAAGATGGACTAACTCATGTGACACCTGATAGGAACAGTGGCCGATCGACACACTTGAGCTAAAAATTCTTTGGCGAAGACATAAAAAAACAAACAAACTGATGAGTCTTTTCTTCAAGACGCCTGAAAACAGGTCAAAATAGCAGTGTTCATTTCCAGGAGGAGTGTGTGCGAGAGCTCATTTGTGTCTCTTTACACCAACACAAGTTTGTTTGTTTTTTTTTGGTGTGATTTCACAAGCCAATCACCGTTCTGCCAGAGCCAAGTCACAATGGTCCAATTTAATCTACATCCACAAAACATGACATCTCTCCCTCGCTGGCTTCTCGCTTCCTTTGTGTTAATGTGACACTTTTTCACTCCATTTGTCTCCCGCTAGCGCTCAAACTCATTTTCTGCTACTATCAGTGCGATGAAGGACAGTTTCAGCGACAACAAAAATGACAAACGGCCAAATCTGTGTCGAAATTACAGCAGAAAGTCAATCTGGTGGATTTCCAATATATCCCAGCCAATTTTATTGTCATACTACAAAGGGAAACAGAAGAGCACATCAATTACTAGTCACCTCATTTACATTTAAAACACAATTGCATAAACAGTGCCAGGAGTCTGAATCAAACTTCCTCAAATCCCTCAAAGAACTCGTTTTTAAAGGTGACAATTTGCATTACGTCTCAAAACAAGAACACTGACTTAATTTGTTCTTCGAACGAGGACTGGTAATTCATTTATTCATTCATTTTCTTTCGGCTTAGTCCCTTATTTACCAGGGGTCGCCACAGTGGAATGAACCGCTAACTATGCCAGCACATGTTTTACGCAGCGGATACCCTTCCAGCCACAACCCAGTACCGGGAAATCATCCAATTCACGTATTCCGCATGTCTTTGGATTGGCCAGCCCAGTCACCAGACATGAACATTATTAAGCATGTCTGGCATAAGATGTAGGAGGCATTGTAGATGAATTCAAAGAATATTGATGAACTCTGGGAGTCCTGCAAGAACGCTTTCTTCGCCATTCCAGATGACTTTATTAATAAGTGATTTGAGTCATTGCAGAGATGTATGGATGCAGTCCTCCAAACTCATGGGTGTCATACACAATATTCATTCTTTTTCCACTACACCATGACTTTATATTCTATACTGTACATTATTTCTGTTAAGTGACAAGACTTTTGTCTAAGTAAAGTCAGACCTTACTGTCCTAATTTAATAATTAAAAATCAAGGCTTGATCATATTTTATTTTGGTAAAATAAGCGTAATCTAGAGGCTTTTGCCTTTCATATAAGCCACTTCTAATACCAAATGATCAACTAGAAGTCAAGTTATTATTTGCTTTTCCTAAAACTTGGATAGGCGACAAGACTTTTGTCAGGTAGTGTATAAAATGAGCTGAAACAACACAACTCTTGAGAATATCTTAACTCGTTTTTAACGGCGACAACTTGCATTGTGCCTCAAAATAAGAGCACTGACTTTATTTGAGCTGCTAATGCATTCATACAAACTTTATTAATTTTTTTGGCCAGTTAATATCTGAAAGAAGATGTTCATATGTTTCAGAAAAGGAAGTCCACTTTTCATATAGCATTTCTGAACTGCATTTTCAAGTTTTGGCTCAGGCTTTGACAGCTAGAAGATGAATTGTAGGATTTGCTGTCTTTGTAAAATGCTCTTGTTATGTTAACATGTTATTCAGCAGTTAGCATGCAAATTTTTTTTATGTTTATGAACAAGACTGAGCAGTTACTACTGATGCATTTACTACTAATTATAATTATAATATTATAAAAATTATAAATTCACAATAATAAATATTTTTTCAATGTTTATACCAAAATCGTAACTTAACATTTGCTCGGTCAACATTTGCACAAATAAATAAATAAATAAATACATTTAAATTTTCAAATATTTTAGATAAATGTGTATTTTGTAAGCAGTTTTAATAATAATAATAATAACAATCATAATAATAATAATACCTAATTATTACAGTCATTATTGATTTAAGCATTTACAACAATTAAAAAAAACAAACAGTTGTAAAAACAATATTATTTGCCCTGAGCTTGCACAACAACAATTAAAATGTGTCTATTTTATAAGCAGTTATACTACTACTAGTAATAATATTACTTTATCAACACAAATAATAATCACCTTCATTTGCTCCAAGACAACAATATTATTTGCACTTATTTGAGTTTAAATCATCTATCCATTTAAAGTGGGGAAAATAAGTATTGAACACGTCACCATTTTTCTCATAATTTCTCATTTCTAAATGTGCTGTTGACTTGAAAATTTTACCAGATGTTGGTAACAACCAAATAAATCCATATATGCAAAGAAAACAAATCTAATTAGTTTACAAATGAAGTTATGTGTAATGAAATGAAATGACGCAGGGAAAAAGTATTGAACACATGAAGAATGGGAGGTGTAGAAATGCAGTGAAAGCCCAGACAGCAGCTGAAATCTCTCAGTAGTTCTTCAGCAACCCTCTGCCCTTCATCATTGTAAATGAATATCAGCTGCTTCAGTCCAACATCTACATTAGCAGGATGATGAAGATGAAACCAGGGTGGACATTTCAGCAAGACAATGATCCAAAACACAGCTAAGGAAACTCTCAAATGCTTTCAGAGAAAGAAAATCAAGCTGTAGAATGGCCCAGCCAATCACCTGACTCGAATCCAATAGAAAATACAAATTAAAGCTCAGATTTGATAGACGAGACCCACAGAACCATCAAGATTTTTCCACTCTGTTGATGTCTGTGGAAAACTCACACCTGTGCAATGCATGTGACTTCATTCTACATATGTGAGTCATCCCACTGTATCTCATTACAGGTGAGACTTGCATTTCTCTTTGACACTCTTCTAATTACAACAATTGTACAACTTTTACTAGAAATAACCGGAGACAAATTTCACCAACCCTTCATTAACAAACCATATCCATCATTACATGGCTTCTGGTGCACAGTTAATCTCGACAGGCCCTTCATAAGAGCCACAGTCTGACCTAAATTAAAGAGTTATCTTTAGAAAACATTGAGGAGAAGGTCCAGCTAATGAAATGCAAGGGCAGATGTGATGGATTAAGCCGCTAACGCTCTAACTCCAACCAATATTTAACATGTGGTGATGCTAATATATGCAAATATGCTGTTTATACAAGGTAAAACTCAAGGGCAAGCCAAACGCACCCTTGATGACTTATTAAAATGGGGAAAACATCCTCACGATTTTAATTATGCAGATATGTCAAATCCAACAGGAGCAAACCAGCTCTAGGATATTCACTTGAACATGTATGATGTTAAATAGAGAGTTTACCCAAGTATGACATTTTACTCATCCTCAAGAAGCTCCAAACTTTTTTATTTCTTTGAGTGTAAAGAAGATATTTTGAAGAATGTTGGAAACCGGTAACTATTGGTACATTGAGGAATTCACCTCAACCACTGCTACTTTACAATCTGTGCACAATTTTACACGTTAAAAAAAATGTAATTCAAGTGGATTGTGCAGTGGGTAGCACCATCGCCTCACAGCAAGAAGGTTGCTGGTTCGAGCCTCAGCTGGGTCAGTTGGCATGTCTGTGTGGAGTTTGCATGTTCTCCCTGTGGTTGCGTGGGTTTCCTCTGGGTGCTTCGGATTCCCCTTCAGTCCAAAGACATGTGGTACAGGTGAACTGAATAAGCTAAATTGGCCATAGTGTATGTGTGTGAAAGAGTGTGTATGGGTGTTTCCCAGTGTTGGGTTGCAGCTGGAAGGGCATCTGCTGCGTAAAACATATGCTGGATAAGTTGGCGGTTCATTCCACTGTGACTAAGCCGAAAACTAAATGAATGAATGAATCCTAAACTATATAATCCTAATTTAACATTGCAGATCCTGCGATGTGACTATTGTGGATGAGCACATTGTGATAACGATGCTCAAATGATATATTGTGCAGCTCTGATTAGTATGTTGGCAATAGGTACTATTGAATTATTTTAATTTCTAACAGAAAAAAAATATTATTTCTGGCTGTAGATATCCTCTAAAATATATTCTTAATTTAACAGTTTTCTGAATTTTGTGATCCATGTGTTTTTCTTTTTTTATATACTGTATATAAAGTTGAAGTCAAAATTATTCGCTCCCCTTTGAATTTTCTTTTCTGTTTTTAAGATTTCCCAATTGATGTTTAACAAAGCAAGAAAATGGTTACAGTATGTCTGATAATATTTTTTCTTCTGGAGAAAGTCTGACTTGTTTTATTTCGGCTACAATTAAACCAGTTTTTAGTTTTTTAAACACCATTTTAAGGTCAAAATTATTAGCCCCTTTAAGCTATATTTTTTTTTCGATAGTCTACAGAACAAACCATCATTACACAATAACTTGCCTAATTACCCTAACCTGCCTAGATAACCTAATTAACCTAGTTAAGCCATTAAATGTCACTTTAAGCTGTATAGAAGTGTCTTGAAAAATATCTAGTCAAATATTATTTACTGTCATCATGGCAAAGATAAAATAAATTAGTTATTAGAAATGAGTTATTAAAACTATTATGTTTAGAAATGTGTTGAAAAAATATTCTCTCCGTTAAACAGAAATTGGGGAAAAAATATACAGGAGGGCTAATAATTCTGACGTTAACTGTATAATATGGATGACTATGGTTTGCAACATTCTTCAAAATATCTTGTTTTCAGTTCAACAGAAGAGGTAAACGTAAATGGTGAGTAAATAAATTTTTGGGGTGAACCTTGTATTCATATGAGTAAGTTACATACAAATCAATGCAAACAAAGACAAATTACCATTATGAGGCGTAAATGTTTGACAAACCACCTGCAGGATACACTCTTTGCTCTCTTTACTGAAAAAAAATGATTCAAAGATGATTCCTTGGATTTAATTTTTTTTTTAAGTTAAGTGGTTGTAAACAATTTATTTGGGTTTTATTTAAACACACAAATTAAGTTGAACATTAGTCAATTTAATATGTTTGTTTAAATTCAACACATATAAATTGTTTGCAACAATTTTGCTGACATAATTTGTTTCAGTGTATGCACCAGGCACATCATTAGAAACACTTCTATGTTTTCTACATTTGTTTGTATAGCTAAGATTTTTTTATATACAGTTGAAGCCTGAATTATTAGCACCCTTGTTTATTTTTTTTCCACAGTTTCTGTTTAACGGAGAGAAGATTTTAACATATTTCTAATCATAATAGTTTTATTAACTCATTTCTAATAACTGATTTATTTTATCTTTGCCATGATGACAGTACATAATATTATACTAGATATTTTCCAAGACACTTCCATTCAGCTTAAAGTGACATTTAAAGGCTTAACTAGGTTAATTAGGTTAATTAGGCAGGTAAGGGTAATAAGACAAGTTATTGTATAATGATGGTTTGTTCTGTAGACTTCTATTTGTTTTATTTGTTTGTTCTATTTACTATTGCCATACTCTTCATATCTAAAGTTCTACATATGTTATATTTAATCTTATTTTCTATAGCTATAACTTATCTTTCTATATCAAAATTGTCTGTGCGTTATAACTTCTTATCATATTCCATAATTTAGATTCTTATTGATAATTCATGGATCCATTCATTTTCCTTTGGCTTAGTCCCTTATTTATCAAAAGTTGCCTCAGCGGAATGAACTGCCAACTATTCCGGCATATGTTTTACGCAGTGGATGCCCTTCCAGCAGCAACCCATTACTGGGAAACACACACACAGGAAAAAATCTTTCATTCATCAAATTAAATAAAATTAGGGTAATGGTTCACATCTAAATTTTATCACTTGACCCAATGAAAAATAAATAACTTGCCTTAAGCATTATTTTCTATGTTCATGAAAACAACTTTATATAACCTGGTACAAAGCGTATTTGTCTTGATAAAGAAAGTCAATTCATTTAAATTAAATTCCCATACAGAAACTCCATACAGAAACTCCAACTGGCCCAGCCGAGGCTCAAACCAGTGACCTTTTTGCTGTGAGGCCTCTTATTGATAATATAAATCGTCCAATCAATCAAGTATTCCTGAGAATTATTTTTTACAGTCTATGCTATATAAAGCTTGAGCTTGTGATCTTCCAATCACAATCAAGTATTCCTGAGAAACGAAAGTCAAAAATCCCCTGACTGCTCGACTGCCGCATTCACAATGTCACGAAAGGCAGAAAACCTGGAACAATCCAAGCGAAAACTGTGACTCATCTGAGCTATGAATAATTTTTGCGAGGCAGTTTGTGTTGAGTTGAAACTCCAGAGGTGTGAATTAGTCTAAGCTCTGCAATAGTAGAGGAGGATCAACACTCATAGACCCGACATCAAGAAATATTGATCCGCAACCCGCCGCAGTGAAACCAGAGAGAAACACAGAATGATAGATGACTACAGAGAGAGACAAGGAGAAATAGTAAGAGAGGATGGAGAATGGGGAAAGAAAAGTTGCAGCAAAACAAAAAACAAAAACAAAAAGCCTATAAAGAAAATAAATAAATAAAACACAACATCTAAACTGACCCTTTAATTCCTCAAGACACAAATGTTTAATCAGAATTAATAAATAAATAAATAAATAAATAAATAAATAAATAAATAAATATATTTAATCACAATCTCATCTAATTGTTAGCATGTCATTGAGCAAATAACATTCAAAAATAATTTTTCAATGTTTATGACCAAGACTGAAATTTTAACTCTCTCTCAGTGCACATATTCACATTTTATTTTCAGATATTACTAGTTAAAGTGTATTTTGACAAATGTCACAATATTAGATTTTGCAATCCCAACAAAAATAATAATTTATCTATTTCTTTAAACAGTTATATTATTATTATTATTATTATTATTATATTTTATTTATTTAATATGACGAACCTTATATGGTAAGGAATTTAAAAGTCAATGTTGATGATTTATTTATTTATTATTATTATTATTATTATTATTATTAACAGTAGTAGTATAAGTGCATAACAATAGACAAATTATTTATTTATTATGATAAAATATTTATGGTTAGGAATTAAAGAGTCAGTTTTGATGATTTGTTTGTTTGTTTGTTTGTTTATTATTAACAGTAGTAGTATAAGTGCATAAAAAATAGACAAATTATTTATTTATTATGATAAAATATTTATGGTTAAGAACTAAAGAGTCAGTTGTAATTATTTGTTTGTTTATTATTATTATTAATATTATTATTATTAACAGAAGTATTATAACTGCTTAACAAGAGACAAATCATTTATTTATTATGCTAAAATACAGTATTTATGGTTAGGAATAAAAGAGTCAGTTTAGATGATTTATTTATTATTATTATTATTATGATTATTATTATTATTAACAGTAGTAGTATAAGTGCATAACTACTGACACATTATTTCTTTATTATGATAAAACATATATGGTTAGGAATTAAAGAGTCAGTTTTGATGATTTGTTTCTTTATAATAATAATAATTATTATTATTATTTTATCATCCTCATCATCATCATCATCATCATCATCATTATTAACAGTAGTAGTATAACTGCTGTACAATAGACAAACTATTTACTTATTATGATAAAACATTTATGGCGAGGAATTAAAGAGTCAGTTTTGATGATTTGTTTGTTTGTTTATTATTATTATCATCATTATTATTAAGAGTAGTATTATAACTGCTTAACAATAGACAATTTATTTATTTATTATGATAAAACATTTATGGTGAGGAATTAAAGAGTCAGTTTTAATGATTTATTTGTTTATTATTATTATTATTATTATTATTATTATTATGATTATTATTATTAGCAGTAGTATAACTGCATCATCATCATCATACATAAACAAATCCTCAAAACTGACTTTTTAATTCCTCACCATAGATGTTTTATCATAATAAATAAATAAATAAATTATTAAATAGATTACTTAATCCATTGATTAATTTATTTATTAATTTAACCAAACTCGAACACCTTTCTTGCATTTTTTATTATTGACAATCAAAACCCACGCAGTTGTACAGAAAATTCTGAATAAATAATATGATGGATTCTTTTGTGTTGAATATTGCATTTTAGCCAGACATTTGCATTGTGCTGAAATCATATAAAGCAAACAAGTGAATAAAACAAGGCAGAAGCAGTCCCAGTGTGGGCATATATATGGCAGCAGTCATAGTCTAGTCATAGTCTTCCGTTTTAATATGCAGTTTAATTAACCTGAAGACTTCACACAATCTCAGATCTCAGCGGAGACCCAAAGCTATACAGTAGGGCTGGTCACTTTATTTTGACTGTGCATACTTTAAATTCTTTGTGTCATAGATTCAACAAGGTGTGGGAAACATTCCTCAGACATTGCAGTTCATGCTGACATGAAAGCGTCACACAGTTGGTGTGGATGTTTCAGATTCATGGATATATGAATCTGCCATTCCAGCGCATGCCAAAAGTGCTCTATTGGATTGACATATGGTGACCGTGGAATCTATTTGAGTATAGCAAACTTCATTGTCATGTTTGATCAAATTCATTATGGAGGACAGCAAAGCTCACCACTCTGACCTTTGCATTTCACGTTGTATGGGAATAAAAGCTGCTTAGGAGATACAATGCATGTAACTTTACATAAAAGCAAGGGTCTCACTTCATATTAAGGAGTACCACAAGGCTCAGTCCTCAGACTATTGCTTATCACATTGTTTGTGTATAAAAGCTACTCCTAGGAATTACCAGTCTGTAGTAATTTGATCTTGGTGTCTTGGCACAGTATCCTGGTGAAAGTAGTTGACTGTAGTCATAAAAAGAACAATACTCTTGTAGACTATGCTGTTAAAAATGATTTAGATGATTTATTATGGGACAAATGTGTGTAAAAAAAGTACTTGATACAATTCGTTTAATCTTCATTTCTGCAGTGTACCACTTTTTATAATGTTGATTGTGTCAAAGCAACTTCTAAAAGGCAGAATGGGTCCATTACGGTGGCCAGGGGGCTCACTATAGCGCACACTTTAAGAGTATAAGAGGCAATTTTATATACAGCTTATGTGTGTGTGGTTTTTGTCACCTCTCTCTCAGGTCATCCAGGCATCGTTGTAGATGTACTTCCCCTGCAGTGACCAGAACATGCTCTCCTGTCTCCTGAATCAACACTTCAGCACACGGGTCGGCCTGGTTCAGCAACTTCATACCTCGCACTAGCTTTGGCATCTCACCTGCACACACACACAAATTCATGAGCCAACGTTAATGTGTCTCTAGATTTTGTTTTGTAAACCTGTCAATGTGATGCAGTTTTGTGAAAAGGCTGATGAAGGATGGAGAAAAGTAAACTCATAAATCAGTGTATTAAAAAAAAGAGATAAATAGCACGCAATTTTCAAAATTGTGAGTTTTAATCTTGAGGAATTTTTGCAACTGGAATAAAAAAATGATAATAAAATTATTTAAATATAATCAAGGATTTTTGATAACTTGCAATGAGTCTGTTACAGCGCTGTGGAGGAATTTTGACCAAATCATCTTCAATTCAAGAATTGTTGTAATTCAGCCACATTGGAGGGTCATGCCACAGCATCCTAATTGGATTCAGTCAGGTATTTGACTAGGCCACTCCAAAGAATTCATTTTGATTTTCTTCTTGTCCTGCTGCAAAACCCATGTTTGCTTTAGCTTGCGTTCACTAACAAATGGCTGGACATTCTCCTTTAAGATATTTTGATAGACAGCAGAGTTCATGGTTCCATTTATCACAGCAAGTCTTCCAGGTCCTGAAGCAGCAAAACAGCCCCAGACATAACACTACCTCCAAAACAGTTACTGTTAGTATAATGTTCCTTTTCTGAAACGCAATGTTACTTTTACACCACACATAAGACACAAGACAACTTTTGTCTCGTCATTCCACAGAGCATTTCTCCAAAAGTCTTGGGGATCACCAAGATGACTTTTATGCCCGCTTTGAAAGAGACAATAAAGAACCCTACACCAGGATCACTTCCTCAACCGACCACTCACCCATCACACTCACCTCCTCAGAAGTCCACACCGCACTGAGTCGGATCAATGTGCGTAAGGCTGCTGGACCAGACGGTATTCCTGGGCGCGTCCTCAAAGCATGTGCAGAACAGCTCGCTGGGGTATTCACAGACATTTTCAACCTGTCCCTTAACCTAGCAGCTGTGCCAACATGCTTTAAAACCACCTCTATTGTGCCAGTGCCGAAACACTCCAGCCCAACATGCCTGAATGACTACCGCCCTGTAGCACTCACACCCATCATCATGAAGTGCTTCGAGCGACTGGTCCTGGCACATCTGAAAGACTCTCTGCCATCCACACTGGACCCACATCAGTTTGCCTACCGTGGCAACAGGAGCACAGAAGATGCAGTCTCCATAGCACTGCACTCTGTACTCACACACCTGGACAATAAAAACACTTATGCACGAATGCTGTTTGTTGACTTCAGCTCAGCATTCAACACTGTCATACCCTCTAAGTTAATGATCAAACTTAGAGACCTGGATATCGACAAGTCTCTCTGCAACTGGGTTATGGACTTTCTGACTAACAGACCTCAAAATGTTACCATCGACTGTAGGCCTGTCAACAGTTCTAACACCATCATCAAATTTGCAGATGACACCACAGTGATTGGTCTAATCAGCAACAATGATGAGACTGCCTACAGGGAGGAGATACAGCATGTGGCCACCTGGTGCACCGACAATAATCTGCTCCTTAACACCGACAAGACCAAGGAGCTCATTGTGGACTTCAGGAAGGGACGAACAGGCTCACATGATCCCATCCACATCAATGGTATGGCCGTCGAGCCTGTCTCATCCATCAAGTTCCTGGGGACCCACATCTCAAAGGACTTTTCCTGGACCACCAACACCTCCAGCCTGGTCAAGAAGGCTCACCAGCGCCTATTTTTCTTAAGGCAACTTAAGAAGAACCAGCTGTCATCAGCCGTCTTGGTGAACTTCTACCGCTGCACAATAGAAAGCATCCTGACGAACTGTGTCACAGTCTGGTATGGAAGCTGCTCTGTTGCGGAGCGTAAGGCACTGCAGCGGGTGGTGAAAACTGCCCAACGCATCACAGGGACCACACTGCCAACCATAGAGGACATCCAGAGGAAACACTGTCTGCGCCGAGCACGCAGTATTCTTAAAGATTCCTCTCACCCTGCTCACAGACTGTTTTCTCTCCTGCCTTCTGGCAGGCGCTTCAGGCTCCCCCGGACAAATACCAGTAGACTAAGGAACAGCTTTTTTCCCAGAGCTGTCTCCCTTTTGAACTCTGCCCCCCACTGACTCTTTGCCCCCCTGATACACCCCCACTATCCTCATAACTCAGACTCCTCATAATCACTGCACTATTTAACATTTGCACATTTAAAAATTGCACATATTCATTGCACTGATTCATTTATTCTAACTGCACATACCCATGTACATTTGTAATTATGTACACACACACACACTGTACATATACATTTGTAATTATGTTTATATATCTGCACACTTCTGATTATTAATAGCAACCTGTACATCTATCCATCTATTGTAAATCTCTGTTCATAGCTAACACAACCTGTATATAATGTTCATAGTACATCCATCTGTAAATATCACCATAGTTTTTCTATAACTGCACTTTATAACTTATACCTGTATCCTCCACTTGCTGCTATTGCACTCCTGGTTAGACCTAAACTGCATTTCGTTTCCTTGTACTTGTACATGTGTAATGACAATAAAGTTGAATCTAATCTAATCTAATCTAAAAAAAGATGTTTTCTGGAAAAAACTGAGATGAGCCTTTATGTCCTTTTTATTCAAAAGGTTTTTGTCTTTAAACTCTGCCATGCAAACCGTATTTGGCCAGTTTCAATCTTATTGTGGAGTCATGAACACTTACCTTTCTTAAGGTGGAGTCATGAACACACAACTTTCTTATGGTGAAGTCATGAACACTCTCCTTTCTTATGGTGGAGTCATGAACACTTACTTTTCTTATGGTGAAGTCATCAACACTCACCTTTTTATGATGGAGTCATGAACACTCACCTTTCTTATGGTGGAGATATAAACACTCACCTTTCTTATGGTGAAGTCAAGAACACTCACCTTTCGTATGGTGACGTCAAGAACACTCACCTTTCTTATGGTGAAGTCAAGAACACTCACCTTTCTTATGGTTAGGTCAAGAACACACACCTTCCTTATGGTGGAGTCATGAACACTCGCCCTCTCATGGTGGAGTCATGAACACTCACCTTTATGATGGAGTCATGAACACTCACTTTTTCATGATGGAGTCATGAACACTCACCTTTCTTATGGTGGAGATTTGAACACTCATCTTTCTCATGGTGAAGTCAAGAACACTCACCTTTCTTATGGTGGAGTCATGAACACTCGCCCTCTTATGGTGGAGTCATGAACACTCACCTTTATGATGGAGTCATGAACACTCACTTTTTTATGATGGAGTCATGAACACTCACCTTTCTTATGGTGGAGATTTGAACACTCATCTTTCTCATGGTGAAGTCAAGAACACTCACCTTTCTTATGGTGAAGTCAAGAACACTTACCCTTTCTTATAGTGGAGTCATGAACACTCACCTTTCTTATGGTGGAGTCATGAACACTTACTTTTTTATGGTGGAGTCATGAACACTCACTTTTCTTATGGTGGAGTCATGAACACTCACCTTTCTTATGGTGGAGTCATGGACACTTACTTTTTTATGGTGAAGTCATGAACACTCACCTTTCTTATGGTGAAGTCATGAACACTCACCTTTCTTATGGTCGAATCACGAACACACACTTTTATTATGGTGAAGTCATAAACACTTACCTTTCTTATGGTTGAGTCATGAACATTCACCTTGTGATGGACTCATGAACGCTCACCTTATGGTGGAGTCATAACCACACATTTCTTATGGTGGAGTCATAAACACACACCTTTCTTATGGAGTCATGAACACTCACCTTTCTTTTGGTGAAGTCATGAACACTTTCCTTAACTGAGGCAAGTGAGGCTTGCAGATCTTTTGATGTTTTTGTGCCCTCTTGGATGAGCTGTCAATGCGCTCTTATGGTAATGTTGGTCTAATTTTGGACCAAAAGCAAGATATATTAATACTTTGATTTTGCAAAAACGCATAAAAGATACATTGTTTGAAAAAGATGGGGCAAAGTGTTCATAAATACTAAATTCTAACTGTTTTGGGTGCAAAGAACTTGACTAACATTAGAAGCAAGCCTCAGGAGGAAAACAACAAAATGATAAAAAATGCATGACGTGACCTCTATAAAACAGCCTGTTACTCTCTCTTCAAACAACACATCAAAGTGAGCAGTTTTGTGCACATCTGGGCCCGACAGCACTAACACAAGCACTGAGTCTGCTTTAATAAAGAGTGTTTTCAGCAGCACCAGCCCCTGCTGACCTCAAGACAAGCTGAAGTTAGACTTATGAAACAAACCCCTGAAACAGCCCTCACAATAAGCTCTGTGTGATATTGCAGGATTCAGATCGGACTAAACTGAGAAATGTTTCACTTGCTCATTGACTAATGTGTCCCACGTGAACAAGAGATGAGTTTCCAAGCCTTCTGTGACGCTGCTAATGAGAATCACAACAGCACCTCTGAGTGAACTTTCATTAAAACACCTTTCTGAAGGATGTCTGCACCTTAGGGACCCATGAGACATGATGATTTCATCTCAGCACTCATGCTGATTCTTTATTTCTCAGTTAATCACTGACTCCACAGCCAGAACTAGTGAGCTGCTCATGTATGCAGTATTTTAAGACAACATTGGCATGCTAAATAAGACCCCCTAGTTTTTGATGGTTTTGTTGTGATTTTTTTTAGATAAAACTGACTGATTTTGTGGTGGTAATTCCCAGAAATTATAATTATATAAAAATATTATATATATATATATATATATATATATATATATATATATATATATATATATATATATATATATATATATATATATATATATAAATAAATAAATAAATAAATAAATTTATATATATATATATATATATATATATATATATATATATATATATATATATATATATATATATATATATATATATATATATATATATATATATATATTATATATATATATATAGACGTAATACAATCTTACTTTCTCTCTCCCAAATTTCACTCCCTGGAGCATCTGACATCAAGTACCTCACTCAGGACATGCGCTAGGGCTTCCCCTAACGTAATACACCTAACACACGGATTGCCGTAAAACTTGTCAACGTTTTCTCTCATCAACGGCAGGGAAAGAGTTAAACGAAATCATTTATCGATTTGACACACATCATAATACCAGCCATACATGTAAAGCACAATTAATGTCCTTCAATTCGATCACATCCAGAGGCCGTCATCCTTGAACCAATCTCCATCATTGTAAGCTGCTTGCTGTTCTGTCTGTTTCATTGCTCCGTTTGTTAGATGTTTGCTCCCACTTTCTTTTGCAGTCTGAAGCACGTCAAACGCACAAAACGGCCAATTCACAACACAATCCAATCTTTACATCGACTAGTGGTTCAACCACGTCTGCTTACTGCACAAGCTGAATCCCCACCCCTTTTTTTCCATGTAAGGTAATGATTGTGAGGGCGCAGGTGAGATGTCATTTTTTAAGAGACACTCATACATCACTGCACGTATGCAACGTCTATAAGTCATGTAAAACAATTAGTTGCAAACTGCAATAAATATAATTTGATTATATAGTTTGAAATTGGATGTTTTATGAGATTATTAAAAAAAATTTTGCGATTATTTTGAGCTTAAATTAAGCATTTTGTACGATTCGCAATAATTTGTTACTTTTTGTTGATTTTGCGTTGGATTCAGCGATCGCAAGTTCGCAAAAAACTAGGGGGTCTGCTAAAAGATAAAAACTGCACACTAATTTTTTAACAACAGAAAAACCAATAAATATACTGTAACATTATATTAATAAAAGTAAAAAAAAAAAAAAAAAAAAAAAAAAAAAAAAAACACAACTTTGTAAAAATGCAATACATAATTAAACTATGTCTTCTTTTCATAATTTAAATATATAAAAATGAAAAAAAAAATGCATAACAGCAATGGAACAGACAGAACAGCAAGCAGCTTACAATGATGGAGATTGGTTCAAGGATGACGGCCTCTGGATGTGATCGAATTGAAGGACATTAATTGTGCTTTACGTGTATGGCTGGTATTATGATGTGCGTCAAATCGATAAATGATTCGTTTAACTCTTTCCCTGCCGTTGATGAGAGAAAACGTTGACAAGTTTTACGGCAATCCGTGTGTTAGGTGTATTACGTTAGGGAAAGCCCTAGCGCATGTCCTGAGTAAGGTACATAATGTCAGATGCTCCAAGAAGTGAAATCTGGAAGAGAGAAAGTTAAAAGATAAAAACATCTTTTAACAAATAAAATATAATTTACAATTTAAATATACTGTCACATTATATTAATAAAAGTAAAAAACAAAACAACAAAAAAGAAAACAACTTTGTAAAAATACAATACATAATTAAACTATGTCTTCTTTTCATAATTCAAATATATAAAATTGAAAAAAAAAAAAAAAATATATATATATATATATATATATATATATTGCAGCTGGTAGGGTATCCGCTGCGTAAAACATGTGCTGGATAAGTTGGTGGTTCATTCCACTGTGGCGACCCCAGATTAATAAAGAGACTAAGCCGAAAAGAAAATGAATGAATAAATATATATACATATATATATATATATAGTTGAAGTCAGAATTATTATTAATAATATTTTTTAAATATTTCCCAAATTATATTTAACAGAGCAAGGAATTTTTCACAGTATATCTGATAATATTTTTTATTCTGGAGAAAGTTTTATTTTTTTTATTTCGGCTAGAATAAAAGCAGTTTTTTATTTAAAAAAAAAAAAAACATTTTAAGGACAAAATTATTAGCCCCTTTAAGCTTTAAGGTATAAGCTAGAAGTGTCCTATAAAATATCTAGTAAAATATTATGTACTGTCATCAAGGCAAAGCTAAAATAAATCAGTTATTAGAAATGAGTTATTAAAACTATTATGTTTAGAAATGTGCTGAAAAAATCTGCTCTCCATTAAACTGAAATTGGGGAAAAAAAATAAACGGGGGGGCTAATAATTCGGGAGTTCCATTTGAGTTTTTTTGTGAGGCTGCCCCCTTAATACATTGTGTAACATGAATCATTGCAGACAGGAAAAAAGCTTACTAAACATATACCTAAAAAAGTTTCTATTATATGCAGAAGCACGACTAGCTCAAGGGCAGAGAAAAAATAACTGTTCTGAGCGACTTGTTCATTTTTACTGTTGAGTCATCGCGGTGACTCAATGCACTCTTCTACACTTCTGCTATTTGTTATGTATTGTATGTGTTCCACAATGCTTCACCTGTCCCTGTAATGAAAACTAGTGCTCGTGTTGCATGTTTGAGCGTCTGGTTTCACATACTTGGATGTTTGGGCTCCACTGCGACTCTGACGATGGCCGTGGCCTCGAAGTTGAGTGGTGTGAAAGGTGGACAGGCTGGAGATGTGGAGATGGTGGCTGATTTCAGGATGAAGTCCTCTAGTCCACCAATACCTGGAGAAACACAAACAACATTATAAACAACATTAATATACTTCAGCCAAAAGAGACATTGTAGCACTCCATGATACGCTGTAAAAACACATTCCTTCATGCTGTCCCATCACAAATCAATTAAGTTAACCTAATCATTTTAACAGATATAAGTGGATTGAACATAAAACACTAAAGTGGTTCCCAAAAAAACTTTAAGAACTGTGTTGTTTCAACTCATTTTAAATAAGTAGTTTGATAAGCAGTTTGAAAAAGTCATTTTTTTCAGAGTAAGGCTTTACAAAGTGAAGTTTCACAAACTAATTTCGAGAGGAGCACATAATATGATTTAGAGGTGTGAACACACATTGGTCTCACGGTTTGGTTCGGTTTGCGATTATCATGCTATCGATTCGGTTCAATTCGATATCTCGGTGCATCGACGATGCTTTCCATACACAGTTTTATATTTTCTTCACAGCACAGCAATTCTTGTATTAAAATGTAGAAATATATTTATATATTATTTGTAATATAATTTTGTCATTTAATACAAACAGTCAGATATATAAACTGCACCTTTAAACAACACAAGCGTTTATAGCAAATAATATAAACAAATATAAATATCCCGCTCGCTTTCTGAGCCCTGTCTACCAAGTTCTTTCTTACACCCCTTTGATTGGTCACGAGCTCAACAGAAAGGGCTGCGATTGGCTCTTACGCACTGGCGCTCTTCACAGATGAGTGACACTGATAAACAGCAGCGGCGATCACAGCTATAAAGTTTGAAGCTGACGGAAACACTTTACTTGAAGGGGTGTTCATAAGACTGTCATGACACCTTTATAGTCATGTAATGAATGCAAATGAGCTCATCAGCTGATCCATGATAGACATGGTGGAGAAAACTCTGCAGACACGAGCCAGAAGTATCGCTGTAACAGTTGAGAGGAGAGGAAAAGTCACGCCAGCAGGTCAAATGGGCCACAGTGAGAGAGAGAGAAATGGAGTTTACTTTCATTCTCTTAATCACCGTGAAATAGGGGCTTCTGCTGTAAGTGTCAGTGAAAGACTGTCCAGCAAACTGTGACGACCCCAAGATTCGAGTTTGGATGTGGCAGATCCTGATTGGGCGCCTTGTTGTTCAGCAATTGGTTTAATTTATATAAATACGAGTGATGTGCTAGCTTCTGGAGGTCGGTGTGGCTGTTTGGCCGTTCTCGTGTCAGGACCATCTCTATTTCTGCAGCCTTATGGTTTTGTTTGGCATTATTTATGTGTGTAGTTAAAGTTAGTTGTATTTCTTTATTATTCCCTAGACCAGGGGTTTTCAAACTGTGGGGCGCGCCCCACCAGGGGGGCGCCAGCACCCATTAAGGGGGGCGCGAGAATTTGAGGCGTGCACGCGAGTAAATTATGATGACGATATTTATGCATTCACTAGAGTGAATCGGATTAAAGTTAGTTTCACATCTAACTATCAGGCACCTGTAGAGTTTATGCGTTCCAGTAAAATATATGCAAATAAAATGGAGCGGGTGCTTTTTAACAGTGAATAAAAGTCATACCAGTGAGCGTCTAACAAAAAAAGTGCCCTTCTGAATCAAATCAGCAGGATGCCCTTCTGGATTTTTCACTTACTTTGAAGACATATGACATGAAGACATACAGACTACCTTTACATGGACATCAGTAATAGTTATTTGCCTTAATCTGAAGAAGACAATAATATGATTAAGGTGTTACGTGAAGTGCTTTTTGAATGTTGTGTCACCAGGCTATCCACGTTTCCTGCAGAGTCTCATGTCATTTCGGGGGTTTCATCTTTAATTTTTCAACTTTAACTGCAGTTCGGCACTTTTATCATGAATATTTCAACGATGCCCCCATGACAAACTGGGTTATTAGACGCGAATATTTAGTAAGGAATGGTGGAAGATGTTTTAATGGGATTTGATAGCGCACGACAAATAGAAAGAAAAAAACTTCCGCATTTCGTGGTCAGTGTTGCCAGATGTAGCTGACTGATTCCAGCCCAAAAGCTGTCCAAAACCCGCCAAAATGCTAATTTAAAACCGCACAATCTGGCAACATTGTTCATGATCTGTGTGGCTTTACGAAGCAGCATTTTCTGTACACCAAAAGCAAGTAGACTATGGCTCACGCTTATTGACAGTGGAAGATGATTTATGGTTAGTCGAGTCAGTAACCCAACCACGGAAAAAGGCTCAGCCTTTTCAAGGGGGGGGGGGGGGTGCACTTTTGTTGTTTGAGCTCTTTTATGTTGCGACTCTAACGAGGGGGTCGTAACACAAACACACACGCAATGAAATTGTGCACAGTTTCTGTGTTTTTAAGTAGTCGGAGCGTTGTAAACACTCGCGCTCGCCTCCCTCGCCATAGTAAGCTACGGCGACATAGCGCATATGTGATAAATGACGTCAGTACATAATAACAGGTTATGATTATTACTGAACCGATACCGAATTGTCCACGTCTGCATCGCGGTGCACTGAAGAAGCATTTAATTTTGACACCCCTAATATGATTGATCGCAGCTGGTTTCTCATCTATAATCATTAGTTAGCTAATCAGATTAATCCAAACTCACTATACGTAACCTGCCTAAAACTACTTTCTTATTTTAATTTTTTCCAGTAAACACCCCCATCCACCCCATCTCCCCCTTTCCTCCTTTACCAGGGGGAGCTGTCGAGAACTACCTAATCTCGTACCCCCCTTACATGTTCATTGACCAGGCGGGAGCCCTGGGCTCAATTATCTCAGAGCTCAGGGTTCTCTCCCGGGACAGCATGCCAAACCTGCTATTATTATCAAGCAATATCTAAATGCGAACTCTTGAAATACATAGTTTCAGCATCAATATTGCAATGGGTGAATCTGCAATAGTCACATCTCAGAAATTGCACTGTAAAAAATGCTGGCTTCCACAAAATTCATTCATGCTGTCCCAACAGAAATTGATTAAGCAAACCTAACAATTTTAAGTGAATTGAACACAAAACAATTACGTTTTCCCAAAAAAACATCAATAATTGTGTTGTTTTAGCCCATTTTAAATAAGTAGTTTGCAAGCAGCAAAGCTATTTTTATGAGTATGCATTGTGAAGTTGGGATTATAATTAATCACAAAACACAGCTTAGACTAGGGTTGTCACGATACTGGAAATCGGTACCAATCGATACAAAATTTTTTAAAACGTCCATTACCCGCTAACATTTGAGCGCATACTTAAACAGCAGTGATTTGCCATTGTGTTCACGTGCTCCACAGAAATGACTGTGATTGGCCGTGAAGGTCATCAGTTCACCAAACTCACCGCTGTTTACTGAGTGTAACCACAGTACAGGGACACTGGAGCCACGTCGATCAGCTGTTCGTCTACAAGTTAACATACAAGTGATCCGCTGATGAATTGCAGCTTTAAAATGCTCCAGTGTCCCTGTATCTGTTGAGCTGTTAAGCACGTGAACACAATGGCAAATCAGCGCTGTTTAAGAACGTGCTTAACAGCGCTCAAATGTTAGTGGGAAATGGACGTTTTTAAAATTTCAGTATTGATTGGTATTAAATTCCAGTATCGTGACAACCCTAGTACAGACCATGTGATTTGTGGGGTCATCGACCATTTTAATTATTATATTTTTTCATTTATGATGCGTTTATGAAACCTGTGACAATAAGAATTTTCAGATTTACAGCAAGAAGTTATAAAGTCTCAAGCTTTAATCAAGATGGAAACACTTTACTGGAAAGGTTGTGTTCATAAGACTGTCATGACACCTTTATAATCATGTAATGAATGCAAATGAGATTTTATGCATGCTCATGACAATTGTTATAAAGTGTCATTAGCTCAGTTAAGTCATTTAAAATGCCATAACTGTTAAACATGATCAGGAAAATATTACACAAGTATAATTCCTCATGACAATCATGTCTATGATAGATTTATGACAAGTTTTTTTGTCTTGGCAATGTCAAGTTGTCATGACAAAGAAAAAAAAAATAGGTTGGGATGTATTTGTTTAGATGTCAAGTTGGCATAACAAACTATGTCATCTTTCATTGAAATTGTAATTCATTCTTATTCTTTAGGTGGACAATCGATCAATCCATCCAAGTTAATTCACTGAAAAAAAAGTTTGTTTTGGTAATATTCAATCAAAGTCTGAGCATTTGCTTCTGCGTTTGGAGTGTCGATCCTTCTCTGATGATGTCAGTTTGACGCTTCAGCCACAATATTATTAACCATGCCCCTTTTACTGTTAGTCTCCTATGAGGGAATGATGTGCAAAAAGAAAGCCCCACCCCCTACTCAATATTCCATTTCAGTTGGAGGTACATCAACATACTGAAATAAAAGTCTGAGTAACTTCTGGTTCATGTTGAGTGTAAACATTATTATTTATACAAAGGTAGCCTGTTATGATGAAGCCCCCTGTGTTTAGTGGGAGGTTGTCTGAGTAAGAGTGGAAGACTGTGTTTGTGTTTTGTGTTTGATGATAAGAATGAAAAAAGAACAACACACTTTTGAGAACTTTGAAATTTGCAACAACAGACATTATTATAGGGCTGTGAGGGAGGTGGAAGAACCCTGAAACCTGGCCTATGGAAACATCCCAAAACAGTTTATTTAGTGAATTATTTATTCACTAAATAAACTGAATATCATTTATTGTGATTAATTACATAAAATTACAATTACATTAAATAGTTTGTATTTGCATAATGTATGTGTACTCACTCTGTATAAAAAATATTGTGTGTGTGTATATATATATATATATATATATATATATATATATATATATATATATATATATATATATATATATATATATATATATATATATAAAATGTAAAAATGAAAAAAAAAAAAAACTACAAATAATACAAAATACAAAACTATAACTATTTACATGTATATTTTTCTCTAATTTGTTTTCGATAAAAATATTTGATTTATAAATATAAATAAACACTTTCTCAAATATATATACATGTCTGTGTTAAGTATTATGTATATATACAAAATAAAATGCACAGTACAAAGTCAGACACACATGCTTTTATTTTGGATGTGATTAATCGTGATTAATATTTGACAGCACTAGTAATTATACTTATTGATCATGTGATATATATATATGTAGAATGAAATGTGTAGAATGTCCAGCCATCTGTTAGTGACCACAGCAGGACTTCTGAATGGCTGAATAAAAACAAAGAGAAGATTCTGAAGTGGCCTAGTCAAAGTCCTGACCTAAATCCAATTGATATGCTGACATTAAAAAGGCAGGTCATGGTCGAAAACCCTCCAATGTGCCGAATTACAACAATTCTGCAAAGATTAGTGGACCAAAATTCCACCACAGTACTGTAACAAACTGCTTTTTCATACAGTTTTGTATTTGGTTTTCCCTTAATAATAAAAACCTAGATAATCAATCAATCAATCAATCAATCAATCAATCTATCTATCTATCTATCTATCTATCTATCTATCTATCTATCTATCTATCTATCTATCTATCTATCTATCTATCTATCTATCTATCTATCTATCTATCTATCTATCTATCTATCTATCTATCTATCTATCTATCTATCTATCTATCTACCTACCTACCAACCAACCAACCAACCAACCAACCAACCAACCAACCAACCAATCTTTCTATCTATCTATCTATCTATCTATCTATCTATCTATCTATCTATCTATCTATCTATCTATCTATCTATCTATCTATCTATCTATCTATCTATCTATCTATCTATCTATCTATCTATCTATCTATCTATCTATCTATGTCTATCTATCTATCTATCTATCTACAAAAAACACAAGTTGTGTACATTGAAAAAAAAAAAAAAATATATATATATAAAGCATTCCCATGGCTCAGCAGGTTGACCGTTTCTCTCTGCCCTCATGACCCACTCAGCGAAATCACATCTGACCCAAGAGTGTTTCTACCAGGAGAGTCAAGAGGTTGGTTTGTTCAGTCAATGAAGTCAAGAGCTTCTGTCACAGCCTGGCCTTATTAACAGCCCATTCCAGACGTGTCCATGAGCAAACACCTGGAGGCTGTAAAGACGCTAATAAAAACGGCTTAACTGTATTCAGAGCGCTGCGTTTATAAAGACTTCAGTCTGATGCTGATCTCCCACAGGATCAGCATTTGTGATGTCAGAGCATGACTTCATCAATCCACTCATGGACATGTCAGAAAATTGAATATAAAAAAATAAACTATGCAGAGAAGCATTGATCAACTTGAAATCTGAAGTTGATGTGTGCTTGTTTTTTTGCTTCAAACATGCAATGTGCAGCTGGATGCAGAATTCCCACACAATATAAACTAATTTTAAAAAACAAAAACTTAACATTGTATATGCGAGTGACAACACATTTCGTTTTCTTTTCAACTTAATTGTGATGAAAATTTTTCCAAATTTTACCTCTTTCTTTTTTCTCCCAACAAACTCTAGCTGGCCGAATATCATTCCCTAGATTTCTCAGCAAGTCTGTTTGTTGTTGCCTTCTAAGGCCTCGTTTACACTAGTACGTTTTAGTTTTAAAACGGCGTTTTAGAATGAAAACGATCTGCGTCGACACTAGCGTTTCACCCAGCGTTTCTGAACAGCTCTCCGTCTACACTAAAACGGTGAAAACGCACATCACGTGACCACACACACACACACACACACACACTCTGGCATGCACTGCAGCGTGCTTTGAGCACATACCCATATGAGAGCTGTGCACGTCGGACTGTTCATCAAGGATCTACCGCTAGATCTAATCTCACTATATTTGTTAAACGTGATATTTAATTAATCTTGTTGTCTATATGTAACTACATATTCCCCGACTTTGGTCTTTTGAATCTATTACTTGTTCTCAGGTAACGTGTTTTGGCTGAGAGCAAAGATAAGTTAGGTTAATATCTTAATTAATGTAGCCGAGGACACCGATTCTGCATATCTGACTGATTGCTTGCCTTTATTTTCTCTATTGTATAACCTTATTGTATGTTATACTTTTATAATGGCCATTATTGATCATTAAAATGGATATTCAGTGAAAGATGGTATGTTTCGTATTTTTTATGAAAATGAAAGGAGGCAGTAATGTTATAGGCTCCATTTTGTTAGAAATATGCATGAAGATGACGGTCAAGTTGTTAAGTCTGTTAAGTCTGTTAAGTTGTTAATATCAAAATGAAAATAGTCCTCACATCATGTTTTCATTTTATCGTTAAGATAGTGAAACAGCATAGCCAGGATAATGTGATTGACTTTATAAAGTACACACTCGGGAGTTTGTTTTCCATATCAAACTTGCAAAGTCTGAACTTACGAAGAGAGGATGTAAGACTGAACTGTTTGTAGGCTATACTTAATATTGAGGAAAAAGCCCTAATCAGACAGGCGAACGTCTGCAGCCACGCCTCCGTTTTCAGATGTCTCTGTTTTCCCCCATCCACACTGACACGGAGCAGCAGCATTTTAGAATGAAAACGGACTCTCCAGCATTTTCAAAACGCTCTGTTTTCGGGGCTCGAAAACTCCGGCGTAGTGTGGACGGATGGTGTAACTGTAGCAAAACTTAGGCGTTTTAAAACTAGAACGTATAGTGTAAATGGGGCCTAAATAATGCTGCACGTGTGATTAGAGGATGTAGCCTAAAATAATGTTTATTAATGAATTACAATGAATTTATTTCAGAATATAACATACCAGTAGGTTTCATCTTCATTATCCCGCTAATGTAGATGTTGGACTGAAGCAGCTAATATTCATTTACACAGATGAAGGGCAGAGGGTTGCTGAAGAACTACTTAGAGATTTCAGCTGCTGTCTGGGCTTTCACTGCCTTTCTACACCTTCCGTTCTTCATGTGTTCAATACTTTGTCTCTGTGTCATTTGATCTTATTACGCATAATTTAATTTGTAAACTAATTAGTTTAGATTTTTTATATATGGATTTCTTTGGATGTTACCAACATTCAGTGAAAATTTCAAGTCAACGGCACCTTTAGAAATATGTTTTCTAAGAAAAATGGTGACGTTCAATACTTATTTCCAGTGTTGGGGGTAACACATTATAAGTAACGCACGTTACGTAATAATATTACTTTTCCAAAATCAGTAAAGTAACGCATTACTTTTAAAAATAAGTAATATTATTTGAGTTACTTAAAAAAAAAAATTAAGCGAGTTACTTTTTACCTTGCTTAATTGGCTTTAAAAAACATATTGCGGAATAAAAATGACCTTAGTCAGGTTGAATCACACACTCAATGCTGCCAGGGGACCCACAGTCGACTCTCACTCATCATCATCATCATCATCATCATCATCATCAGGTCTCTTTTGTCACAGCAGATGAGTCAGTGTACTGTTCTAGTAACTGAATATCTAAGGAGTTAGAGGGAGTATCCGGTATGTTAGTACTTACTGAAGACGCAAAGCATTTCACGACAACTCCGTTCAATTTAATGAACTGGTTCAACCGGTTCACTTAGAAGATCCAGTTAAAACATATGATTCATTCGCGAATCGCCTGTCCTCACTACAAACAGTCAGAACGGCAGGCCGGAGACTTACATTTTTGCAATGGATTCTTGTTATTTTGAACTCATCGAAGAAAAGAAGTGGATTGTAAGTAAAACTCTTGACAACTGCGAGAAACACAACATCCAAAAAAAAAAAAAAAAAAAAACTGCATGCGAAGCACTACACCCGCACCCCACCTCCAGCTAAACAACAAATGATTGACATCAGTTCACCTTCTCCAGGTAAAACAATTAATTCGACTAAACTAATAAAATGGTTATTGCTTTTATTGTTGAGGAGATGCAGCCACTGTCTAACGTTACTGTAGAAGCGACTACGTTTTGTAATATAGTACGATTTTTTCTCTTTTGGGAAACGATTTACACATTTGTTAAGGCCACGTGAAGAAATGTATTCAATGTATTAAGCTCAAAGATTTATTCTAATTTGGGGATGTTTTTATCGTCTAACTGTTCATTTTCTTATTAAACATTTTAAAGGTTTAAAATCTGTTTTTGCCTTAAAATTTTTTTCTTGTTAGTGCTCTTAGGCTTTATTACAATCTTTATCTCAATGGACAGTGAATTTACTTAACTAATAACACAAAGCGTACAAAAGTAGCCAACATATTACATGCTTTCATTAATCTGTATATACAGCATTTATAGCTTTGGGTTCAGAAAGGTCTCAAAATATAATTTTATTCTACATTTTTTTTTAAAGGTAAATGAAGGTGTAGGTTATATAGGTGGCAGTTAATTTCAAAGCTTCTCTATAAAAATAGGTAAAAAAAAGTTCTGAAAGAAATCAAACCTTAGCCAGGTAAGGAAAAGTAACACAAAAGTAACTCAAAAGTAACATAACTCATTACTTTCCATAAAAAGTAACTAAGTAACGCAATTAGTTACATTTTGGGGGAGTAACTCAGTATTGTAATGCACTACTTTCAAAAGTAACTTTCCCTAACATTGCTTATTTCACCCAGCATATATAATCATAATTTTTAATGAAGAAAGCAACACTACCTTACTCTAGAGATTTTTAGTTTTTTACAAAAATAAACATCTATAGCACTGCTAGCTGAACTGAAGATGGAAAGGTTGTACAGCAAATGCAAAGCAAGATTCACGGTGGTTGAACAGCGAATGGCAGTGAGTGCATGTTTGTCCTGCTTTGACATTCTTTCTATAAGTGTTTGCATATGTCTGGATGCTGCACAGATGCCTCGAGGTGTGGGAAAATGATACTGTCTCTTTAGTATAAAACTAGTACAAGCAGAAAAACACGGTTTCCGATCAATATATGGGTAAAATGCGAATGAGGATTCTGATGGGTCATTCCACTGTTAAATGTATGTACTAATGTTGAATGCTTGATTCTTAAATCTTCTGGCTGATGGAGATGTGCAGTTATTTTCAGTTCAATTCAATTCATCTTTATTTTTTAGCACAATGTAGATTGTGTCAAAGCAGCTTAACATAGAAGTTCTAGTAAATTAAAACTGTGTCAGTGCAGTTTTCAGAGTTGAAGTTCAGTTTAGTTCGGTTCAGTGTGGTTTAATTTTTACTGTTGAAAGTACAAGAAACACTGAAGAGCAAATCCATTAATGCACAGCTAAAGTAGTTCCATAGGTTATACACTGTATATACCATGGGTGTGCATTCTTTTCTTATAATTCAATGGCCCATCGCCAGTTATTCCTCACACAATAAATGTTACATTGTATGTTTGACTGTTGTTCTACGCAACTGATTACTTGCATATATGTGCTTATTAGTGACACTCATAGCACATATAGAGTCCTCCTTGCATAATTTGTACATATTTCTTGAACAAAAATCGACCATACAAAAATAACCATACGAGAGTGAAATAAAATATGATTGTTGGATTTAAATATATATATATTTAAAAAAAGGAAATTATGGTCAAATGTTAAAAATAAACAAAAACATTTTATTAGTTACAATGTTTTTATACAGCATTAAAATGCAAAAAGTTACTAAAAATAAAATAAAGATAATTAGAAATGTAAAGAATATATAGAATATATAAATAAATATTTAGTTTCTTATAAATATAAGACAAAAATTGCATTGAAATAAAATGCACTTAAATTTAAAGCTAAAAAAAAAACGTAAAATGTTAGGCTTTTTTTAGGCAAGAATGTTTAGATTGCAACTATGCAGTTTATTTATAAGGATAGTGCCTATTTGAAATATTTATAATTTTGGAGATTCAGCACATCGGCGGCCTTCAGCCTGTCATACTGAGCAGAGCAAAAACAGTTGACGTTCCATCACAAGATGGCGAAAGAGACCACATAATAAGCCCTTAGAGGAGAAAAACTCTGTAAATTTCAAACTACAGCTGATCAAATCATTATAAAACAGGTTTTTTCTAAGTCAATACTCTCTATGTTGTATTGCTGTATTTTTACCATACTAATCTGGTAGTGTTTGCTTTGCCTTGGCTTTATTGGGGTTAATCATTGTGACCTCTCGATTGCAACAGAGAAATACTGGGAAATCTCTGTAGACTGATGGCATTTCATGCCGTTCAGCCTTATAATCTTAAAATGTGAGCAAAATCACCTGTTTTGTCATCACTTTAGACATTACGCTAGAGAATCATTCAAATACTAGCTCTAAAATGATGCTAGTACATGGGCAACGGCTTCTGCTGTTCTGACATGATTGGCGGAAGAAAGTAGTTCCTCATACAAAAGTATTTTTGAGACTCTGTGTTTGATTTTCTTTTTTATATACACGATTATGTCGTCGAATTGTTGTATAAACGCAATATCACACTCGTAGTGGTGCGATATGGCTGTATATCGTCACTGGTGGGGCACTAAGGTACTCGGCCTGCATCCTTGAGTCAATGCACACCTCTCACCAGTGCCGATATACAGCCATATCGCATTGCTAGGCAAATATTCACTATTTAATTCTAAAATAATAAAATCAGTCACTATTTGTCAACTCCACCGTGTGTAAGCATGCAAAAAGCACAAACTCAAAAGATTCGGAAATGAAGCACCATCAGTTTAAATTAAAACACTTTCTTATATCTACACAATGTCTGTTGTCAAAACAATTGTCTTGTCTAGATAATGACAGCAGGAATAGAGAAGGGTGAATGAGTCAGTTTTACTCTGTCCTTCCTCGAAACAAAAATACACCATACAAAAATGACCATACAAGACTAAAATAAAATATGAATATTGTTTTTTTAATAACTGTAAAAATGTTAAAAATAAACAAAAACAATGTATTAGTTACAATGTTTTTATACAGCACTAAAATGCAAAAATGCAACTGAAATAAAATAAAAATAATTAGAAATGTAAAGAAATTCCAAAAGCACTTTTTGACTTAAATTCAAATTAAAACAAACCGAAAAAAATTCCTAAATAATTGATTTCTTAAAAATATAAGACCAAAAAAAAGGAAATTTATTGAAATAAAACAACCTTAGATTTAAAGATTTAAAGCTAAAAAATAAAACTTAAAATGTTAAAAGTAAAAAGAAAATCTAGTTCTACATTAAAAATATTCACTATTATATATATTATATAAATTATATAAATTATATATATATATATATATATATATATATATATATATATATATATATAAATTATATATATATATATATATATATATATATATATATATATATATATATATATATATATATATATATATATATAATAGTGAATATTATATAACTTATTATATAAATAGGCAAATATTTACCATTTAATACTAAAAAATTCATTATTTTTCAACTCCACCATGTCTAATGGTGTGTTCACACTAGACGCAGATTAAGCATCAAGAGCGAGTGATTTAGTTGAGCGTTTGACGCACTTACCGCCCAAACTGCTTGAGATGGGAAATCTGAACTTCAGCAGACATTCGCACTGTGTTAAAGAATCAAGAGCTTGCTCTAGTAGGGGCATGATTATGACATAGTGCCTTTGTTGGTTTCCAGAGGGGAAATCCTGCTGCTGACACTGGACAACAGCTCGGCTCAGTCGGAAGCACTGCTGAAAGTCTCCATCATCCAGGTATAGTTTCTTGACGAGTTGAAGAACTCACAGACCTGGGTGCACCTCTTAAAAGATCTAGTGGACTCAGACACGGCGCCAAACAAATCTACGGTGTTTTTTAGCATTCCTAAAGCACATAAACAGAGCTATTCTCTCAATAAAATACATGTTAATCATTTAGTAATGAAGCTAGAGTCACCGGACAGACAGAAGCCCTGCCCATGATGCAAATCTGCATCTATTGTGAAGTGAATTTGATGCAATAATTAAGCGAATTTGACGCGCGAGTGAACTCAAAATGTCACGACTGGTGTGAACACAGCATGAGGATGATTGATTGATTTCTTATAAATGAAAGATGAAAAAAAATGAAATTCATTGAGATAAATTAAGCTTATATTTAAAGATTTAAAGCAAAAAAATTTAAATATTTAATTCAAAAATAATAAAATCAGTCACTATTTATCAACTCCACCATGTGTAAGCATGTAAAAAGCACAAACTCAAAATATTCGGAAATGAAGTGCTAACAATTTAAATCAAAACACTTTGTAATATATACACACTGTTGTCTTGTCTAGATAATGACAGCAGGAACAGAGAAGGCTGAATGATTTGAGTGGGGTTTACTCTGTCCCTCCTCCACAAACACTCTTTTAACCTGAGAGTCACTCGTTCATCACTGAAAGTCAAGCCACATGCAGCGGTCAGTCTAGACACAAGAGCTCTTTGTGCATGTGTGTGAGTTTGTGTGTGTGTGTGTGTGTGTGTGAGTGTGTGTGTGTGTGTGACTCTTTAATATGTCCAGCCGGGCCTGCGGCGCACTGCCATATTTATCCACAGCGCTGATGATTTCCTGCTCGTGTCGACCTCTCCCACATGCTCCTGCCTAAAAACACTGATACGAGACCAGTTTTACCCCCATTCAATGCAGCACGGACCTGACAGCATGACTGATCTCAGAGCAGCAGCCCAAAGACACATTCAGTCTCTCTAAAAACAAGCAAATCCTTCACTCATTGGCATCAGATGGTGTTTTAATGATGGCTGCATAAATCCATCCTGCTGTAAACTTTTCACCTCACACATGCTTCTGATTTCCACACCACAGAGACGTAGATACTGAGAGAAAAAACTGAGAAAATAAAGAAGAAACGTTTAAACGTGCATTTTCTGAAGAAAACACCAGTGCGACTGAGACATATTTAGACAAATAGACAGAAAACAGTAAGCTAAAATGATAGCTAACTATCACGACAGCAAACTATAGCGCCAAGCAGAACAATAACTAGAATGTTAGCTAGCTAGAACAGTGACAAGAACAAAAGCTAGCTAAAAAAGTACAGAGATCAATAGCTAGCAAGAACCGAGAACAATAGCTAGCAAAAACCGAGAACAACAGCTAGCAAAAAAAGTAATATCTAAACGTCCATTTTCTAAAGAAAACACCAGTGCGACTGAGACATATTTAGACAAATAGACAGAAAACAGTAAGCTAAAATGATAGCTAACTATCACGACAGCAAACTATAGCGCCAAGCAGAACAATAACTAGAATGTTAGCTAGCTAGAACAGTGACAAGAACAAAAGCTCGCTAAAAAAGTACAGAGATGAATAGCTAGCAAGAAGTGTAACTAAAATGGCTGAATCACAGTGAGCAATAACTACTGTAGGACAACAGCTGACTATAACAGTAACTAGAATGATAATTGAAGGAAAGCTAGCTAGAATGATAATTAGAATGTGAGCAAGGTAGGACATTAACAATAACAATAGCAATCAAAATCAGTAACTACTGTAGAAGGACAGCTAAAATGAAAAAACTGCTAGCTATAACATTAGCTAGAAGGATAGCTAGAAACCTATAAAGCTTTAAATAATCTAGCTCCCGTTTATCTAACTTCTGTCTCGCTACAATCCAACCCGTTCCTTAAGATCTAAAAACTCAGGGCTTCTGGTAGTACCTAGAATAGCAAAGTCGAGTAAAGGAGGTCGAGTCTTCTCATTTATGGCTCCTAAACTCTGGAATAGCCTTCCTGATAATGTCCGAGGCTCAGACACACTCTCGCAATTCAAAACTAGATTAAAGACCTATCTTTTCAGCAAAGCATACACTCAGTGCAGCACTTAGCGGGATGTTACATGAATGTGCCCCACGTAGGTTTTTGCATCTTGTTTATATACACTATTACAGCAGCTACGCTAACTATTCACTTTATTCTCTGGGGGTACTCATCCCGAGGCCCTCAGACTATGCAGCGCCACTGATTCGATCCAAGACCAGCGACGAGATGATCCCAAGGTTTTCATAACCCTGGACCAGGCCGTATCCTGAGCAGCTGCTGTGGTGGTCATGGAGGAGTGGAGAGCATGAGACTGATTCCTGTGACACTCCAGGGACAGACGAGTCTTCGCTGAGGTCCAGCATTCTCCAGCCTCCGGCGCCTAGACTGCAGCTCTGCACAAGACGTTTGGCCATAGGAGAATTGGTCGTGCCCAACTGAGCCTGGTTTATCTCTCTCTAGGTTTTTTAAATCTTCCCTTTCGCCAATTGGTGTAGTTTTTTCCTCGCCGCGGTCACCACTGGCTTGCATGGTTCGGGATCTGTAGAGCTGCGCATCGAAGGATTTGCTCTTGAGTGTTTGGACTCTCAGTAGTGAATATTAAACCACACTGAATTGAGCTAAACTGAACTGAACTAAACCCTGAAAACTGAACTGACACTATTTCAATTTACTATAATCTTCTATGTGAAGCTGCTTTGACACAATCTACATTGTAAAAGCGCTATAGAAATAAAGGCGAATTTAATTGAATTTAATAGAATGATAATTAGAAAGACAGTGAGCTAGAATGTTAATGACAACAATAGCTCGCAAGAACAGTAACTACTGTAAAAGAATAGCTAGAATGACTAGCTAAAACAATAACAAGAACAACAGCTAGCTGGAATAATAGCTAGAATAATACCTAGAATGATTGGAATGATAAACAATAGCTAGCTGGAACGATGGTAGAAAGACAGCTAGCTAGAAAATTAACTGGAACAAAAGCTATAATTATAGCTACAGATATAACTGATAGGAAGACAGTATGCTAGAATGATACCTAATGACTAGCTAAAACAATAACTAAAATGATAGCTAGCTAGAACATTTACTAGAACAATAGCTAGAATGGCAGATTAAAATATAACTAGAATGATATCAAGAATGACAACAATCTCGAACAAAAACTAGAAGGAATAGCTAGCTAGAAAGATAACTAGAAAGATAACGAGCTAGAAAAGAACTAGAACTAAAAGAACTATAATGATAGCAAGAACAATAACTAATGACATTGAGCAATAACAAGGATGATAGCTGGATTTAAAGTAACTAGAATGTTAACTACCTATAAACAAAAGCTAGCTAGAACAATAACAAAAAACAACTGCTAGCTAGAACATTAACTCGAACAATAGCTAGCTGGAATGATAACTAGACTGAAAGTGAGCTAGAACAATAACTTCAGTAGCTACACAGTAACCAATAGCTAGAATGATAGCTAGCTGGAATGATAGCTAAGAAGACAGCTAGCTGGATCATTAACTGGAACAAAAGCTAGAATTATAGCTTGCTAAAACAGAAACTAGTATGCTAGAATGCTAGGTATCTAGAACAATAACTAGAACAATAGCTAGCAAGAACTGTGACTAGAATGGTTGAATTACAGTGAGAAATAACTAAGACGATAGCTGGCTAATAACACTAACTATGATAACTAACTATAAATGCTACCACAACAAAAGCTAGTTAGAACAATATAAAAGAAACGGCTAGCTATAACATTAGCTAGAAGGATAGCTAGCTAAAATGATAATTAGAAAGACAGCGAGCTATGTTAATGACAACAATAGCTCGCAAGAACAGTAACTACTGTAGAAGAATAGCTAGAATGACTAGCTAAAACAATAACAAGAACAACAGCTAGCTGGAATAATAGCTAGAATAATACCTAGAATGACTGGAATTATAAACAATAGCTAGCTGGAATGAAAACAGCTAGCTAGAAAATTAACTGGAACAAAAGCTATACATATAGCTACAGATATAACTGATAGGAAGACAGTATGCTAGAATGACAACTGCTAGCTAGAACATTAACTCGAACAATATCTAGCTGGAATGATAACTAGACTGAAAGTGAGCTAGAACAATAACTCCAATAGCTAGCAGGAACAGTAACCAATAGCTAGAATGATAGCTAGCTGGAATGATAGCTAAGAAGACAGCTAGCTGGATCATTAACTGGAACAAAAGCTAGAATTATAGCTAGCTAGAACAGAAACTAGAATGATAGCTTTACCGACAGATTGCTTGAATAATAACTATAATGATAGTTAGCTAGAATCGTATCACAACAACTGAAACAACAGCAAGCTAAAAAAATGAGTACATTAGCAAGCAAGAACATTAACTACAATGATAGTGTGCTAGCTATCTTGAAAAGCAACTAGATAGCTAGGACGACAGTTATCTAGAATAATAACTTGCAGCTGGTAAAACAGTAACAACAATACCAGCAGTGAGCTAAAATTATAACTAGCTACAAATTTTTAAACCTCAATATTAAGAATGTCTTAGCGTATAAAGTTAATAAAGACCAGAACACAGGGTGCTGTCTGAGTTAAGTAGCTGGAGCTGAACTAATTGAAGAAAATTGTGAAGAGAGCAGGAGAATGGATGGATGGATGGATTTCAATAAAGTGCTTGCCTTTGCAAGAGACCAACTACGACTTGAAAGAAAAAAAATGCTAAATGTTCAGATTCTGAAACGGCTGTCGTCTGATAAGAGCTGAGGACAGCGCTCGACTGTAAAACAGAGACGCTCTTTCAACATGAAACATGAGCAGGTAATTACTCAAAGGTGACTGCGTCTCGAAGGCATTCCTCAACAAAAGCACTGAAACGGAGAGAGAGCACCGCTGAAACAACCTGGGAAGAGGAGAATTTCCCTTACGTACAGTAGGAGAACAGAGCGGCTGCAGGAATCTGGGCCACACATGGAAGAAATAGACACTTGTGAAAAAAATAGAAGGCAAATCTGAACT
>LR812525.1:15009217-15104217 GCA_903798195.1 Danio kyathit
AGGCGAGCCGCGAGTGCGAGTATTTACAACGCTCCAACTACGTAAAAACTCTGAAACTGTGCACAATTTTACTGCGTGTGTGTTTGCTGAACTCTGTTTCACTGACACTTACAGCAAAAGCCAATATTTCACGGCGATTAAGAGAATGAAAGTAATCTCCATTTCTCTCTCTCTGTTTCACTGTGGCCCATGAGTGCATCTGTGAAGAGCGACAGCGTGTAAGAGCCAATCGCAGCCCTTTCTATTGAGCGCGTGACCAATCAAAGGGGTGTAAGAAAGAACTTGGTAGACAAGGCAGAAAGCGAGCGGGATATTTATATTTGTTTATTTGCTGTAGACCATTTCAATGTGGTCATGTCATTGGCCCATGAACATTTCCTGCTTGACGTTAAACTATTTCCTAACTGTAACAAGAGGCAATTCAATCATAACTTGATTTTAAATCAGCCGTCATAACACTATTTATCAATATGTGGACCTTTTTGGATTCTCAGAAGCAATGGAAATTAAAAATGTAAAATACGTTAGGAGCATTGTTTTTGTTTACATCCCTCAAAATGGTCTATAAATGCTCGTGTTGTTTAAAGGTACAGTTTATATATCTGACTGTTTGTATTAAAGGACAAAATTGGTTTACAAATAGTATATAAATACATTTATAAATTTTAATACAAGAATTACTGTGCTGTGAAGAAAATCTAAAACTGTGTATGGAAAGAATCGTCAATGCACCGTGATGCACCGAGATATCGAATTGAACCGAATCGATGGCATGATAATCGTAACCGAACCGAACCGTGAGACCAGTGTAGGTTAACACCTCTAGTGTGCAAGCTGGAAAATGTATTTAGTCGCACATGTGTGATTTATTTATTTATTTTTAATAAGCATTATTGATGACTTAATTCACTCGGCCACGGTAAAACAACATGCTCTTCACACTAATTTATGGTATATTACGTTGGAAATCTATTGTGATGGTAGCACATGCTGACGCTATCAACAACGGCACATCTCTACTGGTTTATGTAATTTACGTCAAGCGGTCTAAGCAACGCAAGGCACTGAATGGCAGCGTGTCGTACAACGTGCGAGCTTCATAGAAAACGTTTACAATTCGGCCATGGATGGAATATCGTGGCACATCCAGTGTGATACCCAATTCAACACCAGCGCTTTCCACACAGACTTTACCTGGGCGGCCGAGAGGGGTCTGGATGCAGACCTGGTGCAGTGCAATCTGAGCTGCATCCAATGTTTTTTAATGCGCTCACCTAACCCCACCCGTCACAGTGACGTTACTCACTCCATTGAGTGCAATGTGTCTGACACTGCATCGCTGAGTGATGCAGTCTCAGCTTGCATCATAAAGGCTGCATCCAGATACTATTGGGACGGCCCGGTTCTGTGTTCGCGAGAAACTGAGAACACTCTGCCACAGACTCGCATGCTCTGCAGACCCACAGAGACACGCTGGACACAAAACTGCTCTTCTGACTTTGATAGTAGCTTTAAGAATAGCACAGGGACACTCAGAAAAGCCTTTTACTAAATAGACTGACCCAGCTCATTATTTTGGGTGACAACACATCCTCTTTTTCCCGGACATGTCTGAGATTCTGCTTTCGCTTTCGATATTAATTGTATTCGTTTTTGCATTACTTTATTCGCAAACTTTGGCTGCTGCGTCTCAATCTCTCAGCAGCACCAACACTACAGCAGAGAGAGAGAGAGCAGATTTTACCTGTCAGATGTGCACATGGATAGATTTCTTTTTCACACTGAAAAGAAACACTGTGTCATGTAAAAGGTGTTAAATGCTAAACGTTTTTTTATTTGTCTGTTAAATAAGAATAAGAAGTCAATAAAAAAATATTCTGTTGCTGAAGGCCATTAAAGTTTAATAGAAAAGATGGTGTTACTTTGGGGCAGAAGGAAACTTTAATTCATAGAGACATTCCCATATTCAGCTCTTCTTTAAAAAGCTCAGAAAGATAAAGTGCTCTGATAAACTGTGTCAGCTTTGCACATGGGTTTGTAGTTGTGTCTTTCTTTACATTGTTGTCCTTTTCCCATGTGGGAAGTAGAGTGGAATCAGTGGAAAATGTTATGCAAATAAATACATTTTGATAAATAAAATTATTCTTAAAAGTCACATTATTTTATGTGCTGTGGAGAACAGGTGAGTTTCGATCTATCTACTGCAAGTATATTTCGTAGTATATTAAAGATAATATGTACAATATATAGTATTATAAAATTAATAATGCTTTGTTTAGGAGCATTGGTACAGCGATAATCTTCTTATGATACAAACACAGATTAAATAGCTCTGGTCATGTGAATGTTTGCACTAACCATACTGCACATTTTTATTAACTTAACAATAACTTAATTATAACTCCCTATTTCTGCTGCCCAGTGTGAAAGACATTTTTCAGCTCGAAACTGGATTAAAAATTGAACAGGAAGCTGTCCAGGCATATTCACAACTGCAGACTTGATTCAGATCAGTTTAGAGAGGCCTTCATTAGAGTAATTTGATCCCAGTCCTGCTGTGGACCGCAAGCTAAACATCATACAGCTTAAATTATAAATAATTATTAAATACTATTTAAGCTGTTGTTACAGTAAAATAAAACATTTTGTACTTATTGTATTCAAATAACTGAAACTGCTTTGCTTTTACAGATCTCCTCGTGTACATTTATTAGGCAAAAAACACTATTTATTTTATACATTTTCACTGCGCTCCTAAATTTTTTTAATGTGCTCCTAAATTTTTCAACTTACAGTAGGAGCGCATGTGCTCCTCCTGAAAAAGTAAGCGTCAAGCCCTGCAAAGTGTGCCAAAAAAATATCCCCCACACCATTACACCACCAGCCTGAACCTTTGATACAAGGCAGAGGCAGGATGGATCATGTTGTTGATGCCAAATTCTGAACCTACCATCCGAATGTCGCAGCAGAAATTGAGACTCATCAGGCCAGGCAACGTTTTTCCAATCTTCTATTGTCCAATTTTGGTGAGTCTGTGTGAATTGTAGCTTCAGTTTCCTCTTCTTAGCCCATCCGCCTCAAGGTTGGACGTGTTGTGGTTCAGCGATGCTCTTAACCACTAGAGCAATTACTCTAGTAAACCTTAGGGTTGGGCAATGTTGACTAATTTAGCATCATACGATGTCTAATGTGAAACATCGCGATGGACGATGGCATCGTCTTCATAGGCGGAGGTGAATAAATTATTTATGAATAATTAATTAATTCATAACTATTTAATTATTTGTAGCCTACCGTTTCAACTACCTGGTCTTTCTTTTACCCATAACCAAATCATAAATAAATAAAGATAAGTTACACACAAATTACCACCTGTCAAGCACTTTTTTCGCGGGACTCTGGCATGAGTAGGCAGAGTGATCCGTGTCATTTGTTTGGTGCGGTGGATGGCGGAGGGGTGTCGCTGACGAAAGTGAGCGGCACGGGGGTCCCGCGGACGTAAGTGAGCGGCGTGGAGGTCCCGCGGACGAAAGTGAGCGGCGCTGGGGTGTCGCGGACAAAAGTGAGCAGCGCGCGGGTTGCTCGCGGACAAAAGTGAGCGGCGTGCGGGTTGCTCGCGGACAAAAGTGAGCGGCGCTGAGGTGTCGCGGACGAAAGTGAAGAGGGTTGGGGAGTCGCGGAACAAAGTGAAAATGAACAGTGGACAGGGGAGGAGGGCAGTTGAGGAGGGAGATCGGTAAAATGAGGTGCCGTATCCGGCGTGTTCCGGCACAAATTAAGCCCTGGATAGAGACAAGATTAATTAAATATCATGTTTAACAACTATAGTGAGACGCAATTCACTATCATCCTTGATAAACTGTCCGACGTAAACTGTTCTCTGGAGCTCAGACGAGCGCATGACAGTGTGTGTGTGTGTGGTCACGTGATGTGCGTTTTCAGTGGGCGAAGGGCTGTTCAGAAATGCTAGATGAAACGTCAGTGTGGACGTGGGTCATTTTCGTTCTAAAATGCCATTTTAAAAGTAAGCTGTATTAGTGTAAACGGGGCCTGAGTGTGTATTTTTCACGAATGGGTTTGCGACGGGGGCGGGGCGATGGATCGCGATGCTGGCTCAGCATCGTGATGTCTATCGGCCATCGGCGATGGACGATGGCATTGTCTATCGGCCCAACCCTAGTAAACCTAGAGTAATTGAATACTCTACCTTGATTTTGATTATTTAATGATAATTTGATTTTCATTTAATTATATATTTTACTTAAAAAATAAATAAAAATGTGGATGATACATAAGCATTTGAATCATCACTGTTCCCAACCAACACCACCTGGCAACAAACAATATGTTTTACATGCAGCATGTTAATACGCACCATATGTGGACTTGCGCTCTCTTTTTTCCATATACAGTACGAGACAAATCATAAGTTTATGGTGATTCAGATTGTGGCGCTTATATGAACAATGTGGTTATAGCTCTGTCAGTAAAACTCTCAAGCGCTCAGTCTGTCAATTCCTTTTGAAAGTCAATGAATTTACTAGTGATGTGCAGATCGATACTAAAATATCGATATCTCCGATACCAGCTTTGTATGTTCTAGAATCGATTATCTTATCAAAATATCGATATTTCAATCATTTGGAGCAAATATGTAGTTTATTGGAAATAGAAATACAGTGGAAAGTAACCACAATTACCCTAGTTTATCTGAATATGCCAACTTAGTCGGAACT
Source organism: Danio kyathit (assembly GCA_903798195.1). Classification (NCBI taxonomy): domain Eukaryota; kingdom Metazoa; phylum Chordata; class Actinopteri; order Cypriniformes; family Danionidae; genus Danio; species Danio kyathit. Next base: position 15,013,954 of record LR812525.1, read on the forward strand.
ACTTGTTCTTCCGCCTGCAAAGTCATGTGCGTAATATGGCACAATACAACTGCAGTCAGATCACGCTAGCTAGCCAGTAGCCACTCAGTCTGCTGGCACATGTGTTTTAGTCACGCTGTCATTGAATATGGGTGATCGCAAGCAGAGTTAAGTGGGGAGCTACTTCACTTCCATAAACTCAAACGGTGCAGTTTGTGACACGTGTAACAAAACAGTGAGGTACTGTGGTAATACCACAAACCTAATCAAACATCTACATGGAAATCGCAAGACAGAATATGACAACGTCACGACTAGGCGGTCAGAAGAGGAGGAAAGGAGAGGCACAGGTGCTGCTAGGGCGAGACAGACATTGAATTCAGAGTCCTTAGGTGCAGCAGGCAGGCACTATCCAGGTACAGAGGGAGAAAATATGGCGATTTGGCTGTATTTTGGGGGCTTGGATTTTTTTGTGACATTGATAAAACAACGAAAAAAGGTTCAAAACGCTTTCATGGGAACAGGATTAACTTGTCACTAAACGTAGAGGTGTGAATGTTTTTTTAAGATGTTCAGGCAGGCGTTTTAAGATATACATGCTCAGATGCTGTCAATAAATATGTAAGTTGGCTTTTTTGTATGATAATTCTTCATCTATAAACAATAAACAAGAATAACCCGTAATATGTCTCGTATTCAGTACGAAGTGGCACTTTTAAGGACACTACTTTCTACTTTTAATTTTCCAAACAGTCATTTTTGGGCAAAGTATCGGTATCGGATCGTTATCGTCGATACTCGCCTTCATTTTACTTGGTATCGGATCGGATAGGAAATCAGTGGTATCGCACATCACTAGAATTTACAACACTCACGGTATCCAGATTAGTGAAAATTGAATGTAATATTTTTAACAAGCCAAACACATCAGTGTTTGGGTAAAGTATTTATGTTTATGAAACAAATCTCTCTCTATAAAAGAAGTATTACAAACATTTTTCCCCAAAAAAATCTCCAGTATGCTTTATAATTACCCTCAAAATCAAACTGCCTAGCGCCTAGCTTGCAGGGGGCTGTAATATAAATATGTTAAGTTTTAAGATTACAAGCTAGTAAGCTCTTAAACAATGACAAAATTTGCATTTAGTAAATAAAATCAAATGTAACATACAGCCTCTCAATTCCACCTAATGTGGATGAAAGATTTTCATGACATCACTGTGCAGCTTCTCAGCAGATCTTCCAACCAATCAAATGCCCTATAGAATTTGAAAAGTCCTGCCCCTAGAAGATGCCACTGAAATGGGTCACTTCATTCATTTTCCTCCGGCTTAGTCCCTTGCTTATTATGGGTCGCCACAGCGGAATGAACCACCAACTATTCCAGCATATGTTTTATGCAGCGGATGCCCTACCAACGGCAACCCAGTACTGGGAAACACCCATAAAACATCACATTCACACACACACTCATACACTACAGCCAATTTAGTTTATTCAATTCACCTGTACCGCATGTCTTTGGACTGGGGAAAGAAGGAGCACTAGGAGGAAACCCATGCCAACAAGGGGAGAACATGCAAACTCCACACAGAAATAGCAACTGGCCCAGTCAGGACTCAAACCAGCTACCTTTTTGCTGTGAGGCGACAGTGCTAACCACTGAGCCCTGTGCTGTGCTGCCCGAAATGGGTCACTTATTCACATTAAAAGCTATTGGTATATTAAAAAAGGGGAGGGGCTACTGTTTTCATGCTTCATTTCACATTACGTCAACACACTGCAAAAAAAAAAAAATCCTCCTCTTTCTCACTCTGGCAACACCAATTGTTTTTTTTTTTTTAAGTGATGTTAGAGCTGAACGCTGGCTGGCTCTGACAGCTGTGCATGAATCACAGGTCTTTTCCTCAAACACACCCTTCCTTTAATTCCTCTTTGTTTTCCATTAAAAAAAGCTGGTAAAATTAGGATGCAGGTCGATGTCATCAGTAAGAGTTGGTGATTACCGTTTAGCTTCATTCTATGTTTAAAGCAATTTCGATTTTAGTGCCAAGTGCAGAGGTAAGAGATGACAGATTTCCACAAAGGACAGACAGATTTTGGCTGCAAAATGGGATTGTTTATATAATCAGTTTGTTTTGAAATCCCGGTCCAGACTGTCAGAACAGGGCTGCTTTAATCACCGCAGCTTGAAAAAAAAAAAAAAAGTTGACTAAACATATTCAGTCTCGCGGATACCCTGTTGAGGTATTAATTTGCTATTAATGAGGTATTTATTATCTTTTCTTTTTTCCAGGGTGATGTTATAAAAGATACTGTCATGACCACAGTAAACAGTAATTAGGACATAAAATCAACCATTTTTCATCTGCGTTTTAAGCATGCTCACTCAACAAGCAGCTGGATGTGTTTCTTAAAGGCAGAGTTCACCGAAAAATTACAATTATGTCATCATTTACTCAACATGAAGTCATTTCAAACATGTAGGAGATGCTTCTTTTGAAAATTGGATTACAAAAACCAAACAAATCTGGCTGATCTTTTTCTTAATGAAGTTCTAGGGTTGAAAATAACTACACACACACTGACACACACTGTACATTTTTGTAAAAACAAAACAAAAACTCAGATATATACTGTATTCTGTATGTAGACAAACTTGTAATGAGTTACTGATAACAATCTATATATATTAGAATACAATAAATGAATGCAATAATTAATCAATAACATATTTGGCCAGTTTTTCTAAGATTTTAAGAAATATAGATAATATAATGTAAAATAAAATTTATAATATGATTATTTATAGTATGTACATACAATAGCATTAATATATAAAAATAAATACATAAAAAAAATTATATGTGAGACATAGAGACAGCAATTTCAATCGAGCAAGTGTTTACCTTATCTGATACAGCACATAATCCCACATTCAAAATAATATATATATATATATATATATATATATATATATATATATATATATATATATATATATATATATATATATTAGGGGTGTAACGGTTCACAAAAATTATGGTTCGGCTCGATACAACACTCTTTGCTCTAGAACAAATAATCGACTATTCAGAGCAAAGATCACTCATTAGATATATATTTAAAACAGATGATATATCATATTAAACTATTATAGAGACACACATCAAAGCCAGTGGTAGATTCCAAAATAATTGTCTAAGTTAAGGCAGTTCTCGGTCTCTAAAAATAACTGAACCAGATTATACATATTTAAAGTCCTAAAAAGTCATTCTCAATTATGTGACATAACAACAGTATAATTTGTAAAAACAACCAAAAGAGACCCACAAGAACAATCATATACTGTACACCATCCCTCAGAAATAAATACTATAGCACGGTAATGTTATGATACTGAGGAGAACAGGGTTAGTTGCCACTTCCTTATTTCAATGAATATTTCTCAGCGTGGGTCTATTATTTTTGAAAGCAACTGACTGCATAAACACGCACCTTCAAGTCTTGACTACAAGAAAGCTATTGAAGAGCTCCTGCCAAGGAAAAACGAGATCCAACATAAAACCCACAGCTAAAGAAAACAGTCATGTGTGCATTTGAACTTTTGATTTTAAACCTTAACGTGACTGATATAGTGTCAATGGATTTCTTGCACGCACTGATCATTAGGCTTCATATGACCTCAATGTTTCATTGGGAGCCACGGATATTACATTTGTTTTACCTGTAGGCCTATATGTTTAGGTTTTTTTTGGGGGGACTATCAAAGTGCAAGTAGCCGCTGACTTGCATTTAATGAATCACCGCAGTTTCAACCAAAAATGCACTTTAATTTCCTCCCAAAGAAAAAAAAACCCTTTTGAATGAACTGAGGGGGAGAAAATTATTAGGGTTCATTTTTGGGTGAGCTATCCCTTTGAAAGGGAACAAATAAATAGCTAAAAAATAATAAAACCTCTGTGCTTCTTATTAAACCTTCTTATTAAATAATAAATAAATAAAAGTTTAAAAAAAAAATGTCCTCAGCCAAAACTGCTTAGTCTAGAACAAATACTAGACTATTCAGAGCAAAGATTCCTCGTTAGATATGCTCAAAACAAATGATACAGATGTGGCTACTGAGAATGCGCGAGTGAATGAATGCGATCACACACGGTGCTGCAGTACTGCGCGGCACAGCACAACATGGTCTAACACAAGAAAGACATGACTGGCAGGGGGCAGTTATGTATCTTAAATAACTGTCTAAAATTAAAGCATGTCGATAAAATAAGTTTCTGTTTCAAAGCGGCATTCTTTCTTGTGCTTTTTTTCCCTTCAGTACAGTTTTTAAATAATGTTTTAATAAGCCTAGGTGATCAACTGTGTATTTTATAGCCTATTTATTTAGACAGCTGTGTGACTGTTAGCCTATTTTAAACTACGGAGCTCTGAACATATCGAATTACAAATTCGCTTCCACGACCACATCCTTGTTTTAATTAATGTTATATTTTAATAATTAATTATGAAATAGAATAATTTGGTTCTCGATTAGTCCTACTAAAACTATGACACAGAATTAACTTACAAATTAATTCATGGCATTTTAGCCTGAACAAAAGAACACATAAAAAATTCAAATCAAATAGATTCTCAAATTTATTTTTAATTGATGTCATAATATGTAGCTTAAAGAACTATTCTAAATTTGTGCCCGTGATTTTGTCTGCATGTCATCAGGAGTGTGTGTAAGGCTGGGGAAGGCTATGAAATGCGCCATTAAAAAAATCATACAGCATTTACAACCAACAAACCAACTTTCTTCCATTTGGAAAATTACAGTTGTAATAATAGTTCTTAAAAAAGATCCATTTTTAAAATAGCCTACAAGCAAATCCAATGGTTTACTTGATTTTTGCATGATAACTTCGCATCAAACTGAGGCATTCATTTTATTAACAATAAAACATCTATGCAAATTAATGCAATACTATATGTAAAAAACTAAATTATTATATACTATAGTAGCCTATAGCCTAAAATAAAAGTCAACATATTGGCTTGTTGTTTCTCATCCCGCGCAGCGCACGCATTGAACTACGAGTGACAGAGACAGAAAAATAAAGCACAGAAGCTCTAAGTTAAAATAATGACTTCTATTAAAAATGTTGACAGAGGTTTGTGATATTAAGAATCACAGCGGAGCATTAATTAAATGCACATTTTCCATGGAGCGATCAACTTGCTATTTTTATTTTATTTAACAAATGATAAATCCTATTAAACTACTATAGAAACACACATCAAAGGCAGTGGTAGATTCCAAAACAAGTGTCTAAGTTAAGGTAGTTTTCTGGCTCTGAAATAATTTAATAACAGATCATCAAACATGCTCTAAATGCTCCATCTTTAAATCTGATAGTTAAATTTGTTTTACCTGCCGGTCTATTTGTTTATTTATTTTTTTATATTTGACTTGCATCTAACGGATCACCACCGTTTCAGCTAAAATGCACTTTAATTTCCTCCTGAAGAAAAAAAAAAGTCACCTCTTGGATGAACTGGCTGTTTTGGGGGGTGAACTGCCCCTTTAAAACAGAACAAATAAATAAGATGTAAAAAAAAAAAAAAAGTTTTATTCGTTACAGCGCTATTTTAAAATCTGGTGTTTTTGTAGAGGTCATCCATCAGTGTGGTGATATGGGAGTGTCGTGATCAAGCAGAGATGAAGCTTAGACTCTTGTGGGTGATTTTGCAGACTCTGTGCCTCCACACACACACATGTACACACACGGCTGGTGCCAGTAGAAGACTGTGCCAGCGCTGGACTCATAAGCGGATAGTTTGGTGAAGTTGGCTCCAGGATGATGACTTTTTTTTTCTTTCTTCCTTAAATGCCTTAGCAGATTTTGTTAAAAAAAAAAAAAAAACTTGAATCTGGAGCAAATTCTCATCAGGCCATTTTCTTTTTTAAGTTTTCATGCTATAAAAACATACTTTATAAAGGTTTTTTTTCTTCTTTTTTTTAACTCCCAACTTGATTTCATTCTGTGAAAATTCATTCCGTTTGTTATTTAATTTGTTGTTACATATCTGTTTTCGTTATTGCTACTTAAAAATGTGAAAACCTAAATTTCTTATAGCTACATCAATTATTTAATTTATATATTTCTTAGTCTATTAATGCATTTTATATTTTAATTTGTTTATTAGCTTTTTCACTGAAAGTCCATACTGAATGGTTAGTGGACAAGGGTAGCCCTAACCCTAACCCTAATACCAACAAATACCTTAAAAGATAAAAAATAAAATCCATTTTCATTCGAATTTCATTGAGTTTAGTTAGTCATTTTCTTTGTCATTTTAAAACTTAGTTTACACACTTCCACTTCAGTTTTAAAAAATGTAATACTTGACCAACTTTATTAACCCGCTGCGGTCTGAGGTGATTTTGGGATGTTTTGACATGCCCTGACATTTGTGCTTATTTCAGCTACTTATTACATAGTATTGACCAACATGTATTTTATTCGTATTCAGCACAAACTGTGCTACATTAATATGTGAGAAATATTGATGTACATGCTTGCGTTTGTTTAGAAAAAAAAAAAAAAATGCGTGGTTAGTAGGTTTTGGAGATACTGAGAAACTAGACATGGTGTTGGTTTCATACTGATTACTTTATCAAACAATACGCTGCATTTAAAAGTAGACAAGTCAAGCTTTCTATAGATATATGTCTCATGTCTGTGTGTTTTGTTTTCATGGAGTTTCAGTGCATTTTAGTGATGCGTTTCTGAAAACAGTTCGCGGAGAGAGAAAAGAAAGAATGGTACGCATTCTTTCTTTTCTCTCTCCGCGACTGTTTATTTTCCTTATTTTGCAAAGCACACACTTTTGTTGTTATTGTGAGTGTACACAAAAAAAGTAGACACCTAATGCCTAGTTCACACTACAGGATTTTAAGCCTGATTTGAGCCCGATTTGAAAGTTAACGAGCTCGCCGACAGATCGGGCTGTGATCGGGGAAAAATCTGCGGGTGCACGGCGCTCGGCAGTCTTTATGTGTGAACTACTGAACAACGAGTCAAAGAGGCTCGCTGAAGCGTCGCCGACACCTCGCAGACGGAAATCCAATATTTAGCATGCTGAATATTCCAGAGCAGTCGGCCGACTCGACCCCTCGTGTGGTCAGATGTAGTGACGAGCTGCAGCCAATGAGAGAGCATATCAGCATGAGCTGAATAGCTGTGTGTTTAGGAGCTGAACAGAAACGTCTGTGATTGGCCAGAATGGGCATCCATGCACTCGCTTCATTCTGTGTTAACACGGACACGAGAGTAGACTGTATTAACAGTGGAACTAGAATTTTGTAGCTATTAGAATTACCATAATGGTCATTCTGACCTTTCTCACATCAGATTTACATTCAAAACTTCTATTGCGATATTAAATTAAGCTTTGAATGTCTGTCATCATATTTTATGACAGCATTACCCTAAAAATATTATCTTTTTTGGTAATACAGCCTATAAATATGTAGTTAAGATACTAGAAAATGCAAAGGTCTAAGCCTCGCTTTCATTTTCACTTTCAAACAGGAGCTATTTCGCGGCACAGAATATGCTGTTTTGAAATATATATCTGAAGTAAATTTATGTTTTTGCTATCAGAAAGTTTTGTTGATTTTAGCAGGAAGTTGCTAGGTAAAAAAATACACGCATATTTAAAGTCACAGCAAAAAGAAGCAGATATGCATGCAGTCGTTTTGACCAATATGGTAATTAAAGGTAGAAATGCTCAGTTCTTTACTGTTTTATAATTTAAAAGAAATAGCAATGTTAGAAAGACATACACAGATATTTAGAAAATGTCAGGGTGTTATAGATATGTTAGTTTTATTTCAAAGAGTTATAAAATTACAAAAATTAAAAACTCTCTGTGTATCTTTTCACTTGAACTTTGCAGATGAGTGATTGATCCGCTGATGCATCAGCTGACTGATGATGTTTTTAAATGCTCCCTTAAAAACTTGAAACGCTGTCAGTGATGTAATCAGCACACAAGCAGCCAATAGTGTTCAGCTTTTTCTGACGACTCCTCCCTCAAAATTTCATTGGCTGTGGTTTGGTAGCTTGACTGAAGACTGAAGTTGTTGTCAGATCATGTAGTGTGTGACCCCCCTCTTATGGATCATTTACGTAGTGTCGCGTAGTGTGAACACCCCAGTTAATAAAAGATACAAAATCAAGTCATGTAGTGTGAACTGCACAGCGATCTGCCAAAGCTTAAAATCCTGTAGTGTGAACTAGGCTTAACAGATTCGATTGATGTGTTGCTCTAATCTGTATGATCAAAACTGAAAGTGTAATTTTAGTGTTTTCGGCGTTATCAGGAAAAGACGCCTCAAATTGCATATACATGGTCTTCAACCCCTGGGGGTTAATGCAATTTCTATTTTAATTTGTTTATTTGCTTTTGCACAAAACATTCCATTCTGTCCAATCTGCATGGTTAGTGGACAGGTAAATACCTACAAATACCTTAAAGATTAAAAAAATATATATGAAAAACAAATTCCATTGTCATTCAGATTTAATTGAGTTTAGTTAGTCATTTTCTTTGTCATTTTAAAAATTAGCTTGCACACATTTAATTCAGTTTTACAAAATGTAAAACTTGACCAACTTTATTAATAAGTTAACATTTATTAAATTTCAAGTCACAAAACTGCTTTCAGGTTTACAGCTTCTTATGTGTTTTTTTTTTTTGTAATGCGTATCTTGGCTCTAGGGGTCAAACAACAAAAATAAGGTCAAGAATCTTGGGGTCATTCTGGAGTCAGATGTGAGTTTCAATAGTCATGTCAAAGCAGTAACTAAATCAGCATACTATCATCTCAAAAACATTGCAAGAATCAGATGCTTTGTTTCCAGTGAGGACTTAGAGAAACTTGTTCATGCTTTTATCAGCAGCAGGGCGGATTACTGTAACGGCCTCCTCACGGGCCTTCCCAAAAAGACAGTCAGACAGTTGCAGCTCATCCAGAACGCTGCGGCCAGGATTCTGACCAGAACCAGGAAATCAGAGCACATCACACCTGTCCTCAGGTCTTTACACTGGCTCCCAGTTACATTCAGAATAGATTTTAAACTACTATTACTTGTCTATAAATCACTAAATGGCCTAGGACCTCAATACATGACAGATTTGCACACTGAATACAAACCTAACAGATCACTCAGATCTTTAGGATCATATAAACTAGAAATTCCAAGAGTTCAGTCAAAGCAGGGTGAATCGGCCTTCTGCTACTACGCCCCTCGCTGCTGGAATCAGCTTCCAGAAATAATCAGATGTGCTCCAACATTAGGCACATTCAAATCCAGACTGAAAACACATCTGTTTAGCTGTGCCTTTACTGAATGAGCACTGTGCTACGTCCGACAGATCACACTATTATGTTTTTCTTTTCTTTTTCATACCTTTAAAACCTGTTTTAACATATTTTAATCTGCTTTTATGTGTTTTTAATCTTTTTTTTTAATTTCTTGTTTCTTTTATTCTTGTTTATGTAAAGCACTTTGAATTATCATTGTGTATGAAATGTGCTATATAAATAAACTTACCATCCCTATGTTGTTACTTTAAAAACCCCAGGGCACAGCATGTGTGAGAAAGCGGTCATTTTTGTTGTTGTTCAGCATTTCCCGAGCAACCAAAATCAAAACAGTCTTTTATTCTCCAGCACTTACCAAGCACCACTAATAACACCAGCTATTACAGTTAGTAGCTGTTAAAATCATGTTACCGCTCTTAACTCTTAAAAATCACTGCAAAGTCTCGAATAAAAGCATGTGAGCAGGTCCGTGTGTGAAAAGCATCATTGATCGCTCAATCACACAAGAGGATCATATGGAGTTGTGGAAAAGAGCTCTTTCTGGCTTGGATCTGAGCGGCACTGGAAAGTCCCCTCAGTGGAAAGTCCCTCTCCTAAACTTGACAGATTGTGGATGTGTAGGATCATGAGGGGCCGAGACAGACTTGCCCTTTGGCCAAGAAACACACACTGAATATTACATTACATTAGTCTCCTGTGGACACACACACATATGCACACACACTTTCTTCTCCCTAAAGATCCCCGCTAATTGTACCACAACAAATGAGAAACCGAGAAAAGGAGAAAAAAGAGAGAAGGGAAGATTTGAAGCAACATTTGGGAAACACTGGACACTGGGAGGCAATATCCTCACATATATATATTCTCAAATTTATCCGCAATGGCTCTGACAGGCAGCATGTGGCAGCAATATGTCCAGCGCCACCGCAGGAAACAGCCGTGTAGAGGAAGTGAGCCATTCTCAACAGTATGAACATTGTAAGAAGAGAGGTGAGGAGGTCGACCTTCAGGAAAAACATCCAAGCACAGAACCTCTAATTATTCTCTCGATAAAGTTTCTTGTATCAACGGTTCAGGCTGGTGGTGGTGGTGTAATGGTGTGGGAAATATTTTCTTGGTACACTTTGGGCCCATTAGTACCAATTGAGGATTGTGTCAACGCCACAGCCTACCTGAGTATTGTCCATCCCTTTATGACCACAACGTACCCATCTTCTAATGACTACTTCCAGCAGAATAACGCGCCATGTCATAAAGCGCGAATCATCTCAAACTGGTTTCTTGAACATGACAATGAGTTCACCGCAAGGTTATTATAGTTAACGAAAACGAACGAAAAAACGAAAACTAAAATTTAAAATAATTGTTGTTAACTGAAATAAAAATAAAAACGAGAGTTTTTAAAAAAAACTCGAACTAACTGAAACTGTATTGTGTACATACAAAACTAACTGAAACTAACTAAAATTATAGCAAAAACCTTCGTTTTCGTATTTGTAAATGTATTTAATACATAATCTTACTGTAAGCCGTTTAGAAGTAAATCTAGTTTGCGCTGCAGGTGTTTGACCCTTTCGCACCTCAGAGTCTGTAATCCTGCTGCCATTGGCCAGATCGAGTCGGTTCTCCTCCAGTCAGTCCTCGCTGTTGCTCCCGTGACAGAAACAACGAGTGGACATGACAGCAGCACGGTGACAGCATTACAGGCACTTAAAACTATTACTTTAACACATTTGTGCCCAATAATGGGTTTTATTTCTGTATCGCGATTGCGAACGAATCTTTTTAACCGGATCTTCTAAGTGAACTGGTTGAACTAGTTCACCAAAACGAACTGAATAATTTGAAATAATTCACGTCTCCAGTAAGCACTTATCCACAAACTACTTACTTTTTAACAAGCCTAATGCCCACCTCTGACTCGAAATAATCCAATATATACTCTCATTCAGTTATTAGAACAGTAACATTACACTGAGATCAAATTTGAGAAGCGGTGAACTGATAATACTGCGCATGTGTGATTCAGTAAACCAAACACAAACAGCACATGACAGCCTGCTGTGACTGAACTAAACTTGAACAACTGCAGCGCTGGGCTTAATGAGAGGATCTGGCGAAAACTGTAAGTTTATTTCATAACAGAAAATCGTATTGGGGTTTAAATAAGTGAATCATGCTTCAGTTGGGTTGCAAAACTTTACTGTAAGACATTTTTTCAGATCATGGTGATGTTTTAACTGACTGAAATTACTATTGCTGACTACATAATTTTGGTATGTTGAGTCCAAACATCCGCGTTAAATATCTGAACTTTCCATCACTACTGTGTATCTAACCTCACGAGCAGCCTTGCACACATATTGTACTGCTATCCTGTGGGCTGTTGTATTTGAATTTGAAGATGGGTATGGTATTGGTAGATGATAGTGTTCATGTATCCTCTAAATACAGGTTTCAAAAAATGTATGGCTGAGTTTTTGTTATACAACATTTATTCTATTGATTTTGAATCTTGCACCTAACAAATATCCTTATTTAGAAAAAAAAACTAAAACTAATACTGAAGCTAATACTGAGCTCAATCCAATAGAGCACCTTTGGGATGTGTTGGAACGGAAGATTCGCATCATGGATGTTCAGCGACAAATCTGCAGCAACTATGTGATGCTATCATGTCAATATGGACCAAAATCTCTGAGGAATATTTCCAGTACTTTGTTGAACAATTACTATGAAAGTCAATGGTTATGGTTATGGTTTTCAGCTGCCTACAAAGTCTCTTTATTTGCGCTCAACAGGAGAGAAAAAAAGCAAGTAAAAGATGAATGAATAATGATAAAATTTAAATTTTTGGGTAAACATTGATGCTCTCTGACTTTCACAGTGAAAATTTAAAATTTCACAGTGTGTGAAAAATATGCACTGGAAAAATTTTAAACTACTGTAGAGACACACATCAAAGCCAGTGGTAAATTCCGAAATACGTGTCTTAGTTAAGGTAGTTCTCTGTCTCTGAAATAACTGAAACATTATCAAACATGCTCTAAATCTTCAAAAATCATTAATTCATTCATTTTCAGAAGTATCATTTTCAGATACTTCCTCCAGCTCCTCCAGGGGCATCCCAAGGCCAGCCGGGAAACATAGTCCCTCTAGCGTGTCCTGGGTCTTCCCTGAGGCCTCTTCCTGGTGGGACATTCCCGGAACACCTCCCTAGGTTTTGTCCAGGAGGCATCTGAAACAAATGCTCAGGCCACCTCAGCTTGCTTCTCTCAATGTGGAGGAGCAGCGACTATACTCCGAGCTCCTCCCGGATGACAGAACTCCTCACCCTATCTATAAAACCTGATTTATACTTTATACTTATACTGAATATACTTATACTTTATACTTATACTGAAACGCATCACAGATCTCTGCTGACTGCACGCGCACCTCACGAAACGGCTGCAGGCTTTTATACTTAACGCGTTTGCTGTTGTGATATTCTTTAAAACGACAGGGGGTGGTCAAAAGTCACTCATCGTAAAATCAGATGGATAAACAGAGAAGTAGAAAGTTTCCGGAACTACGTCATATCGTTAATACCGTTCAAGATTTTTTACTAATTATTTTTATTAATTATTTTCATGATTATAAAGATTTTTATAACCATTTAAGATTTTTTAAATTCAAACTTTAATGCATCATTAGCTTTTGTTCATATCTCGGACAGTTCCACCATTTAAAGTTTATTAAAATATTAGGGGGGGTCACCAATCTCGTTCCTGGAGGTCCGGTGCCCTGCAGGGTTTAGCTCCAACTTGCCTCAACACACCTGCCTTGGTGTTTCAAGTATACCTAGTAAGACCTTGATTAGCTTGTTCAGGTGTGTTTGATTAGGGTTGGAGCAAAAATCTGCAGGACACCGGACCTCCAGGAACAAGTGTGGTGATCCCTGCAAGTATATTTTTTCATTACGTAAGAATTAAAGCAAAAAAAGTAGACTTACTAAAAATCTAAAAACTAAAGACTTTTTTATTTACCCAGTCAACAATTCACACATTACTGTCTGGCTAGTTTGTCCTCTACTGATATGCTAAAAAGGCAATAATTCTCCATGCACTCCGCCAGCCGAAATCATGTTGCGTGCACCCAAAGCGAACCTCTGCAAACACAGCAATGACGTCACATTCGCCGCGAGCACTCAAGCAAACTAGCGGACGCGTCGAGTATAAACCAGGCTTAAGGGTGCGCCTTGCCACCCTGTAAAGGAAACTCATTTCGGTCACTTGCATGCGAGATCTTGTCCCTTCAGTCATGACCTAAAGCTCATGACCATAGGTGAGATTAGGATTGTAAATTGTCCAGTAAAACAAGAGCCTTGCCTTTTGACTCAGCTTCTTCTATACACAACAGACCGGTATATCAACCGATCAATCTCACGTTCCATCCTTCCCTCATCGTGGACAAAACCCCAAGATACTTGAACTCCTCCACCTGAGGTAAGGACTTCCTCCAACCTGGAGATGGCAAGCCACCTTTTATTAGTGGAGCACCATCTTCCGGTGAAGCATCTTCAAAAATAAACCACATATTTCTCCTAAAAAGTACATTCTCAATCAAGTGACAACAACAGTATGTCACTGTTATATGTCACAAAAAACAACTCTGTTAAAATATCAGGAAGAAAAAAAAGTTTTGTGACCCTTTAAAGATACAAAGATGTCTCAGTTGACATAAGATCAAGGTAAATTTGATTTCTGATGTCATGACCTCTTTAAACTGTAGCAGCTGTAGAACAAAAGCTCATTTAAGAGCAGTGCGATGGAGGTGACTCACTGAACATTCAGCACCTGGAGGACTGTGTGTGTGTATATATATTCAGGGGGTCCAGATGAATGGATCTGCTTTATTTGGCCTCTGTGTGTGTGTGTGTGCGTGTGTGTGTGTCACATTCATGCTTGCTCAGCAGAACATCTAAATGCCCCCTAGACAGGAATGGTGTCATGAAGGCCTGCCGGAGTACAGACGGATGATTTCACTGCTCTGCTGAGCGTTTATCTCTTCTGCATATCCTGCTCTGCGGAGCTGTTTAGACAGTCTTTCAGGTGAATTACTGAAGGAGAGAAGCCCGACTGCTCTTCAGAAACATTACGGCTTCATCTTGATGTAGATTTACAGCACAGCTTTAAAGGTTTACGATGAACGTGCACTTTTTTTCTCCCTGGTTTGGTTCCTTCCTTTAAAGACCCCGATGGAATGGTTTGATGGCTTGTTTTTTCTTTCCAACGTTGACATACTTTCTATTGAAGCAGTAAGTTGAAGCCCGACTGGAATTTTTAAAAAAGCATTAGCTAATCAGAGTAACAAAAATAGAAATATTTTATGTGAAAAGTGTTATGAAATAATATAAAAAATATAATATATGATAGATTAAAAAAGTCTTGTCGTCAATCCCAGTTGTAAGAGCAACAAATAATAACTTGACTTCTAGTTGATCATTGAAAAGTGGCAGAAGGTCGATTTTTCTGATGAATCATCTGTTAAACTGCATCCCAATCATCACCAATACTGCTGAAGACCTATTGGAACCCGCATGGACCCAAGATTCTCACAGAAATCTGTCAATTTGGTGAAGGAAATATCATGGTTTAGGGTTACATTCAGTATGGGGGCGTGCGAGAGATCTGCAGAGTGGATGGAAACATCAACAGCCTGAGGCATCAAGACATTTGTAGGCTTGGGTATCGTTTGGGGTTATTTTAATACCGGTGCTAAATCGATACTTTTAAAACGGTGCCAAAACGGTGCCTGATCCGATACTTTTTAGCCACAAAATTATTTGATTAAAAAAATAAAAAATAATTTTAATCATTATAATTGAACAATATAAATATATATTTATAATAGGTTTAAAGTAAATACTAATTCATATTTTATATATTTAAATTGCATTAATATATTTCTGGCGATGCAGTGGCGCAGTAGGTAGTGCTGTCGCCTCACAGCAAGAATGTCGCTGGGTCGCAGGATCGAACCTCGGCTGGGCTGGGTCAGTTGGCGTTTCTGTGTGGAGTTTGTATGTTCTCCCTGCATTCGCGTGGGTTTCCTCCGGGTGCTCCGGTTTCCCCCACAGTCCAAAGACATGAATTGGGTAGGCTAAATTGTCCGTAGTGTATGTGTGTATGTGTGTGAAATAATATATTTCTTTTGATCATTTATTTGTTAGCATGAATGCAAGATTTGCATTAAGCTATTAACATTACATTAGCTTACTACTAACCTGTGGAAAGGCTGTCATCAAAATCAGGGAACACCTTTTTTCTGGGTTTGGGGCTTGTGACTACTTTTACATGGACATCAGTAATCTAATGATTTGCCTTAATCTGAATAAGACAATAATATGATTCAGGTGTTTACATGAGTTGCTTTTTGAATGTTACATTCATGATTCCCAGTTACATGTTTTAGCACATAGATCCATCAACGTCACTGCGTCACCAATGTTTCCTCCGCAGTTTGTGTCTGTGGTCCTTTAAGATAATCAAAAATCACTGTTTACATGGTAGACTCTTGATCAGAGTATTGTCTTAATCATATTAAAATCAGAGTATTGGTGTCCTTGTAAACATACTCACTAAAAAGTGCCAGATGATATCACAAGCTCTCAAAGACAGTCCATTCCTCACCTTTAAGTTGATTCATGAGCCCTCACATTTCATAAGTTTGACGTGTTTCCCCACTTACATGCAACTTTTGTAAAGTATCTGCTGCATGTCGGTGTCAGAATCCTTGCTTGTAAAATATAGCCATACTTTAGAATGCTTAGTTTAAGCAAATTAGATGAATGCGATCATGCGTTTTGATGAAGGGAGTCACTCACCGCATGCGCCGTACTGCACGCTTTGCTTTCTATAAGCAACAAGAACAAACGCCTGACATCGCAGACGGTGTCAGAATTCCTCAAAGCTGTTTAGAATTAAATATTTAGAGATTGTGTGACAACTTATGTGTGCCTTTGATGCTTCTTAAGGGCGTCACACATTGGATGCACCGCTCAGAGGCGCAAACCGGCACGCACATGACAGTTGAAAGTATCACACACTAGACACGCACAATCGCATGTTATTTAAAATGAAACTATTCAGTTGGCGTTCTGTTGCGCGGCAGAAATATGAACAGTGTCCTGAGTCGTGGTTGGGCACCGCGGACAGCCGCTGACTTGCGGCGCCGGTGTGTGTACCCTGATAGAAGCCTATAGAATTCTGAAATGCATGGGACTGCACGACGCCGAGCGGCGCTTCTGGTGTGCGACCTGCTTTACGTTCTTGTCACAGCACCAGTGGCATCGGAATTAGGGACTGAAACTCGTATGCTGATTCGGTCCAGTGCATACCGGTTACAAAGGTGCATTTCTGCTGCCCATTACATTACAAACCAAAGGAGAGGGCAAATTCTTCAGCAGGATAGCGCTCCTTCTCTTCAGCCTCCACATCAAAGTCCTGAAAGCAAAGAAGGTCAAGGTGCTCCAGGATTGGCCAGCCCAGTCACCAGACATGAACATTATTGAGCATGTCTGGGGTAAGATGAAGGAGGAGGCATTGAAGATGAATCCAAAGAATCTTGATGAACTCTGGGAGTCCTGCAAGAACGCTTTCTTTGCCATTCCAGATGACTTTATTAATAAGTTATTTGAGTCACTGCAGAGATGTATGGATGCAGTCCTCCAAGCTCATGGGAGTAAGACAATATTAATTCTTTTTCCACTGCACCATGACTTTATATTCTATCATGTACATTAATTCTGTTAAGTGACAAGGCTTTTGTCTAAGCAAAGTCAGAAAATCAGTTTGATTTTCTTTCTCTGAAAGCATTCGAGAGTTTCTTTGGCTGTGTTTTGGATCATTGTCTTGCTGAAATGTCCACTCTGGTTTCATCTTCATCATCCTGCTAATGTAGATGTTGGACTAAAGCAGCTGATATTAATTTTACACTGATGAAGGGCAGAGGGTTGCTGAAGAACTACTGAGAATTTTCAGCTGCTGTCTGGGCTTTCACTGCCTTTCTACACCTCCCTTTCTTCATGTGTTCAATACTTTTCAATACTACTTGCTGTATATTTACCAGGAAAAATCATTCACGTTCAATACTTATAATACATATTTTACTTGTATATACATTTTGTTCTTGACCTCTTGGACTGTTTATTGTTTGCCGCCTGTCTTGACCCTTATGCCTATATTTGGATTACACTTTGGATTATCTTTGTATGCATGTCTGCTTCTGTTTTGACCCTTGCCTGCCTGACAACTTTAATAAAACTGCATTTGGATCAAACCCCTGTCTTCACATCTCTTCTTCGCAACAGACTTTTTTGTAATACAAGAAGTTTCCAATTGACCCTTCGCTAAGCCCCGCCCTCCTTAGTTACTGTTGCTACGCCTGTCAAGCTTTCGTGCCTGCCATGTCTATTACAATGTGTATGCGCCAGTGTCAGACACTGCCAGGGATATTCTAGTCATTTTTGGCAAACAGGTGTGATATCCGAGAAAGCCAGACAAAAAAAGGACTGCAGTATGCATTGCAGGAGTATATTCACGACATAATAGGCAACTGATTAGAAAATAACTCAAAATTAGCCTAGCCGTCTCATAGGCTAACCATTCAACAGCTTAGTTCATGCACAGCAGGAGAGGTGACATTTAAAAACAATCTAATAATAACAATTAAATCGAGATTTCTCTTTTTTAGCCAAAAAGCTTGATATACTAATTGCTGTGCAATGAAATACAGCGTTACTAAGCGATGAGGAAACACGCATGGACAGTGCTTCTACATAATTCATTCATGGAAAGAACAGCCAGAAAGGGGAAACTGATGGATTTGTGTCGAATATTAGCATCATTGACCCATAACAATGTACAGTACCTATTACTGTCTGTATGTTTGTGTGCTCTTTATACCGTTTCTATTCTAATTTGCAGTTAAGTGGAAGAAATAAATAAATTGAAATACAAATCAAAGTATAAATAGCAGAAGTGATCAAATAGATTTTCCCTACCAGCAAATATTAATCCGACACCAAATCTAAAAGCACACACTAACCCAGTATAACATCGTCACCAATGACTAAATCTCCAAAAGACAGACAAAAACATGAGTGATGCTCTGACATGGGCACGAAGCTTATAAATTACTCAAAAACAGCTGCGGATGAAGCATATTCATCGCAAGTGCTCAGTTTGTGATCACATCTCAACGTTAATTTCAAATACTCGTAGCTTTAAACAGATGGAAATATGATCGCTATTAGTATGACTACTATGGCGAGGACTTAAACGGAGCAGTGCTCATAATATCGAGCGAAAAAAAAGAAAAAGACAGCGGTGAAACATAACCTGCTTTGTATTCTTGTAGGAAACACATTTAAGAACTGTGTGTGTGTGAGGTATTGCCGTCGGTCTATCACTGAATGTGTCAGGAATATCGAAAACAAAACCAACTTAACTCCTTTAGTGTACCTCACACAGCTTGATCCACGCTGGCATTTCTCCCCTAGGGTTTTAGGTTTTAAAAAGGGAAAAAATTCCACCACCCCGTCCAAACTTTTAGGATACCGGGTATCAGATTTGCACAATCCATATGCATAACGCTTTGGCCTGTTTCCCTTGCTCGAAAGCTTGACAGAGCTCCTGTGCGTAGCTACGGTTGTTAAGCCACGATTGGTGGATGGCGGTTTTTGGGTGTGGCTTAGCGAAGGGTCAATTAGCCTTTTTTAATTTCCCAAAGTAACTTTAAATACTTCACAGTAAAATCAGCCATATTGTTTGATTATACAAATCAACATAAGTCTTATCACACAGAGTGCTGATCGAGTAAATTACAAATATTCTCTTTAGCTTGAAAATGAGACAAATATTCTCATTAAGAATGACTTCTTGCAGTGTCAAACTAAATTCTCTTAACTTTTACAAGTGCACTATAAATGCTAACAAACATAATCTATGTAAAGTAATACAAAATAATGGCAAATTGCATGTTTCTTCTATGTTTGGATGACGAAATGTCATCTGGTACTGAGCAACAACAACATCATCAAAAAAAAAAAGAGGTTAGTCATACTGAGATCAGAGGAGAGAGGGTAACCAGTGGGCACTAAACAAACAGCACTTACCCTGGCACTGCCAACCTCAACACACGTTCAGATCTCCCAGTGCTGTTTGCTTTCCAAAATAGCTTCCACATGTCTGTAGCTTCCTCACAAGCACTCATAATTACAAATCGGGACCTTTTCAAACATTTATACAGTAATTTGCAAAATAGTTTAGAACACTGCCTTTTTGTCCTGAAGTAATCTGTTTAAACATACAGCTACAGCATGGATATTCGGCACTATCTTTCTTTCATGTGACAAAAAATTATATTAATACTTAATTCGTCAAGGATATACACAATAAAGCTTTAAAAACCAAACTTATTTCCATTGTGGTCGTTGATGTGAAGTCCAGATTAAACTATTCCTAAAACAGGTACACAGTGACACTACAATATAAAAGTAAATACACTTACAATCACAAAACAACATCAAATCATACTGTAACATCCATCAACACACTATTCTGCTTAAAAGAAAGCTTTTAGATTTGAAACTAAAATGTTTAAAGTCATGTTAATATGAGCACAATAATGCCAATCATATATCCAATATTTAAGCTGCCCTCAATATTAACAATGAGAATGTTTACATGGACACCATTAATCTGATTTTAATACGATTAAGACAATACTCTGATTAAGAGTTTACCATGTAAACAGTGAGCTTTGATTACTTTAATCCGACTTACGTCATAATCGACCTAAACAGAAATGGAATTAAGACATGTGGAGTATGCTGATTTTAGTGGCATTATTGAAGTGCAGTACAGTAGGGTTTCACGGTTTATCAGTACTTCGGTAGCACCGCGATACTATGGCTCCAAAATACTGGCGGTGCCACTGTAGTTTGTAAACAGTAGTATCGTCATTAACGGTTCTACAATATGTTGCATATGGAAAAGTCACTAAAATGCTCAAACGTTTGTGCCAGCAAATAATCAATAGACCACTTTATTTTACTTTCATTTTCATTGTCTGCACACGGGTCGTAGTTTGATGCAGTCAGGACAGATCATATGGCGTGATCAATGATTTATTTATTGATTTTATTATTATTATTGCAATAACAACAAAAGGTTACAGTATATACAAAAAAGCAGAGAACATCTGTACAAATAATACGTTTTCAATAATAAGGGAATTTAATTTAAGCATTATGACATACGTATAAAACATAGTATTTCTGACAATTTGTTTTACTTTGTAGATTTGAGTTATGAATTAATACAGTATTGCGATACTACTTGGTATCGTGATACTTCAGCTGGTATAGTATCGTAGCCTGAATTGATGGTATCGTGACAACCCTACAGTACAGACATGTAAACACCTTAATCAGAATCAGAATGAGCTTTATTGCCAGGTATGTTCACACATACGAGGAATTTGTTTTCGTGACAGAGCTTCTACAGTGCAACAGGATTACAGACAGGACTAAAAAAAACGATAATAAATATATTTTAAAAAGTAGTGAGTGCAAATATACAAATTGACAAGTGTATGTACAGCTATATTACTATATACAACATAATATGTGCAGCTGTTATATGCAAATTGGCATGTAAAGTGTGTTGTTAAATAAGTGTATATGTCTATAAAGGTGTGTATCGAGTAATCAAGTAATCAAACTATTACCATCGTGTAGGATTTTCGCCGCATTTTGCGACAGGATATTCCATACACACACGGCTGTTGGACACTATTCTCTGCATCTACCGAGTTAATAAAGGACCACAGACACATGCACTGCTAAATGCAGAGGTTTTTTTTGTTTTATCATTCGGCGTGCGGTATCAAGTTCCATTAAAACACCAGTCCTTGCTTCACACTTGCATCCAATACCTCAGTCTGACATGGGGAATAGATGAAATGTTCCTGAACGAAAGTGAAATTGCCAAACTGCAGTGAAAAAACTAAAAATAATACACCTGAAATTATGCGAAACTCCTGAGGAAATGTGGATAGCGTGGTGTCGCAACGATGTTAATCGATCTATGTGATGTAACATGTAAAACGGGATCATGAATGGAACATTCAAAAAGCAACTCATGTAAACACCCACATCATATTATTGTATTATTCAGATTAAGATAAATAATTTGATTACTGATGTCCATGTAAACGTAGTCAATTTGTAGCTCAAACTCAATTCAGGTTTATTTGTATAGCACTTTTAAACAATGATTACTATTTTGAAGCAGCTTTGCAAAAGGTGCACATTGTTGCATTAAAATAAAAATCTGAAAAGTTAGTTACCATAATTTATTGCTAATTACTTTAATTAATTAAAAATTAAAAAGTTTTTAACAGTTAAAGTTATTATATAGAAGTATAGTTAACCTTAAGTTATATAGTATATAGGTAATGTCATCGTGTACATGTTTAATGAAGTGTATGTGTTCTCCTCAAAGTATTCAATGCGGAAATTGCAAGTAGACAGGAATGTTATGATTTTAACAATATTAAACGGCATAATACACCTAAATCTCATCAATCAGTGGGTTTTGTCTTAATTGATGAGATATCTCATCAATAGCAGGGAAAGAGCTTTAAAGGTGTACTATGCAAGTTTGACACCCAGTGGTTGAACTAGGTATCGCAAGTGCAGGTTGCCAGATTGATGACAGCAACAAGAGTGAGCCTGACTATTGAGCCTAAAGGCTGATTTAAATAGTGTTCTACATAAAAGCAACGCGATAAGAGAAATATTTTCCATTTTAAAATGAGTTTTTGTACTAAGCAACACCTGAAGTTGATATTTTTGAAACGGGAAACAACAGGATAAACTGAAAATGATCACCTCAGGTACACATCATGTGCTTTATTAAGTGTTAAATGCTATTAATGTGAGTTTGAATGCCATTTCACATGACATTTATTGCCATAGTACTGAAAGCAGCAGCAGATAGTTCACCTCAGATCTTGAAAATAAACCGCTTGAAATTGAACTTTAGATCTGTGACTCAGTGCAAGCCAACACATACCAGTAATTCAGCATCTATATTTAATAATGTTAAAGAGGTTTAATATGTATTAATCAGATTACAAACCTTACCATTTTGTTGACGTGCAGTAAGTGCACTATTCTGTGCTTCTGAATGGCTGTATTTAAATTTCTGCCATGTTTTGTCTGGTGCAAACAGCCCAATTGCTTATTACTCGTCATGGAGCATGTTATTAGGACACTGGGTTACAATGTATCCTGCTCACCTAATGTTTACAGTTGTAATATTTATATTATTTGCTAATTAATATTCACCTCATGTGGAACTCTGAATCTGGGTCTCATTTCGGATACTGTCCACCAGAGGTCGCATTTCAGTCACGGATGCATGCTGAGAGCCTTCCTGACTGAGTGAATGAAATATGTAGTTTTCCATCAAGGCAACCTGGGGTGCTGAAATATAATTGGGTAAACTGGCATTGGGGGGGTTAAATTACCAAAACAAAGACAGACGTTCCGGCATATAACGCACATTTTCAAAGCAGAATATCTGACTTCAGCATTGTTTTCAGATAAACAAAAATGTTCACTTAGCATGCTTCCTAAATATCTTCAAACATATTATGGTATTTTATGCTTCAGAAGAGTCAAAAACGTACATACAGCATCTTAAAAAAAAAAAAAGAGCTAATTTATTACTCAGATCCCACTGCAAGTGTGTAGGGGTTACCATTTAACAACCAAAGCTGAAACTCCATGATGCTAATAAAATCATATTTCCTATCCTAATCTCACTTAGAACTTCTTTAAACACACCATCTGCGTCTATCAAAGACCCGTGGAAACATGAACTCACAGAAGCATCCCGATTTCACAGGGGCAGAGGATTTGAAACGACACCAGCAGATTAAGAGGGGGAAAGATTTGTGAACAATCGCAGAAAGACGGGCTAATCCACAAAGCGGCGGGGGGCGACCGTGACCGTCTCTGCTGAGCTAGTCGTCTTTGAAGACTCAGATTTCTGCAAACTGTCGGGGTTTTTTTTATGCTGAAAGAAGGATGGAATGACGCTCCTGAGATGATGCGATGGAAGAGGAGACGGGGTTTGAGGTTTTTGCGGGATTAACTATAAATTATTAGTTGTATGTCGTAAAATGAAACCTAGATGATGAAAGTTGTTTTACAGGCGGAGCTGGTGGAGGTTCATAAAACTAAACTAACGCTAATCTAATTGCTCAACGCATGCATGACTGTTGTCTGGAAGCCCCAGATGGATCAGTTAACATTAGTCTTTCTGTGATTTTTTTTCTTTTTTAAATATTTCCCAAATGATGTTTAACAGAGCAAGTAATTTTTCACAGTATTTCCTAGAATATTTTTTTCTTCTAGAAAAAAGCCTTATTTGGTTTATTTTGGTTAGAATTAAAGCAGTTTTCTTAAACAATTTTAGTGTGAATATTATTAGCCCTTTCAATGTGTACGATCACACCGGTGTGATCAGCCTTGCAATTTTTTTTTAAAACAACTTTAAAGTGAATATTATTAGCCTTTTTAATGTGTACGATCACACCAGTGTGATCAGCCTTGGCTGGTCCTTGAAGCATACAATCACACCAGTGTGATTATAACGTTATAACACCTCATCAACTGCTAAAATCCCAATGTGAATTCCACTCTGAGGCACAGAAAGAGGTGCACAATGCTTTTCATAAATCACAATTTATCCATGCTTTCAAAAAATAGCATTTATTTTAGGTTTGAGACATTCAAATACATATAACTAAAAGCAAAACATACCATTTAAGGTTTGTAAAATACACGCGGATGTCTATGGAGATGGGAATAATAATTATTTTTCAATATAACTGGACAATGTGCTTCATGTAAGATACACACTGTTTATGTTACTAGAATATTGTCATACCTTCATGTATTTCGGAAGAAAATTATGAATAAGCATGATATATATCCAGCAGCTCTGGTCTCTCCTGCGGTTGTCGCTAGAAGGGAAATAGCTATGATTGGAGGTAAATAAGAAGTATATTATTTATTAAATTACACATTATATTAGTGTCTACGCCTACCTCAACTCTAAACCCAACCCTCATGGTAATGAAAAAATATTATTTATTGTACAGTCACAAAAATGATGCTATGATGACGTGAGTATCCTCAGCTGTATCCCATCTAGACTTCACCACGCTGCAGGAGAGGGTGAAGTCTAGATGGGATACAGCTGAATCCCATCTAGCTAATAAAATACAATTACTTTTCTTTATTTTCCGATTGCAGATGTATCCCTTCTAGCAACAATGGCAGCGGCCATTACCCGCCAAAAAATAAATAATATGATCATTACTGTATTAAGTTCTTTAAAAGACAAAATATATGTTCTATACATATATTTGAAAATCGGAGGATCAGAAATTTCACAATGTAATCGAAAAATTTGTCAGAAAAGGGTAAAAAAACAAAAAAACAAAATATGATATATACATAGATCATTGGGGCTTGTGATAAACTTGACACATCTTAGGATTGCACGATTAATCGGAAAAAGATTGCGATCTCGATTCGACCCCCCACCCAATTAATTCAACATTCAATCTCAATTCAACTGGGATCCCTAGGTCTAAAGTACCACCTTTACGCCGATGACACTCAGATAGATATACATTCACACCAAACCTGGTGATCTTTCAGCTGTTACACACTTGGAACACTGTATTTTAGAGATAAAAAAATGGATAACCCAAAATTTTTTATGCCTGAACATGAACAAGAAAGAGGTTATGTTGATTGGTTCCAACCAACTAAGTAAAACTAAACATCTTAACATTAACCTAGATGGCTCGGCTGTGGAGGTCCAGGCCAAACTAAAGAACTTAGAGGTAATATTCAACAAAAATCTAACATTTGACCCCCACCTGCTGTCCAAATGTAAAGACTTCATTTTTTCATCTCAAAAACATTTCACGCATCCACCCCATGCTGTCCTTTTCTGTGGCAGAAAAACTGATCAATACTTTCATTTTTTCCTGCTTAGACTATTGCAATGCCTTACTAGCTAGCGTTTCCAAAAGTGACATCAATAAACTACACTATGTTCAAAACTCAGCGGCCAGAATTTTGACAGGGACCAAAATCAGAGAACACATTAATCCTGTTGTGGAATCCCTCCATTGGCTACCGGTCAGATTTTGTATTTATTTTAAAATCCTCTTGCTTACATACAAGGCCCTGCATGGTTTGACTCCACACTATCTGTCCGAACTCTTAACTTGGTACTCCCCTTCATGTAACCTCCGTTCCTCTGACTCTGGTCTTTTAACAGTCCCCTCCACTCGTCTGCACTCTATGGCTGACCGGGCTTTCGCATCTCTGGCTTCGAGGCTCTGGAACTCTCTCCCCCATGACATTAGACACGCTGAATCTTTTAAGTTATTTAAATCATTCTTGAAAACTCACTACTTTACACTCGTCTATTCATGAGGTGTGCATTTTTGGTTTATGTTTCTAGATATTTTAATGTTTTATCAATTTTGAATGTTTTAGCAATTGTGAATGTTTTAGCCTGAATGATTCAATTTTACTGTTATTCTTTTATATCTGTGTCTTTTTTTGTGTAAAGCGCTTTGAGAATTAAGTTTTAAAAGCGCTATATAAGAATAAACTATTATTATTATTATTATTATTAGCATTTCTACGATTTAGCCAATTATATTTTCAAGGTCAGGAGAGAAGCATGAAGGCAGTCACACAAGTTTTCACATTGTTTTATATACGTTGCTCAGCAAAGTGGACACCTCGAAATGGTGTTGAAAAAGTCACTTACTGTATTAATAAGGTATATTTTACACAAAAATGTCATTTCTGTCTTCATGTAATGAAGTATTCATGGCAGCAAATCACACATGACCTGCCAGTGAGTTGCGTTTACCACAGAGAGGATGCATCTGATTGATGTCCACTTTAGTGAACAGAACCTGAATAGGCTGTGAATAATAAGTAATAAAGTTATACAATGACTTGCCTAAATACCCTAACATGGCTAATTAACGTAGTTAAACCTAGTTTTATCTAAAGGCAAAGATTAAAGGAATCAGTTATTAGAAATTAGTTATAAAAAATATTATGTTTAGAAATATGTTGAAAAAAATCTTATCTTTGTGAAACAGAAACTGTATGAAAAGTATACAAAGGGGGGGGGGGGGGATATTCAGAAGGGCTAATAATTGAAGAGGGCTAATAATTCTGACTTCAACTGTATAACTGATTAAAAGGTAGCTTTTGTCTAAATACTGTCACAATCAGAAAGCTGGGTCAGTAAACAGGTATAGCTAATGTTGTTGTTATGATATTATAGCATATAATCAGTGGACATGGCTGTCCCTAATGAAACCATCATCAAAACCACACATCAAAATAAAAATAAAAAAATGACTGAAACAAACAATGTTCTGATTCCTGCTGCTGTCTGGATTTATAAATATACAGCCAACGCACATATTTGAGGCCGCGGTAGTCTAATGATACAGCCTCAAGTGTAGAGGTGTGGGAGGAAATGAAGGAAGAAAAAATTAAAGCATAAAGGATGGATAGGTGGAAGAATAAAAGGAAGGAAGGAAGGAAGGAAGGAAGGAAGGAAGGAAGGAAGGAAGGAAGGAAGGAAGGAAGGAAGGAAGGAAGGAAGGAAGGAAGGAAGGAAGGAAGGAAGGAAGGAAGGAAGGAAGGAAGGAAGGAAGGAAGGAATCAGGACACATGGATGGATGAAGGATAGAAAAAAAACGTGAACAGATGGATTGATACATTTATGAGTGGGTTGGTTAATGGACAGATGGATGGGTGATAAAATATATAGAAATAAAATAAGACCATTAAGGAGGAAATGTTAAATAGATAAATGCTAACAAGTGGAAAGAGGAAATGATTGTGGAGTATTATGGACAGAGTTATGGACAAATTATGGACAGGTTGTGTGGAAGAAAAAAAAAGAATATAATAGAAAATAGGATGGATAGATGGATGGATGGATGGATGGATGGATGGATGGATGGATGGATGGATGGATGGATGGATGGATGGATGGATGGATGGATGGATGGATGGATGGATGGATGGATGGATGGATGGATGGATGGATGGATGGATGGATGGATGGATGGATGGATGGATGGATGGAAAGAGAACAGAAATAGGATGGTTGGAAAAAAATTATTGATGGACTGTAGAAGAAAAAAAGATACATATGAAAGAGATGATTGATAGATGGACGGATGGACAGGAGGATGAATGGACAAAATGATGGATGAATGGAAGAAAAAAGTAAAGAAGGGATAGCAGAAAAAAATATGAATGGATTGTAGAAGAAAAAAAAGAAAATGGAAAGTAGGAAAAAATATGGAATAATGGATGGATGAATGAATGGACAAACATGATGGATGATGAAAGACAAAAGAAAAGAATAGAAAAAATGATTATTGAAAATGACTGATTGTAAAGAAAAAAAAAAAGAAAAGAAAAGAAAAAAAAAGAAAGAAAAAGGTAAAGAAACGAGACAGATGGCTGGACAGACGGATGGATGGATGAAAGGAAAAACTAATGATAGATGGATCAATGGATGGATGATGGAAGAAATGAAGAAATTATTGAGGATTGAATATATTGATGGATGAAAAGGGAAAGGAGGAAAAAAATATATTTTGGCTTGGACGGATGGTGGAAGAAAAAGAAAAGAAAGTGAAAAGAGGAATAAATTATGGACTGTGAGAGAATAAAGAAAAGAAAGGAAAATAAAAGAAAATAGAAATAATAGTTTGGACGGATGGATGGATGGACAGACAGACGAATGGATGCAAAAAAAAGTAATGATGGATGGATGGAAAAAAACTGAATGATGGAAAATGAAAACTGAATGAGGAAGACAGATGGATGGATGCAGAGAATGATTGAGGAATGATAGTAGACAAAAGAAAAGAAGCCATGATATAAAGAAATTATAGATGGATTGTTTAAGAAAAAAAATGTAGGAAGAATAAAGGATGAATGAATGGATGAATAAATTAATAGAGGAAATCATGGATGGTTGGTGGAAGAAAAAAGAAACTAATAATAGGAAAGAAAAGAATAGAAAACACATGGTTGGAAGAACTTATGGATTGATTGTAGAAGAAAAAAGAAAAGTAGAAACAAATAATAAATGGAAGGATAGACGGAGGGTTGGACGGACAGATGGAGAAATAAAATGAGTGGATGGATGCACGGAGGAGTGGTAGGGTGGATGGATGGATGGATGGATAGTTAAATGGGTGGGTTGATTTGTTGATGGATGGGTGGGTAGATGGATGAATGGATGGATGGAGGGATGGGTGAATGAATGGATGGATGGATGGATGGATGGATGGATGGATGGATGGATGGGTGGATAAATGAATGGATGGGTGGGTAGATGGATGGATGGATGGATGGGTGAATGGATGGATGGATGGATGGATGGATGGATGTGTGTGTGGGTGGACGGACGGACGAACGAGTGGGTGGTCTCGATGGATGGATGGATGGGTGAAGAAATAAAATAAGTGGATGGATGGATGGATGGGTGGGTTGGTTTGTGGATGGATAGATGTATGGATGTATGGATGGATGGGTACACTGTAAAAAATGAGGAGTAGGGTTTACTTGAAAAAAGCTTGGAAATATTTTTCACTCAGAAAAGGCTAGTAAATCTTCAAAGCTTTGCCAAGTAAAAGACTAACCATAATTATTAGTACATTTAATTAGAAATGTTAAGTTAAGTTTACTTGGGAAATTCTAAGTAATTTTATTGACTTTTTGTTTGTAAAATTTACTTAAGTTATACATTTAAATATATTGCTATTTTTAGATTTATTTTTATCCAATATTCCCAGTTATCTTTTTAGTTATCCTGAGTAAACTTTACTTCAAACTTTTGAATGAAATTTCATCACCATATTTTATTTAACATTTTGAAGTAAAGTTTACACAGGATAACTAAAAAGATAACTGGGAATATTGGATAAAAATAAATCTAAAAAAAAGCAATATATTTAAATGTTTATTTAAACTGTTTCTTAATTAAAAACACTGCCAGACATTTTCATTCAGTACTTTAATTTGAATTAAACTTCTCAGTAAACAAATTTAAAAAGTCCTTTCAGAGAGAATGATGGGGTCATCTATGTTGGCATCTTCCTCTTCTGTAGTACTGCCCAGTACAATGATCTTCACAACGATTCTGTCAAATACACAAATAAGTGCAAAGTGATTAAAATACTGTAAAGTTAGTTGCAATGTTATCAGTGTTACCTCTTGCTTTATGATATAATAGACTGTATTGATGTTAGAGACCTGTGATCTGTTGCTTAAAGTGATTAAAGTTTTTAAAAGTTAACCAAAATTAAAAAAATTGGGGGATAAAAATACTAACATGTTTTTAACACTTAAAGAACCTTACATATCCAAAGTTAAAACTAATTTAGACATTTTTAATGTACCTGGGAGTCTTCAATGAGCTCCTGAGATGATTCTCCCAGGTCGGAAAGCAAGCAGTGGATCACGGCATCTCACTTGTCTTCAACTTGCTGATTAAAACAAAAGTAAACTTCAGTGGTCATTAACCAGTAACAGTGTAAATCTCCATCTACATATAACTGCATATCTAATAAGTCAGGAAGCAGCTGGAAATTGGATGTGCAATGTATATATTTACCTGGTAAATGTAGTCCAGTTTTTGCAGAAAGGCTGGCTACAGGGAGGTTGTGGTTATGCTTTTGTTCTAATTACTGATCTAAGATAAATGAAATAAAATGTAACACATTTACAATTTAGTAGTCAAATCAACTATTTTGCCAACCACACACACACACACGTTGATTACATTAGTATATCTATAAATGTGCTATCCAACTTACCTTGCATGAGCTTGAATGGTGAGAGAAATCTGTTAAACAAATTAGAAATGTTAATGTCAGAAAATTAAATAAACATACAATGATATTACTGATTTAAAATTTGATCAGGTAATTTATTTTGGACTCTTCAATTATCAGCAATAAATGTTCACATGTATAGAGGCTGCCTGAACATACTCAGTAATGTTAGTAGAATATATATCACTACAGTTTAATAAGGAGTATATTTGCATATGTTAATGTGGATGGATTAATAAATATGTCTTTCTACGTCATGTTTTGGCCTCTCAGGGCTCAGGTAACTTATCATTCTGGGCTCAAATGAGTTCTGAGGCTGTCCAATCTAAGATAACTCGAATTTATAGTGCAGACAGCAGGGAGGGTAACTTTAATGTTCGGTTAATTATGTCCTTATTGCAATTTACCGATATGCTTGGACACTCGTATTAGTAAAAAAAATCATCTTAAAGTTTACTGTAGATTATACTTTTCTGTAGATTATATTTAGAATTCAGCTCAGTTGTTTTAGACACAGATGTTGTTTGCTAATATGCTTATGCTAATCGGAGCTTTAGCTAACTCACTCACTTCGGGCATTCTCTTTAACCACCAAAACTGCAGACATTAGCTCTATACCTTTCTGCAAACGAATCCA
Organism: Danio kyathit; assembly: GCA_903798195.1. Lineage (NCBI taxonomy): Eukaryota > Metazoa > Chordata > Actinopteri > Cypriniformes > Danionidae > Danio > Danio kyathit. Next base: position 15,044,991 of record LR812525.1, read on the forward strand.
AATTGATCAATAAACAAATAATGTAACTTACCTTGTAAATATCACATCAGTCTGTGTGAGGAAATGTTCGGCTGCTCTCATCTGCTCCACCCGTGCCAAGTTTGAATCAGAGAGCATGCGCTTATACTTACTGACTTTGTGAAGTAAATTTTACTCGCGTATGTCTTTTTTTGCATTATTACGAAACACTAAGTAAATATTACTTGGGTATATCCATTTCAATTTATTATTGTTTTTTAAGCACAATAAATTAAAAAGAAATATTAAGTAGCTTATTGAATTAAACGTGACATTTTGAAGTAAAAAGACAAAATATGATTTATTTGTAAAATGTACTTGAATTATGCTCTCTTTATTTACAAGCCCCAAAAATCATTTTTTACAGTGTAGATGAATGGGTGGATTGATGGGTGGGGTAGATAAATGGATAGATGGATGGATGGGTGGGTGGTCTGTATGGATGGATGGATGGAGGAATGGGTGGATGGGTGGGTTGGTGGATGGATGGATAGATGGGTGGATGGAAGGATGGATGGATGGGTGGGTAGATGGCTGGATGGATGGATGGATGGATGGATAAATGGGTGGGTGGGTAAATGGATGGATGGATGGATGGATGAACGAATGGGTAGATGAATGGATAGATGGGTGGGTAGATGGATGGATGGATGGATGGGTGAATGGATGGATGGATGGATGGGTATATGAATGGATGGATGGGTGGGTAGATGGATGGGTGGATGGATGGATAGATGGGTGGGTTGGTTTGTGGATGGATGGATGGTTGGGTGGATGGATGGATGGATATTTGGATGGATAGATGGATGGATGGATGGATGGATGGATGGATGGATGGATGGGTTGTCTGAATGGGTGGGTGGATGGATGAATGGATAGATGGGTGGGTTGGTTTGTGGATGGGTGGATGGATGAATGGATGGGAGGGTGGTCTGGATGGATGGGTGGAGAAATAAAATGAGTGGATGGGTGGCTGGATGGACGGAGGAATGGGTGAGTTGGTTTGTGGATGGATATATGGATGGATGGATGGATGGATGGATGGATGGATGGATGGATGGATGGATGGGTAGATGAATGGATGGACGGGTGGTCTGGATGGAGGAATGGTTGGGTGGATGGATGGGTCGGGGGATGGATGAATATATGGGTGGATGGGTAGATGAATGGATGGATGGATGCAGGAATGGGTGGGTGGGTGGATGGATGAATGGGTGGATGGGTAGATGAATGGATGGATGGATGGATGCAGGAATGGGTGGGTGGATGGATGGATGGATGGATGGGTGGGCGGATGGGTGGATGGATGAATAGATGGGTGGGTGGATGGATGAATAGATGGGTGGGTGGTCTGGATGGATACTATTGTTAAAACTGGCTGGACTCAAAACCTTTGTGGCTCAAACAAACAGAGCCACATGATTGGTCAGATCACCTGTCAATCAAACAGAAAAAAATGCAGTACTGTAGAAACAAAGCCCAGTATAAACCTTTGTGGCTCAAACATACAGAGCCACACTCACAGCTGCACTCCAGCCTATGAAAACCTCCAACTATTATAGGAAACCCAGAGGGATATTAGCCTCCCCGCTAATGTTTCTGAGGCGCGATCCTGTCGACTTGTGCACGGACGTTGAACAAAAGCGCTAAATTTAGCTTCATTCTTCAGACTCGCACAACAAAGCGGCCATTACTGACAAATGGAGAGCTCTAACGACGAAAATTACTATCATTTCGCCAACCGTGCAAAGTTATTTCCTTCATAATTCAATGACGTATGGCGTTACAGCAGGGATGTAGATGTGTGTGTGTGTGTGTGTGTGTGTGTGTGTGTGTGTGTGTGTGTGTGTGTGTGTGTGTGTGTTTGTTCGATTGAGGAGTTTTTTTCAGGCATTCAGCAGTGATGTAGACGTGTGTGTGTGTGTTCAGTCAGTGGTGATGGAGATGCTAATGAGTCAGTTAAAGTGTTGGTTACTGATGTCTTCAGTCAGAGACAGAAGAACAGCCTGTTATTAGTGGTGTGTGTTCATTCAGCCATACAATGCAAAAAAAAAACAACACACAAGTGGACGGACACGAGCCCCCTGTAACAAACACAAGGCTGAACTGCTATTTATTGTGTACATAAAACAACAGATTAAATTTGATTTAGGCAGCAGATATATTTTTTTGATTTCTTACTACTAAGTGAAGGCAGCCGATTGGAATGTTATCACTCGATTGAATGGTTATTTTAGGCACAAAGTCTAAAGTGCATGGCGCAAAAGCATTAAGCGCGTGTCCCAATTTTAAGGACAGAAAAATACGCTCTGTGGTGCGGCGCATGGTCTAACATTGTTGTGCTTATTCTCTTAATGAGTTATGAGTGTGTTTTGAGCATAACCTGCATTAAACCAATCAGAGTCTCATCTCCTATTCCCTTTAAGAGTCAGTTGCGTCGCGCCATGGCGCATTTGCTATTTACATGGCAGACTTTGTAAGTGGAAAAGCTGAACACTTCACTAGCAAGAAAACAGTTAAACAGACCATCTGCAGCGTGAGGATAAAGAATTAGCCTCCTCCATTCGGTTTCTTTACTTTTACTCTTTACTCCTTTACTTTTGTGAATAAGGAAATGGTGTTGTACTCACTCCACTGAAGACATCCATTAACGTACCAACAATGCGCCTTAACACACCTCTTTTTTAGACCAGCACACCCATGAGTCCACAAAATGGCGCAAACGGATTTGCTATTTAAACAATGTGGCACAAAACATGAAAATTAGGGTTGCGCTGGTCTGAAAAAAGCAACAAATCGTGCCAAACACATCTTGAGCATTATTGCGCCGGTTGTATATAGGGCCCAAAAAGTCTTTTGAAAATGAAGATTGTTTAAATAAAAACATTAAACTATAATGTTTAACATTAAACTATAACATTTATTATTACTAAGTAAATAAATGAATAATATGACAATACGATACTATTATTATACTAATATTTTTGCTACTATAAATAAAAGGAAATATAAACATTAAGCAATACAAATATTACTAATACTCTTAAACTAACATTTCAATAATATTATAATTAACAATAAAACAATATTGTTATTATTATTATTCGTATTATTAATATTATAAGCAATATTGCTTATATAATAATAATAATAATAATAATAATAATGTTTAAAATTATTAACAATATTATCAAAATCGCTGTTTAAAATTGAGTGTCTATTTTTAAATATTATTTAATGTTCAAATTTTCATTTAGTAAAAGTAGTAAAAATAATAGTATCCTATCCTATTTTACTATTCACTTTTATTCAGTATATAAATGTTAAACCATCTAATCAGGATATTACTTTTTATTGATTTAATTAGCACAATAACAACAACAACAACAACAATAATGAAATGTTAAATATTATTAGTGACATTTTATTGCATTAATGTTCATATTTCCATTTATTAATTGTAGCAAAAAATAGTATTGTATTTTAGTATTACATATCATATTTATTAATTTGATTAGAAATGTTACATCACCTAATTGCAAAATTATTATCATTTTAATTTAGTAAATGTATTCAAAATAACAGCATCTAATTGGTTTATTCACACATTTATTTATTTATTCAGTATAAAAAATCTACAAAAATAATAGGCCATATAATCGGATTACTTTTTATTAATTTAATTTGCACAATAATAATAATAATAATAATAATAATAATAATAATAATAATAATAATAATAAACCTGAATTAGAAATTTCTTTAACCTAAATTGTGAAAACCAATAAATAAATATGGTTAAAAATATGTTTTTTTTTTTTGAGAATATAGAAAAACAACGCCAATCTACAAAGAAAAGCACAGGTGAAGGCACATAAGAAACGTTCTGCTTGTCAAATGTTTGTAGGTGTTGGTATAATTACAATTAACTTTAAGCCTTTAAATAGATCTGAGCTCTTCATTTTATCAGCAAGTGTAGGAAAATCTGTATGCTGGCAACTATCTCTATGGTCACCAAACCTGATACACGTTTCACACCAAAAGTTCACAATATCATCCAGGAAAAAATAAAATAATAATAATTCAGAGATGAATGATCTCTAAAACCACAGAAACAAACAAGACACACGAATCATTAAAGGGGACGAATAATGCCCCAATTTACAAGATATAAAAGCAGTCTCTGATGTCCCTAGAGTGTGTATGTGAAGTTTCAGCTCAAAATACCACACAAATAATGATCTATAACTCTTAGAAACTGTGCCTTTTAGGATTTGATCCTAATTGTGCCATTTTGGTGACTGTCGCTTCAAATTCAAATGAGATTGTGCTTTTTTTTTCAAAAGAGGGCAGGGCTATAAATGCCTATGTGTCAGCATAGCGGCAGATTCAAAAACAAGACTAACGTTCTATGCTAATGAGTGAGAGATGGTCACTAATGGGTGGGGCTTTCCCCCTGTCATGACACGTACAATGAGAGAATGTCAATCAAAGTGTTTCTGCAGACTGGTTATTATCACACACTGTTGTCAGACAACTGTGTTAAAACCCCTTATGAAAGTCATTTTTGCATAATAGGTCCCCTTTAAAGCTGTAATTAACAGCCACGCACATTTCACCACAAAATGACCGGCAAATGACCAGCAAATAAAAAGCTGTTTCCACCCCCAAGCAAGGACATCTTTCTTGATGAGCGATTTTATGACTGCAAATTGTTCGGTTTTTGGGGTTATAAATAGAAGGTCTGAGTTTCCCAGAAGTCTCTTGGCACTCGCTGGAGAGACAGAAGAAGAAAAACAGTGGATTGTGTTGATGCACTGCTCGGATCTAAAGTTGCTCTGTTGAGTAGCAGAGTATTTGAGGACAGTCGTGTTTGATAGATATTAAAAAACTGCCAAGGACAAACGCTGAACCAGCTCAATTCTGACATATTCAATATCAAGTCAAACATATCAAGCAATATTTGCTGTTACTGAGATATTTGTAGCATCACTGGTTTAAAAAATTTTTAGTTTACACAATATTTAAAGGGGGCTTATTATGCCCCCCTTTTATCTTAAAGGGCACCTATTTTACCCCTTTTTCAAGATTTAAGATAAGTCTTTTGTGTTTTCGAAATGTGTCTGTATGTTTGAGCTCAAATCATCCATCAGAATATTTATTAAACCTTTCAGAATATTGGATTTTCTGCTCTGAACCATAGACTGTAAAAGATATGGACGTAGTATCCGTGAAGTCACCCATAGGTTTCTGAACACTGCAAAAGAAGCTACAAGTAGGCGCGGCCAACAGTCGCCATTTTGTTCGCGTGTCATCGCACCAACCATGGGATACAAAACAAGGGCAAAGAGGCGGAGCGTGAGCGGAGCTACAGACGCATGCTGGATTCTCTGCATTTTGCTTAGACCTGGCTTAGACAGACTTTTTACTTTGGGAGAAACGTTAAATACTTCATTACCTGTGACTAGTTTGTGTTCTGGCCACACGTGCTTGGTTGTACACTACATCAATAAAGTGTTAAGTCTTTTAAAAACACTGTTGTAACACATTGAGCCACTAAACATTGTTCTTATGACATTTTCCTACAGCAGGAAAATGCAAATTACTTCCAAACACTTCAGATATAGCCTGTGTTAGTAAATGCAAGACTATTGGTGAACTCCAGCACTACGCTGTATGACAACGCTTTTATAGCCTACAGCTAATCAATCTGTCAGATTCTGGAGTGTATTACAGGTCTAAAGAGAATTATAAATGATAAATTATCTTAAGTAAAACAAATACATGTATAGAGATGGTATATAAGTATACAATTTCACTCACCTGGGAAATGGAGGCAACTTGAACGGTTTGTAAGCACAATTAAGTGCACACAGCATGCTATAGTATCTGATAATTGCAGGAAATAACTCCAAAAGGCAAATGACTGTGTAAAGAAACATTAACCAAAACAAAAACACGATGTATTTGCCGAGCTCAGCGGCTAATTAGCCAGAATCAGCTGAGGTGATGAGACAGCAGCAGCTAGACCTAGCTGTCACTCAAGTGGCCACGCCCTTAATTATGCAGACTTATTATAACTTAATAAAAACGAAACGGATGAGTTATTAAAATATTCACCCCCCTCACAGTTGTCATGAAGGGTAATCATAGCTATATGCACCAAAGCCATCTTTTGTACCAGGCTGTAAACATGTTTTTATCAGCTGTAAAAATGGCCAATTTAACAATGCAATCAGAAAGCACTTGGATTTTCTGGAGCCAGCCCCCCAAGGCGAGTCAATGAATTGCAGTTTTAGTTACTTCCGTATTGGCTTCCCGAGGGAGAGCGGGCGGTTGCCGCTTGCTCTGAACACAATGTAGCTGTTTTTGTCGCTTGTGCTTTTAATGCTAGTTCTCCCCGCCCACCGTTTCCACGTGCCTGTCAGAGTGTGCCTCAATCTCCGCCTTGGTTGCGTCAGATAAACAGCACAGTGACAGACATGAAGAAAGCAGATCTCACGTAACGTTTGTGAGAAATACTACAGTAAGAACTTTACCAATGATTATCATTTGATGTATTTGTTGTGGAGTTAATTCAAGCCCTTCTGCAACGATGAGTCACACACAATGTTGCTACAAAGTTCACACACACAGACACACACATGCACAGCGCGCATGTTTAACTTTGTACTGTTTTTGCACGGCAAATGTGACAGGATACACGTTAATATCCACTGCTGTATGTATACTTGTTATGTTCATGATCAAAATAAACCTAATTTAATGTCCACAAACCAGTATTAAAGCGTCTTATTTTATAAATGTACTGACACGTGGCTGTGGTGATGAATTACAGCGATTTTACCGTCTTTAACTTACTTTATTACAAACATGCACCGGTTTAAAACGCTTTAAAACTCATTCTTGATCACATCTGATGATGATTGATGATCAAAGAGAGCTGAACAAATCTTTTAACCCCAGTTGCTTTGTGCACGTCCTGTCTTGTTGATATGATTTGACACGTTACTATGAAGATACAGTATGTTAATATGTGACTGTCAATCAATTCGGTGGGCAGGAAAAGCGCACTCCTATGCCACACAGCAGTGGGCATCAAAATCGGAGGATTTGAATCATATTTTAACATCAGGAAATTTAAAAAAAGAGAATTATTGTGTTTCTATCACTTCAATATGACAGTGGACATACTATACCTACACACAGTTCTGTCCAAACAGCTTAGAAAAGATGATTTTCATCATAGGTGGCCTTTAAGATGTAAAATAAGTCTCTGATGTCTCTAGAGTGTGCATGTATAATAATGTTTTACAACTCTTTAAAACGGACCCTTTTAGGCTTTGGTCCTAATTGTGCCATTTTGGTGACTGTCGCTTTAAATTCAAATTTTAAAAAAAGAGGGCGGAGCTACAAGTGCCTGTGTGTCAGCACAGTGACAGATTCAAAACTCTAATGGTGGATGACGGCTGCTTCTCACTCAGGGCTGTCTATGCTAATGAGGGAGAGATAGGGAAGGTTTTCCCACTTTAGTGACACTTGGAAAGGGAGAATGTCAACTGAGTGTTTCTGCAAACTGATTTTCTCAAGTGCGATTAATTAAATAATAAACGAATAAGTAATTATTTTTTTACCACACTCAAAAAAAGATTGCTGCTGCTTGTTCAAACTACCTGTTTAAAATGCACTGAAACAACACAATTCTTAATTTCTTTGGCCAATTTGTTTGTTTCAGTCCACTTAAATTTGTAAACCACTAAGTTAACTTAAGCTTTTTGTGTTGGGATAACATGAAGGAATTGTGTTGGTCCAACTACCTGGTTAGGGGATTTATAGTTCCCAGCATGCTTTGCAAGAGATTGAATTAAAGAGAGGGAAATGTTGGCAATAAAAGTAATCTTAGGTGTTTAAAGTTAATAGAAAAACTTGTTAAGAGTTTAATCTTCACTTCAGTTTAAAGATTTAGAAGAGTTTCATGTGATGCTTTGAGTTTTGAGATTACCATCTTGCAGAAGCACCCATGCTTTGGGTGTTGGCAGCTTAATTAGCAAAAATGCTGTTTGTTGCTTTGCTCAGTGAGTAATAACTGTCCTAAAATGAGTCTCAATTTATTTTTTCTGTGTAACTCTTGAAACATGCTTAAAAATGTCTCTTTTAGTTCATTTAGGATAACTTCAAATAAAGAGACTTTGAAATGTACGACACATAATAGGCAAACATGATATTATCAAACCTTTGAGTTTAAGTTAAACAACAATACAAATGTATTTAAACTTTTATTTGATAAAATCATGTTGGACCAACTCGATTGCTTTTAATAGTGTAAATCTATATTTTAATTGGTGCTAAACGAATTTATTGGATGGAAATCCTGCCCGCAATTAAATTGAGTTCATCCAATGAGTCATTTTTTGAGTGCAATAGAGGATGGTTATATTTACAAACATGTGAATATACACATGTATACCACTTATGAAAGTCATTTTTGCATAATAGATCCCCTTTAATATATGTTAAATAAATCACAGAGCATCATGAGTACTTGTTTTAAGGTAATTATCATATACTGCTTAAATTATTTTGACATATTTTAATATTTTAATAAATTTATTAATACCAAATTAACTAATTAGCAAGTGTAGTGTAGTGCAGTTTAGTAGGATCTAAAAAAGTTGATTTATTTATAAAGTGCATTTTGCATAGTGAATTTTTATTTCACTATGCACTCCAAATTAAATGAACAAATAAATAATGAATGCATAACTGTATAAATATATGAAAACCAAATGCAAAAATAAATAAATATTTAATTTATGTTAGCTGTTCTGCGACGCAAAACCACTGCAAATCCCACTTTGTAAAATGTGTTATTAGTATTCATCAATTACTAATTATTAAATCCATTTTAGTCATTTATACCCCTAAAACCTATAAAAAGTTTGCTGGTTCCCTATGGCCGTACAGTAGTTATGGGAAAAGCTTGTCTATAATGTATATTTTTTTTGTTTAAAAGTTGATCAAAAACAACCTCTGTGGTAATAATTAAACGTTTGAAATGTGCAGTATGAATATAATTAAGAGCATAATTAACATGAAGCCTGAGGTAATTTATAATAGCAAGAATAGTAAGAAACTTAATCGAAACACAAAGAGCTTGTCAAAGCCAGACAAACAACACCAAGAGAAAGTCCGTGTGTGTGTGTGTGTGTGTGTGTGTGTGTGTGTGTGTGTGTGTGTGTGTGTGTGTGTGTGTGTGTGTGTGTGTGTGTGTGTGTGTGTGTCTGTGTGTGTGTGTGTGTGTGTGTGTGTGTGTGTGTGTGTGTGTGTGTGTGTGTGTGTGTGTGTGTGTGTGTGTGTCTGAGCATGTGTTGCTTCCTGTTTTTCAGAATGATTTGTTCGGATATTAAGTCATTTGTCTCCTCGGTTTGGCAGAAAAAGAGCTCTGAAGGATCCAACTGGGGAAAAGGATCTAAAGCGGACTTCAACAGAGAGGGAAAAATAAATACATTTTGTTTTTAAAAACAACCCTTGAAAATAAGTCAATAAATAATTAGGTAAATAGGTAAATAAACATAAGCAAACAAAAGGATAAACATTAATATAAGCATTAATGTGTAATAAATGAATAAATGAGTAGATATTTCATAATAAATAAAAAAATTAATAAATACATATCTACTAATTATTAAATAAACTACAAACAAGTAAATATAAATTTATGTAAATAAACAAGTGATAAATAAAGCAAATATAAACAAACAAATATATTAAGTAAACACATTAATAAAGAATTCTATATATATATATATATATATATATATAACATTTTCTTATTAATGTGTTTACTTAATATATTTGCGTGTTTATATTTGCTTTATTTATCACTTGTTTATTTACTTATATATATATATACATACACACACACACATATATAATATTTATATATATACACACACACACACACATACACACACATACACATACACATACACACACACACACACACACACACACACACACACACACACACACACACACACACACACACACACACACACACACACACACACACACACACACACACACACACACAGTTGAAGTCAGAATTATTAGCCTCCCTTTGAATTTTTTTTTTTTTTTCTTTTTTAAATATTTCCCAAATGATGTTTAACAGAGCAAGGAAATTTTCACAGTATGTCTGATAATATTTTTTTCTTCTAGAGAAAGTCTTGTTTGTTTTATTTCGGCTAGAACAAAAGCAGTTTTTATAAAAAATAAAAAAAAAAAAACATTTTAAGGTCAAAATTATTAGCTCCTTTCAGCTAATTTGTTTTTCAATAGTCTACAGAACAAACCATCGTTATACAATAACTTGCCTAATTACCCTAACCTGCCTAGTTAACCTAATTAACCTAGTTAAGCCTTTAAATGTCACTTTAAGCTGTATAGAAGTGTCTTGAAAAATATCTAGTAAAATATTATTTACTGTCATCATGACAAAGATAAAATAAATCAGTTATTAGAGATGAGTTATTAAAACTATTATGTTTAGAAATGTGTTGAAAAAATCTCTACGTTAAACAGAAATTGGGGAAAAAAATAAAATAGGGGGCTAATAATTCTGACTTCAACTGTATGTATATAATATATATTATAATGATTAATATATAATAATATATGAGTTAACATGTACATACACAAAATAAGCAAACCTTATTTTATATATACTAATAAATTATTATAAAAACTAAATAATTATTTTATATATTTAAAAAAATATTCATGATTTATTAAACAAAAAAAAAACAAGAAGATAAGTGTAAATACAACAAATAAAATGAATATATAATTAATAAATAGAAAAATAAACAAATTAAACTAAAGAACTGAGTAAATATGTAAATATATGCAAACATACATAAGTAATTAACAAGTTAGTGAATAAATTAACAAATAAACATACAAAATTTATAGTTAAATGCAATAATTAAACCAATTGAATACACAAATGAACAAAGTTAGTAAGTAAATAAGGATACTGTGTGTTTGTGTAATAAAATATATGCGGAAGTATGCAGAAAGACTTTGTCAGTAACCCGGGTCAATCGCTTCCGGTGAACTGTATGCCATTACAAAATTGACGTTTTAAGCGTTTAAGGTCTGTTTTCTTTAAAAATCAACGATATTTACTGGCCGAATGATATCGATATAAAGTGTGTCTCAGATTGTACAAGAAGCACTGCATTAAATTACATTTTTTCCCCGCCATGTCTTTAAAATATGAACATGCGTGTGCGTAAATGGCTTTTCATCTCATTTTACGCTTGAGCAAATAAATGAATGCCAAAGTCTATTTAACTGATTGTATTGTAATTATATTACAACATCGATGCTGTAAAAGGAACCGTATAAAATGAAATAAGTCACAATAACTGTTCACCGGAAGTCTATCAGTATGGGAAGAAACATTAGCTCTGCATATACCCTGTAAGTCAAACATTTGTGTGTGAGTGCCTTGCATTCCTACTGTTGTGGGGACTTTTATTTATTTATTTTTTTGGTCACCAAGAAGAAAACGGCTCATAAATCAGTCAGAATGAAGTATTTTAAAAATGTAAAAATGAAGATTGTTTTCTGTGAGAGTTGATTTTAGAGTTAAGGGGACAGAATATGCAGTTTTAGCACAGTATAAAAACAATTACATCTATGGGAAGTCCCCATAAAGCTAGCTGTACAAGTGTCTGTTGTGTGTGTGCACTTGTTTATGTGGTTTATGAGGACACAACATTGTATAATGATTTGATTTGACCTAGTTGTACTCTATTAAGGTGGTTTGAGAGGACATACCTTGTGTCCTCATAATTCAAAATGCTTAATTATACTTAACAGGGTCAAAATTTGCCGCAGGTTTCCTGTGAGGGTTGGGTTTAGGGGTTAAGGTTTGGGTAAGGCCATATAATAAGTTTTTTACAGAATAAAATACATTATGCCTACAAATTAGTCCTCATAAAACATATATACAAATATACAAATATATATACAAATATATATATATATATATATATATATATATATATATATATATATATATATATATATATATATATATATATGTGTGTATGTTTTGGTGAAGGCTCTGCACTGTCAGACATTTGGTGATGTGTGGACTGAAAGCGCTGCACTCAGCAGTTAAGCTCAGTTAATGTTCTTCACATCTGTAAAGTGTGCAGCTTCCAGAAGCTTCTCTCTGTCCTCATATAAACGCACTGGAGCGTGAAGCCGTCTGACTGCAGGTGAACGGTGTGTGACTGACGCCACAGTCCTATCTCTATGCAACATGCATCAGGCCATGTCCACACGTACACGGGTATTTTTCACCACCTTCCTCTTAAAAAAAATATCCATCCACATGAAATTGCAAAAATGAACTGTGATCTATGTTAACCCTTTCACACGTATGATCACACCAGTGTGATCACCCTTGGCTGGTCCCTGAAGCATACAATCACACCGGTGTGATTCTAATGTTACAATGTTATAATGTAACGCACATCATCAACTGCTCAAATTCAAATCTGACAGCACCCGCTGAGGCACAGAAAGTGGTGCGCAGCGCTTGACAAAAATAACTATTTATCTGTGCTTTTTAAACAAATAACATTTATTTTAGGTTTTAGACATTCAAATGCACATAACTACAAGCAAAACATACCATTTAAGTTTGTAAAGTACACGCGGATGTCTATGAAGACAGCAATAATAATTATTTTTCAATATAATGATGTGCTTTATATAAAAAAAAAATTATACAATAGCACTGTTATTATTCATTGTAGTAGTTATTAAATATTCTAATGAAAATGAAATATATAGAGTTTTTTCCACTACAGCGAATTTGTGAAGACTTTATTCAACCCTTTTTTACCTCTTAAATGAAACATGACTCCAGATAAGTTCCTGACAGTTTTCGTGGTGTTCACCCCTTAGGATCACTGTCATCCCATTAATTAAATTCATATCAGACAAAAGCCTTTGCTGCGGTCAGCTTATCTCTAGAACAGACTCTAAATGAAGAAAAAGCTGAACATCAGGAGCTGTTTTCAGACGTAATGTCACAAAGGATACAAAGGTCAGACGATCAAGTCTCTTTATCGCCATCTACTGATGAGCAGAGACCAAAAAAGATACAGGAGGAACAGATGAGGACAAAGACCTCCAGACGACCTGCACAAGGACAGCGGCTCTCAAATATCTCCTGGTGATCTGATCCGGCAAAACATATCTTTTTAGTTCTTGTAAACAGGGACCTACAATAGGATCCATCCAAATCTTCCAAGGTCAAACAGCACTGTCATTTTCTCATAATATCCATTGCAGCATCGCATTGCAGCTCTTTTCTCTCAGTGTCGGAAATGGTTCATTCAAGGATTTGGTCTTTGTAAACCCTGCCCTTTCTTAGGGCCTTCTCTGCTCTGACTGGTTAGATGATTGGCCTAGTCTGCTGTCATTGGTTAATCTAAATCCTTCAAGGTCAAAAAACATTGTCATTTTCTCATAATATCCAACGCAGCATGGCATTGCAGCTCTTTTCTTTTAGTGTCCGAAATGGTTAATTCAAGGGTTTGGTCTTTCTAAACCCCGCCCTTTCTTAGAGCATGCTCTGCTCTGATTAGTCAGATGACTGACTCAGTCTGTTGTGATTGGTCGACTGCTAACAGGAAGTGTCAAAAATCAAACATCCGCAGTGGGTTTCATTTATAAGGGTTCAGTGTTGGAAATGGTTAATTCAAGAATTTGGTCTTTCTAAAGCCCACCCTTTCTTAGAGACTGCTCTGCTCTAATTAGTCAGATGATTGACTCAGTCTGTTGTCATTGGTCGACTGCTTACAGGAAGTGTCAAAAATAAACATCCGCAGCGGGTCTTATTTATAAAGGCTCAGTGTTGGAAATGGTTCATTCAAGGATTTGGTCTTTCAAAACCCCGCCCTTTCTTAGAAACTGCTCTGCTCTAATTGGTCAGATGATTGGCTTAGTCTGATGTCATTGGTCCATCAAAATCTTCCCAGGTCAAAAAGCACTGTCATTTTCTCATAATATACTGCAGCATCGCATTGCAGCTCTTTTTTTTTCAGTGTTGGAAATAGTTAATTCAAGGATTTGGCCCTTTCTTAGACACTGCTCTCCTCTGATTGGTCAGATGACTGACTGTTGTCATTGGTCGACTGCTTATAGGAAGTCTCAAAAACCAAATATATGCACTGTGTTTCATTCGGAAGGGCTCGTCCCTAACAGCTTTAAATGGATTAGAGCGTAGGGATGAGTACTTTCATATGAAACGCACTGTTCGACCCCAAACAACTTCACAAAGAATCACAGAGGCCTGAAGTGTCCATCAGTTGTATAATTTGAAATCCTTCATTCCAAAGGGGTCTTTTTGAGCACTTCCATTTGGTACGACACTTCAATATGGCAGCCGTGGTGGTTTTCACTCGAAAGTGTCCTTTGGAGGGTGACACATCTAATTTACAACACAGTGTTATTCCTATAATGCAAACAGAGAGTGATGCGGTAGTGATGTGCATGTGATGCACCATGCATGCTTTTTCTGTGCATGCCTACAGCAAAGAGAGTTGTAAACTTCTCAACTTTTTTTTGTCATCACGTGACAAGAACCAACTTACCAGCTTCACACTTTGTATGGATTATACCCATTTAAGTAATAACGATAGACTAAATACCTCAGACACATTTGGAGCACTATGGGGCTTTTTTAAATGTTTTCCATTTAAAAAAAAAAATTATAATAATTGTATCAGAAGGGCGATGCAGTGGCGCAGTAGGTAGTGCTGTCGCCTCACAGCAAGAACGTCGCTGGGTCGCAGGTTCGAACCTCGGCTGGGCTGGGTCAGTTGGTGTTTCTGTGTGGAGTTTGCATGTTCTCCCTGCATTCGCGTGGGTTTCCTCCGGGTGCTCCGGTTTCCCCCACAGTCCAAAGACATGCGGTACAGGTGAATTGGGTAGGCTAAAATTGTCCGTAGTGTATGTGTGTGAATCAGTGTGTGGATGTTCCCAGAGATGGGATGCGGCTGGAAGGGCATCCGCTGCGTAAAATCGTGCTGGATAAGTTGGCGGTTCATTCCGCTGTGGCGACCCCGGATTAATAAAGGGACTAAGCCGACAAGAAAATGAATGAATGAATAATTGTATCAGAACTACAGCAGGAGTTTGTAAGTGTTGGTTCCTTGAAGAGTGCAGCTAATGGTTGGTTTGCAACAACAGACGTCATGTGAGTGTAGGCCAATGAGAGTGTTGAAATTATCAGAGGAAGTGGCATGCCTTGCATCCATACAGTTTTAGACTCAATGGGCCCTATCATACACCCGGAGATTTGTTGCTATTTTCAGACCAGTGCAACCTTAATTTTTAAGTTTTGCGCCACGTTATTTAAACAGCAAATGCATTGGCGCCACTTTGTGGACTCTTCCGGTGTAAAAAGTAGGTGTGTTAAGGTGCATTGTTGGCACGTTGCCTTCATGTCGGGGGGTGGGGGGCATCACCATATGGGGCATAAGAAAAGGACGTGTGTTTCAATATATCTCAGTTGTTTGACCACACTTCGTTATTATTGTTCATTTATTTGTTTGCTGGAAATTAGAACTGAATTTAGAAATAGTTTTGAAACAAAACTTTGGGCTTGACAAACTAAATTAAATATGTAGACTAATGGATGTCTTCAGCAGAGTGAGTTTCCACTGTTTCCTTATCCACGAAAGTGGCCAACTTAGCTTATTCAATTCACCAATAAATGCAGAAAAGCTAGTCCATGTTTTTATGACTTCCAGGCTGGATTACTGTAAGGCTTTCTTCGCTGGTTGCCCAGCATCCTCTATTAATAAACTACAGCTAGTACAAATTGCAGCTGCCAGAGTTCTTAACAGGTCTAGAAAATATGATCATATCACCCCAATTTTATCCTCCTTACACTGGCTGCCTGTTAAGTTTCGTATTGATTTTAAAATATTGCTTCTTACCTATAAAGCTTTAAATAATCGAGCTCCTGTTTATCTAACCAACATTCTGTCTTGTTACAATACAACACGCTCTTTAAGATCTCAAAACTCAGGGCTTCTGGTAGTACCTATAGCAAAGTTGAGTAAAGGAGGTCGAGCCTTCTCATTTTTGGCTCCTAAACTCTGCAATAGCCTTCCTGATAATGTCCGAGGCTCAGACACAATCTCAGTTCAAAACTTGATTAAAGACCTATCTATTTAGTAAATCATACACTCAATGCATGCTTGACAACCGTCTGCAGGACAAACTCCTCCTTAATAAACAAGACATTGTGTTAGAACCTGCTTTACATGTTTGTTTCTATGTTTGTTTATATAACTTCTATTTTCATTTATAGCACTTCATGTTTGCGTCTCATTTAAATACACTATGAACAGCAGCTGCACTAATTATTTTCTTTATTCTCTATTTCGACCTGGGGATACTCATTCCGAGGTCCCTAGAGACTATGCAGCGCCATTGATGTGATCCAAGACCTGTGAAGTGATGATAAGAAGATACCCATAATCCTGGACCAGGCAGTATCCTGAACTGATGCTGTGGTCGTCATGGAGGAATGGAGTGCATGAGACTGAAAGACCACCGTGACAGACGAGTCGCCACATTGATCATTTGGGCAAGCCTGACTCCGCATCGGTGACCTTCTCACACCTGCAGCTTCTCCACGATGGACGTCCAGCTTCTCCAGCCTCCGGCGCCTAGACTGCAGCTCCGCACAGGGAGTTTGGCCAGAAGAATAATGGTCGTGCCAAACAGAGCCTAGTCTCTCTTTCAAGGTTTTTTTTTCCCCTTCACTTTGTCATTGGTTAATTTTTTTTTCTCCTCGCCACAGTCACCACATGCTTGCTTGGATCGGGACTTGTGGAGCTGTGCTTCGGTGGATTTGCTCTTCAGTGTTTGAACTTTCAGCAGTGAAACTTAAACTACACTGAACTCTACTTAACTAAACTTCAACTCTGAAATCTGGACTTTACTAAAACTATGTTAAGCTGCTTTGACACAATCTACATTGTGAAAAGCACTATATAAATAAACATGAATGGAATTGAACTATAGCGCATGTCTTTGGACTGTGGGGGAAAACAGAGAACCCGGAGGAAACCTACGCCAACACGGCGAGAACATGCAAACTCCACACAGAAATGCCAACTGGCCCAGCCAAGCGACCTTCTTGCTGTGAGGCGATCATGCCACCTATTACGCTACAGTGATGCAATTAGGGAAGACATACTTCATGCTAAATTTTAGGGTTCCTTTGACAACAGATGTCAAAACGGGAAGCTTTATTTTTTTAAGTCTTGCTCTTCCTGCAGCACTGTGGACAATTTTCACCTGGATATGTTTTATGTGAATCAGCAGTGCTGGGTGAAGTTCACAATGTTGTTGTTTTGTTTCGTTTTTTCCATGAACAAACTCCCAGCTGACAAAAAAAAAAAAAAGAGATATTTTGAACAGAAAAACAAGTGTGACGGTGACTCTAGTACACACATTCCATCCGTCAGATTCACAAGCAGCTGCACAACTGGAAAAATGTCCAACTTTTCCTTTTTTTTCACCCATTGAAAACAAATTCTCAAATGCAGAAGCATTGATGGTAACAACACAACCTGGTGAAATATCGCCAAGTTGAAAATCTAGGTCACGCTGGTGGGAAGAAGGGGAAAATAGAGTGTGTGGGTGAGAACGTGAAAAAAACCCCAAAAAAGAAACATGGTCAATAAATTGGAGAAGAGAGCGCAGGGATGTTTAGGTGAGCATGTCTCATGGTTGCTCGAGTCCATGAGGGATTGCGAGAGAATGACAGAAAAAGAGTGTGTCACGCTTGATCGGACACCAGAGTGATGAGTCAGTGAATCTCTCTCACACAGACACACATAATATGCTCACTCTCAAGGATACACTTTCGTGTAAAAGAAGAGGACTGGTTACATGAACAATTAATCATTTAACATTTACATAAAACATCCACAAGGACATGTTCATGTGTTCTAACAGCTGGACCAAAATTACGGATCACACCTAATAACATTTTATCTTGAAAACTTAATTAAAAACATGATAAAATATAATAGAATAATAACATAAGTAATAAAGGTATTAAAATAAACACATTAACACTTCTAATTCAGCTTATGGGTTCAATTTTAAAGCCTTTAAAACAAAGTCTTTAAAAAAATATGCATAGGGTCAGATTTACCAAACAAAGCAAATTTGTGCAACAGTAAAGAACAAATTAAGAAATTAAAAAACACAGACTTAGGGCCCTATCATACACCCGGCGCAAGAAGGTGCAAGGCATGTTAGGCGCTATTTGTTGCTATTTTTTAGATCAGCGCAACCCTAATTTTAACATTTTGCGCTACATTAGTTCAATAGCAAATCCATTTGCACCACTTTGTGGACTTATGGGTGTGCTGGTCTGAAGAGGAGGTGTGTTAAGGCACATTGGTGGCACGTTGCTATTTTGAGGAACTGAAATAGACCGTGCCATTGACCAACTCAAAGCTGCTCTAAATTCCAGCGCAGAGCGCATTAGTTATACTCCTATGCAGGTCCATTACTGTAAATGCTTACACATTGCTTAATACACACAGGATGTACAGCAATACCCAGATCTCTTTACAAAAAAAAAAAATTAAAGGATTAAAATGTTACAAAAATTATTATTTTCTACTTAAATATAAAAACCACTACCTCCATGCCTTCATCTCGGGGGGGCTTTTTTCAGTTTATTCATGACAATTTGCATTTGTATAATGTTATTATTACACTCACTGGCCACTTTACTAGGTACACCTGTTCAACTGCTCGTTAATGCAAATTTCTAATCAGCCAATCACATGGCAGCAACTCAATGCATTTAGCCATGTAGACATGGTCAAGATGATCTGCAGCAGCTCAAACCGAGCATCAGAATGGAGAAGAAAGATGATTTAAGCGAAATTGAACGAGGCATGGTTGTTGGGGCCAGACGGGCTGATCTGAGTATTTCAGAAATTGTTCTGTGGGCATAAATGCCTTGTTGATGCCAGAGGTCAGAGGAGAATGGCCAGACTGGTTCAAGTTAATAGAAAGGCAACAGTAACTCAAATAACCACTCGTTACAACAGAGGTCTGCAGAAGAGCATCTCTGAACACACAACACGTCAAACCTTGAGGCAGATGGGCTACAGCAGCAGAAGACCACACCGGGTGCCACTCCTGTCAGCTAAGAACAGGAAACTGAGGCTACAATTCGCACAGGCTCACCAAAACTGGACAATAGAAGATTGGAAAAATGTTGCCTGGTCTGATGAGTCTCGATTTCTGCTGTGACATTCAGATGGTAGGGTCAGAATTTG
The DNA here is from genome assembly GCA_903798195.1 of Danio kyathit. Taxonomy (NCBI): domain Eukaryota; kingdom Metazoa; phylum Chordata; class Actinopteri; order Cypriniformes; family Danionidae; genus Danio; species Danio kyathit. Next base: position 15,064,421 of record LR812525.1, read on the forward strand.
AAGACAACAACATGAAAGCATGGATCCATCCTGCTTTGTATCAACGGTTCAGGCTGGTGGTAGTGGTGTAATGATGTGGGGGATATTTTCTTGGCACATTTTGTGCCCAATAGTAGCAATTGAGCATCATGTCAACACCACAGCCTACCTGAGTATTGTTGCGGACCATGTCCATCCCTTTATGCCCACAGTGTACCCATCTTCAGATGGCTACTTCCAGCAGGATAACGCGCCATGTCATAAAGCGTGAATAATCTCAGACGGGTTTCTTGAACATGACAATGAGTTCACTGTACCCAAATGGCCTCCACAGTCACCAGAGCTCAATCCAATAGAGCACGTTTGGGATGTGGTGGAACAAGATATTCGCATCATGCATGTGTAGCCGACAAATCTGCAGCAACTGTGTGATGATATTATGTCAATACAAACCAAAATCTCAGGAATATTTCCAGTACATTGTTGAATCTATACCACGAAGGATTAAGGATGTTCTGAAGGCAAAAGTGCGTCCAACCTGGTACTAGTAAGGTGTACCTAATAAAGTGGCCGGTGAGTGTATTTATATATTTGTAATTTGTTTTATTACTATTATTTTTTGTATGTTTGGTTTTAATTTCTTTAGTACATGTTAACAGATCCTAAAAAAAAATAATGTAAAAAAAAAAAAAAAAAAAAAAAAAAAAAAGTTTTGTGACAAGCGAAAGGTGACTAAATCATGACAGCATTTTCAGTTTTGTGTGAACTATCCCTTTAAATCAGCTTTAATAACTGACTAGTAGTTTGTTGGATAAATCCCACCCGCATGCTTTACAATCAACGAAGTAAACGTCCTACATCTGTGCAGTCACCGAAATGCCCGCTGAAGCGCCACATCTGTGGTCGTCCTGATTGCAGTTTGTATATAACCGAGGGAGTCGAATCAAGCCGCAGTCCCAGTTACTCAGACGCAAGTAAACATGCGCGCACTCTCGGCGCAGCGTAACACAAACGTTTTCCCAACGCTCACCACCATGAATCAGCATTATTCATCTCATGTGATCTCCAACCAGAGAGCAGGCGGTTGGTTCTTAAAGCCCAGGCCCGCTCTTTCTGCACACACATCAAACAACACCACTGTTTGCAGAGCTGCGCTGACAATCATTGCTCCACCGCAGGCCTGTAATACACATCTGCTTATACTTCTGATCTCACATGTGTATCGGCTCTTCTGCTGAATTTCAAAGTGCAGTCAACCACGGATGTGTGCGTGTGTGTGTTTACAGATCTTAAGGTAATACAGATATGGACTTAACTCCCTCAGAGCTTCCCTCTTACTTTTAACAGTAAAGAGAGTTTAGAAAAATATAGTAATGGCAGTCACAAGTGGATTAATGCTATTATAAAAAGCAGCAGAAACAACACTCTAAATAATGCTGGGTTGTTGTCAGTGTTGGGGAGAATACTTTGTAAATGTATTTAGTTACAGAATACAGAATACCTGCTTTAAAATGTATTTTGTAACGTATTCCGTTACTTTGCTTAATCTTGGTACTGTATTCTAAATACTTGGAATACTCCCCTTGAAAACAGCCTTCAAGTCTATTAAATGTCACACTATGCGTTGGTAGCAATTTCTGCAAGAAAACAGAGGGCCTCTAATGCTAAACATTATTGACTGACAGGGAAAAATAAATAAAACAATATAATTATGTTTATTAAATAAAGTTTATTTAATAAAGTGTCAACCATTTCAATTTCTGTTTCTGTAATAAAGATAAAAAGTGCTTGAACAGACAGCATTACACTCTGTAATATACAATATATGTATATAATATGCATTTTGCTTACCCTTTGTATTTCACAGTCTGCACAGAAAAATATCAGCTATACAAGAAAAGAAAAACTTCATAATAGTTTATGTAAAACCAAGGTAATGTAACAGGTTCTAGCCAACATTTTAATTTCTATTATGAAAACTTCTCACTTAAGAACAATATAGCAAATATTAGCAGAATGCAAAATGTGTTTGCTTTACAAAAATGTAAACATCAAAATGAACAAGTTTTGTTTTAAGTCAAACACATTAGCCAGTAGCCACCTATCTACAGTACCTAACTACCTATGCTTTCCTAATCAACAGACAAGTAAAGGCGGTTGTAGCGCAGCAATAGAGACATTTTGAAGTGCTTATCTGTCATTCTGTTGCGATGAGGAGTAAAAATTAGTCCTCCCTGGCTGAAGAGTCGCTCTACAGGATGTAGCGTTGTACTTTTTGAAGAGGGCTTTGAGCGTAAACGAAACCTCTGAAAGCGCAAACGTAACATCAAGCAGCAATTTCACGAACAATAACGGCAAAAAAAGCAGTTTATTTGAAAATCATGGTTGTTGTCCAGTTGTTCGGTGTTTGCGATCGTCCTTTGTGTTGCGTGAGGAATTGAAGGTGTGGCGTGAGAGCGTGAGAACAGGGTCATTTGCGTGAGTCTCACTGAGTTAACGCTGGTGATTGCAGTCGGGAGTGTAGCTTCTGTTTCTATGGTTTCGGCGGCAATTTAGTAATATTATTATGGGCCAGACACGCATCGCCCGAAGTATTCCAATGGTATTAGGAAAGTAACTGTATTCTAAATACCCTGTTTAAAAATAGTAACTGTAACGGAATACAGTTACTCATGAATAGTATTCTAAATACGTACCGCCAGTACATGTATTCCGTTACTCCCCAACACTGGTTGTTGTAAACCAAATATGGACAAACCCAACTTTGGGTTAATTTTTTTCAATTATTATTATTTTTTTAACACATACAAATTTTTTTAAACATGGCTAAAAGACTACTGCTGTGTGTAGTGTGGCGTGACAAAATAAATGGTATCTTTCATGTTAAAACAAGTTTATGTCCTAACTTTCTGCGACGTTGCGTCAAAACAACAGCATACACTACCTGACAAACGTCTTGTCGCCTATACAAGTGTTAGGAACAACAAATAATAACTTGACTTCTAGTTGATCATTTGGTATCAGAAGTGGCTTATATGAAAGGCAAAGGCCTCTAGATTACGCCTATTTTACCAAAATAAAATATGATCATGCCTTGATTTTTAATGATTTCATTAGGACAGTAAGGTCTGACTTTGCTTAGACAAAAGTCTTGTCACCTAACAGAAATAATGTACAGTTTAGAATATAAAGTCATGGTGCAGTGGAAAAAGAATTAATATTGTGTCTGACTCCCATGAGCTTGGAGAACTGCATCCATACATCTCTGCAATGACTCAAATAACTTATTAATAAAGTCATCTGGAATGGCGAAGAAAGCGTTCTTTGGATTAATCTTTAATGCCTCCTCCATCTTACCCGAGACATGCTCAATAATGTTTGTGACTGGTGACTGGGCTGGCCAATCCTGGAGCACCTTAACCTTCTTTGTAGTATTTGTGATGATTGGGATGCAGTTCAACAGATGATTCATTAAAAAAATCTACCTTCTGCCACTTCTCTCAATGATCAACTAGAAGTCAAGTTATTGTTTGTTGTTCTTACAACTGGGATCAACGACAAGACTTTGTCAGGTAGTGTAACTGTACTACTACGACAATTATCACCTCAGGCTGAAAACCATCAAAGGCATTTGTTTTTATTGCCAACCATGGCTGTCTTACCAAAAGGCACAATACTTATTCCAAAAGGCACAGCAATGCTAATAAAGATCTGGTTGTCATTGTGTATGCACAAAATGGGGGTGGACACATGTATGCGCTTCTTCCCATGAAGTAAAATTATAAATACAATTTAAAATTTCCTAAAATATTAAAAACATGATTAAAATGATAATAATAATTCCTTATATTTATATAGTGATTTCTGGACACTCAAAGCGTTTTACAAAAAAGCGTTTATTTTTGGGGGGAAATCTCCTCACCCAGCAGCAGTGTGCAGCATCCACCTGAATGATGTGACGGCAGCCATATTGTGCCAGACCGCAAACCACACACCAGCTGATTGGAGTGGTAAAGCCAATTATGATTAGGGGATGGTTAGGAGGCCATGATGGACATCAGCCAGTGGGCAAATTTGGCCAGAATGCCGGGGTTTAAACCCCTACTCATTTTCAAAGGACATCCTGGGATTTTCAACGACCACAGAGAGTCGGGACCTCGGTTTAACGTCTCATCTGAAAGACGGCGCTCACTGAGCAGTATAGAGTCCTCATCAATATACTGGACATTAGGACTCACACAGATTGCAGGTTGAGCACCCCCTGCTGGTCTCGCTAACACCACTTCCAACAGCAATCTAGATTTCCTATGTGGTCTCCCATCAAGGTACTTGCCGAGCGCAGCCCTGCTTAGCTTTATTGCCCGTTTCCACTGAGTGGTACGGTTCGGTACATATTTTATGGTCGTTTCCACTGTCAAAGGGTACCTAAAAGCAAACCATACTGTACCACTTTTTTTTTAACCCTGTCGAAAGGATACCTAGTACGAGAAAGGTGTACCAAAAGGCGAAGCAAGGCGTACAGCTGAACGCTATTGGTTTACAGAGATACGTCACTCACAGGAGCAGGAGAATGAAAACAAAGGAACCGCCTTTTTAAAAACACAGCCGAGACGTTACACTGTAATAATATTTACATATAATAACAAGCCATGGTTGACCCAAGCTCAAACAAAACTTGTCGTCTTTTTGATAAACAGCCACAAAGCCAAGAAGAGCAAAATCTGCGGTGTCCTGTTGTTGTTTTACGAGCTTGTCTAAAAGTGCGAGCCGTTTCACTTTCTCCAGAGTGCTCGCCGCGCGTCTACATTATATCTGAAATTACAAACTTCTTGAGTTCATATTAATAACGTGCGCCTGATTATTGAAGTGCTTCTGATATCCCATCCTTTCAAAAAGGGACAAACGCAAGAGTGAAGAGCGAAAAAACAAAGGAGAAGCCGGAAAAAAAAAAAAAAAACAGAGCAGCAAATGATGCTTTCTGCAAATAAAAGACGAACAAACTGCCATGTTTAACTATTAACATCACCTTTTGGACTATTATGAACTCGGAATGACGGAATTACTTTCTAACAAGAGGTTAAATGTGCTGGTGAAGATTAAAGACACATATCAGAGGTTTGCACAGACTGTGGGCTATATATTGTGTGTTGTTTTTGAACCAAAATAAAGACTAAATGTATGCTGTGTGTAGTTTTTTTCTGTAATTGGTAATATATCGGAGACTGTAAGGGTTTGTATGTGTTCATATACAGTTGAAGTCAGAATTATTAGCCCCCCTGTTTATTTTTCCCCCCAGTTTCTGTTTAACAGAAAGAAGATTTTTTTTTTCACTTTAACAAGGTTAATTATGTTAACTAGGCAGGTTAGGGTAATTAGGTAATTTATTGTATAATGATGATTTGTTCTGTAGACTATCGAAAAAAATATAGCTTAAAGGGGCTAATAATATTGACATTAAAATGGCTTTTAAAAAATTAAAAACTGCTTTTATTCTAGCCGAAATAAAACAAATAAAGACTTTCTCCAGAAGAAAAAATATTATCAGACATACTGTGAATATTTCTTTGCTCTGTTAAACATCATTTGGGAAATATTTAAAAAAGGAAAAACGATTAAAAGGGGGGCTAATAATTCTGACTTCAACACAAGTATTTATGTGTATAAAGCATCTGTTTTGTGAGAAGTGCTTCTTATATAATATGGAACGACCCGTACGGCTTTACAGTGACACTTCCTCGAGTAAAAATGATGTCGTCTGAAACTTTCTGTCAAACACCACGCCCACCATAAGGGGACCTTTTTGGCAGTAGAAACGCAAGCCTGATAAAGGTGACCTGTACCGTACCTTACTGAAAACGGGCCATTAGTGGACCATGTGAGAGTTGCAGAAAGCTAGCTGCCGGCATAGTCTAAAATGTGTGCAAACTAATTCTGGAAACATTTCCAAAAATTTAAAAAATGTTAAACTTTCAACTTTTAAAACTTTTGAAAGTAAAACAAATTAGTGGTTTTGAAGTTTATGAATGTAATAAATATTTTGTATGACATTTTAACAACATTCTTTCTCAAATTTCTTTTTATTAGGTTTTTACATGGAATATCAACCATAACATTCATTTTATAATAACCCTTCCATGTTAATATTAACACTACCCCAAATAAACACTTCCCCTCCTTTAACACCCTCTAACTTCCCATTGAGGGAAAAAAAAAATTCTATATATACATACATATACATACATACATATATACATATACATACATATATACATATATATATATATATATATATATATATATATATATATATATATATATATATATATATATATATATATATATATATATACACATAAACACGCACATACACATACATAAATAATAATAATAATAAAAAATATATATAAAGAAAAAAAAAGAAAAAAAAAAGAAAGTGAATAATAAATATGTATTCATATATTATTGCTCAGCTTAAGATTCAAGAGAGTTAGCCAGCAGATCATCTAAAAAGGGGCGCCACAACTTGTCAAAGGTTTTGAAAGAACCAGTAAGTGATAGTCTAATTTTTTCCAATTTAATGCAAGTAAACACTTCTTTTATCCATGCATCAAAAGAGGGTGGAGAGACATGTTTCCACTTTAAAAGGATGAGACGTCTCGCTATTAAAGTAGTAAAAGCTAATGCCTTTCGGACCATTGCTGAAAGGTTAGCATCTACTGCCAACCCAAAAATGGCCAGAAGTGGATTTTTATTCAGATCTATGTCGAATGCATCTTTCAAGGTTTTAAATATTTTAGTCCAATAATCAAATAATTTAGGGCATTCCCATAACATGTGGATGAGATCCGCTGGTGACTGCTTGCACCTATTACATGCATCGCTGACAGAGGGGTATATTTTAGCAAGTCTAGCATTAGTGTAGTAAACCCTATGTAGAATCTTACATTGTATAAGCCCATGTCCTGCACATATAGAAGAGGTGTGTGTGTGAGCTCAAGAATATGCTCCCAGTTTTTATCAGATAACTCAAAACCTAAGTTCTCTTCCCAAGCGCCTCTGGCTAGATTTGCAGAACTTGGATTAATATTGTGGTTCAGATTATAAATGGTAGAAATGCAATGCTTTGAGTGTTAACAACATTCTTCAGGTAATGTTTTAGAGCTCAGTAAAAGTCTTGACAGAAGGCGACATTCTAAAGCAAAGTCTAAAATAAAATTGTTAAAACAGTCTGAAATAGAAAAACACGGTCAGATAAAATAAAATAAATAAAGTAAAACTAAATAAAAAAGTCAAATAAAACAAAACAAAATCCAATAAAAAAAAGACAAAATATATTATAAAAAGCAAAAAACACAAAATAAATTAATGCTAAAATAAAATATTGCTAAAATAAAAACATAAATAAATACTTTTTAGCTAGCTGAAATGCATGAATAATTAAATCTCACACACACAAGATAAGAAATAATGAAATAATGGAAGACATTCCCCATCCAAACATGTTGAGCCAAATCAAACTTCTCACACAAAGAAATGGCATGAAATGACAAATGATAAAGCAACCGCAGGCATCTCTACAATCCTACTGAAATATCAAATATCACAAAGAGCTCCTCAAGAAAGCGAAAATAAATGTACGAGTCGGCGAGAGTGAGATCGCTCCATAATTAATGACTTCATCTCCATTACAGAAATTCAACTCGGCTCTTTAGGTTACTACATTTGATCATTAATAACGCTGTAGTCATTTAAGCAGGTCCGTGTGTGTGTGTGTGTGTGTGTGTGGAAAAGGGGGGGACACTTTCACATATTTGATGAAGATTTAATAATTGGATTTCCTGTTTGAGAAGGAACAAAGGCAGGCGAGCGACTTTGAAGTCGGAACGGATGGTTCGTTAGACAAGCGTGTGTGCAGTTATGAATTACAGCGGGTGGGGTGGGGGGATGCCACAGGAATGAATGACGTCACTTTATAAAACGAGAATCATTGTGTTGATGTTCATTGTGTGAGAGGATACTGCTACAAAAGAGACTGACTCAGACTGTCTGCACTGTGATAATACAAACTCTCTGAGGCACAGTAACACACAGGTTGGTATTGGTGGTTTATGAGGATTTCTATACATAGATATTTACATTAGATGTCACCTTCGCTGTTGTTGTCTATTGGAAGTAATGCGTCAATAGAGCCGCCATTTTAGTACAGGGTAGCGCTACTTTGAAATGAGTGAGAGGATGCATTAAAGAATGCATATCGAGAAACAGCCACTCATTAACGGTCAACTATATTTTGATATCAAACCTGTCAACCCTCCCGTTATTCCCAAGATTCTCCAGAATTTTACAGTTCTATTCCGCTATCATCCCGTAAAGGTATTTTCCCATAATCTCCCATAAAAAATTCAAATACATGAGATTCATTCGTTGCTCTTTAATCAGAATGTGTAAGTTATACAGTGAAGAAAATATTAATGAGCTATTCATTTTAATAAGCTGAACTAATTTTGCTATTTGCTGCTAATATATACTACTTATTTTTCTTTTGTAAATAATAATAATAATAATAAAACATATTACTGACCGTTTGTTTACAATGTAACAGCTCCAGAAGAACATATTTAGTAATTTGGGGATTTGTTTGGGGGGGGGGGGGGGGGTATCCCTCATTATGGTGGGCATATCCCTTATTTTCATATCCCAATGTTGACAGGTATGTTTAATATCCGAGCATAGATATTTACATTAGATGTCGCCTACGCTATTGTTGTCTATTGGAAGGAATGCGTCAATACAGCCTCCATTTTGGTACAGGGTAGGGCTACTTTGAAATGAATGTGGAACCAAGGTGCAGTGGAGGACTGGCCATGTGGAGCCATAGGCATATACATATATATCTATTATCGGGAGATATCTATTATTATCTATACCGGTGGTCAGTATGCCAATATTTTTATTAAATTACGAAAATTCTAATTTTACACCACTCTTCTATATCGATGGATAAGTGACCGCACAGGTATTGCCGACAAAAGAGCATGTGTTTGTGTGCATGGAAATGTATTATCCTTCCTCCCGGTTAAATTTGATCTAATCCATGTCCTGAAACACACCCCCTCTCCCGCTTTCACTTCTAATACTAACGGAGGAAGCGATTCGTTTGTGAATGAATTTCCGTTATAAATAGCTTGTGTGAACCATCGATATCCTTTTGTCTCAGTGTGCATATTCATCTTTCGGTGTCTCCGATTTTCAAAATAAAAGTCCCACATACTACAATTAGTAAATAAGTTCTTATTTATGTTTGTGTGTGACTAAAGAGAAGGGTCTGGCTGCAGATTTGCACTTGCACTTTCAGGCTTGCACTCTCAGGCACACACGGTTCCTCTGCAAGTAACATCATTAACAATCGATACCTGCACTCTCCTGGCACGTCACTTGCAGTAAACACAAATAAACTAGAAGTTTCCAGTTCGTTTGCGTTGCCAGTGACAACGTTGTCAAATAATTCACTTAAGTACATAAGTTGTATACAGATCCACCAGACCCCCTGAAAAAGTGGTTTGTATACTCATAAGATTATAATGCTTTAATGTAAATTTACCAAAGCAGGCTACTATTCACATTTATACCAGCAAAGCTTATTTATTTATATGAACTATCAGGTTTAAATAGACACACAAAGTATTCTTCCACAGTTATGAATAAAACAAAAACACCATGTCATGTCATTTTCATCCGCTTATCCAGAGCTGGGTCGCTGGAGCAGCAGTCTTAGGAGAGAACTCCAGACTTCCCTCACCCCAGACACTTCCTCCAGCTCCTCCAGGGGGATCCCGAGGCGTTCACAGGCCAGCCGAGAGACATAGTCTCTCCACCGTGTCCTGGGTCTTCCCCGAGGCTTCCTCCCGGTGGGACATGCCTGGAACACCTCCCTAGATAGGCGTCCTGGAGGCATCCGAAACAGATGCCTGAGCCACCTCAGCTGACTTCTCTTGATGTGGAGGAGCAGCGGCTCTACTCCAAGCTCCTCCCGAGTGTCAGAGCTCCTCACCCTTTCTATAAAGGTGCGTCCTGCCACCCTGCGAAGAAAACTCATTTCGGCCGCTTGTATCCGAGATCTTGTCCTTTCGGTCATGACTCAAAGCTCATGACCATAGGTGAGCACAGAAACTGGCTCTTGGGACATGGAATGTCACCTCACTGGAAGGTAAGTAGACCGAGCTTGAGCGGGAGGTGGAACAGTACCGACTGGAGATAAAAAACCACCGGGCTAATGCAAATTTGAATTTTAGTTTGTATTTTCAACATTTTAAGGAGTTGTAGTATTACAACTAACAGATACACATTATGGACACCAATGATTCTTGAACGACTTTGGAAACTATTCTTTATTCAGCAGGTCCTAGCATGATTGCAAACAAGAATGTAGATGTTGATGTTGCAGGAGAGTGCAGGGCTCGGTTGCTTGAAAGTCCTTAACCAAAAAAAAAATCCCCCAGTTCGAAGGTTAAGGGTGCCCTTAATAAAAGTTCGGTTGCAAGAACTAAAAAAAAACCCCAAAAAGATCAACTTAAGGATTTTAAGGCTGCCATTAAGTTTTTCCACTTAGTCCTTAGTAACAATTTACTCTTAAAACATTTAAGGAAACTAATCAGCTCCCTTAAATGAACAAATGACACTCAAAATGCAAGCATTCTCGCCCAAATAAAAACGTTTTAAATAAAGACTCACAGGACTGTAGATAAATCATTTAATAAAACCATTTAATAACTAATGTACGTGTCTGTGCAGGAGAGCATCCATACCAAATCGCAGTTTCAGTGCAGCTTTAAAAGTCTCTACATCAGGGCTATTCAATCAGTTTGTCATGGGGGCCAGTTCATGAAAAGCATCCCAAACGAAGGGCCGGAGAGATATGACTTGCAATATGAGTGATGACACAACAGCAATATAAGTTGATGCTCCTTAAGACACCCACGTAGGCATTTTCTACAGTAAAATGTTGATATGTTGTATTTTGAAACTACATAATATCAGTGCATTGTACAATTTTTTTACATTCAAATGTTGTATTTTAAATGCACAACAAAAGCAGTGCATTGCTTAATCAGGCTTCTTCTACATTAAGACACATTCATGTTATGTTTTGAACTGCATAACAATTATGGATGCAACAATTATAGATTTTGGTTGTAATAATCATGGTTTCAGGGTTATCACGTCTAATGTTAATTTAAGCTTTATATTAGGTAAGTATTTAGATTAACTGCTGTTATCATCTGCGTTCTTACATACATAATCATTTTAATAATAATTCGTCTAACATTATTTTATTTACATTTCACTGAAAGCCACGCACAACTCTCACCGCTACAGCGTGAGCAGTTTTCTACTGCGTGCGCCCGGAAAGCCACGAGCGCGGTGCTCCGCTTGGGTGCGCATATTGGCATAATCTTACATTAGAAACAACAAACTTGCACGCGGAAAAGACGTGATATTGGAAAGGCCCGCCGCTATAGTTAATCCAGTGTGCGTGCGTATTAGCCTCAGTGTACAAGCTCGAAACTTTAAACTAGCACACAGGTGGTATAACAGTTAAATTGCAGCAGTTTCGTTCCATGCAACAGAAATCCGGTGTAGAGAAGCCTTTATGATTAAGCGCAGTTAATAGTGAAATTGGCTAATCGTTGCATCCCTAATAACAATATTAGTGCATTGTACAAAAGGCCTTTTTCTACAAACACATCCAAATGTTTTCGGCTGCTAGCGCCACTCGCTTAATGTTACTATTGACAGCCTTTAACTGCAGCTCGTGCTGTATTGAACAGACGCACGTCACTTCATAACTATAGCGGCCATTTTTCGCTGAACTAAATTTATTTTTGATGTCTTGGTCACACTAATTGGAGGGCCGAAACAAATTGCCTCGGGGGCCGGGTTCGGCCCAGTTTTATAGGTCTTCCAAACATAACATCGAGATCGACTTGATAAGGGAACGTCTCGACTCGCTTAACGGAAAGAAAACGGCACAGATGATGTGTCCAGCAGAGCTATTTTAAGGCAAGCATTTCGTTACGATCTGTTTACATAACTACAGCAACTGCGGCACTCGTCGCCGTATGTTGCCAAAAACTACAGTGAAACGCTTAGAAAAAAGCACTTAGGTAAGGGTGACAAATAAGAGGCTTGTTGCAACGCTCTTAATGAAATCCCTTAAGTTTAATTACTGAAGGACTATCATGCAAGCGGGCACATGTGTCAATTGTAAATGAAGTCACTTGCAGAGGAAGAGCGGTTGCCTGAGAGTGCAAGTCCGAGAGTGCAAGCCTGAAAGTGCAAGTGCAAATCTGCAGCCAGACTCTATTGTTACTAAAGGCTGATTTATACTTCTGAGTCAAGCGCACATATATGAAAAATGTAACTACACGTTGTAATGACGCGTAGAGCAAGCTCTGTGATTGGTCAGCTTGGTAGGTGTGACGAGTGTGGGTGGTGCTGGAGCCGCGAGCCCAATGGAGCGAGTGTTTAGAAGTGTGGAGTCTTGTGAAGAAGCTCCAAATGGAGACTTTTGTTTTGCGTTTACCTTATGATGAATGTTTTTAGACTGCCAGTTCCTGCCTCTGAATAAGCGAGTTTTAGCTACTTGTACATTAATGCAGCATTCAGGAAAAAAACAAAACACCCACGAAGAAACTTGACACAGAGGAACATAAAAACCTACTGCCTCCTAGCGTTTCGGAAGTGTTATTGCAGAGCAATACAAACAGCACACAGATGTATAAATGCACGACTACGTGCAAGGCATGCGCCATGGATCACGTCGATCACTCAATGCAGAAGTTTAAACCAGCCCTAATGGAATCCGTCTGCTCTGCAAGTTCCAATGGCAATTCGGTTCAGATTCACACTCTTGAATTTAAGGAAGCCGATTCTTAAATTCTCCATTATCCTGCCGAAGAGAGCAGCACAGCCAGATCTATCACACTTAAGTTCCTCATTTCCTGTTTCTGTGGAGTTTCAGCATCAGTAAGCCGCACAACACCGATAGAGAGAGATTGTTTGTCGCTGCATTTTCTCCTTTTTCCTCCTGATCCCTGATCTGGGTTTTCTGAGCTCTTCTACTTGGCTGTAGGCATGTGACATTATAAAATTTTTTGTTGAAAATTTTTTATTACATTTTTTATATAAAATAAGTGTGTAATTGGCAACATGGTGGCTCAGTGGTTAGCACCGTCACCTCACAGCAAGAAGGTCGTTGTTTGAATCTGTGTGGAGTTTGCATGTTGTCCCTGTGTTCGTGTGGGTTTCCTCCGGGTGCTCCGGTTTCCCCCACAGTCCAAAGACATGTGCTATAAGGGAATAGAATAAGCAAAATTGGCCAAAGTGTATGTGTGTGAATGAGTGTGTATGGGTGTTTCCCAGTACTGGGTTGCAACTAGAAGGGCATCCACTGCGTAAAACATATGCTGGATAAGCTGACGGTTCATTTCGTTGTGGCGACCCCTCATGAATAAAGGGACTAAGCCAAAGGAAAATGAATGAATGAATGAATTCATTAATTCATTAATTAATGAATGAAGTGTGTAATGATGAAAAGAATGTTTTTTTTAACCCAACGTTGGGTTAAATTGAATGTTATTTTTTTCAATTAACTTTTTTTAAACCATAGGTTGGTTATGCTGATATTTGATCCAACATTTTTGTTTATTGTTTTATTTTATATAAACATTCAAAGTAAACAATATAATAGGGCCGGCCCGACTAGATTTTCTTAGTCGACCACTAGCCGTCCATTATTCAACTTATCGCCCGTTTATTCAATTAATTTAATTAGGCCTACTCAAGCAAATATTGGGAAACGATATGATTTTAAGGGCTAATAGAAAATGCCTTTTATAACCTGGATTTATTTTGTACAGCAGAGAGAATTTTAGGATTTTAATTTTAAGGTGGCTCAGCTCCTTATGGGGTTATATAAAACATTATATTGGCCTTATTCTTCAATGAAGAAGTGCGCTTGTTTTTGCGACTGTTTTAGAACTTCCTATTCAGTTGCCTATGAGAGAAATGACTAGGAATAATAAACGGCAGAAAATGGTCAAACAACTTGCTCTACAAACAAGTGATTGCATGACTATACAGACAAAGTAGAATAATCTAATAAGAAAATATCAGTTTGCATCATCAAGCAGCAAAACGAGCGGTTTTTAACAGCTAAAAATCAATGGAAGTGAATAAGGTAAATACTATATAATATATATTATAATATAATATATAGTATAATTATTCATTCATTCATTTTCTTGTCGGCTTTGTCCCTTGCGGGGTCGCCACAGCGGAATGAACCGCCAACTTATCCAGCACGATTTTACGCAGCGGATGCCCTTCCAGCCGCAACCCATCTCTGGGAACTTCCACACACACATTCACACTCATACACTATGGACAATTTAGCTTACCCAATTCACCTGTACTGCATGTCTTTGGACTGTGGGGGAAACCGGAGCACCCGGAGGAAACCCACGCGAACCCAGGGAGAACATGCAAACTCCACACAGAAACGCCAACTGACCCAGCCCAGCCGAGGTTTGAACCTGCGACCCAGCGACGTTCTTGCTGTGAGGCAACAGCACTACCTACTGCGCCACTGGGTTGCCTAGTATAATTATATACTATACAAATATTTATAATAACATGTTACATGTTACTAGTTACACATAACACATTGCTAACATGTTTAATACACTAGTGTTTACTGCATTTCAGTTTAATGCTACCAGGTTTAATTTTACTGTTAGCATTATGCTAACATGCTTTAAAGGGCCATGAATCCCCCCTGTCTCAGCAGGGTGTTTTCACACCTCTAGTTTGGAAAAAGTCAGGAAAGTGGGCGTGTCTAGCTCAGTTTAGGTGGGAGTGTCAGGGGAGGGAAAGAGGGAAGGATTTGCAAATATGGCAGTTTCCGTTTGGGCACGCAGACGCAGGGGAGAAAGACAGTGACTGTTTACGTGGACATCAGTAATCGAATTACTTGCCAAATTATCAATTTGTCAACTTTAACTGCAGTTTGGCACTTTCACTTTTTATTCAGGAACATTTCCTGCATGTTGCCCGTGACAAACGAAATATTGAAAGCGAGGAACTGCTGGAGAGTGGAGTTTTAATGTAATGTCTGATACCGCACGGCGAATGAGAGAAAAAATTTCTTGGTAAGATGCACTCGGTAGGTAACGTCAGAAAGCCGTGTGTGTCTAGACTATCCTGTCACAAAATGTGGCGAAAATCCTACACGATGGTCAATATTTGATTGCTGTGTTTACATTCGGAGAGCAGCATTTACAGCGGATCTTTCAGTCTATAATATTGTACTATAATATTGCAGTGATATTAACATACTGTAAACTTAGTAACTAAATCATTTTGGCTATGGTATGTCTTTAAAAACTGAAAGAGCACTGCTGACAATACGAACTAACTTTGCAATCTGAATGAACAAACATAGGGCACTGCTCGCACATTTGCCAAATCTGTAGAGACAGGACAATCACACTGGAACTGCATCTTTTTTTAAAAGGAGACGAGCGGCAAATTCGGATTTCATCATTTCCAGATGCGAAAAGCTCTCGGGTAAAAAATGTTCCTTACAAACGCATTTCTGTCACATGCACTGTAAACCACATATGAGTCCAGCAAACAAAACCTTCGTTGCAGCATATTAATAAACGCAGCACACTAATAAATGCAACACTGAATTTAGTACAATTTTCTCATCTCCTAATTGATGGTTGAGTTTAGGGGTGGGGTTGGGAGCCACGCCTCCTTTTTATAATTGTACATTTTCGAAAGACTAAACTCATACGAATTCGTACAAATTAGCCACTAAACTGACAAAATGTAAAATAGTTAGGTTTTCTCGTGAGATCAGGTATTAGTTGGTAACTCCATTAAGTAAAACAACTGTAAACAGGAAAATATTAATGTTTCTAAAATAAATATTACCGGATGTTTAAAGACGTAGTACGCTGTGATAAACACCCCTGTCTGAAAGTATATTTTGAAAATGTATATTCAATCACTCATTTTCGGCTTCTGTTTCAGAGGACAACACATCGAAATGAACCCACCAACTATTCAGCGACTGCTATTCTAGCTGCAACCCAGCATTGGGAAACACTCATGCACACTCATTCACACACAATCATACACTACGAACAATTTAGTTTATTCAATTAACCTGTACCGCATGTCTTTGGACTGTGAGGGAAACCGGAGCACCCGGAGGAAACCCACGCCAACACGGGATGAACATGCAAACTCCACACAGAAATCTGACCCAGCTGGGACTCGAATCAGCGACCTTCTTGCTGTGAGGCGACAGTGCTATCCACTGAGCCATTGTGCCACCCGAAAGTGTGCCAGCATCATGAATGTTCATTCGTTATCCCAACAAACTGTATTATTGAGTATGAGCAAGAGTAGTTGGCTGTGTTTCAGGAAGGTGTGACAGTGTTAAGTCATGTGTGTGTTTTTGACAGTGTGTCTGCTTTGAGTTTTTGTCTTTAGGGAATCCAGTCAACCGAGCGGCAGGTCAAACTCAGCTTTTAACCTGTCATGTGGTTTAGAGACAAACCTTTCATCCACATCTAAAAGACCTTCTGTTTTCAGAGCTAGCATTTGAACACTTCACCCAATCATGCAATTCAAACGTATGTAATGTAAACCATGTAAATCACATAAACCCATGTAGCTGCAATCACTGACTGCGCCACTTACACAATAAAACTAGACAGTAAAGCTTGAATACAAACTATGATGTTGGTTTGAGAAAGCCTGGTTGTAAAAAAAAAGGTTCATAAATGCATGTTTGAGCAGGACTTAGCATGTTGTTAGCAAGTTTAACAACAGTGTTAGCTTGTTTTAGCTGATGAATAACCTGATGCTCACAAGTTTGACATGTTTCAGAATGTTATCACAGTGACACATTGTTAACGTTAGCATGTTAATAACAAGCAGTTAACATTTTAACATTCCTATCCTATTTGAATGCTAACATGTTTCTAGGATGTTTTAGTACATTGTAAACATCATTGAACACGTTGCTAGCCTGTTTAACGCACTGCCTGGTGTTTACTGCATTACAGCTTCATGCTACCAGCTTTTAACATGATGTTAGCATTATGCTAGCATGGTTTAATTGTATTAGTTAGTAGCTAAAACATTAGTTAGTCAGTAAAACATTGTAACACACTGTTAAAAATGTAATTTGTTCAATTTTACCATAATACTAGCATGTTCTATCATAATATTACCATGTTTCTACCATGAATTAGCCTATTAGTAAAATGTTGTTAGCCCGTTTAGAAGACTAGCATGAATAATCAGTCTGTTAGCATGTTATGGCATGCTTTATATGTTGCTAGAATGAATTAACATGCATTATTTCTATGCTAACATAAATGTAACATTGCTACCAGGTTTCTAACAACAACAATCCTATTTGTAACATTGTTATAGCATGTTTATGGCATGTTTTATATAATGCTAGGATGAATTAAAATACATTATTACTATGCTAACATGAATAAAACATTGTTAGCATGTTTTTAATACCAACAATCATATTTTTAACATTGTTCAAGCGTGGTTAACATTTTGTGAACAAGAAGTAGCATGCTGCTAACCTATTTCTAGCATACATTAACATGTTGTTAGCATGTTTATAGTTTCATTTCATCTGTTGCAAACATGAATTAACATTACGTTACCACGCTTCTAACATGATTATTTTGATAACAACAATTAGTGGTTTCTAGCATGAATTAGCATGGCTAACATTTTATTATGAATTAGCATTCTTGCTAGAATGAGTTAAAATGCTGGTAACATATTGCTATCATAAATAAAGAATGTGATAGCATAAATGAGTATGTTGTTACAAGGTTAGGACGCCGTTAGCATAAATTGATGTGTTGCTAACATGATGTAACACATTTGTCCATTATGAAATCGGGTTAAGCAGGTCGCACACCAGAAGCGCCGCTCGGCGACGCACAGCAACAGGCATTTCAGAATTCTAAACATAGGTTTCTATCAGGGTACACACACCGGCGCCGCAAGTCGGCGGCACCCAGCCACGACTCAGGACACTGTTCATATTTCTGCCGCGCCACAGAGCGCCATCTGATTAGTTTCGTTTTAAATAGCGTGCGAATGTGCGCGTCTGGTGTGCAATACTTTCAACTATCATGTGTGCGCCGTGTCGCGGCGCTGAGCGGCACATCCGTTGTGTGACGCCCTTTAGGGTTGTTTGAGGGCCTGATGCTCAAACTAAATAATGAAGTTTATGGCATGTTTTGCTAACATAAATGTAACATTGCTAGCATGTTTCTAATAACAATCATATTTTTAACATTGTTCTAGCATGGTTAACATTTTGTGAACAGGAATTAGCATGTTGTTAACCTATTTCTATCATAACATGTTGCTAGCATGTTTATAGCTTCAATTAGTATGTTGCAAGCATGGATTAGCATTATGTTGCCAGTGTGATTATTTTGTTAGCAATTATCAGTTGTTTCTAGCATGAATTAGCATGACAACATTTTATTAAGAATTAGCATTCTTGAATAATCTTTCTGGTAACATATTGCTAGCATAAATTAAAAATCAGTATGTTGTTGCAAGAATACCATTAGCAAGAATTGACATTTTTACCACAATACTAGCATGTTCTAACATTGTATTTACATGTTTCTTGCATGAATTAACCTGTTTGTAACATGTTGTTAACCCGTTTAAAAGGTTAGCATGCATAATCAGTCTGCTAAAATGTTTATGTCATGTTTTACATGATGTTAGAATGAATTAATCCAGCAGCTAGCTCTCTGCAACTCTCACATGGTCACCCACTGAAGCTAGGCAGGGCTGCGCCTGGTCAGTACCTGGATGGGAGACCACATGGGAAAGCTAGATTGCTGCCGGAAGTGGTGTTAGTGAGGCCAGCAGGGGGCGCCCAACCTGCGGTCTGTGTGGGTCCTAACGGCCCAGTATAGTGAAGGGGACTCTATACTGCTCAGTGAGTGCCGTCTTTCGGATGAGATGTAAAACCGAGGTCCTGACTCTCTGCGGTCATTAAAAATTAAAAAGCCCTTCAAAAAAAGAGTAGGGGTCTGACCGTCATGGCCTCCTAACCATCCCCATATCATAATTGGCTTCATCACTCTGTCTCCTCTCCACCAATCAGCTGGTGTGTGTGCAGTCCGGCGCAATATGGCTGCCGTCGCATCAACCAGGTGGATGCTGCACATTAGTAGTGGATGAGAAGATTCCCTATCATTGTGTAAAGCGCTTTGAGTGTCTAGAAAAAGTGCTATATAAATGTATGTAAGGAATTATTCTTTTTATTAACACACATTATTACTATGCTAGCAAAAATCTAAGACTGTTAACATGTTTTTAATAGCAACGATCATATTTAAACATGTTCTAGCATAGTTAGTATTTTGTGAACACAAATTAGCATGCTGCTAACCTATTTCTAGCATACATTAACATGTTGCTAACATGTTTATAGTTTCAGTTAGTATGTTGCAAGCATGACTGAGCATTATGTTACTATGTTTCTAATATGATTATTTTATTAACAAAAAATAGTGGTTTCTTGCATAAATTAGCATGGCTAACACATTTATTATGAATTAGCATTCTTGCAAGCAAAAAATAACATTCTAGTAAGATACTGCTAGCATAAATTAAATTAATTTGATAGAAACAAATCTGTATGTTGTTGCAAAGATATCATTAGCATGAATTGACATTTTTTTAACCACAATACTAGCATGTTCTGACATAGTATTTACATGCTTCTAGCATGGATTAGCCTGTTAGTAGCATGTTGTTGGCCCGTTTAGAAGACTAGCATGAATAATCAGTCTTTATGTCATGTTTTACATGATGCTAGAATGAATTAACACACATTAATACTATGCTACCATAAATGAAACATTGTTAGCATGTTTATGGCATGTTTTATTTAATGCTAGGATGAACTAAAATACATTATTATTATGCTAACATGAATTAAAAATTGTTAGCATGTTTCTAACAACAACAATCATATTTTTACATTGTTCTAGCATGTTTATGGCATGTTTTACATGATGCTAGGATGAATTAACACACATTATTACTATGCTAAAGTAAATGTAATATTGTTGGCATGTTTTTTTAATAACAATTATCTTATTTTAAACATGTTCTAGCATAGTTGGCATTTTGTCAACATGCTGGTAGCATATTGCTAGCATAAATTATTAATTTGATAGAAAAAAAATCAGTATGTTGTTGCAAGGATATCATTAGCATGAAATGACATTTTTTTATCCACAATACTAGCATGTTCTGACATAGTATTTACATGCTTCTAGCATGGATTAGCCTGTTAGTAACATGTTGTTAGCCCGTTTAGAAGACTAGCATGAATAATCAGTCTTTATGTCATGTTTTACATGATGCTAGAATGAATTAACACACATTAATACTATGCTACCATAAATAAATCATTGTTAGCATGTTTATGGCATGTTTTATATAATGCTAGGATGAATTAAAATACATTATTATTATGCTAACATGAATTAAAAATTGTTAGCATGTTTCTAACAACAACAATCATATTTTTAACATTGTTCAAGCATGTTTATGGCATGTTTTACATGATGCTAGGATGAATTAAAATACATTATTACTATGCTAAAGTAAATGTAATATTGTTAGCATGTTTTTTTTATAACATTTTTTTTTATCTTATTTTAAACATGTTCTTGCATAGTTGGCATTTTGTCAACATGCTGGTAGCATATTGCTAGCATAAATTATTAATTTGATAGAAAAAAATCAGTATGTTGTTGCAAGGATATCATTAGCATGAATTGACATGTTGCTAACATGATGTAACACGTTCTCCATTACGAGATCATGCATTACCATTGACTTTGGCACATGGTATTACTATTTGAAATCTGGTTAGGGTTGTTTGAGGGCCTGATGCTCAAACTGAATTATGAAACAGCATTTGGTAATGTTCACTCAACAGTGTTGTGTTTTATTGACAAGTGCCCGCACTCTCCTCTTGAGCTAGCATTAGACGAACATGTCGATACATTAATGCTCCCTCTCCTTCATTATTTATTAAAACCTCATAAAATAAACAAGGGCTAGGCAGCTGGTCAATGTACAGTCACGCGACCACAGAGCAATATCAAGCCTTTGTCATGCAACTTAATGCTTACTATTGCGCTGAATAGGGTGGTAAATCAAAACTGAGGATGAAAGCTAGGCATTTAATACATCAATTAGATACTTTTTTTTGTCAATAAAACCTGACGCTCTAAACATGAATAATTTGTGACTACCAATAAAGCTCAATGGCAATGACACCAGTTTACAAGCACATTTTGTTCTTGGAAAATGCTTGTAACGTTAATTCTTGTTAAACAAACCTGAAACTAGCAGAAACAAGGCAAAAACATCTCATGTACAAGATGTTCAGCCATTTAATTGACAATCAGATCTAGAATAAAGCACTTAAAGTCTCTGCCTAATATACGTACTGTAAACTTCTTATGTTGAATTCAGCATTGTTAACAGATTTGGTTTCTTTCGGTTCCACAAGCTCAAAAAAGTCTTTCTCTAAACAATTAGTGAACACACACACACACGCGCACACGCACACACGCACACACACACACACACACACACACACATACAGGTGTCTTTGCTGGACATTGAATGCAAAACACAGTGTCAGATGAGGATCCAAAGCAGAGGCGATAACACAACACACACCATCCATCACAAACACTGCAACCTTACGACAATAACATACCTTTTGTCCAAGAAAGAAAGAAAGAAATATTTACTCAGTTCAATATAGTTGGCTAAAACCATGACTCATTCAAATTTAACATGTCTTTCTATTTATAGTCATTACAATATTTATTTAGCATTATATATATTATAGGTGGGCATAGATAATTTTTTTTTAAATCTAGATTAATCTCACTGTAATCTTGGAAATAATCTAGATTAATCTAGATTAAAATGGCTCATTTGAATTCTGCCGAAGGCATTCAGAATATGTGTGCTACACAAATAATAAGTCTTTGAGAACGGGTTTCTCAAGCCAGGTGACGCATTAGACCAGGGGCTCATCTTCTTTTTCCAAAATGCATCACAAACTGCTTGAGAAACTGTTCTACTATGATAATTGGTGATGAAAATAAATGATGTTCAATAAGATGTACTTGTGTTTACTAACTGTTTATTCAGTTAAACATTAATTTTGAACTGTAGGCCTACATGAGCTCGAAACAGCAATTTTTGATGACCTTAATCCGACTAAAGTCAAAACTGAACTAAACAGAAATGGAATTAAGATGTGGAGTATGCAGATATTAGTGACATTATAGAAGTAAACACCGCAATCAAACTATTACCGACTTTTCTCCATAAAGCATAAAGTATTATTAACTTTATTATTGAACAACAACCATGTTCTCAATGAACCCAAAAAACTCGTTAATATCAAAGCTGAATATTTTTGGAAGTAGTTTTTAGTTTGTTTTTAGTTTGAGCTATTTTAGGAGGATATCTGTGTGTGCAGGTGACTATTACTGTGCATAATTATTAGGCAACTTAACAAAAAACAAATATATACCCATTTCAATTATTTATTTTCACCAGTGAAACCAATATAACATCTCAACATTCACAAATATACATTTCTGACATTCAAAAACAAAACAAAAACAAATCAGTGACCAATATAGCCACATTTCTTTGCAAGGACACTCAAAAGCCTGCCATCCATAGATTCTGTCATTGTTTTGATCTGTTCACCATCAACATTGCGTGCAGCAGCAACCACAGCCTCCCAGACACTGTTCAGAGAGGTGTACTGTTTTCCCTCCTTGTAAATCTCACATTTGATGATGGACCACAGGTTCTCTATGGGGTTCAGATCAGGTGAACAAGGAGGCCATGTCATTAGTTTTTCTTCTTTTAGACCCTTTCTTGCCAGCCACGCTGTGGAGTACTTGGACGCGTGTGATGGAGCATTGTCCTGCATGAAAATCATGTTTTTCTTGAAGGATGCAGACTTCTTCCTGTACCTCAGCTTGAAGGTGTCTTCCAGAAACTGGCAGTAGGACTGGGAGTTGAGCTTGACTCCATCCTCAACCCGAAAAGGCCCACAAGCTCATCTTTGATGATACCAGCCCAAACCAGTACTCCACCTCCACCTTGCTGGCGTCTGAATCGGACTGGAGCTCTCTGCCCTTTACCGATCCAGCCACGGGCCCATCAAGACTCACTCTCATTTCATCAGTCCATAAAACCTTAGAAAAATCAGTCTTGAGATATTTCTTGACCCAGTCTTGACGTTTCAGCTTGTGTGTTTTGTTCAGTGGTGGTCGTTTTTCAGCTTTTCTTACCTTGGCCATGTCTCTGAGTATTGCACACCTTGTGCTTTTGGGCACTCCAGTGATGTTGCAGCTCTGAAATATGGCAAAACTGGTGGCAAGTGGAATCTTGGCAGCTGTACGCTTGACTTTTCTCAGTTCATGGGCAGTTATTTTGCTCTTTGGTTTTTGGTTTGGTTTTTCCACATGCTTGCGACCCTGTTAACTATTTTGAATGAAACGCTTGATTGTTCGATGATCACGCTTCAGAAGCTTGACAATTTTAAGAGTGCTGCATCCCTCTGCAAGATATCTCACTATTTTTGATTTTTCGGAGCCTGTCAAGTCCTTCTTTTGACCCATTTTGCCAAAGCAAAGGAAGTTGCCTAATAATTATGCACACCTGATATAGGGTTTTGATGTCATTAGACCACACCCCTTCTCATTACAGAGATGCACATCACCTAATATGCTTAATTGGTAGTAGGCTTTCGAGCCTATACAGTTTGGAGTAAGACAACATGCAAAAAGAGGATGATGTGGTCAAAATACTCATTTGCCTAATAATTTGGCACTCCCTGTATATATATGTTTGTGTGTATGATAGGGCTGTGCGATTAAATGAAATTGCAATTTAAAACATTGCGATTAGCTAACTGCAAGAGGCTGCAATATGAAATATATATGTATTATTTAATTTCCCACACCCAGAGCAAATGCCGTTTTGTGCGTGACAGTCTTACTAGCCAATTGAGTGAGCAAACATTTGTTCTGCCCAATCAGAAATTTTCAATCTACCTCTCATCAGTCATTTATTTTGCTAAGTGTTCTTTTGTTTTTATAATAAGCTACATTATCTCCCTAATTTGAGTTGAACTTGTTTACCGAAAGGTAAGGTCATTTTATTTGTTTACTGCTTGTTCTAGAGAAAAATGAGTGTTTAATTTCTGAATATTCAAAAACAAATTTGAATAATAGTTGAAGTTAGTATCTTTTCAGTTCCTTTTTTAAACGAACACTCTGAACACGCTGAAACTTGACTACAAAATTAAATAGCAATATATGTCAAAAAAAAAAATCAATAAAGTACATCGCAATTACATATTTTCCCCAAATCGCACAGCCCTAATATATGACCAATATTACACGAGTAGCAGTGTGATATGCCTGTATGCCAGTATGCCTGTGAGTGCCTTAGTGTCCCACCAGTGACAATATACAGCCATATCGCACTACTAAGAGTGTGATATTGCGTTTATACAACAGTTCGACGTGATAACCATGTATATAAAAAAGTCCTTTGGTATAAGAAACTACTGTTTTCCACGTCAGAACAGCAGAAGCTGTTGCTACTTCACAAACATCACTTTAGAGCTAGTGTTTGAATGAGTCTCTAGCGTAATGTCTAAAGTGATGACAAACAGGTGATTTTGCTCACATTTTAAGATTATAAGGCTGAACAGCATGAAATGCCATCAGTCTACAGAGATTTCCCAGTATTTCTTTGTTGCAAACGGGAGATCACAATAATTAACCCTGAAAAAGCCAAAGCAAAGCAAACACTACCAGATTGCTGTTATGTTTGAGATAGGGAAAAACGCTAAACATATTCGGGCATTTCTTCTTTTTTTCTGTCTTTCTTTTAACTAAACTAGTCTGCAGTAACGTAAACAGGAGATACATTAGAAACAAACAGATGTCCAACCAAGAAGTAACCCAGGGCTATACAAAGAGTGGCCAACACAAAATACATACATTCCTGATATGTGAGTCCCATCTCACACTCAATACACTACAACTACTATGGTATAAATACAGCACTTCAACATACAAACGAGAGAGATCAACTTAGAACTATAGACAATACAAACTTACTAGTTTTATAATGATTTGATCAGCTGTAGTCTGTGTCCTGGAGAGTTTAGCTCCAACCATAATCAAACACACCTGAACCAGCTAATCAAGCTCTTACTAGAAACATTCGGGCAGTTGTGTTGTAGCAAGTTGGAGCTAAATTTAGCAGGACACCGGCCCTCCAGGACCGAGTTTGGACACCCCTGCTCTAAGGGCTTAGATATATATATATATATATTTTTTTTTTTTTTTTTTGCATTGTCTACAGAACATACCATCATTATACAATAAGTGTCTAACTTCCCTAACTTGCCTAGGTAACCTAGTTAAACTTTTAAATGTCACTTCAAGCTGAATACTAGTGTCTTGAAAAATATCTAGTAAAATATTATTTACTGTCATCATGACAAAGATAAAATAAATCAGTTATTAGAAATGAGTTATTAAAACTATTATGTTTAGAAATGTGTTGCAGAAATTTTCTTTCTGTTAAACAGAAATTGGGGACAAAATATACAGCGGGCTAATAATTCGGACTTCAACTGTATATGAATCCTGCATTCTTGTATGTTTTATTTTTTCAGAAGACTACACGACAGAAGCAGCACGAGTGAAAAGTTCAGCAGCCGCAGTCGTGTGTGATCACTTGTGTTTGTTGAGGCTGAAGGCAAATTAACAGAAAGAGAGAGAGGGGGTGGGGGATTCAGGAATTGTTGAACCAAGTCATTTTGAACTTCAGTATTTTGAGCAGAAGCCTTTGGGTTATTTTTAGTCCTACTTTGATTCATATTTGGTGTTGAAACATTTGTGACCATAAACACAGACAAAACAGAGATGATGAAAAATATCTGCCAAAACGTCCTAATTCAACCCATGTTACCAGGGCAACAAAGTCCTATATGTCAAAAGCACTTTCTGAAAAAACAGTTTTCTTTTTGTAAAATAAATAAATAAATAAATAAATAAATAAATAAATGAATAAAAACTGGTAGTTTGTGATGCCTCATTTAAGCTGTGCTTACTGTTTAAGCTCTGTCTACACAGGCAGCTTCTTGATCAAAATAAAAGTTTATAAGGGACTTTATCAAAATGTATTTTTTTTTATTATTATAATTTTTTAATGATGAAAAAAGGCTGCATTAGATTGTTTAATAGGTTACTTGAAATTAAGGGTGTTTCACACCTGCCCAGTGGTGTAAAGTAACACATTACATATACTCAAATTACTGTAATTGAGTAGTTTTTCTCAGGAATTGTAATTTGCTAAGTAGTCTTAAAAATGTGTACTTTTATTTTCCCTTGAGTACATTTTTAGAGCTGTATCGGTACTTTTACTCCACTATTTTCCTTCAACCTGTAGTCACTACTTTATTTCTTTCTGGTCTATGGTGATTGGCTAAAGTAGAAAAATCAGTCAGGGCGTACTCACACTATGTACAGTTGCGTTGAACCAGGCCAAAGCACGCTTGTCCCCCCTCCCGTCTCCCCCGACGGCCAGCACTCACATTACATTCGGGCCTGGGCACGCTTACGTCATCGATGACGCGCTGTTCAGTTTAGGAAGAGAAGCGCTCTCGCTTAGCACAGTGGAGATTTCTTTAGTTATATTGTTTATGTCGTGTGATATGCGGTGACACACAGTCTAATATTTCGCCGAACAGATCAGCCACTTTTGACGCTCATAAACAGTCCTCGTGCTGCAGGAATTAAGAAGTTTACTGAAGGCGCAGCTGACGTTCAGTGAGGGATTTGCGTCTTTAATAATCTACGACAGTTTGTGTTCATTGAATAGTACGAGTGATTAATTAATCAATACGAAACAGTCCCTTAAAAGTCACGTCTCGCTTTCAGTTTCGGGCTCGGGCACGCTTGCACTGTGAAGTGAACCGCGCTCTGGCCCACCTCTTCCAACCGGGCCAGGGCCGGCCAAGTGTACCGTGCCTGAGCCCGATTCAGAGCACTCACACTTCTCAAACGATCCGGGAAATGGGCCAGGGCACGGTTCGGATAGCATAGTGTGAGTACGTCCTCAGATTCCTGTCCAATTAAATCACACATAGAAAAAAAATTGCATCGTGCTAATCGACCCCAAGACATGGGTGCATTATAAATGCAGCAAACCTTTTGGAAGCATCAAAAATGTCCAAGAAGATGTCCAAAATGTTTACAAACAATGACCCAGCGACTTTTTATAGACTTCATGTCACTGATGAGAACATGAAGGATGTCGACTGTATGATGACTGAAACCACTAAACAGCCTTACACAATCACTAAATGTAACAAATGAAGAATGGAAGGGCCAAATGAAGGAAGGACCTAATAAAGAATGGTAGGAAGGAAGGAAGGAAGGAAGGAAGGAAGGAAGGAAGGAAGGAAGGAAGGAAGGAAGGAAGGAAGAAACCTCCATCATTCAGAACAATTACCTCCATCTTGTGCCGACCAAAGCAACTACGACTGTTGCGTGAGGACTTTTAACGCATCAATAAAGCAGCCATCAAGATCACAAGTGACTCTGATGCAGTGCTATAAACCAAAAACTGAAAACAAAACCGGTGTCCTACCGAGCACGTTTCCCGAGGGAACTTCATCCAGCTCCTCCAGCTCGCGGCCCATCAGCAGGTAGAGACTGTCCACCGTACAGCAGGACATGTGCGGGATGCTGGGTAAAACGTCAGATACTGAACAACCCTCAGGCAACTGAAGGAGAAGATGATCAACAAAAACACCACGTCAGCATTTTAACTCACGGTGCATGACTGTATATGAGAAATTCCATGCAAATGTCAACCTTGTCATGAAGTTTTCACCAAAATAGCTACACCATTTCTAGGTTTTTTGTGTAGGCTTGTATTTTACAGCATTTAAAATGCCTCAGTCAATGTTTTCAAATAATTATATTTGATTTACCAAAGTCACACAAGTGTCAATTTCACATCTGCCACATCCATAATGAAGTTTTTTCCTGAACAAATGTTCTATAGAGAGGCAACTCTTATCATTTTGGTTAGCATTATTTATTTTGGGTTGTGCAGTTTAATTCACAGAATTTCCCGGGGCTCCCTCCCGTTGCAAGGCGAGAGGGGAGATCGAGTTCAGGTAGATCTCGAGAAATCCCCCTTCGTAGTGTTATAGAGCAGATAGTAGTTCTCTTTAATGAGATAGGTACTACATAGGGAGCAAGTCTATAAAGTTGATCAATCAATAATTTAGGTTGCGTGTTTTTAATCGGTGGGAGGAAACCGGAGGACCCGGAGAAAACCCACGTGAGCATGGGGAGAACATGCAAACTCCGCACAGAAAATGCCCGCTGGTTTGGTAAAGCCTAGAACCATTGACATTCTTGCTGTGAGGCAACAGCACTAAGCGCTGGGCCACCGTGTCACCCATCTAGAAAAGGGAAGGAGTAGGGGTGGAAGGGGGGATTCTTCAAAGCGAAGATAGCGGTGATATGGAACCCGGGATATTTATAGTAGCTTAGGGATCATCTGATTGGTGCATGGTGATTTGGATAAGCACGTGATCCTCTCGAAATTAGTCTATAAATAAACTTTACAAAAAAAAAGTTTACAGATCAACATTTTTCTGATCCCTTAACTCTGTGGTTAGTAGTTTTGGGAAATATATACAAATGTTTAAATATAACGTTAACTAATTACATACTACGTAGTATTACATACTACGCTGGCGCCGATGACGATGGCCGCCTCCGTGTCGTGCTCTGCAGTTTCTTGTGTTTTTGTTAGTTCGTCCTGTCTTCAGTCATATTCCTACTATTAGTTTCACCAGAGACGAATTGTTGGACATTCGGATGCATACACCACCAAATATTTTTCCAGACTTGAATTTATGTGATGTTTTGTTGGACATTGTAGTCGGCGGAGTAGCTGTGCTGCTCAAACGCTTTCAGGCACGCAGATGAGGGAAGCGTGCAGGCGCTCTTGTGAAACTCGGACAGTGTGGGTTTCGAACTGCGTTGCCTAGCATCCATCTGGCAAATCTCTGCTCTCTACCCAACAAAATAGACGAACTCGTTCTGCTGTCCCAGACAAACAGGGATTTTTCGCATTCAGCTGCTCTGTGTTTCACGGAAACCTGGCTGAACGACACCATACCGGACAATGCGCTTCACCTACCGGCCTATCAGATTTTCAGAGCAGATTGCGACGAAGAATCAACACGGAAATCGCGCGGTGGCGGGACGTGCTTTTACATCAACGAAAGGAGGTGTACAGATGTAACAGTTTTAAAGAAGATGTGCTGTGCAGATCTAGAAGCACTGTTTATTAACTGTAAGCCTTTCTACTGCCCGCGTGAGTTCTGCTCGTTCATCCTCGTCAGTGTTTACATTCCTTCGCACACGCATGCGTGCCTGGCGATACAGAAACTAGCTGATCAGATCACGGTGATAGAGCAACAACACCCGGACTTTTTATTATTCTCGGGGATTTTAACAAAGCAAAACTATCCCGTGAACTGCCAAAATATAGACAGCATGTTACATGTCCCACAAGCGACAGTAACATATTGGATCACTGCTATACCACAATAAAGGATGCATACAGCTCTGTCCAACGAGCAGCGTTGGGGCACTCTGACCACTGTTTGATTCATCTCATGCCAACCTACAGGCAGAAACTGAAAACAGCCAAACCTGTAATAAGATCTGTGAAAAGATGGACTAACGAAACAGAGCGGGATCTACAAGCCTGTTTCGATCTCACAGATTGGAGTGTCTTTGAAGCTGCTGCAAACAATCTGGATGAGCTTACAGAGACTGTGACATCTTATATCAGTTTCTGTGAAGATGTGTGCATTCCTACAAGCACTCAACTCACATACAACAATGACATACCATGGTTCACGGTAAAACTCAGACAGCTACGCCAGACCAAGGAGACTGCTTACATCAATGGGGAGAGGGTCTTGTATAAGCAGGCCAAATACACACTGGAAAAGAAGATCAGAGTCGCAAAAAAGAACTATTCTGAGAAACTAAGGAGTCAGTTCTCTTCCAGCGACTCAGTATACGTGTGGAAAAGTTTGAAAATTGTCACAAACTACAAAACACCATCCCCCAGCACTGTAGACAACCAACGACTTGCAAACGACCTGAATGAGTTTTACTGCCGGTTTGAGAAAACCCCCCACACCCACTCTGAACTGCTGTTTACATCACCATTATCACCTCCACCACCCCCCGCTTCCCCCATACCTGCACTTCAGTTCAGTGAAGATGATGTGCGCCAGGTCTTCCGGAAACAAAAGAGGAAAAAAGCACCAGGCCCAGATTTTATAACACCAGCTGGTGCTGGCCCACCCGAAGGACATCACTGAACCCTCACTAGACTCTCTCCAGTTTGCCTACAGAGCAAACAGGTCTGTGGATGATGCAGTCAATATGGGACTGCATTATGTTCTGCAACACCTAGACAGACCAGGGACCTATGAGAGGATCTTGATTGTTGACTTCAGCTCAGCTTTTAACACTATCATCCCAAAACTTCTCCTGCCCAAATTAACTCTGCTCTCCGTGCCCACCTCTGTTTGTCAGTGGATCAACAGCTTCCTAACGAACAGGCAGCAGCTGGTGAAGCTGGGAAAATTCTCATCCAGTACCCGCACAATCAGCACTGGCGCCCCCCAGGGGTGTGTCCTCTCCCCACTGCTCTTCTCCCTGTACACGAATGACTGCACTTCAAAAGACTCCTATGTCAAGCTCCTAAAGTTTGCAGACGACAGCACATTTATCGGCCTCATTCAGGACGGTGACGAGTCTGCTTACAGATCGGAGGTTAAGGAGTTGGCTGTCTGGTGCACATACCTATCAACCCTCCCGTTTTTCCTGGGATTCTCCCGTATTTTACAGTTCTATCCCGCTGTCATCCCGTAAAGGTATTTTCCTATATTTCTCCCGTATTTTTTATCTTTCTGAGAGGAGCTGATCCTCCCTATATGCAACCCATACCGCCGAACCACCAGGGGCCGCCCTTGCTCTTAAATGTGATTCGGTTCTGTGCTTTTATTTCATTTAGGCAAGGAAACACTTTGGAATAAACATAAAAATGGCGCGATTCATTTCTTTTTCATTACAGGCACCATTGCCCCTATGCAATCCTCAAAACAGTCAGTTCATATAAAGATGCATGACTGTCAGCTGATGCGCTCCACAGTGATAATAGACGCTGTTCCCCAAGCGGATTCTGTACGTACGCGATTTGATGCTGAGCTCAAGTGGACACTGGGTTTTGGGTGCGTGTTTGAACAGACATATACACATCATCATCATAATAATAATGATAATAATAATAATAATAATTGCGGTTCATTCCGCTGTGGCAACCCCAGATTAATAAAGGGACTAAGCCGAAAAGAAAATAAATGAATGAATGAATAATAATAATAATAGTTTTCTTTTAAACACAACAAATTTTGTCTTGAATGAGCATAAACAGTTAGGAAAACAGTCAAACGCTTTCATTATAGATATATGCAGTTTTAAAGTGACAGCTCTGTTATTTAATGTAATCAAACCAAATAAAATCTAAATGAGAGATTCATTCGCTGCTCTTTAATCAGAATGTTTAAATTATACAGTGAAGAAAAGATGAGATTTGATAACTTGATTCTATTTCTTTATAATAGCTAATAGTTTTAATGAACTGTTTGCTAATTTATTTGCAGCTTTTTCTAATGTATACTAATTATTATATCCTTTGTAAATAGTAATAAAAATGTATTACTGATCATTTCAGAAGTTTATTTACAATGAAACAGCTCCAGATTAACATTTTTTTTTTATTTATTTTTTTTTTTTGGGAGGGGACGGGGGGGGTATCCCTTATTTTCACATCCCAATGTTGACAGGTATGCTGGTGCAGTCACAACAACCTGAAGAAGTTCAACCTCCCAAAGGAGCTGCTGAAACAGTTCTACACCTCCATCATTAAATCAGTCATCTGCACATCAATAACTGTCTGGTTTAGCTCAGCTACCAAATCCGACCTCCGAAGACTACGTCGAATAGTTCGGACTGCTGAGCGAATCATTGGTACAACCCTCCCTACTCTCCAAGAACTGTACTTATCCAGAGAGAGCAGATGGGCTGCCAAAATCACTCTGGAGCGCTCACACCCAGCACACTGCCTCTTTATACTTTTACCTTCTGGTCGAGGCTACAGAGCACTGCGCACCAGAACAGCCCGACACAGAAACAGTTTCTTCCCTCAGGCAATCCATCTCATGAACACTTGATGATAGTAATTGTGGAACCAACATCACTACCTGCTATACACTTTTATAGACATATACACTTATTTAACAACACACTTTACATGCCAATTTGCACATAACAGCTGCACATATTATGTTGTATATAGTAATATAGCTGTACATACACTTGTCAATTTGTATATTGCATTCACTACTTTTTAAAATATATTTATTATCGTTTATTTTAGTCCTGTCTGTAACTCTGTTGCACTGTAGAAGCTCTGTCACGAAAACAAACTCCTCGTATGTGTGAACATACCTGGCAATAAAGCTCTTTCTGATTCTGATCCTGATAATACCTTCTCTGTGAATTAATGCTTTAAGATTTACTGCAAATGTAACATCCATAACGCTGGAATTGCTAGTGTGAAAAACTGAGCATGTTTAAAATAATGACTAAAAAGCTGATGGGCACAGGATTAATCAAGAAATTGTCAGGATATGTTTCATAAATTATGTGCAATCAATTTGAGGGCAAAACTTATGTAGTTTAGTTCATACTGTATAGCTGTAGTTTGTGTGTGTTTATACAAACAGCCATTTTTTAATCTGTTAAATCATTTCTTATATGATAAAATGATAAAGCATGGATTGCAATACACATTTAAAAAAAATATATATATTATTATTAAAAATGTTATATACTGCATTTTACTGTTTGTGTGTGTGTATATATTAAAATTATATTAATAAATGACATACATCATTAATTAAAATACAATTATACAATATATAAACATACAACAGTTCTGTCTGGTTCTCAAATCTAATTGTCTGATAGCTGTGCGATATTTTGAAATAACAGCACTCATACCACCTATTCACCCTTGTGTATTACTCCGCTAACATGACAAGCAGAGAAATAAACTTACGCTCACTACACACTACAAATATTGCAGCTGTTGGACAACATAATGTACTTTTGAGGCTTTTTTAGTCAAGAATGTAGTTGTTTAGATAGGAACTATGCAGTTTATTTATAAGGATAGTGCCTATTTTAAAATATTTATAATTTTGGAGATTCACCGCGTTTGCGGCCATCAGTCTGTTATACTGAGAAGAGCAAAACGGTTGCCGCTCCGCCCCAAGATTGCAACAGAGTCCACATAGTTCCTCGTACAATGGGATTTTTGAGACATTTTGTGTTTGATATACAAGATTATGCCATCGAATTGTTGTATAAATGCAATATCACACTCGTAGCAGTGTGATATGGCTGTATATATATATATATATATATATATATATATATATATATATATATATATATATATATATATATATATATATATATATACAGTTGAAGTCAGAATTATTCGCCCCCCTGTTTATTTTTCCCCCAATTTCTGTTTAACGGACAGATTTTTTTCAACACATTTCTAAACATAATAGTTTTAATAACTCATTTCTAATAACTGATTTATTTTATCTTTGCCATGATGACAGTAAATAACATTTCACTAGATATTTTTCAAGACACTTCTATACTGACTAGGCAGGTTAGTGTAAATAGGCAAGTTATTGTATAACGATGGTTTGTTCTGTAAACTATCGAAAACAAATATAGCTAAAAGGGGCTAATAATTTTGACCTTAAATTGCTTTTTAAAAAATGAAAACTGTTTTTATTCTAGCCTAAATAAAACAAATAAGACTTTCTCCAGAAGAAAAAACATTATCAGACATACTGTGAATATTTCCTTGCTCTGTTAAACATCATTTGGGAAATATTTAAAAAAAAAAGAAAAAAAAAAAAGGGGGGGGGGGGGGGGGGGGGGGCGAATAATTCTGACTTCAACGGTCTATATATATATATTTTTTTTATAGTTTTATAGTTTTTATTTTTTTTTTTTTCCCCAATAGTGCAGCAACATTAGATGAATATGCATGTTCAAACAGTGCAGCCCTGAATCTCCTTCTGTTTAAGTGAATGCTTCCTCTCTTAATTGGAAAGCGTTGTTAATGACCGATGACGCTGGAGTTTTATGCAAATTCGTCTCCGAGTCTTCAATGAACGTCTCAATTGTACAAGTCTGTTAATAGTTTCTGGGTAATAATGTAATAATTAGCTCCAGACAGCTTCAAACATGGGGAAATTAATTGGAAACGAACCCGAACGAGGCAGTTCATTTACCCCAGCTTAAGTTCAGCTGGGTTAAGGATTATTAATTGTGTGATGATTACATTATGAATAACATTAATTGATGGATTATGAAGACAGACTCACGGCTCTGAGCGCCAGCGATGGGTCGTATTTGGGTCCGAGAACAAACACTTTCTGGCCTTTTCGGACCACACCACTGTAAACTCGGGCAAACGCCACAAAATGCTCTTTGGTTTCCTCCTCAACTGTAGTTTTGACAGAAAGAGCCTCGGTCTGCGTACATAGAGCATCTGCAACACACAAGTACACAAAATACAGTTATGTAAATAGTAAAGAAATAAAATAAAACTTTGGAAACACATGCAAATATAAACTTTAAATTATTTCAGAAACCATAAAGGAGACAGTTAACTTCATTCATTTTCTTTTTGGCTTAGTCCCTTTATTAATCTGGGGTCGCCACAGTGGAATGAACCACCAACTTATGCAGCATATGTTTTACGCAGCGGATGCCCTTCTAGCTGCAACCCATCTCTGTGAAACATCCATACACACTCATTCACACACATATACTACTGACAATTTAGCAATTCACCTATACCACATGTTTTTTGGGCTTGTGGGGAAAACCGGAGCACCCGGAGGAAACCCACGCGAACACGGGGAGAACATGCAAACTTCACATAGAAATGCCAACTGACCCAGCCGGGTCTCGATTCAGTGACCTTCTTGCTGTGAGGCGATGGTGCTACCCACTTTAATTATACATTTATTTAATAAAACATGTACATACATTATATATTTTATTAATGTATTGTTAATTTATTATTATTATTATCATTATTATTATTATATTTATTATTATTATTATTCATTCATTCTTTTCGGCCTTTTTTAATCAGGGGTCGCTACAGCAGAATGAACCGCCAACTTATCCAGCATATGTTTTACACAGTGGATGCCCTTCCAGCCGCAAAACATCACTGGGAAACACCCATACACTCTTACATTCATACTCATACACTACGGCCAATTTAGTTTATTCAATTCACCTACAGTATAGCGCATGTGTTTGGACATGTGGGGGAAACCAGAGCACCCGGAGAAAACCCATGCCAACACGGGGAGAACATGCAAACTCCACACAGAAATGCCAACTGACTCAGCCGGGGGTTGATTCAGCAACCTTCTTTCTGTAAGGGGATCGTGCTACCCACTGCGCCACCGTGACACCCTATTATTATTATTATTATTAATTATTATTATTATTATTATTATTATTATTATTATTATTATTGTATTATTATTATTATTTTTATTATTATTATTATTATTATTATTATTGTATTATTATTATTATTATTATTATTATTTATTATTATTATTATTATTATTTTATTATTATTATTATTGTATTATTATTATTATTATTTTATTATTATTATTATTATTGTATTATTATTTTTATTATTATTATTATTATTATTATTATTATTATTATTATTATTATTATTATTATTATTATTATTACTATTAATCAAATATTAAGCAGGATAATAAATATATTGCAATAATACTGACATTTAAAAATAATACAACTGAGCAACTAATAATACATTTGTTTCATAGTAAAATTATTTCTATAATACTATTCTAATAATAATAATAATAATAACATAATAAAATACATTCAATATATTATAATTTAGAATGCATAATTATTAATAGATGTTTATTTAAAAAATATATTTTATATTTTAAAATATTATATATTTTAAATATATTTATTCATAATGAGAGTTTCTTAAAAATGTTAGATATTATATTGTGAGTATTAGTATTTATAAAAACGATTAATACAAATATATTGTTAAATATTATAAAAATATTGTAAAAACTGAAATGTAGTTAACACAATATAGTAGAAGCATTAAAAGTGATGTTTCAAAGTGAAGCAAATTCCCTCTATCAGGTTTGTTTGTTTACTTCGTTTTGCATTTATTGTACAGATTTGTAAATATATTTTGGGTGATTTAAATATTCTTTTCCTTTATCTTTATTGTAATAAAATGAATCACCTTTTTTTGCCACGTCGTTGTGGGTGTCGATTCTTAGCAGCTAACGTCTCAGGGGAATTCTTAAAATATTGGGTTGTCATAATTATGTTAAGCCCTTTTTCATCCTCCAAGCCACACGGGGCGTAACAATCGCCCAGCCCGATCTCACCCTACCCCAACAATAATATTGTTATTATTTCAATATATCATGCAGCCCTATTTCAGATTAAGTAAAGTTTTTTTTTAAGTCAGTGTGAAATCAAAATGTACAATGTTTATTTTACTAGCGCACATTGTTATTCTTCAGGTGAACAATTCATCTGCGCAAGTTAAGCTGCGGTCACACTGGACTTTTCCCTCCATAGACTTCCATTCATACGCACGCGAATGCGTCAGACCAGAAACGTAGGGTCAGGCATCGAGTTTTGCAGGTTGCTGCGGTGCAAAGTTCAAACTTCGTGAACTCTGACCTGCGAAATCGCATCACTTGACTGCGTGAGACCAATCCAGGATCAAAACATGACCTCTCTGGACAGAAATTTAAAACATGGAGCAATCGCTCGCTTTTTAAATGCCTATTCATCTTGTTTAATCCCGCCCCTTTTCCCAGCGCCGTACGACAGAATTTCGCAAGCTCAAACTCTAGTGTGACTGCGCCTTTATTCTACTGTAAAAAAAGGTTGTTCTGGTAATCTTTATTCAAATTATAACCATTTGCCTCTGCGTTTGGAGTGGCGGTCCTTCTCTGATGATGTCAGTTTGATGCATCAGCCAAAATATTCTTAACCACGCCCCTCTTACCGTTAGATTGCTATGAGGGAATGATGCACAAAAATAAAGCCACGCCCCTTACTTAATATTCCATTTTTGTTGGAAGTACATCAACATACCGAAGTAAAAGTCTCAGCAACTTTCTGTTTCACGCGGACTTTAAAAGAACATCAAATAAACACAACTGCAGAAGCAGCTGAAGCATGAAACATGAGACATACACCACCAGGTTGCTTTAGATAATAACATAAGCTCAAACACAGCGATTTGTCTTACTCTATGTCACACACTGATCATTTAAAAGGTCTTATTCTTGCCTGTGACGCCTGCGGTGGCTGGGGCTGCTAGGACTGAAGCTCCTCCTGCATCACCTGACGCGGGGCTCTCTGCACTCTGATTGGCTGTTTGCTTCTCTGCGTGCCGCTGTCGGGCCAGTTCTCTTCTCTGTGAGATTTCTTCCTGAGTCAGCGGTCTGAACACACAACACAACACAACACAAAAAAAACATTAATGGCGTCACAAATTTATATCTTTCATTTTTTTCAAAAATAACCATACTCAAAATCATTTTTCAAGGCGACACAGTGGCTCAGTGATTAGCACTGTCGCCTCACAGCAAGAACGTCGCTGGTTCGAGTCCCGGCTGGGCTAGTTGGCATTTCTGTGTGGAGTTTGCATGTTCTCCCCGTGTTGTTGTGTGTTTCCTCTGGGTGCTCCGGTTTCCCCCACAGGTCAAAGACATGAGGTATAAGTGAATTGAATAAACTAAATTGGCCAAAGTGTGTGAATGAGTGTGTATGGGGGGACTAATAATTCAGGGGGGCTAATAATTCTGACTTTAACTGTACAAATAAATACTTTTTAAAAAATAAACAATAGGTAAAAAAATACAATTAAACTAAATTAAAACTAAATAAAACAGTATTGTTTTGACTATTATTATTTTAATTAATAATAATAATAATAATAATAATAATAATAATAATGAAAATATAAACAAAGGAGTAAAATAAAATGCTTTTTTTCATTTCAATCCATGCCACATTCTAATGAATTGTGCTATAAATTTCTTCCACAACTGTTTACTTTCACTTTATTTAGGTATTTTTAATGGAATATTAATTAGGGGGCGGGGCTTTATTTTTGCACACCTCCCCTTAGGGCTCTCCGATATCAAAATCGAACCACAATCACATTTTGAAATGTTGTGATTAGCTAATCGAAATAGGTTGTGATATGAATATATATAATGTAATTCCCCCCACCCAGAGCAAATGCATTAACTGTGCAGAAGATGACAGTGCTAACCACTGAGCCATGTATTGCCCGGGTGCGCAGGGATGTAATCCCATATTTTGATATTTTGCTAATAGGACAGTCTATAGTAATGTTCGGACCGAACGTTTTGATTAGACAAAACATTTCTTGATCCTCCACCTTCCACAAATGTATTAAAATACATATAAAAACATTTGGGGGGCACTGTGAAACAGTGGTTAGCACTGTCGCCTCAAAGCAACAAGGCCGCTGGTTCGAGTCCCAGCTGGGTAAGTTGGCATTTCTGTGTGGAGTTTGCATGTTCTCCCCATGTTGGCGTAGGTTTCCTCTGGGTGCTCCGGTTTCCCCCACAAGTCCAAAGACATGCAGTATAGGTGAATTGAATAAGCTAAATTGTCCATAGTGTATGTGTGTGAATGAGAGTGTATGGGTGTTTCCCAGTGATGGGTTGCAGCTGGAAGGCCATCCGCTGCGTAAAACATATGCTGGATAAGTTGGCGGTTCATTCTACTGTGGCGACCCCTGATTAATAAAGGGACTAAGCCGAAAAGAAAAGGAATGAATGAAATAAGAAAATATAAAGGAGTAAAATAAAAATGCTTATCGTTTTCTTACTTTGAATCATGTCACATTCTAATAAAAACCTAGTTACAGAACTTCTGTGTGATCCAGAAGTTGCTGCAGACTTTGATTTCAGTATAATGATGTATTTCCAAATGAGATGAAATATTGATTAGGGGTGTGGCTTTATTTATGCACTCTGGCCCTCTTCTTTCACTTGCAGCAAACTCAAAGTCCCATAACCCGGAAGCTGCGATCATGTTTTTTTTTTTTTGTATTGTGACGTAGTTCCAAGAGAAACGGAATATTAAATGAGAAAACAGTGGGCGTGGCTTGTTTTTTTCTACTACGAGCTGATTGGATGTAGTAATGCACCCATTTTATTCTGAAAGATCAAGAAAAGGGTTTGGGGAGAGATCTTGGAAAATGCTAACGTTAGCCTGATAGCACTGAAAGACTACATC
>LR812525.1:15109217-15356717 GCA_903798195.1 Danio kyathit
TGTTCATCATTCAAGTGGGCTTCTTAAAGTGGGCTAAATTGACAAGTGGAGAATTGCCAAAATATAATTTTGAACAAAAGTTTAGAGACAGCACGCAATTTTTTTTATTCAGGGTTACATTCTTTTGATTAAAACAAACATATACAAGTAAGAATATGAAGTAAGAATTATTAGCCCCCAACCCCCCCCCCCCCCCCCCCCCCCCCTTGAATTTTTTTCTTCTTTTTTTAAATATTTCCCAAATGATGTTTAACAGAGCAAGGAAATTTTCACAGTATGTCTGATAATATTTTTTTTTCTTTTGGAGAAAGTCTTATTTGTTTTATTCGGCTAGAATAAAAGCATTTTAAATTTTTTTAAATCCATTTTAGGGTCAAAATTATTAGCTCCTTTAAGCTATATATTTTTTCTGATAATCTACAGAACAAACCATCGTTATACAATAACTTGCCTAATTACTCTAACCTGCCTAGTTAACCTAATTAAGCATTTAAATGTCACTTTAAGCTGTATAGAAGTGTCTTGAAAAATATCTAGTCAAATATTATTTATTGTCATCATAACAAAGATAAAACAAATCAGATATTAGAACTGAGTTATTAAAACTATTATGTTTAGAAATGTGTTGAACAAATCTTCTCTCCGTTAAACAGAAATAGGGGAAAAAATAAACAGGGGGGCTAATAATTCTGACTTTAACTGTATGTATGTGTATATATATATATATATATATATATATATATATATATATATATATATATATATATATATATATATATAAGCATGGTAACACTAAAAACACTAAAATGGTAACACTAAAATAAGGTTGTTAATAAAGTTAATTTATTTAAAATATTTACTTAATGTACACTACCTGACAAAAGTCTTGTCGCCTATTCAAGTTTTAGGGACAACAAATAAGATCTTGATTTCTAGTTAATCATTTGGTATCAGAAGTGGCTTATATGAAAGGCAAAGGCCTCTAGATTACGCTTATTTTACCAAAATAAAATATGATCATGCCTTGATGTTTCATTATTTAATCAGGACAGTAAGGTCTGACTTTGCTTAGATAAAAGTCTTGTCACTTAACAGAAATAATGTACAGTATAGAATATAACGGTGCAGTGGAAAAGGAATCAATATTGTGTGTGACTCCCATGAGCTTGGAGGACTGCATCCATACATCTCTGCAATGACTCAAATAACTTATTAATAAAGTCATCTGGAATGGCAAAGAAAGCGTTCTTGCAGGACTCCCAGAGTTCATCAAGATTCTTTGGATTCATCTCCAATGACACCTCCTTCATTTGACCCCAGACATGCTCAATAATGTTCATGTCTGGTGACTGGGCTGGCCAATCCTGGAGCACCTTGACCTTCTTTGCTTTTAGGAACTTTGATGTGGAGGCTGAAGTATGAGAAGGAGCGCTATCCTGCTAAGATTTTGCACTCTCCTGTGGTTTGTAATGTAATGGGCAGCACAAATGTCTTGATACCTCAGGCTATTGATGTTGCCATCCACTCTGCAGATCTCTCGCACTCCCCCATACTGATTGTAACCCCAAACCATGATTTTTCCTTCACCAAACTTGACTGATTTCTGTGAGAATCTTGGGTCCATGCAGGTTCCAATAGGTCTTCTGCAGTATTTGTGATGATTGGGATGCAGTTCAACAGATGATTCATCTGACAAATCGACCTTCTGCCACTTTTCCAAGTGATCAACTAGAAGTCAAGCTTTTACTTGTTGCTCTTACAACTGGGATCGACGACAAGACTTTTGTCAGGTAGTGTATATGTTCATCTCACTTTGTGATCCAAATGTGCCATAATACACACAATCACAGAAATCCATCCTATACTAAATGTTTCTCAACAGACGCCTCTATCAAATCTAGACGAAAGATCACAGGAACTAAAAGTAGCTTTCGCTGCTTTTGCCAATGTCTCCTCTCCTCCCTCCAGCACAGGATATCTGGGTTTGCTTAAATAACACTGTTTTGATATGTAAAGGCTGGAACGGTGCCTTTGAAATGTGGGTCAGTGTATAACGCCGGCAGCTGCTGCCGTCGCAACTTTACAGCCTGAAACCTGAGATGCACCTCAGTGTAAACCAACACTTTATGTCCATTTTCTCAGCCTCTTTGTGTTCGCAATGCCCACTTTCGTCTTTGTTTTCTTTTTAATTGGCTCCAAAGAGTCAATGGGTCATCTGATGTGAAAGTGTCTACGTGATGGTATCAGGCATCCTCGCTATGTTAATGTGCTTATGAACGGTCAAATTTAGATATGATGTTTAGAAAGAAAACAGGGGAAAAAAGCTCAATTACGGTCAAAAGCTGTACGCACTGAAGATGATGTCATCGGTCAGACCTAAACACACACACACACACCTCCCCCCGCTCTTCATCTGCAGCAGAAACACACTCCGAGCTACAAAAACAAATATATGGATGTTTCTTCCACCACAGGCACTTTTGGGTCTCTTGAAACTGAATTACCTTAAACAGCCTGTTCAGACTCACTCATTTGTCAAGTGTCAACAAACAACTGTCCAACTGTGTTTATTTATTTTTTTTACCCTAAAATGCCACGATCAAATGACATTTTTACAATTTCTCCATGTGAAATAGTAAATGGATAAATAGGTGATGTGTTTGTGTAGTAGGAATGCTTGAGTTTGTGGGTGGTGATATAAACAATTTGCTGTAAAACATTTAGGATTTACACTTTAGATAGTAGGTCTAAGGTCCAAATGGAGATTTTAACATTTGTCCGTTTATTTAAATAAATAAATAAATAAACAAATAAATAAACAAATAAATAATAATAACAATAATAATAATTATTATTACTATTATTATTGTATTATTATCATCATCATTATTATTATATCATCACTTGGTTTGTGTGGTGTCAAATATAATAATAATAATAATAATAATAATAATAATAATAATAATAATAATAATAATAATAATAATAATTATTATTATTATTATTATATATTTATTATTATAATTGACACCACAAAAAAAGTCTTCGTACTAATGCTAATAATTGCTTTAAAAAATGCCAAAAATATCATACTTAATGGAGTTACCACAGGTTTCTTGTGAGGGTTGAGTTCAGGGCTAAGGTAAGGCCATATAATATGCAGTTTGTACAGCACAAAATACATTACAGTATTGGAAAGTCGTCCTAAAGCATATATACAAGTCTGTGTGTCTTTGTGTGTGCGTATGGAAAGTCCCCATAAAGACACAAGTGTCTGTCTGTGTGTAGTCTACTAGTTTATGTGGTTTACGAGGACACACAATTGTATAATGACATTGATATGACCTAGTTGTACTATATGAAGATGGTTTACAAGGACACGCACAATTTCTTGTAATTCAAAACACTCGCCGGCAGCTAGCTCTCTGCAACTCTCACATGGTCGGCCACTGAAGCTAAGCAGGGCTGCGCCCGGTCAGTACCTGGATGGGAGACCACATGGGAAAGCTATGTTGCTGCCGGAAGTGGTGTTAGTGAGACCAGCAGGGGGTGCCCGACCTGCGGTCTGTGTGGGTCCTAATGCCCCAGTATAGTGACGAGGACTCTATACTGCTCAGTGAGCGCCGTCTTTCGGATGAGACGTTAAACCGAGGTCCTGACTCTCTGTGGTCATTAAAAATCCCAGGATGTCCTTCGAAAAAGAGTAGGGGGTTTAACCCCGGCATCCTAGCCAAATCTGCCCACTGGCCTCTGTCCATCACAGCCTCCTAACCACCCCCATATCATAATTGGCTTCATCACTCTGTCTCCTATCCACCAATCAGCTGGTGTGTGGTGTACGGTC
This sequence comes from Danio kyathit, assembly GCA_903798195.1. NCBI lineage: Eukaryota > Metazoa > Chordata > Actinopteri > Cypriniformes > Danionidae > Danio > Danio kyathit. The sequence goes on from LR812525.1 coordinate 15,113,062, forward strand.
TGGCGCAAAATGGCTGCCGTCGCATCATCCACTGGTGGTGGATGAGGAGATTCCCCCCCCTATGTGTAAAGCGCTTTGAGTGCCCAGAAAAGCGCTATATAAATGTTGTTATTATTATTATTATTATTATTATTACTACACAGGTTTCCTGTGGGGGTTTAGTTCAGGGCTAGGGTAAGACCATATCATTTGCAGTTTTTACAGTATAAAATACATTACACTTTTGGAAAGTCTTTGTAAAGCATATATACAAGTCTGCATGTGTTTGTGTGTATGTGTGTGCATGGGAAGTCCCCATAAAGCTAGCTGTACAAGTGTCTGTTTGTGTGTCCTTGTTAATGTGGTTTATGAGGACACAAAATTGTATAATGACATTGATATGACCTAGTTGTACTATATTCAGGTGGTTTACAAGGACATGCACAAGTCCTCATAATTCAAAACACTAAAACAAATCACATTTATCATATTTACCACAGGTTTCCTGTGAGGGTTTAGTTCAGGGCTAGGGTAAGACCATATCTCATTTGCAGTTTTTACAGTATAAAATACATTACACTTTTGGAAAGTCTTACTAAAGCATATACACAAGTCTGCATGTGTGTGTAAGGGAAGTCCTCATAAAGCTACCTGAACAAGTGTCTGTCTGTGTTTACTTGTTTATGTGGTTTATGAGGACACAAAATTGTATAATGACATTGATATGACCTAGTTGTTCTATATTACGATGATTTACAAGGACATGCACAAGTCCTCATAATTCAGAACACTAAAAAAAATATCATCTGCCACATCATTTGCAGTTTTTATAGTATAAAGTTTATACATTACACTTTTGGTTTACAAAGACATGCACAAGTGTGAGTGTGTGTGAAGGACACAGACCCGAAAGAAATGAGACGGAGGAGGATCACCTCAGGTCAGCAGGAGACTTTATGGCTGGATAGCCTAACGCTGACTGCTTTAAACTCAGGGGGGAAAAAAACACGAGAAAGAAACAGAAGAGAGCGAACAGGAAAAGAAACAAAGACATGAAGCAAGAGAGAGAGAGAAACTGTCTGGAGAAAGGAAAGTGAGACGACTGCAGTGCACAAAAAAAAAACAAGCAATCAACAATGATAAAAAGTCCCACAAATACGCTAAAGTTCCACGGGGAGCCGCACATCTCCATCTGTACAGCACCATTCACACACTTGCCAGGGAGGATAAGCAAAAAGTTGGCGGTCAAGGCCGAAAAAATAAAAATGGTGGCATATTAACCGCAGCATTCTTGATGGAAGGAAACAGTATGATGTTAGACTGAATAAACAGGAGTACATCGCCACAGCCGAGCTCGTTTTTCCGTTCATAAATCGCGCTCATCCCTCGATGGCTCTAGCAGACCCGAAGGAAATGGAGTTGATCTCCGCTGAGCTAAACGCAGAGAAGAAGGTATTTAAGCGTCAGGAGTGTTTTGGCGAGATGGTGGTGAGGGAAACTGGCGTTTGCAAATCGCCGCGCTAAATTTAACATGGCTCATCCAGCTCAATCTGTCTGTCTCCTTCAGTCAGGAGAAAAGGTGTTGTGATGGTGTTGGGAAGAAGAAAACCGCTCGGCTCTGGTTAAAGGGCTTATATACTGTAAATGCACTGGTGGTTTGCAGAAGTACATTCCAGAGTTGAAGGGAACACGTTATATACCACTCAATAATAACTTTTAAAGGGACAGATCATGCAAAAAATGTAAAATAAGACTTTATTTACTCAAATCTGTTTGAGTTTCTTTCTTCAGTTTGAACACAAAATCAGTTATTAATGCTTTAAAGCAATACACTTCCAAAACATGCCATTTTCTACTATTGAAGTCAATGGTTGCAGGTTCCCAACATTCTTCAAAATATCTTCTTTTGTGTTTAGCAAAAAAGTTCTAAGCTGTATACAGAGTTCGCACTTTTCCCAATTGCAAAACTCCCTGACCTTTCCCTGATTTTAACTGACTATTTTTTTTTTTTCACTGACTGAACTTCCATGACCTGTTAACCTTATTTTTCATGTAAGAGTGGAGCGGACATTGTAACTTAAATTTGCAGATGGAAATTATTAGGCCCCCTTTGATTTTTTTTTTTTCTTTTTTAAATATTTTCCAAATGATGATTAACAGAGCATGGAAATTTTCACAGTATGTCTGATAATATTTTTTCTTCTGGGGAAATGTTTTTTTGTTTTTAGTTTTTCGCTAGAATAAAAGCAGTTTTAAATTTCTTTTAAAAAACATTTTAAGGACAATATTATTAGCCCCTTTAAGCTATAAATATTTTTTGATAGTCTACAGAACAAACCATCGTTATACAATAACTTGCCTAATTACCCTAACCTGCCTAGTTAACCTAATTAACCTAGTTAAGCCTTTAAATGTCACTTTAAGCTGTATAGAAGTGTCTTGAAAAATATCTAGTAAAATACTATTTACTTTCATCATGGCAAAGATAAAATAAATCAGTTATTAGAAATGAGTTATTAAAACTATCATGTTTAGAAATGTGCTAAAAAAAATCTTCTCTCCGTTAAACAGAAATTGGGGACAAAAATAAACAGATTTGTAAATCCTTGCCTCTTTCCCTCCCATGACACTCCCACACTCCCAGAGCTGGACACGCCCACTTTCCTGACTTTTTCCAAACTAGAGGTGTGAAAATACCCTGCTGAGATAGGGGGGTTTCATGGCCCTTTAAAGTACTGTAAAATACAGACCTACACAAAAAACATATTTTTTTCATATTTTGGTGAAAACGTGATTTTTTCCTGGCAAGGTTGACATTTACATGGAATTGCTCAAATAATGACAAAAGTACAGCTTATAACAGATGAAAAAAAGATTAAAAAGTCTTAAAAATGACAAAACATGCCCATTGTGAGATAAGAAATTTACCAAAAGTAAAAATAAGAATCCCATTGACAGGTTGAAATTCTGACCAAATAAGATAACTATGAAAAAAAATCTAAATATTTTTTTTTTTTCAGCCCTGCTCTATTTTTTTTGCACTGCCTACATAATTATAACGATGTGAATTGCCTGGCTGCACTTTGAAAGGTCAGTGTCAAACTGTGTCAAAGTTGACCAAGACTGAACTCTGAGCATCATGTTTTTACGCTTGACCTGCACAACACACAACACTAGCCTGATCCTTCACTCAGTATAGAGCTCAATGCATTGGACAGTGTAGACATATACATAATATATTTACATAACAACTACATTACATATACATAATACACTTGTATTATGAAAGAGCAAGAAAATCCTGTTTCTGCTCATATAATCAAAATGATATAATTCCTTTAAATTCAACATGACATGAAAACATTCTCTACACTTTTAAAAACAGATAAGTTGCAAATAAAAAAAGATTATTGAAGTATATTTTTATATGTTAACCCTCTGGGGTTTAAGTGGATTTAGGGGATTTACGTTGATATTTGGTTGATTTTAGGATGTGTTGGAAAGTGACCAAAATCCAACGTCTGACAGATGTCATATTGGTAACGTCCACACAACGTCAAGGTGTAACATGACTAAACGTTGATATTTGGTTGATTTTAGGTTGATTTTAGGTTGGACATTGGACATTGACGTCAGCCTGATGTTGGGTTCTGACGTCAACCTAATTTTCATTTCCAAACAAAATCTAACGGCCCCTCGACGTTGGGGTACGTTTGGGTACAACGTCAATATGACGTCATGTTGACGTCCTGTGCCTGCAGGGAAGATGGATGTAAATGCTTGTAATAAAACTTATGTTAAAATAATAATTAAATAAAAAAATCAATACAGAATATGCATGGTTAATATGTTTTAGGAAAATAAAAGTAACAGAAAGTCTCAAAAGTCTTGTTGGCTAGAATATTTACTACAAATTACTGATTTTCTGAAGCAAGACTACAATCTTTTAAATTCTATAAACCCTTTTTTGTCAAAAGGGGAGTATGGAAGAGGCGGTATAATGGACCATGCATATTTAGTAGATTCATGCCTTGGGAAACAAAAGAACCTCCCCAGTCAATGCCAATGTTGGGTAGGGGGTCTTTTATTTTTTTCATTTAAAAAATCATGATTAAATTAACAATTTAGCTAAAAATCTGATTAATTATGCAGAATGATATACTGGCTCTTCCCACTTTGTAATAGCAGTGAATGGCACGCATGCCTTCAACACTTTTATAAACAGAGAGTTTGCAAATAAAAAAGATTATTGAAATATTTTTCAAATGTTAGCCCTCTGTGATCTTGGGGGATTTTAGGGCCCTTGTATATACTCTGACATTACTTATTACATACCCTTGGCTATCGGGTAATTTTTATTAATTCAACACAAACTGGGATACAATGATATGCAACAAAGATGGATATATATGCTTGCATTAAAAAATAATAAAGAATATGTGTGGTTAGTATGTTTTAGGGAAATAAAAGTCAGAAACAAAGCCCTGAAACACATACTAAATATTTCTGTATAAGAACTTTAAAAAAAACTTGTTGACTTGAATATTTACTACAAAATCATGTGGAAATCCTTATTTTCATGCTTTCTGAAGCAAGACAATTTTTTAAATTCTATAAACCCTTTTTTGTCAAAAGAAGAGTGTGGAAGAGGAGGTATAATGGGCCATAGATATTTAGTAGATTCATGCCTTGGGAGACAAAAGAACCTCCCCAGTCAATGCTAATGTTGGGTAGGAGGCCTTTTAGTCTTTCCGTATAAAAATTTCATGATTCAATTAATAATTTACCTATAAATCTGAATAATTATACTGAAAGATAGGTTGGCTCTTACCGCATTGTAACGGTATTCATGTTTTGGAAGCTGCAAAAAATACATCCATTCATCCATCCATCCTAAAAATAATCCACTGGCTAATGAGCCGGTAGGTTAAAGAATGCCTTCTACACTTTTAAAAACAGAGAGGTTGCAAATAAAAAAGGATTATTGAAATGCGTTTCATATGTTAACCCTCTGTGGTCTTAGGGGATTTTGGGGCCTTTGGATAAGCTCTGGCATTACTTATTTCATAGCCTTGGCTATCATGTAATTTTATTTTATTTAGCACAAACTGGGCTACAATGATATGCAGCGAAGATGGATGTTTATGCTTGCATTGAAAAATAATAAAGATTATGTGTGTTTAGTATGTTTTAGGGAAATAAAAGTCACAGAAACAAGGCCAAAAAAACACATACTAAATATTTCTGTATAAGAACTTTAAAAAGTCTTGTTGGCTGAGATATTTACTATAAAATCATGTGAAAATCCTTATTTTCACACTTTCCGAAACCTATTTTTTTGTTGAAAAGGGGAGTATGCAAAAGGAGGTATAATGGACCATGCTTATTTAGTAGATTAATGCCTTGGGAAACAAAAGAACCTCCCCAGTCAATGCCAATATTGGGTAGGAGGCCTTTGAGTCTTTCTACTCTAAAATGTCATGATTAAATAATAATTTACCTAAAAATCTGAATAATTATACTGAATGATAGGCTAGGTTTTCCCGCATTGTAATAGCAGTGAACGGCATTTATGTTTTGGAAGTTGCAAAAAGTACATCCATCCATCCATCCTAAAAATAATCCACTGGTTAATGATCCGATAGGCAGGGCCAGACGGAATCTGCGGACGTTTTTTGCTATTTCTGCGGAGAATTTTGGTAAAAATCTGCGGATTTCTGCGGAATTATTTTGGGAGTATCATAACTAAAACCTTAATATGTTAAATAAAAAATAATATCTTTTTAACTTGTATTTAATCTTTAAAATGCAAATACAATTAGATTAACTGTAAATAGTTAACTTTAAGTAAATAAACAGAATTAATGATGGGCTAAAAATCTGCGGAAATCTGCGGAAAATCTGCAGAGAATCTGCGGAATTCTGCGCGCGCAGATTTCGTGTGGGCCTACCGATAGGTAAATAAATGCTTTCTGAAGTGAAGCAATGGTTTTTTGTACAGTTAAAGTCAGAATTATTAGCCCCCTGAATTATTAGCCCCCCTGTTTATTTTTGTCCCCAATTTCTGTTTAACGGAGAGAAGATTTTTTCAACACATTTCTAAAAATAATAGTTTTAATAACTCATTTCTTATAACTAATTTATTTTATCTTTGTCATGATGACAGTAAATAATATTTTACTAGATATTTTTAAAGACACTTCTATACAGCTTAAAGTGACATTTAAAGGGTTAACTAGGTTAATTAGGTTAACTAGGCAGGTTAGGGTAATTAGGCAAGTTATTGTATAATGACGGTTTGTTCTGTAGAGTATCGAAAAAATATATAGCTTAAAGGGGCTAATAATTTTGTCCATAAAATGGTGTTTACATTTTTTTAAACTGCTTTCATTCTAGCCTAAACAAAACAAATAAGACTTTCTCCAGAAGAAAAAACATTATCAGACATTCTGTGAAAATGTCCTTGCTCTGTTAATCATCATTTGGAAAATATGTATAAAAAAATGTAAACAAAATTAAAAGGGGGGCTAATAATTCTGACTTCAACTGTATAACAAATTTAGTTCTTAATTGATAATTTATTCCATTTAATTTATATACTTTCTACTCACTATAATAATATTTCACAGTATTGCAGTGTTTTGCAGTCTTTTTTATGCAAGGAACCCAGCATTGGCAAGCATTACAATCCTACCAAACCAAACACCAAATCCAACAGCCTGCTTTCATTTTGGCACATCAAGTGCACTTTTCACAATCCCTCAAAGAAGTTTTCCACTTCCAGATTAAGTTTTAAAACATGAAACATTGCAGAAGTAAACTGAAAACAACTAAATTACAGAAGCTACTCTGCTTACCATTATACAGTTATGTCTATTCATAATGTGATTTCTCACTGAGCATTAAGAGTATTCTCTAGTCATTGAATGTACATCTGTTGCACAATTGCTATTGTGGTGCATTGTGGAATAAATTGAGTGCTGTTCAGAACGTCCACTATGAATATAACAAATGGCTGCTCCCTCATTAAAGAAACATTCCACTTCTTTTTTTGGAAATAGGTTCATTAACCTCCATAGTTCTCATAGTCTCCTAGAGATAAACAGTTGAGTTTAAAAATACAGTTTTGGTGGAGGTTGCGTGGCATTTGTTTATAGTGACACCTTTGATTTATCGGCAAAAAGGTAGGAAGATTTCATATATTATAGAATAGGGATTGCCTGTGAAATAGTGGTTAGTAACAAAACGCACAGGGGTTGTCATTCAGAGGTGGATAATTGACACCAGTGGTAGAATTTGTGTGGAATCCTGTAGAATATCTGATGTGTTTTTACTGTACACTAATAATAATACAGATACGAATAACCGTAATTAAAAGATGTACCTACTCTACACAGATATAAGTTACACAGTTGATGGGCATGTAAGAGGCTTGGAAACATTCTCGGGGATAAAACTTTAACTGGTTTTTGTATTTAGTAGTGACTAAATTAACTCAGAGAGTGTTATAGTTACCGCTGCCATCTTACTTCTTTATAAGACAAGGGCATGCCGTCCGTTAGAGTAGAGTAGTTCAGTTTATTGGGGCAGGTGGGAGCTCGGTTGGCTTAGCTTAGCATAAATCATTTAATCGAATTAGACCATTAGCATCATTCAAAAAAATTAGAAAATAATAAACTAAAGCTTGACTGTTCTGCAGTTTCCCAGATTATTATTATTAGTTTCCCAGTTATGTCAAGTTCACACTGCATGATTTTCCTTATCGTCGTATCATCGTTGTTTACACATTGCATGACTATAGTGTGATGTTCAGTTTCTGCTGCATTCATACTGCATGATGGATCTGTGACAGGAGGATACAAATTGAACACTACAAAACGATCACTCACAACTCGTGAGAAGTGATAAGATCATTCAAGATCATGTGTGGTACCCTGAAAAAAAATATTTTACACAATCATAATGCTGATTTACAGTGAAAAGGTAAAAGGAAAGAAATAAAATGTTTGGGGAGCTGCAGGAGAACAAGGATTGTGCGTTGTGCAAAGAGAGGGAAAAAAATAGTTGGAGATCAATAAATTAATTAGGAAAAGACCGCTGCTTGTCAAGCAAATGCTACTTTGTTTCTGTTAAGTGCTATTGTAAAGCTTATTTATTCTGATATTGTAGTTTATAAATCCTCCCCGAACTATCCACTGTCCTGTCTCCTTTTCTCTCATTGGCTGTTGGTCATCGCTGTTGTGTTTTCAGTCAGAATTCATTTCACACAGCATTATTTTGAATCGTAGACCATATTTATCATATTCAGCCTGCGAAATATTTTACACGTCGGCAATTCTCTCTGATTGCATTTTAGATGATTCAGACTTTGTGATTGTCAATCGTGTAAAAGAGCATCGATTTGCCTCTGATTTTTATGCTTTTTTCATCAATTTCACCAAACCTGTTGGCGAGCAAAAGGGCTAAAATCATGCAGTGTGAACTTGGCATTAGCTTAGCATAAATTATTGAACTGAATTAGACCATTAGCATCTCACTCAAAAAAAAAAAAAGTTTAAAAACTTGCATTTGACAAATTTTAACAGTTGAGTTTTACCATGTTTGAATCCATTCAGCCAAGGTCTGGCAGGAGCACTTTTAGCTTAGCTTAGCATAAATCAATAAATCGGATTAGACCATTAGCATCTCACTCAAAAAAAAAAAAAACGTTTGAAATCTTGCATTTGACAAGTTTTAATAGTTGAGTTTTACCATTTTTGAATCTATTCAGCCGATCTTGGGTCTGGCGGGAGCATGTTTAGCTTAGCATAAATCAATAAATCGGATTAGACCAGGGGTGTCAAACTCAGATCCTGGAGGGCCGCAGCCCTGCACAGTTTAGTTCCAACCCTGCTTCAACACACTTCCCTGCAGGTTTCAAACAAGCCTGAAGGACTCAATTAGTTTGATCAGGTGTGATTAATTAGGGTTGGAACTAAACTGTGCAGAGCTCCGGCCCTCCAGGAACGGAGTTTGACACCTGTGGATTAGACCATTAGCATCTCACTCAAAAAAAAAAAAAGTTTGAAATCTTGGATTTGACAAGTTTTAATAGTTGAGTTTTACCCTTTTTGAATCCTTTCAGCCGATCTTGGGTCTAGTGGGAGCACTTTTAGCTTAGCTTAGCATAAATCATTAAATCGGATTAGACCATTAGGATCTCACTCAAAAAAAAAAAAGGTCTTAAAAAAAACTTGCATTTGACAAGTTTTAATAGTTGAGTTTTACCATGTTTGAATCCATTCAGCCGATCTTGGGTCTGGCGGGAGCACTTTTAGCTTAGCTTAGCATAAATCATTAAATTGAATTAGACCATTAGCATCTCACTCAAAAATTTCTAAACCGAGTTTTGATAATTTTCCTTTTTAAAGCTTCTGTAGTTTCCGTAGTCTCCAGTTAGGTAATTAGGTAACAGCACTGCATAATATCATTGTGCCTGCTGCAGCCACGGTACAGCAGCAAAGTTTCTTGATTATTACACCAGAATAAGAGTATAGTTCCTATCAGCCTAGAAAAGAGCTGATAATTAATTAATTTAATTAATTAATTAATTAATTAATTTTCCACCAGTGTTTGTACACAACATAATTACAGAAGTGTCAAGCTTTGAATAGAAAAAGAATGAAAACTCTCTTTAGAAATTTTGAGTGAGATGCTAATGGTCCGGAGATCAGCTGAATGGATTCAAAAATGGTAAAACTCAACTGTTGGAACTCTAAGGGAAGTTGTAAAATGAGCCTATTTTAAATGAGAGATGCTTTAAGGCTGTGTTTCTCAACCACGTTCCTTCAGAAACATGGTTGAGAAACACTGCTTTAAGGTATAGGGGGCAATTTTGGATCCAGCCAATCTTTGTACATGATGCACTTTTTAAAGAACAACTTTTTAAACGATTCATATTGCTATCAGATTGCTATAAGGACAGCTATGTGATCCTTTAAGGCTGTGTTTTTCAACCACAATCCTGGAGGATCACCAGCTTTGCACATTTACCATGTCTCCTTAAACACACTTGATTCCTATCATCAGTTCATTGGCAGAAACTGAAAGACCTGTAATGGGCGTGACAGACAATGGAGACATCTAAAACATGTAGTGTTGGTGGTCCTTCAGGAACATGGTTGAGAAACACTGCTTTAAGGTATAGGGGCAATTTTAGATCCAGCCAATCTTTGTACATGATGCACTTTTTAAAGAACAACTTCTTAAACGATTCATATTGCTATCAGATTGCTATAAAGACAGCCATGTTACAAACTCTAAATAAGATATTTTTGGAAAACCCTTGGAAGACCTGCTCTTTTAAGCAATCCAGATCCACAAGCCGAAGCCACACAGGAGCCAGAGGAACTCTACATGCGGCCTGCAAGCGTCTACACATGTTCCTCAGCCCCCTCTATCAAAACAACACTCAAAGCCAGAAGAGCTGCCAAGCCAGACCATCTGCTTCTAATGATTAAAAGTGCAACTGTCTCTTCAGCCATTAAAGTCCAAATAATTGGCTTTGACATGAGCGCGTATCGCCCACTGTCCAGTGTCACCGCTATCTAGCACACATAAAAGACTGTGGCTGAGGGCAAAGGTCAGAACAGAGTCCACTGCATCATTACAGGCGGAGCAGTGGCTCAGTATCAATAATGTCAGCTGATAGACATATCTATAAGTAGTGGACATGGATGATTTGTTATCGGTGTGTCGTAAACAAGTCGAAACAATGAAAACCATTACATTTTAAAGACTGTTTTAAAGATAGTGAACAACATTATATTTTAAAGACTTTATTTATGTTATATTAAACTGTATTAATAATATTGTTTAATGTCGAGTAATTAAAATATGTAATTTGTTATTCTATTATTGCTATTATTGGATAATTTGTATATACATTTATTCAAATGCATTATAATATCTCAATATTATAAAGATTTTACATGAAAAATAACATAAAAGTTTCACATATACTGTATATATATATATATATAAAGCGGGGAAAATAAGCATTGAACACGTCACCATTTTTCTCAGAAAACATATTTCTAAAGGTGCCGTTAACTTGAAATGAACGGCATCAATAGATGTTGTTAACATCCAAAGAAATCCAAATATGCAAAGAAAACAAAACATATTAGTTTACAAATGAAGTCATGTGTAATACAATTGAATGACGCAAGAAAAAAAGTATTAAACATATGAAGAAAAGGAGGTGTAGAAAGGCAGTGAAAGCCCAGACAGCAGCTGAAATCTCTCAGTAATTCTTCAGCAACCCTCTGCCCTTCCTCATTGTAAATGAATATGAGCTGCTTCAGTCCAACATCTACATTAGCAGGATGATGAAGATGAAACCAGGGTGGACACAGCTAAGGAAACTCTCAAATGCTTTCAGAGAAAGAAAATCAAGCTGTAGAATGGCCCAGCCAATCACCTGACTCAAATCTAATAGAGAATAAAAATTAAAGACCAGATTTTTGATAGACGAGACCCACAGAACCATCAAGATGTTTACACTCTGTTGAAGTCTGTGAAAAACTCACACCTGAACAATTCATGTGTCTTCATTCTCCATATAAGAGGCAACTTTAAGCTGCCATCACCAAAAAAGCCTTTTATATAAAGTATTAAATACATTTCAGTAGTTCAGTTCTTTCGCCTTGTGTCATTTCATTGTTATTACACAAACATTATTTTTCAGATTTTTTTTGTTTTGTTTTATTTTTATGTTTGTATTGTTTGGGTTTTTACTAAAATCTGGTTCAACTCCATGTCAACAGCTTTTTTTTAGAAATATAATTCCCAGGAAAAAAAAAAACATGACATGTTCAATACTTATTTTCCCCACTGTGTATATATTATATTATATTACAATATAATATTATAATATATATTATACATATATATATTAAAATGATAAGTCGACTCCTCTATTAGAGGACCCTCAACCAATAATGTGCTGAAGCTACATAAGAACCGACTTTAATTCTGTTACAGACTAAACAATAATCAAAATTTAAAAAAAAATCTAAGTAATTTAGGGTAAATCCAGGCAAAAAAAAATTGATACGTTTGGTAAGGAATAAATAAATAAACATATTTATTTAAAAAAATACAAATAAATGCAAAAACTAATAAATGTATAGAAATTTAAAGGAACAATATACAAATCAAACAATATAGCAGAAAAAAATTAACAGAGAAAAATAATTTAGAATTAAATTGAATTAAAATACAAAAAATCCATCCATCCATCCATCCATCCATCTATTTATCCATACACTATACTTACACACACACACACACACACACACACACACACACACACACACACACACACAATGCATATTTGTAAATATGTCCATCAATTAATACTGAATAATAAAAAGAAATAATTTTTTTTTATTCCGTAAAATGTAGTTTTTCACTTACCAAACTATGCAAAAACCCCCGTTCCCAATTAATAATTAATGTGAATCCTTGTTATTGTAAATCTGAATCAAAAATAGTATATACACTCAAACACAACTTATTTTTGCTGCTTGTTCAAACTACTTATTTAAAATGAGTTTTTTTGGGGGGGACAGCTTAATTGTTTTATGTTCAATCCACTTAAATTTGTTAAGTTAACTTAATCAACATGAATGAATTGTGTGGAACCCTGCATTTTCTTTTACAGTGTACACGGTAAAAAACATACTGGGGTCCATACAATCAATTTGTGTTCGGACAACATAAATGAATCAACTTAGCTTATTAGTTGTTACAAATTTAAGTGGATTGAACATAAAACAATTAAGTTGTCCCAAAAAAACTCAAGAATTGTGTTGTCAACTCATTTTAGATAAGAGATTTGAGCAAACATCATTTTGTTTTAAGTGTATGTGCAATTAAAAATTAAAATAAAAAATATGATTTGATCACAACTTTCTATTTTAAACAATAAACCATTTGTATTGCATCCCAGGCTAAAATAAGAATATTTTTATCATCATAGTGCTATTATATTAATCATACAGTGATTCTGGCCAAACCGCTCTCCCTCTCCTCCGATTATCACACCGGGAAAAAAAACATTCATTGGATTTACTAATTTTTTAAAAATATGTGGTTGCAAACAATTTATAATGGCTGAATTTAAACAAACAAATTTAATTTACCAACGTTCAACTTATTTTTTGTTTAAATTCGGCCCATATAAATTGTTTGCAACCACTTACCCTAAAAAAAAAAAATTGTAAATCCAATGAATAATTTTTTTCAGTGCACACCTATAGCAGTAGGTGAGAATGAAGACACAACGTGAGAACAAAAGGGCTGAAAAACACGGTCCAATCACTAATGCGAGTGTGAGCTTCACTGTGTGAGTGGGTGGAAATGTTTCAAAAGACACAGACGGAAACAGAGATCCACTTGACTGCATGATCCGCAACACCGTCTAATTTCATTTTACAGTTCCCACCCGAGCCGATGAATAATGGAAAGGCGTCTGATCCGAGGTCAGTCCTAAAGGGGCCGTGTGCTTTTTTGTTCCTGTCTGCGATCTGCACTGACACACTGACTTCAGAACAAAGAGTCTGAGCGGCTTCATGTCCTCACATCAGAGGTCACATGAGGAGTCTGACGTGGAGCGGAGCGCCATCTAGTGGATGATTTCATATCTGCGACGGCCAATGTTCATCCATTTATTATTAATAACTTATTTCTAATAACTTATTTATTTTCTCTTTGCCATGATGACAGTACAGTATATTTCACTAGATATTTTTTAGGATACTAGTATTCAGCTTAAAGTGCAATTTAACTAGGTTAATTAGGCAAGTTAGGACAATAGGCAAGTCATTGTATAACAGTGGTTTGTTCTGCAGACAATCGAAAACAAATATTGCTTAAGGGGGCGAATAATTTTGACCTTAAAATGGTAAAAAAAAAATTAAAAACTGCTTTTATTCTAGCCAAAATAAAACAAATAAGACTTTCTCCAGAAGAAAAAATATTATAGGTAATACTGTGAAAAATTCCTTGCACTGTTAAACTTAATTTGGGAAATATTTAAAAAAGAAAACCAAAATTCACAGGACGGCTTGTAATTGTGACTTCAACTGCATAGGACGTGGACTGGATCTAAGCAAGAAACATTATTTTAGGATATAATTCTCTTTGCGTGTCAACAAAGGAAATACACCGGCATAAACGCAAGCTCAAACAAACACACACACACACACACATAGTGAGAGAGAGAAAGCGTGGTGTGGTATTGATCAACTGCTACATCACTGTTTGGCCAAGGTCCATTAAGTTTGTAGAACCCGAGGGCTGTAGCAAACTTACTCAAACATCCACACACAGATCTATTATTCAGCGTCCCGGAGCTCTAGTCCTGCTCCAAGAGCCTGCAGGAATGAACAGAGGATTCCTTTTGGAATATCTATAAATATTTGGGGCCAAACCTAAAATGATTCTAAAGGGAATTTAAAAGGGGGGAAAAATTGACCTGTGCAGGCTGGACTTTCTGTAGCATTTGTATGCCTACTGAACAATGTGCATTCATTTTAAATCAGAAATAAAATATATATATTGTATATTTATGTACATTATATAATATACATACACATTCCATGATATTGGAATTATTGACTTTTTTGTTTAATTTTAAATGTACTCAGTAATTACACCAAATATAGATCATGAACTAAATGAAAGGCTTTAAGTTTTTAATGTTTTTTGAGATGATCATAGTCAGAGCATAAAAATCACAACAAAATTTTACTTGATAATATTTTTTTATTTCATTAATTATTTTAAATAATTAAAATGTGAATAAAATATAAATTTAAATAATAAAAATAATACAAATATAATGTTATATTAATATAATATTAAATCTCCCTCCCTTATTTATCCCTCCCTTTTGCAGTTATTAATTGATTAATCAAGTTGCGTAAACAATAACCTAAGAAAAAAAAGTCTATTAAAATGTACTTGATTTGATGATCCGAGATACAAATTCAAGAAATCTAGAAAAGAAAATATACTACAACACAGTTATTATCTGATAGTTTAACCTATAAAAGCAAGACATTTAGAAAAAATGTTTTTGAAAAAAATTTAAACAACTATTACACCATATTTAAGTTTTGAAAGCAAGAAATCTAGAAAAAAAAAACTTCAATTAAAACAGTTATTTTATAATTATATATTTTATAATTATATTCAAGTATAATTCAAGCAAGAATTCTAGAAAAAGTATGTTACAATCCAGCTATTACCCAATAATTCAAGAAATTGTGAAGAATAGCTATTCAACCACTTATTACCCAATAATTAGGTTTCGAAAGCAAGAAATTTAGAAAAGAAGCCAATTAAAAGACAGTTATTATCAGATAAATCAAGAAAGCAAGACATCTAGACAAAGTCTGATAAAACAGTTATTACTCAAGAATTCAAGCTATGAAAGCAAGAAAACAAAAGTCTTTTAAAATGTACACTGAAAAAATTGTTCAACGATGATTCCTTGGATTTACAATTTTTTTAAGTTAAGTTGTTGTAAACCATTTATTTTGGGCTGAGTTTAAACAAACAAATTAAGTTGAACATTGCTGAATTTAATTTAGCTTAAATTCAACATATAAATTGTTTGCAACAATTTTGCAGAAATAATTTTTTTTCTGTGTAGTTATTACTTGATCATTTAAGTTACGAAACCAATAAATTTAGACAAAAAGTATATTGAAACACAGTATTGTCCAAAAATTCTACTTATGAAAGCCAGAAATCTGGAAAAACACTAAAACAGTTAATATCCAACAATTCAAGATATGAAAGAATTCTAGATTGTCTATTTAAATGCAGTTATAAATAATTCATTTATGAAGGCAAGAATAATAAAGTCTATTAAAATGTAGCTTTTACTCGATAATTCAATTGAAAGCATGAGTTCTAGAAAAAAAGTATATTACAATCCAGTTATTGCTTAATAATTCAAGTTATGAAAGCAAGAAAACCAAAAAAAGGCTATTAAAATGAAGTTATCACCCAATAATTCAAGCTATGAAAGAAAGAAAAATTGTAAAAGTTTATTAAAACACAGTTATTATCCGGCAATGCAAGCATAAATTCTAGAAAAGTCTAATAAAATGTAGTTGCAAGAAGTCCCGAAAGCAAGAAATCTAAAAAACAAAAGTATATTAAAACAGTTATTATCCAATAATTCAAGATAGTAATAAATTAAAATTAAAATAAAGTCTTTAAATGCAGTTATTATCTGATAGTTAAAGTCATGGAAGCAAGATCCAAGTCTATTAAAACTGTTTGTATCCAATAATTCAAGGCAATAATTCAAGGGAGCAAGAAAGCTAGAAAAAAGTCTATTGAAACACAGTTATTGTCTGATAATTCAAGTTATGAAAGCAAAAAATATTTACAGGCTATATATATATATATATATATATATATATATATATATATATATATATATATATATATATATATATATATATATATATATATATACATTTAGTGAACTAATATAATACAAACAAGAGTGCTACTTTGCTGAATCAGCACTGTGTGATCACAAATCTGATATTGGTTTTAAACAATATTTCAACAAACAGGAAGTCTTTTTTAGAACAGTTCAGCTATATTTTGCACAATATTGTCAGAATTTAAACAGAGAAAGTCATGAAATGGCCTCCACAGTGTCCAGACCTGAATAATATAGAGGCTGTATAAGATCATCTAAACGGAAAAAGATATGACACTCTAAATATAAAGAAAAAACTGTGGAAAGTGCTAAAAGAAGCCTGATATTACACAACACCTTATTTCAGAAAAAAAAGTCATATTTTCTATATTTTCAGTTTGTTTTTAATAAAAAAGACTGCCTGATCATATTGTCCAAAAGTCTTAGGCCAACAAAGCTTGTACAGTGCTTAGGACTTTCGCACAGGACTGTACTTATTTTTATTTTTTTGTTGTTTCAAAAATGAAAATATTTCCAAACAAAGCTAAAACATAACATTTGTCTCTCGCTGCAGCATTTCATGACTGAATTAATCCGTTTTTGAATGAATCGTGAGTCAGTGATTTGAGAAATCAGTCTATTTGAATAACCGATTCAATAATAACCCATTAAAACAGGGACTTTCTGGTGCTTTTAGCAACAATATTTCAACTAACAGGGAGTTTTTTTTTTTATAAATATTTAGCTACATTTTGCACAATATTGTCAGATTGTCAGACAGTCATGAAATGGTCTCCACAGTGTCCAGACCTGAATATTATAGAGGTTGTATGAGATAACCTGGACAGAAAACGAAAGATATGACATTCTAAACCTAAAGAAGAACTCTGGAAAGAAGCGTAATATTATACAGCACCTTATTTCAAAAAAAAAAAAAAAAAAAAAAAAAAATATATATATATATATATATATATATATATATATATATATATATATATATATATATATATATATATATATATTTCCTATATTTTCTGTTATTAATAAAGAGACAGATTATATTGTGCAAAAGTCTTAAGCCAACAAAGCTGTATAGTGCTTAGGAATTTTGCACAATACTGATTTTTTTATTTTTTTTATTTTACCAATGAAAATAGTTCCAAACAAAGACAGAACATAACATTGGTCTCTCGGTGCAGCATTTCATGACTGAATTAATCTGTGTTTAAATGAATCGTGGGTCAGTGATTCAAGAAATCAGTCTATTTGAATGAACGATTCAATAATAACTCATTACAACATGGACTTTCTGGTGCTTTTAGCAACAATATTTAAACAAACAGGAAGTTTTTTTTATAATAATTCAAATATATTTTGCACAATACTGTCAGATTTTAAACACAGACAGTCATAAAATGGCCTCCACAGTTTCCAGATTTGAATATTATAAAGTCAAAAAAAGGAATATATGACACTCTAAACCTAAAGAAGATCTTTGCTAAGTGCTAAAAGAAGCCTGAAATTACACATCACCTTGTTTCAGAAAAAAATACTATACATTTTTTCATATTTCTTATTTGTTTTTAATAAAGAGACTGCCTGATTATATTGTGCAAAAGTCTTAGGCCAACAAAGCTGGTATAGTGCTCAGGACATTTGCACATTACTCTTATTTTTTTTTTTATTTCACCAATGAAAATAGTGCCAAACAAAGCCACAACATAACATTTGTCTTTCGCTGCAGCATTTCATGACAGAATTAATCCGTTTTTGAATGAATCGTGAGTCAGTGATTCGAGAAATCAGCTAATTTGAATGAATGATTCAATTAATAACTCATTACAACAGGGAGTTTCTGGTGCTTTTAGCAACACTATTTAAGTATCAGAAGTATCTTTTTTTAGTGAGAATCAAACAACCCACAAGTCCCAACTGGACATTAATCACAATAAGAAAATAAAACTGCAAGCATTCAATCCTTTGTTGAGCAATAAAGTCCAAAAGACACACTCACCAAATGCAAGCAAACACAGTATTTTAGGAACTGCACCACAGCAGCACATGGTTTTTAAGTCAGAATGATCATCTAATCCTCTCTGATGTAAATTATGTGAGCGACTCAAAGTCATATAAACCATCTACAAAAGAAAACATCTGTCCCGACTCTCTCCTCATGGGAGATTTACCATCAGACGTGTATCTATGATGCCTGAAGGCTGCTTTTCTCCAGAACACCATGTGCAGACACACATGTGGAATGCTCCTCACATTAAGACACCAAAACAAAAATAGGAAAAACCTAAAATCACGAGGCATCTTCATGTTTATGTGACATGAAACTGCTTCATTATCAGCAAAACAACCTTCAAATCATCATCATCATCATTATTATTATTATTATTATTATTATTATTATGTCATGTAAGAAATATTTATATTTGCAGCCAGCGAGTTGTTTCAAACTTGTAATATTTTTAAGATCGTGTTTTAAGAGTTTTTTTTTTTTTTGGATGTGATTTGCTGAAAATTCCCATTATAAATATTATTATGTACTGTAAACAGCACAATCCACTAACATTGGAAACCATTTAAATATAAGCAAACACTCTTCTTGATATGCCATTTGCCAAAAACCACTTATGAGTACAAAAGCATTAAGGACCAAGACGTCGCCTGGTATGGCGCAGCCGGGGCCCCACCCTGGAGCCAGGCCTGGGGTTGGGGCACATATGCAAGCGCCTGGTGGCTGGGTTTTTTGTCCACGGAACCCGGCCAGGCTTAGCCAGAAGAAGTGACGTGAAACCATACTCCCACAGGCCCACCACCTGCAGGGGGAGCCGTAAGGTGCCGGTGCATTGTGGAACGGGTGGTGGTCGAAGGTTAGGACCACGACAACCCGATCGTCAGGCACAGAAACTGGCTTTATTTGATAGTATATTAAATAATATTTAATTATGTTAAATTTGTATTTGTTTAACTCTCAGCATACAAAATATGGTAAAAAAACGATGTTATATATACAGTAGTTTATAGGCATAATTTATACTTCTAGATATTTATTGGGGGCCCCCAGATTTCCTGCAGCCCTAAGCGGCCGGTGGATATCTGTAAGGTGGCTCTGAACTGTCAAAACACCTCTCAAAATGCTTTTTCAGACATTACATATTTGTATATATGTACATTACTGTAACACGTTTTATTCAAGAACATTTGAGTTGGTTTCAGTTCTTAGATCTTTTATTTTAATTTTATTTAAATATATTTATTTTACTTGTTTGTTAATTAAATCCCATTTTGTTATTTAACTTATTATTTTTATGCAACAGTCAAGTCGCATGTTAATTTGCTATGCAAAGAAAAGGAATTCATTTATTTTTGGCATGCTAAAATCGTGAATATATCTGTATAATCTTGCACCTTGCAATTTTGAAAGCATTGCTTTCTTTGCTTTGAGTAGACTATTCTAAGATTTTCTAAGAAATTTATATATAAAATCAGTTGTTCACTGTATAAAAATATAACATTTTGAAATATTTTTATTTATCGCCTATAATCGCCACATTTATCGCCACAGCCATATCACCCTGCAGCCCAAGACCAGTTACTCACTTAAGCTAAGCAGGGCTGAGCCTGGTCAGTACCTGGATGGGAGACCACATGGGAAAACCTAGGTTGCTGTTGGAAGTGGTGTTAGAGAGGCCAGCAGGGGGCGCTCAACCTGTGGTCTGTGTGAGTCCTAATGCCCCAGTAAAAGTGAAGGGGACACTACACTGTCAGTGGGCGCCGTCTTTCGGATGAGACGTTAAACCGAGGTCCTGACTCTCTGTGGTCATTAAAAATCCCATGGCACTTCTCGTAAAGAGTAGGGGTGTAACCCCGGTGTCCTGGCCAAAGTCCCTCAATCGGCCCTAACCCATCATGGCCTCCTAATCATCCCTATCCACCGAATTGGCTCTATCACTGTCTCTTCACTCCACTAATAGCTGGTGTGTGGTGAGCGCACTGGCGCAGTTGTCCTGTGGCTGCCGTCGCATCATCCAAGTGGATGCTACACACTGGTGGTGGTGCGGAGAGACCCCCCTCATGATTGTGAAGCGCTTTGGGTGTATGGCCATACACAATAAATGCGCTATATAAATACACATTACATTGCATTACAATATCAGTTATCGATATCGGTCAAAAAATCCATATCGATACATCCCTATTAAAGACAGAACTGTTTTGAGCTCTGAGGTTGTTAATCAACTATATATGATGTTGTTTTAGTGTTGTTGTTGTAGTGGATATGTCACCTGAAACATGCAACTAAACGTACCCGGAGGAACATATTGAATATGTAAACATGATGCACATACTTCCAATGAGCCTCGGTTGACAAAAGCACATACTTCTATCAGAAAACAAATTGCAGACAACAAAGGAAACAGACATTTGCTTAAAATAACAGACACAGATCTGCAGGTCCAATACCTCTGTTTGTTCTGCGGCAGAGCTTTGAAGTCCACGGCAAACATCTTTGACACAAAGACGATTACAGGCGCCGTCTCATCAGCAGAACAATCTAGAAATGCTACAGGGGACAAACACACAGAGCAAACAGATTAAAGATGAAATCGTATTTAATGGCAGAAACACTGGAGTAATTGTACAATTCGGACGTTGAACACAATACGGATGGGACACGGTGTGGTCTTTTCATATGAATGCAAAACCAAACTACATTTCACACCTAAGCGCCATCGGAAATTACTTTAAAGCGTGATATTACAAACTGTAAGCCAGAATCGAGGAGCGCTTCTCTTTTTTAAATGCATGAGCTCAAAGAAAACTCAGCCCGAGGCCACACGGTATTAAAAGCATCCTGCTATTACACAAACTCTTGTCAAAATTGTGTGAACTCTGGAAAAACAAATGCCCACAGGCAACTTTTAACACAGTTGACTGCAAAAGTAATTTAATAAACAACAGGTTCCTCAGTCCAGCAGTTTAGATGGGATGAAGAACATGCTTATCAATAAACTACTTTCAGCTATGCAGGGTTCTTCAGCAGCTACTGTATACTGTCCTTTGTAGGTTAAAATTAACCTTAGGCCCAATCCCAATTCTACCCCTTAGCCCTTCACCTTACCCCTACCCCTCGTTTTGCGCGTGCCCGCCAAGGGGTAGTGGTGTCCCAATTCTCTTTAGCTTGAAGGCGTAGGGCTAAGGGCAAGGGCTATACACCCCTTCGAACGAAGATTTTCCAGGACCACACTTGAAACGGAGGGGTAAGAATATTTCCCAGAATACACCTGCCACAACGGCAGTATTGCTGAACCCGGAAGTAAGGAGATCCACAAATTAGTATTTTTTGTCATTATTACGAATTTTTACGACAAACAAACATATGTTTTATTATATTTATAACCGTGTTCATGTTTTACTGTCATGCTTTTTAAAGAAAACGCAAAAAAAAAAAAAAAAACGCTAAATTTCGCGATCTATAATCCCTAATAATAACTCCTGTACAGCAGTCCTACAACATTCTGTCACTCGATAACACTCGAATACCCTGTCAGAAAAGTCTAGTGGCTGAAAATGAGCTTTTTACAGTGTCCGCTATAATGTTAATGTGGTTTTCGTGTGTTTACATAGATGAATATGGCCACTGTGTAAATACACAGTACAGTTACGATCTTATTGCCACATTAGATCGTTATGATAACATAATATATGCCTTCAGTGATTTCCTGAAGATAAACACCACAAAATAACACTACTGGAATAACTACAGCAGTCGCGATCGTCTGATCTCATATGAAGCAAGAGATCGTTATGACATATGATGACGTGTGCAGGTGTTGAAGTGCTGTCCCAATTCTTAGGGGTAAGTTTTGAAGCCCTTCCCCTTAACCCTCGGTTGTAAGGGCCAAGGGGAAGGGGAAGGGGTAGGGGTACAAAAATAGAATTGGGATTGGGCCTTAATGTTTAATTAAAACATCTTTGGATCATTACAATTAATTTTGCAGTCATTAAAGCAATACAGCTGGCTTTCTTAAAGGACTAGCGGTTAATAAGCTTTGTGATGCTTCTTGGAAATTAGGAGGTGAACATTTTTTGACTTTAAATTAAGCCTTTATTAAACAATTTGAATCCCTTATATTACTGCTCTCAAATGACTACATCAAAAATATTACTTAATTACAAACAAATTGTGAAGTTTGTATTTTATTTACATAAAATAAATATGTATAAATATGTTACAAAATGTGTATATATATATTCTCACCCCCCTAAACCTCACTCCCATCCCGGATTTCGGCACCAATGTAACCCCGCCGGTCCTACGCAATCCAACCCGCTCCGAGCTGGTATCGAACCGGCGACCTTCCGCATGGGAGTCGGTTGCTCTAACAAGGAGGCTAAAGACCATGGCCTCTAGCGTCTGTCGCTAGAGCACCTTTAGAGGTCAGAGGAGTGAGGTTTACCTGCACAGCACGTACTAGCTGGCCTCCGTTACATATATATATATATATATATATATATATATATATATATATATATATATATATATATATATATATATATATATATATATAAATATATAAATATATATATGTATATATATATATATATATATATATATATATATATATATCTGACTGGCTTTTAAGTTATTTATTTTTTTAAAAGCTAAATTATATTGATTTTGGATGTTTGCATGTTTATATTTGAAAACAAAAATAAATACTGAGGCAGGCAATCATTTTTGAAGTCCATTCAGCATTTAACGCCACGACTTTGACATTTTAAGGTCCTAATTTGTTAAATTATGCTTTCAAAAAGCATTTTCACACCAATGCCAGAAAAGAACTGCTTTTAAAACATCAAAGATCGTTTCAAAGAAAAGTTTCTAAAACCATTTTCTTTTTTTTCCACAGCATAAAAAAATCTAAAGGCATTTTATAATGTTAAAACCTCAAATGTAAAGATCACACAGATGTTAAAGGTTCTTTATGGAACCAATAATGCCATTAAAGAACTTTAATTTCTAAAAATGAAGTCAGATTTTCTGATAAATCAGCTGAGAAATAACTGTCAAAATATGTGTCCACATTTAAAACTTAAGTGCATTTTCATTTTTTATTTTGCACATACACTACCTGACAAAAGTCTTGTCATCTATCCAAGTTTTAGGAACAACAAATAATAACTTGACTTCTAGTTGATCATTTGGTATCAGAAGTGGCTTATATGAAAGGCAAAGGCCTCTAGATTACACTTATTTTACCAAAATAAAATATGATCATGCCTTGATTTTTAATTTCATTATGACAGTAAGGTCTGACTTTGCTTAGACAAAAGTCTCGTCACTTAACAAAAATACCATGCAGTATAGAATATAAAGTCATGGTGCAGTGGAAAAAGAGTTAATATTGTGTCTGACTCCCATGAGCTTGGAGGACTGCATCCATACAGTACATCTCTGCAATGACTCAAATAAGTCATCTGGAATGGCAAAGAAAGCTTTCCTGCAGGACTCCCAAGAACTCTCTTGCAGAAGTTCATCAAGATTCTTTGGATTCATCTTCAATGCCTCCTCCTTCATCTTACCCCAGACATGCTCAATAATGTTCATGTATGGTGACTGGGCTGGCCAATCCTGGAGCACCTTGACCTTCTTTGCTTTCAGGAACTTTGATGTGGAGGCTGAAGTATGAGAAGTAGCGCTATCCTGCTGCAGAATTTGCCCTCTCCTGTGGTTTGTAATGTAATGGGCAGCACAAATGTCTTGATACCTCAGGCTGTTGATGTTGCCATCCACTCTGCAGATCTCTCGCACGCCCCCATACTGAATGTAACTCCAAACCATGATTTTTCCTTCACCAAACTTGACTGATTTTTGTGAGAATCTTAGGTCCATGCGGGTTCCATCAGGTCGTCTGATGTATTTGTGATGACTGGGATGCAGTTCAACAGATGATTCAATGGGAAAATCTACCTACTTCCATTTTTCCAAATGATCAACTAAAAGTCCAGTTATTATTTGTTGCTCTTACAACTGCGATCGACGACAAGACTTTTGTCAGATAATACAGATTTGGAATGTTTACATATTTGAAAACAACAATCACTTTAGATTATTACTAAATTATTTCCCAGAATAATCACTTTTGACCCATCTAATATGTTTTACCCCTTAATTTGTGCAAGATTAAATTGAGACTTTAAGAAACCCTCAAAAAGTGGATACATAACAAAATGCCACCATCATACAGCTTAAAATAAGTCCCAATTCGATCCAAACACAATTCATAAAGCAGGTGCTGCAGACCCAGGGTGCTTCCAGTGGGCAGAAAGTGCTAGAAACTATATAAAAGAGCACATGCGCATGGTAGTTTTCAAAGCGCTGTATTCACAGATGGAGTCTGGAGGAAACGCTGTGTGAATCACATCCTCTGCTGTAGCCGTGAACACACACTCACCTTTTTTTAGCTCCTGCGTCTTGTCGGGCAGAGAGTCGAACCTGCGCGCTCCCACGCTCATCAGCTTTTCCACTCGCTCAGCCGAGATCTCAGCTGGGCTGGGCAGCTTTTCACACACCATCGCTGAGTAACACAGTCAAAGAAAACACACACTCGCCTGCCACAGCACTAAATAAAAACCCAAATGTTTTATTAATAAATGGTCAGTGAAGAGAGCTGACGAAAAGAAAATGTTGCTTGACAGTCTCAGCGTGCAAATGGAAATATTCCATGAGTTTTATTTAATCGTTGCATCCATAAATGCAAAAGCTTGTGTCTGCAACAATTTAGAAGCACCTGTTCACCTAAAAACAAAGAGCTCCAACTACTTCCCATTCACAAATGAAACAACCTAAAACACCTGCCAAACGATCTGAAGTTGCACATTTTCGAAGTATTTTGAGAATCACTCGATTGCATGTTTAGGGAAACAACAGGCATTTTAACAAAAACGTTAATGGCAGTGGCGTGTGGCTGCGAGCACCTGTCAGCGCAGTAATGGCGAGGCGTGTTTGTGCCAGTCATATCGCCACAGAAGAAGCGGAGTGTGAACGCTCGGCGCAGCTGCTGAAATCACGTAGAGGAGGTGGACAACGCCAGTCAAACGCAGAGTGCTGATGAAGATAACGTCACTGTGTAATTAACGCTGGACGTTTCTGGAAACTATAGTCTGAAATGTAGACATTTTGGACAGGCTGAGAAACAGGATCAAGAGGCTAAACCTATATTTATGTATCATATGCTCTTTTTTTCTTTATATCTCTTGTACCGTCTCTTTAAATGTCTGCTAAAGCATCTTGAAATGTAGCTTTATTTAATGTGTGATGTAGAATTTGATTGGTCAGAAGATCTGAAGTATAAGGTGACATCATAAAAATTGTTGAATCTTATTGGTGAAAGTGAATAACTACACTTATATCTAATATTTTTTTTTTTTGTAGGACACCCGATTATAGATCAAATTAAGACTAACAGATTGATATTAACACCAATAAATAAATAAATAAATAAATAAAATTACTGATTTCAGGGGAGCTTTCACTTTTTTTATAGGAGATGCCTGATTTCTCATTACATTCCTGACATAATATTAAAATGATAATCACGGCAGGACAGGGTGATGTTGAAGAGGAAACTATAGTCTGAAATGTAGACATTTTGGACAGTGTGTGATGTAGAATTTGATTGGTCAGAAGATCTGAAGTATGAGGTGACATCATAAAAATTGTTGAATCTTATTGGTGGAAGAGAGAAACTACACTTATATCTAATATTTTTGGTTTTATTGTATGCCACCCGATTATAGATCAAATTAAGACTAACAGATTGATATTAACACCAATAAATAAATAAGTAAATAGAATTACTGATTTCAGGGGGGCTTTCATTTTTTTTATATGAGTTAGTAATGCCTGATTTCTTATTACAATATATTCCTGACATAATAATAATAAAATGGTAGATCATGACGGGACAGGCTGATGTTGAAGAAGTGGACAACGCCAGTCAAACGCAGGGTGTTGATGAAGATAACGTCACTGTGTAATTAACGCTGGACATTTCTGGAAACTATATATGATGTGTGATGTAGAATTTGATTGGTCAGAAGATCTGAAGTATGAGGTGACATCATAAAAATTGTTGAATCTTATTGGTGGAAGAGAGAAACTACACTTATATCTAATATTTTTGGTTTTATTGTATGCCACCCGATTATAGATCAAATTAAGACTAACAGATTGATATTAACACCAATAAATAAATAAGTAAATAGAATTACTGATTTCAGGGGGGCTTTCAATTTTTTTATATGAGATAGTAATGCCTGATTTCTCATTACAATATATTCCTGACATAATAATAAAATGGTAGATCATGACGGGACAGGCTGATGTTGAAGAAGTGGACAACGCCAGTCAAACGCAGAGTGCTGATGAAGATAACGTCACTGTGTAATTAACGCTGGACATTTCTGGAAACTATAGTCTAAAAAGTAGACATTTTGGACAGGCTGAGAAACAGGATCAAGAGGCTAAACCTATATTTATGTATCATATGCTCTTTTTTTCTTTATATCTCTTGTACCGTCTCTTTAAAGGGTCATGAAACCCCCTGTCTCAGCAGGGTGTTTTCACACCTCTAGTTTGAAAAAGTCAGGAAAAGTGGGCGTGTCCAGCTCTGTTTAGGTGGGAGTGTCAGGGGAGGGAAAGAGGGAAGGTTATGCAAATATGGGAGTTTCTGTTTGGGCACGCAGACGCAGGGGAGAAAGACAGTGACTGTGTTTACATGGCCATCAGTAATCGAACTACTTGCCAAATTATTAATTTGTCGACTTTAACAGCAGTTTGGCATTTTCACTTTTTATTCAGGAACATTTCCTGCATGTTGCCTGTGACAAACGAGATATTAAAAGCGAGGAACTGCTGGAAGAGTGGAGTTTTAATCCAATGTTTGATACCGCACGGCGAATGGGAGAAAAAAAAATCCTCCGCATTTCTCGGTAACTTGGATGACTAGGTAGGCAGCGTCAGAAAGCCGTGTGTATATAGACTATATCCTGTCACAAAATGCGGCGAAAATCCTGCACGACGGGAAAAGTTTGATCATGTTTACATTTGGAGAGCAGCATTTACAGCATTTCTGTCGCGTGCACTGTAATCCACACGTGAGTCCAGCAGCTCTCTCATAGAGGGAAAATGAAAACAAAACCTTGTTGCAGCACACCGACGACCCATGTCTCCAAATTCTTGTTCTTTCACTTGTTTTAGCAACACAACGTGGCGTCTCTCTGCCGTCTGTACAGCGTAAACAGTCTCCGGAGCTATCATGCATATTAATGAAGTTTCGCGTCATACACAATAGAGTGCGCTGATTGGTTTGAAGCACGTCTTCTCATGAATTAATACTGCGCACTCAGATACGTCAGAACGCCCTAGACAAGACAGACAGCCACTGTACTGCTGGATTTACACCTAAGTATCTCATGGCCGTGACGCAGCTTCAAAAATTCGTTTCAAACCGGAAGAACGAATTTGCTCAAAATAACGCAAAAACAACCAATTTTCACTTTTTAGTGCAATATATGTGTCCTAATAGTGTTTATAGCAGCGTGGGACACATATATGACTGTCAACAGCTCAAAAAAAGTGTTTTGGTGTTTCGTGACCCTTTAAATGTCTGCTAAAGCATCTTGAAATGCAGCTTTATTTGATGTGTGATGTAGAATTTGATTGGTCAGAAGATCTGAAGTATGAGGTGACATCATAAAAATTGTTGAATCTTATTGGTGGAAGAGAGAAACTACATTTATATCTAATATTTTTGTCTTTTTTGTAGGACAACCGATTATAGATTAAATTAAGACTAACAAATTGATATTAGCACCAATAAATGAATAAATAAATAGACTTACTGATTTCAGGGGGCTTTCATTTCTTTTTTATAAGAGTTAGCAATGCCTGATTTCTCATTACAATATATTCCTTACATAATATTAAAATGATAGATCATGATGGGACAGGGTGATGTTGAGGAGGTGGACAACGCCAGTCAAACCCAGAGTGCTGATGAAGAAAACGTCACTGTGTAATTAACACTGGACGTTTCTGAAAACTATAGTCTGGACAGGGTGAGAAACCGGATCAAGAGGCTAAACCTATGTTGATATATTATATGTATATATCTATTTACTCATCTCTTGTATGGTTTCTTTAGAGGTCTGCTGAAACATCTTGAAACGTCACTTCATTTGATTGTGATGTAGAATTTGATTGGTCACAAGATCTGAAGTATGAGGTGACATCATAAAAAATGGTGAATCTTATTGGTGGAAGAGAGAAACCATGTTTTGAAAGCTAATATATAATAGTCTGTCTTTTTTGTAGGACACCAGATTATAGATAAAAATTAAGACTAACAGATTGATATTAACACCAAAAATAAATAAATAAATATATAATATTACTGATTTCAGGGGAGCTTAAGTTTTTTATAGGAGTTAGTAACGTCTGATTTCTCACTACAATATATTCCTGACATAATATTAAAATGATAGGACGGGCTGATATAGGGGAAGTGGACAACACCAGTCAAACGCAGAGTGCTGATGAAGATAACGTCACTGTGTAATTAGTGCTGGACGTTTCTGGAAACTAAAGTCTGAAATGTAGACATTTTGGACAGGCTGAGAAACAGGATCAAGAGGCTAAACCTATATTTATGTATCATATGCTCTTTTTTTCTTGTTTGATTCACTCGTCTCTTGTACTGTTTCATTTAAGGTCTGCTGAAGCATCTTGAAATGCAGCTTTATTTGATGTGTGATGTAGAATCTGATTGGTCAGAAGATCTGAAGTATGAGGTGACATCATAAAAATTGTTGGATCTTATTGGTGGAAGTGAGAAACTGCATTTATATCTAATATTTTTGTCTTTTTTTTTTGTAGCACACTCAATTATAGATTAAATTATGACTAACAGATTGATATTAACACCAAAATAAATAAATAAAATTACTGATTTCAGGGGGGCTTTCATTTTTTTAGAAGAGTTAGTAATGCCTGATTTCTCATTACAATATATTCCTGCCATAACATTAAAATGATAGATCATGACGGGACAGGGTGATGTTGAGTAGGTGGACAACTCCAGTCAAACCCAGAGTGCTGATGAAGAAAACGTCACTGTGTAAATAACGCTGTCTGTTTCTGGAAACTATAGTCTGGACAGGGTGAGAAACCGGATCAAGAGGCTAAACCTATGTTGATGTATTATATGTATATGTCTATTTACTCATCTCTTGTACGGTTTCTTTAGAGAACTGCTGAAACATCTTGAAACGTCACTTCATTTGATTGTGATGTAGAATTTGATTGGTCACAAGATCTGAAGTATGAGGTGACATCATAAAAAATGGTGAATCTTATTGGTGGAAGAGAGAAACCATGTTTTGAACGCTAATATATAATAGTCTGTCTTTTTTTTGTAGGACACCAGATTATAGATAAAATTAAGACGAACAGATTGATATTAACACCAAAAATAAATAAATAAATATATAATATTACTGATTTCAGGGAAGCTTACGTTTTTTATAGGAGTTAGTAACGCCTGATTTCTCATTACAATATATTCCTGACATAATATTAAAATGATAGGACGGGCTGATGTAGAGGAGGTGGACAACGCCAGTCAAACGCAGAGTGCTGATGAAGATAACGTCACTGTGTAATTAGTGCTGGACGTTTCTGGAAACTATAGTCTGAAATGTAGACATTTTGGACAGGCTGAAAAACAGGATCAAGAGGCTAAACCTATATTTATGTATCATATGCTCTTTTTTTCTTGTTTGATTCACTCGTCTCTTGTACTGTTTCATTTAAGGTCTGCTGAAGCATCTTGAAATGCAGCTTTATTTGATGTGTGATGTAGAATCTGATTGGTCAGAAGATCTGAAGTATGAGGTGACGTCATAAAAATTGTTGGATCTTATTGGTGGAAGTGAGAAACTGCATTTATATCTAATATTTTTGTCTTTTTTTCGATTATAGAATAAATTAAGACTAACAGATTGATATTAACACCAAATAAATAAATCAAATTACTGATTTCAGGGGGGCTTTCACTTTTTTTATAGGAGATGCCTGATTTCTCATTACATTATATTCCTGACATAATATTAAAATGATAATCACGGCAGGACAGGGTGATGTTGAAGAGGAAACTATAGTCTGAAATGTAGACATTTTGGACAGGCTGAGAAACAGGATCAAGAGGCTAAACCTATATTTATGTATCATATGCTCTTTTTTTCTTTATATCTCTTGTACCGTCTCTTTAAAGGTCTGCTGAAGCATCTTGAAATGCAGCTTTATTTGATGTGTGATGTAGAATTTGATTGGTCAGAAGATCTGAAGTATGAGGTGACATCATAAAAATTGTTGAAGCATGTTTTGAAAGCTTATATCTTCGGCATGCTCTTTTTTTTTGAAGCACACTAGATTACAGTTAACATTAAGACTAACAGATTGATATTAACACCCCCAAAAGAATGTTTTGACAGTAATGTCTGCTTGCTCATTACTATAAATTCCTGAATGTATTGCTGAAATTAATTTTATATTATTTCTTTACTGTATTTTTGACACATTAAATGCAGCCTTGGTGAAAAACAGACTTCTTCCAAAAAACAGGAAATAATCTTACTGACCCCAGACTTCTGATTTCAGTGTTTTTTTTAACAAGCATGATGTTTTCTGTGGGGAAGGATACAGAGCACAGCTTGAGACACAGGCAGCCACTGGCTACAGATGGCACTGAGGAGGACTTTGGGATCCGAGTGTCTCAGATCTCGAGACATGACCTTCAACCCCAGAGACGTCACCATCTTCTCCACCTTCTCTTTGTCCCTGCACAGATGAAAATGACACAAACAGTGACTTCTTTATTATTTGTAGTGTGCACGACCAGAAAAATGCATTCAAGGTCAATTCAGATTTCATCTTGAATCCATTTCACAACATTGTACGTCACATAACATTGTACACTAGAAAATTTGAGATCCTGAACCGCTTAGCCCCCCAGTATTTGAGGTAGCTCCTGGTGTATTATAGCCCATCACATCCTCTACGCTCAATTAATTCTGGACAATTAATTACTCCCAGAATATCAAAATCAACTGCAGGCGGTAGAGCTTTCTCATATCTGGCATCTAAACTCTGGAACAGCCCCTAGCACAATTCGGGAAGCAGACACACTCTTGTCAGTTTAAAACTAGATTAAAGACACATCTCTTTGCATTAGCATACACATAAAACACAAATGCTGCTGAAATCCAAATCCTCTAAACGATTGTTAGTCTGCATTATTTAGGGCAACCAGAGCCAGGAAGACTTGCAAAAAGAAAAAAAAAAATTAAACGGCATCTACGCCTATGTCAGCGTATTTTTCATTATCCCAAGGTCTCCATAATCCTGGACCAGGCCGCATCCTGAGCAGCTGCTGTGGTGGTCGTGGAGGAGTGGAGAGCATGAGATTGACTCCTGAAAGACCCCAGTGACAGACGAGTCTCCGCATTGATCCTGTGGACCATTGATCTACTCACACCTGCAGTTTCTCCACGTCCAGCGTTCTCTAGCCCCCGGTGCCTAGACAGCAGCTCTGCACAAGAATCTGGGCCAGAGGAGAAATGGTCGTGCCCAACTGAGCCTGGTTTCTTTCTAGGTTTATCTTCCTTCACTTTCATTAATTGGTTAAGGTTGTGTCCTTTCCACTGTTGCCACTGCCTTGCATGGTTTGAGACTTGTGGAGCTGCACATCGATGGAATTGCTCTTGAGTGTTTGGACTTTCAGCAGTGAAAATTTAACAACACTGACCTGAACTAAACTGAACTTCAAGTCTGAAAAGTGGACTAACACAGTTTCAATTTACTAGAACTTCTATGCTAAGCTGCTTTGACACAATTTACATTGTAAAAGCGCTATAGAAATAAAGATTAATTGAATTATTTCCATTATTATAGCATTATATTTTATATATTGTATATGTTAATTAGATTTTAAATTTAATGTAGCCAATTTTAATGCAGTCATTAATCTACAGTATAACATGCAAAAATACTTAGCATTTTTAGCCATTTTTGATGCTTATTTTATAGTTACAATGCATCTCAGAGAACATTACAGCAGCTTTCAGTCTGTACAAATTATTCATTGATGTCCCGCAATTGACTAATTTCTACAGACAAATGAAGTTCAAGTACCTTCTAGTGACCACAGCGTCATACATACTCCAGATATTATCCAGAATAAACTGCACAAACAGAGGCTTCTTCCCTTTGGACTGTGAACACAAAGACAGAAACGGTAAGAAATTATTATTTTATAAGGAAAAGAGAAAGCATATGCTAACTAAAGCTTGTGTTTGTGTTGTGTGTTTGTGTTTTTGCTTTTTGTCATTTCTAAAAAGGTCTCCATCTGCATTATTTCACCAGAAATGGATGCCAGAAGCTAGAAGAAGCTATTAAATTCATTCATTCATTTTCTTTTCGGCTTAGTCCCTTTATTAATCTGGGGTCGCCACAGCGGAATGAACCGCCAACTTATCCAGCACATGTTTTACGCAGCGGACGCCCTTCCAGCTGCAACCCATCTCTGGAAAACATCCATACACTCGTTCACACTCAAACACTACGGACAATTTAGCCTACCCAATTCACCTGTATCGCATGTCTTTAGACTGTGGGGGAAACCGGAGCACCCGAAGGAAACCCACGCGAACGCAGGGAGAACATGCAAACTCCACACAGAAATGCCAACTGACCCAGCCGAGGCTCGAACCAGCAACCTTCTTGCTGTGAGGCAACAGCACTACCTACAGTGCCACTGCGTCGCCCAGCTATCAAATTATAATACAAAATTGCAACCGATATACAGTTAAACAAACAAATAAACAAAAAATATACACTATAAAAACATATGTCTATTTGTTGTACATTGTCCATTAATTTGTTGAGACCAAATATTATTTAACACAATTAATTTGTCAGCAAGCAGTTTAAAATGAGTTCATCTTTAGGCCATCAAAGATATAGGCGACTTTTTTCTAGGTTGTTTTTTTTTTACAGCAGATGGCGCTCAATGATAGTTTGTAACATTAGTTTTTATATATATATATATATATATATATATATATAATTATTTTTTGGGGGGTTTTCACCTTTAATGGATAGGAAAGTGTAGAGTATTGACAGTAAAGCATGGGGAGCTGAGAGAGGGGAAGGATCGGCATATGGCCGCGAGGCAGGAATCGAACTTGGGTCGCCGTGAGCACCGGAGTGCATGTGTCGACGCACTAACCACTACACCACTGGCGCCAACTTTGTAACATTAGTTGAAGCTCAAGGCTAGCTTTTAACAGAATATGGCACTCTTTTTTAACACCAAACGGCACTTTAGGCTAGTTTTAACAGCAGACAGCGCTCTAGGCTAGTTTGTAACAGCAGACAGCACTCTAGGCTAGTTTGTAACAGCAGACAGCACTCTAGGCTACTTTGTAACATAAGACGGCAATCTAGGCTAGTTTTAACAGCAGACAGCACTCTAGGCTAGTTTGTAACAGCAGACAGCACTCTAGGCTAGTTTGTAACAGCAGACAGCACTCTAGGCTAGTTTTAACAGCAGACAGCACTCTAGGCTAGTTTGTAACACCAGACAGCACTCTAGGCTAGTTTTAACAGCAGACAGCACTCTAGGCTAGTTTTAACACCAGACAGCAATCTAGGCTAGTTTTAACAGCAGACAGCACTCTAGGCTAGTTTTAACAGCTGACAGCACTCTAGGCTAGTTTTAACAGCAGACAGCACTCTAGGCTAGTTTGTAACACCAGACAGCACTCTAGGCTAGTTTGTAACACCAGATGGCACTCTAGGCTAGTTTGTAACACAAGACAGCACTCTAGGCTAGTTTTAACAGCAGACAGCACTCTAGGCTAGTTTGTAAAACCAGACGGCACTCTAGGCTAGTTTTAACAGCAGACAGCAATCTAGGCTAGTTTTAAAAGCAGACAGCGCTCTAGGCTAGTTTTAACAGCAGACGGCACTCTAGGCTAGCTTTAACAGCAGACAGCACTCTAGGCTAGCTTTAACAGCAGACAGCACTCTAGGCTAGTTTTAACAGCAGACAGCACTCTAGGCTAGTTTGTAACACCAGACGGCACTCTAGGCTGGTTTTAACAGCAGACAGCAATCTAGGCTAGTTTTAACAGCAGACAGCGCTCTAGGCTAGTTTTAACAGCAGACGGCACTCTAGGCTAGCTTTAACAGCAGACAGCACTCTAGGCTAGCTTTAACAGCAGACAGCACTCTAGGCTAGTTTTAACAGCAGACAGCACTCTAGGCTAGTTTGTAACACCAGACGGCACTCTAGGCTGGTTTTAACAGCAGACAGCACTCTAGGCTAGTTTTAACAGCAGACAGCACTCTAGGCTAGTTTTAACACCAGACAGCACTCTAGGCTAGTTTGTAACACCAGACAGCACTCTAGGCTAGTTTTAACACCAGACAGCACTCTAGGCTAGTTTGTAACACCAGACGGCACTTTAGGCTAGTTTTAACACCAGACGGCATTCTAGGCTAGTTTTAACAGCAGACAGCACTCTAGGCTAGTTTTAACACCAGACGGCACTCTAGGCTAGTTTTAACAGCAGACAGCACTCTAGGCTAGCTTTAACAGCAGACAGCACTCTAGGCTAGTTTTAACAGCAGACAGCACTTTAGGCTAGTTTGTAACACCAGACAGCACTCTAGGCTAGTTTGTAACACCAGACGGCACTCTAGGCTGGTTTTAACAGCAGACAGCACTCTAGGCTAGTTTTAACACCAGACGGCACTCTAGGCTAGTTTGTAACACCAGACAGCACTCTAGGCTAGTTTGTAACACCAGATGGCACTCTAGGCTAGTTTGTAACACAAGACAGCACTCTAGGCTAGTTTTAACAGCAGACAGCACTCTAGGCTAGTTTGTAAAACCAGACGGCACTCTAGGCTAGTTTTAACAGCAGACAGCAATCTAGGCTAGTTTTAAAAGCAGACAGCGCTCTAGGCTAGTTTTAACAGCAGACGGCACTCTAGGCTAGCTTTAACAGCAGACAGCACTCTAGGCTAGCTTTAACAGCAGACAGCACTCTAGGCTAGTTTTAACAGCAGACAGCACTCTAGGCTAGTTTGTAACACCAGACGGCACTCTAGGCTGGTTTTAACAGCAGACAGCAATCTAGGCTAGTTTTAACAGCAGACAGCGCTCTAGGCTAGTTTTAACAGCAGACGGCACTCTAGGCTAGCTTTAACAGCAGACAGCACTCTAGGCTAGCTTTAACAGCAGACAGCACTCTAGGCTAGTTTTAACAGCAGACAGCACTCTAGGCTAGTTTGTAACACCAGACGGCACTCTAGGCTGGTTTTAACAGCAGACAGCACTCTAGGCTAGTTTTAACAGCAGACAGCACTCTAGGCTAGTTTTAACACCAGACAGCACTCTAGGCTAGTTTGTAACACCAGACAGCACTCTAGGCTAGTTTTAACACCAGACAGCACTCTAGGCTAGTTTGTAACACCAGACGGCACTTTAGGCTAGTTTTAACACCAGACGGCATTCTAGGCTAGTTTTAACAGCAGACAGCACTCTAGGCTAGTTTTAACACCAGACGGCACTCTAGGCTAGTTTTAACAGCAGACAGCACTCTAGGCTAGCTTTAACAGCAGACAGCACTCTAGGCTAGTTTTAACAGCAGACAGCACTTTAGGCTAGTTTGTAACACCAGACAGCACTCTAGGCTAGTTTGTAACACCAGACGGCACTCTAGGCTGGTTTTAACAGCAGACAGCACTCTAGGCTAGTTTTAACAGCAGACAGCACTCTAGGCTAGTTTTAACACCAGACAGCACTCTAGGCTAGTTTGTAACACCAGACAGCACTCTAGGCTAGTTTTAACACCAGACAGCACTCTAGGCTAGTTTGTAACACCAGACAGCACTCTAGGCTAGTTTGTAACACCAGACAGCACTCTAGGCTAGTTTGTAACACCAGATGGCACTTTAGGCTAGTTTTAACACCAGACGGCATTCTAGGCTAGTTTTAACAGCAGACAGCACTCTAGGCTAGTTTTAACACCAGACGGCACTCTAGGCTAGTTTTAACACCAGACAGCACTCTAGGCTAGTTTGTAACACCAGACGGCACTTTAGGCTAGTTTTAACACCAGACGGCACTCTAGGTTAGTTTTAACAGCAGACAGCACTCTAGGCTAGTTTTAACAGCAGACAGCACTCTAGGCTAGTTTTAACACCAGACGGCACTCTAGGCTAGTTTTAACACCAGACGGCACTCTAGGCTAGTTTGTAACACCAGACGGCACTTTAGGCTAGTTTTAACACCAGACGGCACTCTAGGCTAGTTTTAACACCAGACGGCATTCTAGGCTAGTTTTAACAGCAGACAGCACTCTAGGCTAGTTTTAACAGCAGACAGCACTCTAGGCTAGCTTTAACAGCAGACAGCACTCTAGGCTAGTTTTAACACCAGACGGCATTCTAGGCTAGTTTTAACAGCAGACAGCACTCTAGGCTAGTTTTAACAGCAGACAGCACTCTAGGCTGGTTTTAACAGCAGACAGCACTCTAGGCTAGTTTGTAAAACCAGACGGCACTCTAGGCTAGTTTTAACAGCAGACAGCACTCTAGGCTAGTTTGTAAAACCAGACGGCACTCTAGGCTAGTTTTAACACCAGACAGCACTCTAGGCTAGTTTGTAACAGCAGACA
This sequence comes from Danio kyathit, assembly GCA_903798195.1. Lineage (NCBI taxonomy): Eukaryota > Metazoa > Chordata > Actinopteri > Cypriniformes > Danionidae > Danio > Danio kyathit. The sequence continues at coordinate 15,150,356 of LR812525.1, forward strand.
GCACTCTAGGCTAGTTTTAACAGCAGACAGCACTCTAGGCTAGTTTTAACAGCAGACAGCACTCTAGGCTAGTTTTAACACCAGACGGCATTCTAGGCTAGTTTTAACAGCAGACAGCACTCTAGGCTAGTTTGTAAAACCAGACGGCACTCTAGGCTAGTTTTAACACCAGACAGCACTCTAGGCTAGTTTGTAAAACCAGACGGCACTTTAGGCTAGTTTTAACACCAGACGGCATTCTAGGCTAGTTTTAACAGCAGACGGCACTCTAGGCTAGTTTTAACAGCAGACAGCATTCTAGGCTAGTTTTAACAGCAGACAGCACTCTAGGCTAGTTTTAACACCAGACGGCATTCTAGGCTAGTTTTAACAGCAGACAGCACTCTAGGCTAGTTTTAACAGCAGACAGCACTCTAGGCTAGTTTGTAAAACCAGACGGCACTCTAGGCTAGTTTTAACAGCAGACAGCACTCTAGGCTAGTTTTAACACCAGACAGCACTCTAGGCTAGTTTGTAACACCAGACGGCACTTTAGGCTAGTTTTAACACCAGACGGCACTTTAGGCTAGTTTTAACAGCAGATGGTGCTCTAGGCTAGTTTTAACAGCAGACAGCACTCTAGGCTAGTTTTAACACCAGACGGCACTCTAGGCTAGTTTTAACACCAGACGGCATTCTAGGCTAGTTTTAACAGCAGACAGCACTCTAGGCTGGTTTTAACACCAGACTGCATTCTAGGCTAGTTTTAACAGCAGACAGCACTCTAGGCTAGTTTTAACACCAGACGGCACTCTAGGCTAGTTTTAACACCAGACGGCATTCTAGGCTAGTTTTAACAGCAGACAGCACTCTAGGCTAGTTTTAACAGCAGACAGCACTCTAGGCTGGTTTTAACACCAGACTGCATTCTAGGCTAGTTTTAACAGCAGACAGCACTCTAGGCTAGTTTTAACACCAGACGGCACTCTAGGCTGGTTTTAACACCAGACGGCATTCTAGGCTAGTTTTAACAGCAGACGGCACTCTAGACTAGTTTTAACAGCAGACAGCGCTCTAGGCTAGTTTGTAACAGCAGACAGCACTCTAGGCTAGTTTTAACAGCAGACAGCACTCTAGGCTAGTTTTAACACCAGACGGCATTCTAGGCTAGTTTTAACAGCAGACAGCACTCTAGGCTAGTTTTAACACCAGACGGCACTCTAGGCTAGTTTTAAATACCACCAGACGGCACTCTTGACTAGTTTTAACAGCAGACAGCACTCTAGGCTAGTTTTAACACCAGAGGGCACTCTGGGCTAGACTTAGGGTGCTTTCACACCTGCCTTATATAGTTCGGTTAAATCGCACTAGAGTTCGTTTTCCCTCTTGGTGCGGTTCGTTTGGGCAGGTGAGAACGTAGCAATCGCACTCGGGTGCACACCAAAAGCGCACCAAAAAAACGTACCGAGACCTGCTTGAAGAGGTGGTCTCGGTACGCTTTCAAACGAACCCTGGAGCGGTTCGTTTGTGGTGAGAACGTGATCCAAACTAAAACAGACCCAACCGCAAAAAGTACTGCGCCTTTTGGACTAATCCAGCTGCCGTAGTGCGATGCGCTTTCTATCTTATGGGGTTTGGAGGAAAAATATTTGTTGACAGCGCTTTACCAACAGTTTTAAACAGAGAGAAAGAGAGAGAGAGAGAGAGAGAGAGAGAGAGAGAGAGAGAGAAAGAGAGAAAGAGAGAGAGAGAGAGAGAGAGAGAGGAGAGAGAGAGAGAGAGAGAGAGAGAGAGAGAGAGAGAGAGAGAGAGAGAGAGGGAGAAACATTACCTGATGGATCATTGGTGATATTTCCGAAAGATGACCATGTCGCAGTTTAGCTAAATTATTTCACGCCTTCTCCTAATGCTTTCGCCGACTGCAATGCATTAAAACATTGTTTTCCAGCCCCAGCCGCCCTTCACTCTCGAAATGTATAGTTTGTCTAAAGTGATGCATACAAACTACATAGTATACTATGACCAGGGATACTGCGTAAGCTAGTTTTTAACAGCAAATTGTGCTCTAGCCTAGTTTTTAAAGAAACTCTAGACTAGTTTTTAACCGCAGATGGTGCTCTAGGCTAGTTTGTAACAGCAGACAGTGCTCTAGGCTAGAGTGTATCCTAACTTTACTAATGATAACAATTGTTCACCACACTACTACTACTATTTCTACTACTTCCAATTCTACTACTATTTCTATTACTATTGCTACTACTTCTACTACTACTGTTACTATTACTACTACTTCTTCTACTGCTACTACTTCTATCATCATTACTACTACTACTACTACTACTACTACTACTACTTCTATTATTACTACTACTTCTACTACTATAACTACTGCTTTTACTTCTATTTCTACTTGTACTACTACTATTAGTACTTCGACTTGTACTACTACTACTTCTACTACTATTACTACTACTACTACTACTACTACTACTTTTAATTCTACTTCTACTACTTCTATCTTGGAGTTTAAAAACTACAATGAACTCTGCAGTTTCCAAAAGTCAACATTTTTGAGGGTGAAAAACTCATAACGTGCATGCCAGCTGCAAACATAGTAAAGGTTTGTGCATTTTAAAATGGAAACATATTTGAAGTAACCCAAAGACAGTACGGCTTCATTATTTGGCTTTTTGAACATTCGTGCTCATAACGTGACTGGCTGTGATGTGACTGAACGGGGTCAAACTCTCCGCTGCCGTCTGAGCTCAAACAAGTTTAAAGGCTTTAGTTAGGCTTGACTCTGTCATTCCACAGATCAATGTTGCCGTCTGGAGGACACATCACCTCTCTGAATGAGATCTGTCTGCCGGAGCGGAAGAATGGCAGATTGATCAGTCCGAGAGCAAGACATTGTTTTGTCTGAGCATTTTACAAACCATCTGTGGCCTGTTTATTCAGGATTCATTATGTTCAGATCTTTGTCCTGCATTACTGTAAACATCTCCAACAAAAGTCTTCTGATTACATTGCAAAAACTAGCCTCGTCTTACTTAGAGTTTTTGGTCTTGTTTCTAGTCCACATATCTAATCATTCTTAAATCAAGAAGCATTTTCTAGACAAGTAAAACATATTGTTGTTGTAGTTGTTTTTCAGAAATATTCATTCATAATTGAGTTTTTTTTTTCTTAAAAAAAACAAAACAAAAATAATCCCCCAATGGGGTAAGTAAAATACTTTTATTTCAAAACGAATACAAATATTATTTTCTTTACCCCACTGACAACTTGAAAACTCACATAAATATGACTTTTTCTGAAAACAAGACAATAATGTTCTTTTGTTGCTTAGAAAATTCTCGTTCTTAATTTAAGTTTTAGATAACTGGATTAGAAAGAAGACAAAAATTCTTCTTTTTAGCAGGATTACCAATGTCTTGCTTTTCAGGAATTAATAAAATTAACTTCAGGATATCAGATTAAAAATAAATAAATGAATAAAATCATTTTTGAACATATATGTATCATATAGTATTTTTTATTTAATGTCATGCCAGCTTCATTGGCTGTCTTTGCACCAAAAACTGTTCAGAATAATACAAATATGATACAAACGATTAAAAGATAAATGTAAATAAATAAATGTAATGTAATGGCAAGTCTGCGGTAAGTTTTCGGTTATGTTTAATTTAGTTGCTCTGATAGAAAAGCACTACATAACATTAAAAAAAAAAAAGCTATCAACATTTGAAGTTTTGTGGTCCAAGGTCACAAATAAATATCTTCAGATCCATAATAGGAAAGAAAAATGACTAGGGACATATGAAGCTAAACAATTTCAAGATATTACATGTTGTTTACTAAAAAATTTAGCAAAAATAAAAGAGTTTATGCTGAAAATATGCAGAATAAATATTTATTTTAAAAATTTTGTGCTGGAAATTAACACAAAAAATACTGAGTAAGACAATCATTATTCACAGTTTACCAACATACAATTTAAATATATAAATTGTGTATTTATTTATTTATCTATTTATTTGTGTGTATAATGGCAGTACCTGAGCTCCTTTCATGATTTTTTTGGCTTTGGCATTGAGGTAGAAATCTCCCCACAGTGTCTTGAGCAGAACCGAGGAGCGGATGCCCATCTTCTGACTGTACATCTCTGCAAACTGATGGATGCTGACGGAGCATTGGAGAAAAATATAATTTAGCATAATTATTTGCACTTTCAAAGGGTCTGTGATTTCAACATCTTTAACCTACGACCACTGTAAGATCACTGCATAATTGGCAAGTTACTAAATTAAACAGATTCTTCACTGAAAGCAGCTGCATTGTTAAACATCACACTGTTATTATTAACTAAAGTTGACATGTTCAGAAGGAGGATATCATGGGTATTTATCTTTAAAAAGTATATTTTGTTGGAGCTATGACGCAGTGGTTTGCACATGTGGATGAAGGCCTGCTGTTCATTCAGCTGACAGAAGATTGGGTCAGGGTTGTTATTTAAATTTTTTATATTATTTTATTTATATATTTTTTTTAATTTATCAGATTTTTTTGTAGATTGACAAAAATATATTTTACATATATAAATTAAATAAAAATATTATAAAAGAATACATACAAATATATATACATATATTTATTTATTATTATCATTATTATTATTATTAAATAATTAATAATATTAACTTTAGAAAGTAATAATTAATAATAATAATAAATAAATTAATTAATTAATAATATTAAAAAAATTATATTATTATTATTACATTAAACCCATGGCAAAGCTGTACCAGAGATAACATTGATTTATCTAGGATTCCCCAAAAAATGTTCCATCAAATTAACCATTTTGACCTCAAATATTCACTTTGATTGAGAAGTTATTTGTATAAACTTTAAAAAAAACATATGTGCATTAACAGGCTGCTGATGTTGTTTAATTTCCACACTATGTGTACATGAAAAAAAATGTATATACAGTAAAAACTAAAGAATAATAATTAAAAAAAATAAATTTGATGAAGTCAGAAGTCAGAATTATTAGCCCCCTCCCCCCCCTTTAGATTTTTTTTTCTTTTTTAAATATTTCCCAAATGATGTTTAACAGAGCAAGGACATTTTCACAGTATCTCTGATAATAAATTTTCTTCTGGAGAAAGTCTAATTTGTTTTATTTCAGCTAGAATAAAAGCAGTTTTTAATTTTGTAAAAACCATTTTAAGGTCAAAATTATTAGCCCCTTTAAGCTATTTTTTTTATTTATTTTTATTTTTTTGATAGTCTACAGAACAAACCATCGTTATACAATAACTTGCCTAATTACCCTAACCTGCCTAGTTAACCTAATTAAGCCTTTAAATGTCACTTTAAGCTGTATAGAAGTGTCTTGAAAAATATCTAGTAAAATATTATTTACTGTCATCATGGCAAAGATAAAATAAATCTGTTATTAGAAATGAGTTATTAAAACTATTATGTTTAGAAACGTGTTGAATTGTGGAACAAGTTGGGGGAAAAATAAAAAGGGGGGCTAATAATTCTGACTTCAACTAATATATATATATATATATATATATATATATATATATATATATATATATATATATATATATATATATATATATATATATATATATATATATAAAATCACAATTTTTTTTATAAATCTTTCTCAGAAAACATATTTCTAAAGGTGCTGTTGACTTGAAATTGTCACCAGATTTTGATAACAACCAAAGAAATCCAAATAGGCAAAGAAAACAAATCTAATTACTTTACAAATGAAGTTATGTGTAATAAAATAAAAATACCAGAGGAAAAAAATATTGAACACATGAAGAAAGGGAGGTGTAGAAAGGCAGTGAAAGGCCAGACCGCAGCTTTCTAATCTCTCAGTAGTAATTCAGCTACCATCTGCCCTTAATCATTGTAAATGAATATGAGCTGCTTCAGTCCAACATCTACATTAGCAGGATGATGAATGTAGATGATGAATGTCCAGGGTGGACATTTCAGCAAGACAATGATCCAAAACACAGCTAAGGAAACTCTCGAATGCTTTCAGAGAAAGGAAATCAAGCTGTAGAATGGCCCAGCCAATCATCTGACCTGAATCCAACAGAAAATACAAATTAAAGCTCAGATTTGATAGACGAGATCCACAGAACCATCAAGATTTTTCCACTGTTGAAGTCTGTGAAAAACTCACACCTGAGCAACTCATGTGTCTTCATTCTCCATATGAGAGGCGTCTTTAAGCTGCCATCACCAAAAAAGCCTTTTATATAAAGTATTAAACACATTTCAGTTCTTTCTCCTTGTGTTATTTCATTGTTATTACACATTAAACATTTTCAGATATTTTGGTTTTTTTTTATGTTTGTATTGTTTGGGCTATTACCAAAATCTTGTTCAATTCCATGTCAACAGCTCCTTTTTGTTATAATATTATTCCAAGAAAAAAAAAAAAACATGACATTTTCAGTACTTTCCCCCCACTGAATTTATTTTTATTTATTTTATATATATATATATATATATATATATATATATATATATATATATATAAATATTTATATTTTTTATATATATATATATATATATATATATATATATATATATATATATATATATATATATATATATATATATATATATATATATATATATATATATATAATTTGATTAAGAAGTTAACAAAGAAATTAACAAATATTACTACTGTTTTCATCAACTCATGAACCCTGTTGAAGAGTGTTAAAATAAACACAAATAAATAAATGAAATGCTATAAAATACAATTAATCAATTGATCTATTAATTAATTCATGACTTGACATTGATCAATAAAAATAAAATAAAAAAATGAAAAAAAGATGTATATTAGTCTACAGTACATATCTTAATCAAAAGATGTAATACAGGTTTGTAAATAATGATATGCAATTACAGAAGGAACTGTATTGTAACAACAGAAATTGGAACACACACACACACACACACACAATTAGTACATTTTAGGTTGTATTTTACATTCAACTTCTACTATACAGAAAAAAGCAGCACAGACGTCACTGTATCACCTATTGGTTTAAGCACAAATTTTCAAAAGGGCACTTTATTTTGGAGTGCTTTTACACTATGCAACATGGTGAGCTTTGGTGCAAAAAACACCTCATGCTCACAGAGTGTTCTGTTCTCTTCTGTTTGGTCAGCTTTTAGAAACGTCCACCTACACCAGTCAGATTAGCACTTATTTCAAGTATCTAAAACCACAGTTATGTAACGCCTCAAAAAATGTGCAAAACATTAGCAGGATGGAGAGCTCGGATGCTGAATACTGATGCTGTAACGCCATCTTGTGAACTATCATAAGTACTACACCCACTGCCAGCATGTAAAAGCTGATAGTCAACTATGTAAGCTGTTTTTTTAATAGAGATGTACTGATCAACTGGACAGAATTGGAAATTGCACTGCAGTGATTTTATAGTAGAAAGTGTGTAAATAGATGGAGCACATACTGTGTGTATCAACTGACATACTGTAATAGCAGCTCAGGATCCATGTTTTAGACAAAAATATATGAAGAGTTTAGATGCAAAAACCTCTAAATGCCGTCTGAAATTTCCCTCTAAAATGAGTATTTTTATCAGGCTACGGTGTGTTTGTTCAGTAATATCACTTTTATGGCAAAGAATAAGTTCTTTTCCTGGTCTTTAAAGTAAAATATCTCAACATAAACAAAAGGAGGCTGAGAAAAATGTTCATTTTCGATGGAAATTTCAGATGGCACTTAGAGGTTTTTGCTTCTGAACTCTTCATATAGACCTCCATGTAGGAGGAATTACACGTAGGTTGTGTGACCTCCAAGTGGGAGGGACTTACGCCACAAGTAGGCTGGGTTTAGGTAGTGTAGGTGGAGTAGACATGAATAAAAGAAATCAGGCTACTGTGAGGTTGGGTTTAGGGTTAGAGTAGGTGTAGGTGTAAACCAGGAGCGCCCAACCCTGTCCCTGGAGATCTACCTTTCTGCAGACTTCAGGCCCTATGGTGCAGGTAGGCACAATAAGGTGCAAGACCTGTTTGTTGCGACGTGTTGCAATTTTCAAACCAGCGCAACCCTAATTTTCCCGTTTCCCGCCACATTATTTAAATAGCAAATCCATTTGCACCACTGTGTGGACTGATGGGTGTGCCGGTCTAGAAAAGAGGTGAGTTAGGGCGCATTGTTGGCACGTTGCTATTTTGAGGAACTGAAATAGACTGTGCAATAGACCAGCTGAAAGAAGGTCTAAAGTCTAACGCAGAGCATGTATTTGTGCACCTTAAACGCTTACACATTGCTTAATACACAAAAGATGTACAGCAATACACAAATATCTCTACATATGAAGAATAATAAAAATTATTATTTTCTACATAAATATAAAAACACTACCTTCTTCATCTTGGGTTTTGATTAAAAAGGCCATTATAATAGTAAAAGTGTTAAATCTGCTGATCGTAATTCTCTCTCCCTTTTACCGAGATTGAGTGAAAGACAAGTGGCCAATCAGCATTCGCTGAAAGACATGCAGGCAGCCTATCGGCTTCACTGAGCAATGTGCAGGAAAACAACCCGGCCACTGCGCTCGGCAGATGTGAAAGTGCGCTTAACGGAGCGCTAACAAAGCTATCTGTGCGGTTGCTTATGATACAATCATTATTATTGTTAAGTGTCGTGTGCGTATATGCAAGTAAGTGCCTATTTTCTGACCTTTGTGACATTATTGTGAGTGCTTTAGGTTTAACTTTCTGCTGTTCACTTAGCTTTTACTTTCACTTTGCGGTCAGCTCATGATTAGAGGCTAATTCATCGTCATGTTAGCTCGACGTTAGGATGTAAATATTTCTGTTTTAATTATAAGTTTTCTGTCCTAATGTTATTTATTTGTATTTCATTGTATTTGTATTCAGTAAGAGTTTGTTTAAAAGTATTTGTGCAGTTGTAAACAACCTAATGGGAATAGACATGCATGCTGAACATGCCCAGGCATATCACGATGAACACTATACGATCTGTATAGCTGCCTTATATATATATATATATATATATATATATATATATATATATATATATATATATTATATATATATATATATATATATATATATATATATATATATATATATATATATATATATATATATATTCATTTGTTTATATACCAGTAATCTTTCTTCTATCTATTTATCTGCTTTTATGTATATTGTAATTAATATTTCTCATGTATATTTACTTTTCTTCTTTATTTCTGTTTTATAGAAAAACCACACACACACACACACACACAAATAGAACCCTTGCATACTGTTGAATTGTGGTGACAATAAACGGGTTACTGCCATATCCAAATCATCTTCTACGTCTCTTACCGGACACCCTGTGGTGGGTTTCAAACTAACTGGCAACATATCTAAATGAGACTTTGCTACTGAAGCGAACTCATTTTTACAGGGTTTTTTTTTTCAGTTTATTCATGACAACTTCCTTTTGTATAATGTTATTATTAGTAGCATTATTATTATTAGCAGTATAATTTATTATATGCATATTTATATTTGTTTTATTAAAAACAAGCTTAGATTTGCTCACCTGTCAGGTTTTGGACCATATGGGGCATAGGACATGTGTTTGGATATAACTCAGTTTTTTGACCACACTTGATTATTATTGTTCATTTATTAATTTGCTGGAAATTAGAAATGAATTTAGAAATAGTTTTGAAACAAATCTTTGCGCTTAACAAACGAAATTAATTATGTAGGTTAATTGATGTCTTCAGTGGAGTGCGTACAACACCGTTTACATAAAGTAAAGAGGCCGATTAGAGAAGGCTCATTCTTTATCCTCGCGATGCAGATGGTCTGTTTAAATGTTTTCTTACTAGTGAAGCGTTCAGGTGATCCACTTACAAAGTCTGCCATGTAAATAGCAAATGTGACGCAACTGACTCTTAAAGGGAATGGGAGATGAGACTCTGATTGGTTTATTCTCAAAACACACCCAAAACTCATTAGGAGAATAAGTACACCCCTGTTCGACCATGCGCTACGGAGCATATTTTTCTGTCCTTAAAATAGCAAAAGTGGATTCGGACACACCTTTAATGATTTTGTGCCCTTCGCTTTAGACTTTGTGACTAGATCGTTAAAATAGAGCCCTTCAGCTGCAACCTTTGTCAAACACACCTGTCTTTAATAACCAAGTGCGCCTTTAGATACTATTCAGTTGGTTTAGTGGTGTTTGATCAGAGTTGGAGCTAAACTCTGCAGGAAGGTAGATCTTCTTGGAACAGGGTTGAGCCCTCCTGGTGTAGACATTCATAAAGCACTATATTGGACTTAAGAAAAACAAACGTTTGCCCTTCTAATCTTTAATTGACATCTGAAAATCCACACCTGTTTTTTTTTTGTTTTTTTTTCAGTTAAACTGTCAGATGACGTATTTTTAGGAATTGGGTGTGGCTAACATACTTAACTACGCCCCTCCAACTCTCAGTTTTGACAACCAACAGAAATAGTGAAGAGGAGATGTCTGTTAAGTTGTAATAACTCTCCAAAAAAACTTTTTCTGATCTTTCTGAATGAAATGCCTACTTTACTCTACTACATCCAGTCAGCTCACAGTACAAAAACAAACCACGCCCACTGTTTTCTTATTTAATATTCCATTTCTCTAGAAACTGCATCACAATACAAAAAAAAAAAAAAAAAAAAGGGTCGCAGCTTCCATTCATGTGGACTTTAAATAAATAAAAACTCAAGGTTTGTACCCACTTGGAGCTGGCTTCGACCTCAGTTTATACCCTTCTTGAATAAACAACTGAAGTCAAAATGTTATCCCTCTCTTAAATGTAAATTATTATTAAAAAAATATTTCCCAAGTGCTGTTTAACAGAAAGAAGATTTTTTTTCAACACGTGTAAACATGATAGTTTTAATAACTAATATCTTTTGTCTTTACCATGAAGACAGTTCTTGCTTTGCAAGATACTAGTATTCAGCTTAAAGTGCAATTTAAAGACTTAACTAGGTTAATTAATTAACAACCTAATAGACACCTTCTACTCCTCACTATTTTTGTTTGCAGTCAAAACTGACAGTTGAAGGGGCGTGGTTAAGTATGTTAGCCACATCCAATACCTCATTACAAAGGACAAACAATTTTTTTTTTATAATGACATGCACAGATGAATTGTTCACCACAAAACTAGCAATGTGAGCTAACAATCAATATGACTAGTTTCGATTTCATTTGTACTTTAAAGATTTTAAAAAACTATAAAAAAAAAAATAGAAATAAACTGCAAATCCGAATCGACCAATTGTATAAAATGAGCAATAAAAAACTAAATTAGATCATTATTTTTTTTTTCATTGTGAAAGTGTAAAATGTACCTGAAGCCCCAGCCGTCGATAGCGCTGGCAAACACCACATTCCCGCGGTCAGGACTAAAGTAAAGGTCCGAGTCATCAGTCTCCTCTAAACCAGCGCTCCAGTCATACACATGATCTCCACTCTCATTCTCTGTGCAACTGCTCTGAGATCCTGCATCTTTCTCTGCTCGCTCCTCCAGGACTTTAGAGGTGAACAATGCGCCTGTAACTGCATTTACCTGTAGAGCACGAGGAAACAAAACAATCATTTTAGTTTTTTCATCTTTGCCAAGAAACATGAGATGACACTTACAGTATGTCACCTCCTAGAGTCGTGTCATGTTGAAGCAAAAAATGTTAAGATGTTTGCACTATGAAAATACAGCATAACATATAACATATGGTATAAAACAATCTGTTTAGAAAGATTATAAAAAAGACAATAGATAAAAGCATCATGTAAAAAAGATAATATAAAAAAAGCATAATGGCTTTACTTCTGCAAAAACACAGAATCTTAATATTTCTTTTTTGTAAACTTAAAGCAGCAGTAATTTGATCAAAATACTGCACAAAATTGCCATTTTTTATTACAATTTCAAATTATATTTATTAAGTACTATTCATCATTCATTCAGCAGGGAACGCCACAGTGGAATGAACAACCAACTTATCCAGCATATGTTTTACACAGTGGATGCCCTTCCATCTGCAACCCAGTACTGGGAAACACCCATACACACTCATTCACACACATACACTACGGTCAATTTAGTTTATTTAATTCACCTATAGCGCATGTCTTTGGACTGTGGGGAAAACCGGAGCACCCGGAGAAAACCCACGCCAACACAGGGAGAACATGCAAGCTCCTCACAGAAATGCCAACTGATCCAACCAGGACTCGAACCAGTGACTTTCTTGCTGTGAGGTGACTACGCTAACCACTGAGCAACCGTGTTGTATATTCCTATGTATTAATATAATATTTAAAATATATTTATTTTTGTTATTGTTACACTGTTGAAAAATACTATTAAAGTGATATTTTAAACATCTTTATTTTCAAATGATTGTCCATAAATCATTAAAATGCTCATTTGCTTCATTATTAAACATTTATTATTATTATCAATGTTAAAACGCTTGTATTTGTTGTAGTGTAAAAAAAATAAATAAATAAATTAAAATAAAATAATAGGATTCTCTTTTTAAGCTTAAAGCAACAGGATTTATCTCAAATAAATATGTTTATATTTTGTAGCATTGTAATTGTATTTACTGTTACTTTTGTGTGCTCGTTGAGTAAATATATAATAAAATCTTACTAACACCAACATGATTATCATAATATAACAATAAAAAAGATACATAAAAAATTCCCACACACAAAGCCTTTTAAAAATCCATGAATTAATGGATGCGTGCTCTGCCTCACCTGTTCTAGTAATTTCTGCAGGTGAATGTACGCCTCCTGTGAAGTGAGTTTCAGCTCCACAATCAGCCGGTCGATTTTGTTGATGACAAGAACAGGACGAATATTCTCCAGCCAAGCTTGTCGTAAAACAACTTGTGTCTACAGCAACAAACAAAAAACAGGTTGTAACAATGTGACATAAAATAAAAGACTTTATGATTGGGCTCTCCATGTTTAATTTTCTTTTTTAAATACACGATTAAGCCGTTGAACTGTTGTATAAATGCAACATCACACGAGTAGCAATGCAATACTCGGCCTGGGGCCTCGAGCCAACGCACGCCTCCCACCAGTGCCGATATACAACCACATCGCACTGATACTCGTATGATATTGCTCCTTCATATTGTATTTATATATATATATATATATATATATAAATATATATTAGGGATGCAACAATACAGTTAGCTCACAGTTCAATACATACCTCGGTTTTTTAACACGGTTTTCGGTTTGATTCTGATGGCTTAACACATAAGTGTTTTATTTTTTTATTGTTATTCTATGCTTCTATAACAGTAAGAAAGAGAAAAAAATAAAAACGATTTATTGCAATACTCCTTTATTTTACTTCAAAGCCAAGAAAGGTACACTAGTTCCTAGTGTATTGTATAATAAAAAAAATGAACACTAAAATCTCACAGCTGCTGGTAGCCCATGTACAAACTGGGCATTAAATATTAATTACATTTTTTTAATAACTGCTTTCTTATTGTATGTAGTTTCAAATAAAATGATTACTCCAGACATTATTGCTTTTATTACCATTTAAAATAATAATAATAATAATAATAATAACAAAAACTATAATAATTAATATTAGAGTGATTTCTGAAGGATCATGTGACTCTGAAGACTGGAGTACTGAAGCTGAAATTTCGTCTTTAAAATCACTGGAATAAATTATTCAATTAAATGATAAACTACTTTTGAAGTTATTTTATAGTGCAATAACATTTTACAATTTTACAATGTGTGCTGTATTTATGATGAAATAAATGTAGCCTTGGTGAGCAGGAGAAGCTTATTTTAAAATATTTAACAATCATACTGACCCCAAACTTTTGAGCAGTTGTGTATTTATTTTATAAGCGAAAATATGCACTTTAATTTTGACACCCACAGACATAAATAAAAATCAGAGAGGTCAGACTTTCTCATACAGAGCCTCATTTCAGTTGTCAAGTTTTGTAAAAATCTATTGAATTAATCTATTAAAGAAACGTTGGCTAGAATTATGCATTATAGGCTTAAATTACAAATAAATAGATGAACCGATCATCAGATCATGCATTAGATCATGAAGCAGATCAATGTTGATCTTTCTTTCGAGCTGTCAGTGCAGAAATGAACAAAACAACAGGCCTAATATAACATATTATAAAATTAAAATATGGAAAGATGATCAGTTGGCAACTTCGGTCAATCTTCCTAACTGATAAACAGCTCTCGTTAATATTTCAGCATGCTTTCACTTTCGCATTAGACACGAAACGCACATTTACCGGTAGGAATGACATGCCGCCCTGCTCATCATTCGTATATATGGCTATTACACAATCATAATACACTGTGATATAGCCTGGGTCCTTAGTTCGTTGAATTGTTTTGTTTTTTCACTACAATCGATCTGCTCAATCGAGCAGAGACCACCTCATTCAGGCGATCTCGGAGCGATTGATTTGGCGCTGATTTGAGCGCGATTCCTGGACTCGCATATGCCAAACGAACCACGCTAACGGTGGGAAAGAGACAGATTCCGAAACAAACGTCTATGTGTGAAAGCACCCTAAGATTGTATTTGCACGCAATTGACAGACAGTCGCAGCCAAACTTTTGTGACAAGGCACCATTCTGTGACCATTCTGTACACTGGCCCGAGCGTCTCTCATGCTGGCCCCGGGCCATCGGGCAGTCCTTATTTTCGAGCCCTGTAGTGATTGAATATTTACTCGCGGGGAGGAGTTTCCTCATCTCAGCTCGTAGACTTACAGGGACACACAAACAGTCTATTCGGAGAGAAATAAAACGCACATAAATTATTTAAACGTAAAACCGGAAAAACCGCAATTCACAAGCGCGTATTGAACCGTGGATGTCGTACAGAACGGTTCAATATTGTATTGAGAATTGTGGCATCTCTAATATATATATATATATATATATATATATATATATATATATATATATATATATATATATATATTTTATATATTTTATAAAATATTTATATATATTTTATAAAAAAAAAAAAAAAATATATATATATATATATATATATATATATATATATATATATATATATATATATATATATATTTATATTTATATTATATAATGTAATATTATATAATGTAATATAATATTTATATAATATAATATATATATATATATATATATATTATATATATATATAATATATTTTATAGAATATATATAAATATATACATGTATATATATTGTTACATGTCCATGTATGTATTTATTCACTTGTTTGTCGCCCTCTAGCGTTTTGTGACAGGGAAGTTGAGCGACTGCCCAGACGCGGAGTTGTGCTCCATTCTGTGTTTAGCCTTAGTTTATTGTGTTTTCTCCCCACACTTCGTTTACTTTTGGTTGTTTTGTTAATAAAACCCCTTGAACAATCTATTTGTGTCTTCCCTCATTTTGATGCTGTGACCGTGGTATATATATAGTAGTGCGATATTCTGCAAATAACAGCATCTTCACCCTTCATCCTAGCGTATTACTGCGCACATACAACGACAAGCAGAGGACACTCTACAGTTTGACAAATATTGCTGCTGTTGGGCAACATAATGTACTTTTGAGGCTTTTTTAGGTGAGAATGTAGTTGTTTAGATTGCAACTACGCAGTTTATTTATAAGGATAGTGCCTATTTTTAAATATTTATAATTTCTAAGGGACAGCGTGTCGGCGCTGGACCGCATAATAAACCCTTAGAAGAGAAAAACAGCGTATTTCTAACTACAGTTGATCAAATCCTTATTAAACAGGTAAATGACATTCTAAGTCGATCTCTATCTTTTGAATAAAGTAGTTCCTCATACAAAAGGCTTTTTAGACTCTCGTGTTTGATTTTCTTTTTTATATACATGATTATGCAGTCAAACTGTTGTATAAACGCAATACCACACTCGTAGCAGTGCGATATGGCTGTATATCATTACTAGAGGGACACTAAGGGACTCGGCCTGTGGCCTCATGCCAACGCATGCCTCCTGCCAGCGCCGATATACAACCATACTACTCGTGTGATATTGGTCACACTTTGTGTGTAAATCTAATCCACTGCAACCTGAAAGTGAAAACACACTCGATGTTGGATGATACCTGAGGACACACTCCCTCCACGGCATCAACCACAACAATGGCCCCGTCACATAGCCTGACAGCGGTGGACACCTCCGAGGAGAAGTCCACATGACCAGGAGAGTCGATCAGATTAATGAGGAACTCCACTCCTCCTGCAATGACAATGCAGAACATAAGTCAGAGCAGTACATCATGTCGAATCAGAAAAAAAAAAAACAGAGCCCGATGGCCATCACCTGTTGTGAAATGTAATGAAATAGCGCTGGACTTCATGGTGATTCCTCTGATCTGCTCATCCTCCCTGCTGTCTAGATATCTCAGCTACAGGAGCAATGACAGAAAACAGCAGTGACAGAGAAGACAGGATGGTAAGCTTCAATCATATTGGACTTATTTTCAACTCCAAAACAACAGGGGTGTGTGTATGTGTGTACTGTAATACTATTTTAAACTATTATGTTGTGGATAGTTTCAATTTTTGGTTAGAGTTTTGGAAGGACAGCGGTTGACAAAAAAAAATAAAAAAAATAAAAAGTCATGCAAATGTCTGTCTGTCTGTCTGTCATTCTTTTTTAATTATTATTCATAATTAGTTCAACTTTCAACATTTTTTTATTAATTTATTCATTAATTTTCATTCGGCTTAGACTGTAATTTGTTTTGTTTTTATCTTTTTAGTTTATTATTGTTATTATTATTATTATTATTATTATTATTATTATTATTATTATTATTATTCATTGTGGCTTTAATGTATTTAATTATTTTTTTTTATATTCACCTTACAATTTTCTCATCTAATATAATTTTTTTGTCTAATATTTTTTTTTATTTTAGCAATAATTAATTATTTATTTATTAATTGTTTCTTTTTTAGTTATACACAACAACAGTGATACTATTAAAGATACATTGTAAGATGTATTATATCAATTATGGGTTTAGGTCATTTATTTTATATAATACATGTACAGCATATATATATATATATATATATATATATATATATATATATATATATATAATTATTATTTAAATGTAGAGTCAATATATTTTTATACAGTTTTAGTAATTTGAGAACTTAATGAGCATTTCGAAAACTTAAGGATGAAAGTTTTTTTTATAATTCTTTCAGCTTTATTTTAATAACCAAAAGCAACTTTACTATATTTCTGGTTTTAGTTAATAACACATCATTTTAAACACACTGTCAAGAGTTTTACAATAATAAACCAAAACTGAATTTAAAAAACAAACAACATATGCTAAAAAAGTATTATTTATCGTGTGTACATTGTTTTAGGCTAATAACTTATCATTTTCTTCCATGTACACTTACCTTTCCTGCTAAACGACTGGATATAATACCATTACTGGCCACCAGGCAGTCTGCTAATGTTGTCTTCCCTGTGGACAATAAACAATGTTTCAATAAAAAAAGAATCTTGCAGTAGATGCTTGACTATACAGTCCATTCAGAAAGTATTCATAGCGCTTCACATTTTCCACATTTTTTTATGTTACAGCCTTATTTCAAAATGTATTAAATTCATTTATTTTACCTCAAAATTCTCCACACAATACTCCATAATGACAATGTGAAAAAAGATTTTTTGAAACTGTTGCAAATTTATGAAAAATAAAAAAGCGTGAAAAAAAAATCACATGTACATCAGTATTCACAGCCTTTTGCTCAATACTTTGTTGATGCACCTTTGGCAGCGATTACAGCCTCAAGTCTTTTAGAATATGATGCCACAAGCTTGGCACACCTGTCTGTGGGAATTTTTGCCCATTCCTTTTTGCAGTACCTCTCAAGCTCTATCAAGAGGGAAGCGATGGTGTACAGCCATTTTTAGATCTCTCCACAGATGTTTTACAGGATTTAGGTCTGGGCTTTGGCTGGGCCACTCAAGGACATTCACAGAGTTGTTGTGAAGTCACTCCATTAATATTTTGGCGTTGTGCTTTGCGTCATTGTCCTGCTAGAAGATGAACCGATGCCCCAGTCTGAAGTCTGAAGCAGGTTTTCATTCAGGATGTCTCTGTACATTGCTGCATTCATCTTTCCCTCTATCCTGACTAGTCTTCCAGTTCCTGCTGCTGAAAAACATCCCCACAGTATGATGCTGCCACCACCATGCTTCACTGTAGGGATGGTACTAGCCTGGTGATGAGCGGTGCCTGGTTTTCTCCAAACGTAACGCCTGGCATTCACTCCAAAGAGTTCAATTTTAGTCTCATCAGACCAGAGAATTTAGATTCTTATGGTCTGAGAGTCCTTCAGATGCCTTTTGGCAAATTCCAGGCAGGAGTGGCTTCCGTCTGGCCACTCTACCATACAGGCCTGATTGGTGGATTGCTGCACAGATGGTTGTCCTTCTGTAAGGTTCTCCTCTCTCCACAGAAGAACGCTGGAGCTCAGACAGAGTGAGCATCGGGATATTGATCACCTCCCTGACTAAGGCCCTTCTCCCCCGATCACTTAGCTTAGATGGCCGGCCAGCTCTAGGAAGAGTCATGGTGGTTCCAAACATCCTCCACTTATGGATGATGGAGGCCACTGTGCTCATTGGAACTTTCAGAGCAGCAGAATTTTTTCTGTATCCTTCCCCAGCCTTGTGCCTCGAGACAATCCTGGCTCAGAGGTCTACAGACAATTGCTTTGTCTTCATGCTTGGTTTGTGCTTTGACATGCACGGTCAACCCTGGGACCTTATATAGACAGGTGTATGCCTGTTCAAATCATGTCCAATCAACTGAATTTACCACAGGTGAACTCCAATTAGCATGTACATGTGATTTTTCACCTTTTTTTATTTTTAAAAAATTTGCAACAACTTAAAAAAAATCTTTCTTCACATTGTCATTATCGGGTATTGTATGTAAAATTTTGAGGAAATAAATTAATCTATTCTGGAATAAGGCTGTAACATAAACAAATGTGGAAAAAGTGAAGCGCTATGAATACTTTCCTGATGGACTGTATACAGGGAGTGCAGAATTATTAGGCAAGTTGTATTTTTGAGGATTAATTTTATTATTGAACAACAACCATGTTCTCAATGAACCCAAAAAACTCATTAATATCAAAGCTGAATATTTTTGGAAGTAGTTTTTAGTTTTAGCTGTTTTAGGAGGATATCTGTGTGTGCAGGTGACTATTACTGTGCATAATTATTAGGCAACTTAACAAAAAACAAACATATACCCATTTCAATTACTTATTTTCACCAGTGAAACCAATATAACATCTCAACATTCACAAATATACATTTCTGACATTCAAAAACAAAACAAAAACAAATCAGTGACCAATATCGCCACCTTTCTTTGCAAGGACACTCAAAAGCCTGCCATCCATGGATTCTGTCAGTGTTTTGATCTGTTCACCATCAACATTGCGTGCAGCAGCAACCACAGCCTCCCAGACACTGTTCAGAGAGGTGTACTGTTTTCCCTCCTTGTAAATCTCACATTTGATGATGGACCACAGGTTCTCTATGGGGTTCAGTTCAGGTGAACAAGGAGGTCATGTCAATTGTTTTTCTTCTTTTATACCTTTTTTTGCCAGCCACGCTGTGGAGTACTTGGACGCATGTGATGGAGCATTGTCCTGCATGAAAATCATGTTTTTCTTGAAGGATGCAGACTTCTTCCTGTACCACTGCTTGAAGGTGTCTTCCAGAAACTGGCAGTAGGACTGGGAGTAGAGCTTAACTCCATTCTCAACCCGAAAAGGCCCCACAAGCTCATCTTTGATGATACCAGCCCAAACCAGTACTCCACCTCCACTTTGCTGGCGTCTGAGTCGGACTGGAGCTCTCTGCCCTTTACCGATCCAGCAACGGTTCCATCAAGACTCAAAAATCAGTCTTGAGATATTTCTTGGCCCAGTCTTGACGTTTCAGCTTGTGTGTCTTGTTCAGTGGTGGTCGTTTTTCAGCCTTTCTTACATTGGCCATGTCTCAGAGTATTGCACACCTTGTGCTTTTGGGCACTCCAGTGATGTTGCAGCTCTGAAATATGGCAAAACTGGTGGCAAGTGGCATCTTGGCAGCTGCACGCTTGACTTTTCTCAGTTCATGGGCAGTTATTTTGCGCCTTGGTTTTTCCACACGCTTCTTGCGACCCTGTTGACTATTTTGATTGAAACGCTTGATTGTTCGATGATCACGCTTCAGAAGCTTGGCAATTTTAAGAGAGCTGCATCCCTCTGCAAGATATCTCACTATTTTGGACTTTTCGGAGCATGTCAAGTCCTTCTTTTGACCCATTTTGCCAAAGGAAAGGAAGTTGCCTAATAATTATGCACACCTGATATAGGGTGTTGATGTCATTAGACCGCACCCCTTCTCATTACAGAGATGCACATCACCTAATATGCTTAATTGGTAGTAGGCTTTCGAGCCTATACAGCTTGGAGTAAGACAACATGCATAAAGAGGATGATGTGGTCAAAATACTCATTTGCCTAATAATTCTGCACTCCCTGTACATAAATAAAACTTTCAAACTCACCGTGATCTACATGAGCGAGAATACACAGATTCCTAATGTGTGCCGTTTTCTTCTGCAACGCAATTATCTTTTCCAAAATCGTGTGACCCATTCTGACTTTCTATATCAAGAAGATGAAGAGCACTTTATTAGTAAAATAAACACAAATAAAGCAACACCCCAACAATGTTTGGGACTAAATAGTTTAAAAATGTATTGATTTAATTATATTATACAACACGAGTGACATCTGTGTGCAAATAAATGCTGTTCAAGATACATAAATGCTGCTCAAGGTATTCTTTCTTACAATAACTCCATATCTCTAGAAAAACACTGTGCATTTCTGAGAGTGCCTCACACAGGTGAGTGGGCTTGACAAACCACCTATAGAAAGTCTCCATACAATATGCACCGGGCACTTAAATCTTACAAGCAATGTTTACTTGTACCACAAATCATGTAGCACTACTTGTTTTCTTCAACCTTAAATGCCTCCTTTGCACAATATCTTTATGTCCTAAGAAAAAAGTGCTTGTATAGTCTGTCTTAGGTTATGTGTAAGTATTTATAGTATATCAAGGTTTCCGCTACATTCATTCATCCGTGGCGGGCCGCCACACCAAAATTCATCCCGCCACGGCTACATTACAACTTCTCATTTAAAACATTTAGTCGTGTTTTTTTAAAGCGGATTATAATCGCACCAAAACATATTAGAAGTAAACAGCACAAACTTTTCTGTAACCGTAGTAGTGCTGTGCGCTATTTGTTTCAACCCTTTAAGGTGACATGCTGACTGACTCTCTGACAGGCCGACTGACAGGTGCGTGAGTCCAGCAAACATGGTGTAGCTTTCAGTTAAGATGAACACAGTTTCCATAAGTATACTTTATTGATAAAGGTCAATGGCTCTGCATACAATGACTTTATCTTGCTGGAGTTTATAGCCGTTTCACTTTACTTCAGGACGCGCTAATGTCGGAAAACGCACAAAAACGCACTAAATCGCACTTCAGCAGCGCTTACTGGAGAGCGCACGAGAAGATCTGCACTTGAACGTGTAAATTTGAGTGCGTGCAAGAAGAATAGTTGGCAGATCTGTGTAAAAAAAGGCCTGCCGCCACAGCTGGAAAAAATCCTAGAGGAAACACTGTATATGCATAGTTAGTAATAGTATAGTTAGATTACCACTATAGTATCTTTTTAGTACCCATTTATAGGTTTAAAATAGCTCTTATGAAATAATTCTCAAAAATGATGTGGAGGCGGGTATCAACTTGTTTTTAAATATTTATTTTTCACAAGTGTTTTATCATTGGGGTGGCACTGTGGCTCAGTGGTTAGTACTGTCACCTCACAACAAGAACGCCGCTAGTTCGAGTCCCAGCTGGGTCATGTCTATGTGGAGTTTGAATGTTCTCCCCATGTTTGTGTGGGTTTCCTCCAGGTGCTCTGGTTTCCCCCACAGTCCAAAGACATGCGCTATAGGTGAATTGGGTAAAACAAAATTGGCCATAGTGTATGAGTCCAAGTGTGAATGCGAGAGTGTATGGGTGTTTCCTAGTACTGGGTTGCAGCTGGAAGGGCATCCACTGCATAAAACATATGCCAGAATAGTTAGCGGTTCATTCCACTGTGGCGACCTCTGATATATAAGAGACTAAGCCAAGGGAAAATAAATGAATGAATGAAAGAATGTTTAATTATTTTAAAGCCAACAAGCCTATTTAGGGAAAACATTTTGAATGGTGTCTCTCCTTAAATTTCCTCTCTTTTAAGTTTTTATATCCAACTTAATTGAGCTAAAGTTGGTTTATATTCACACATTCTGACTTTCTGCTTAATAATATAATTTCAGAAAAGTATTATTTGCAAATCGTATTAGCCAATGACTATCAAAGTTCAAACAAATAGTGCTAATGTTGTTTTGAAGTCATACTTGCATGTGATTTCAGCCCGAATATTAAAAGTACCATGGTAAACAATATAGGGAGCGTGTCACAAACTGTCACCGAACGAATGTGCGAATATAAAACCAACTTTACCTCAATTCCAACTTATTTCTTTTCGAGTGACACAGAATGAGTGAAAGTCGATTACCTGATAAATGACTGAGGTAAAGTTGGTTGTATATTCACACTAAATAGTGAAACATTTTACCAGCCAATGACTATCAAAGAAGCCTACAACATTGTTCACAGTCAAATAAATAGTGCTAATGTTGTTTTTAAGTCCTATTTACATGTGATTTCAGACCGAATATTAAAAGTACCATGGTAAACAGTATAGGGAGCATGTCACAAGTTGTCACTGAACGTATGCGCAAATATAAAACCAACTTTACCTCAATTCCAACGTATTACTTTATGAGGGACACAGAATGAGTGAAAGTCGATTACCTGCTAAATGACTGAGGTAAAGTTGGTTTTGTATTCACACTTTCATGCGTTCTCCTTAATAATATAATTTCAGAAACGTATTCTTTGCAAATTCTAAATCGTGAAATCTTATTAGCAGCCAATGACTATCAAAGTAGACTACAATATTGTTCACAGTCAAATAAATAGTGCTAATGTTGTCATATTTACATGTGATTTCAGACCGAATATTTAAAGTACCATGGTAAACAATATATAAGGAGCGTGTCACAAGTCATCACTCAATGAATGTGCAAATATAAAACCAACTTATTTTACTTTACCAACCAACTTATTTCTTTAGGAGTGGCACAGAATGAGTGAAAGTCGATTACAAGCTAAATGTTGGTTTTATATTCACACTTTTGGATGTTCTCCTTAATAATAAAACTTCAGAAATGTATTCTTTGCAAATTCTTAATAGTGAAATCGCATTAGCAGCCAATGACTATCAGAGTAGCCTACAACATTGTTTACAGTCAACTAAATAGTGCTAATGTTGTTTTTAAGTCATGTTTAAGTCAACTTATTTATTTTCGAGTGACACAGAATGAGTGAAAGTCGACTACCTGATAAATGACTGAGGTAAAGTTGATTTTATATTCACACTAAATCATGAAATCACATTAGCAGCCAATGACTATCAAAGCAGCCTACAACATTGTTCACAGTCAAATAAATTGTGCTAATGTTGTTTTTAAGTCATATTTACATGTGATTTCAGACCGAATATTAAAAGTACCATGGTAAACAGTATAGGGAGCATGTCACAAGTTGTCACTGAACGTATGCGCAAATATAAAACCAACTTTACCTCAATTCCAACGTATTACTTTATGAGAGACACAGAATGAGTGAAAGTCGATTACAAGCTAAATGTTGGTTTTATATTCACACTTTTGGATGTTCTCCTTAATAATAAAACTTCAGAAATGTAATCTTTGCAAATTCTTAATAGTGAAATCGTATTAGCAGCCAATGACTATCAAAGTAGCCTACAACATTGTTTACAGTCAACTAAATAGTGCTAATGTTGTTTTAAAGTCATGTTTAAGTCAACTAATTTCTTTTCGAGTGACACAGAATGAGTGAAAGTCGATTACCAGCTAAATGACTGAGGTAAAGTCGGTTTTATATTCACACTAAATAGTGAAACATTTTACCAGCCAATGACTATCAAAGCAGCCTACAACATTGTTCACAGTCAAATAAATAGTGCTAATGTTGTTTTTAAGTCATATTTACATGTGATTTCAGACCGAATATTGAAAGTACCATGGTAAACAGTATAGGGAGCATGTCACAATTTGTCACTGAACGTATGCGCAAATATAAAACCAACTTTACCTCAATTCCAACGTATTACTTTATGAGGGACACAGAATGAGTGAAAGTCGATTACCTGCTAAATGACTGAGGTAAAGTTGGTTTTGTATTCACACTTTCATGCGTTCTCCTTAATAATATAATTTCAGAAACGTATTCTTTGCAAATTCTAAATCGTGAAATTTTATTAG
The DNA here is from genome assembly GCA_903798195.1 of Danio kyathit. Classification (NCBI taxonomy): domain Eukaryota; kingdom Metazoa; phylum Chordata; class Actinopteri; order Cypriniformes; family Danionidae; genus Danio; species Danio kyathit. The sequence goes on from LR812525.1 coordinate 15,175,025, forward strand.
CAGCCAATGACTATCAAAGTAGACTACAATATTGTTCACAGTCAAATAAATAGTGCTAATGTTGTCATATTTACATGTGATTTCAGACCGAATATTTAAAAGTACCATGGTAAACAATATATAAGGAGCGTGTCACAAGTCGTCACTCAATGAATGTGCAAATATAAAACCAACTTTACTTATTTTACTTTACCAACCAACTTATTTCTTTATGAGTGGCACAGAATGAGTGAAAGTCGATTACAAGCTAAATGTTGGTTTTATATTCACACTTTTGGATGTTCTCCTTAATAATAAAACTTCAGAAATGTAATCTTTGCAAATTCTTAATAGTGAAATCGTATTAGCAGCCAATGACTATCAAAGTAGCCTACAACATTGTTTACAGTCAACTAAATAGTGCTAATGTTGTTTTTAAGTCATGTTTAAGTCAACTTATTTCTTTTCGAGTGACACAGAATGAGTGAAAGTCGATTACCTGATAAATGACTGAGGTAAAGTTGATTTTATATTCACACTAAATCGTGAAATCACATTAGCAGCCAATGACTATCAAAGCAGCCTACAACATTGTTCACAGTCAAATAAATAGTGCTAATGTTGTAATATTTACATATTACATGTACCATGGTAAACAATATATGGAACATGTCACAAGTTAAAACTTTACCTCAATTATAAATTACACAGTTTTAACACAAAACTGAGCGAGTACGTTTGTTGACAACAGTAATATTCCAGTATATTATTTATCAAATAAGTTATTAGTGATTCAGAGATCACACAATCAGTCGCAACTTTTCAAAACAACAACGTCTATTGCTAACGTACAAACCCAACGTTCAAAGCAGACATATATAATATGGTAATATAAACACGCGTATATTCAGCATAAAATACAACCGATTCCGAATGCCATTCTGGCTTTATAAACTTGAACACCACCAGCATGAGAAATGACAACAGATACTCACATGTTCCCTCCAGTCCAGGAAGCGCAAATGTGCGGCGCGTCGCACACGTCATACGTAATACGTTACGCAGCGTCGTCACCAGGACGCCTCTGGCAGCGGTTGCGTGGAAACGGAATGCTACAGAAGGGCAGCGAGTGTGTGAGTTGAAGAAACATTCATAATTATCGTCAATAAACCGATGAAAATGACACGCCTTTGTATCTGTGAGATGTGCAGCTGTGGGTAAGAGTATGCTTGATTTGTTTGGGACTTGTTTTTGGCGTAAGAGAGAATATAAGTAACCCGAGAAGACGTTTTGAATAATTGATGGGTAAATGTTAGGATTTGGTGTAATGGAAAAAGTTAGGAAAACTAATATTAAAGGACGGAGAATTGCAAATAACTTTATCTTATTTAATCAATAAGCAAGGTAAGTGGCCGCTTAGGGCCCCAGGACATCTGGGCCCCCCCCAATAATTGTCTAGAAGTATAAATTATGCCTATAAACTATATATAACATCATTTTCTATCATATTTTGTATAGTGAGTCAAACAAATTTTTTTTTACATAAATAAATCTTTAATATACAATAAAATATATTATTATTATTATTATTATTATTATTATTATTATAACGTAATGTTATGTAATAATAATATTATGAAAAAAATATCCAACACCCTCAATCATGGAGCAGTCCAGCAGTCAAATTTATAAAATATATGTTATTATTTTTAGTTGTAAATTCATTTTAAGACATCTATTTATTTAAAATGTGAAGTTTACATTGAGATAAACGTAAAACAGAAGATTGAGTGATAATAAAAACAGCTAAATAAATTAAAAATTGAATACAAGTAGAAAGGGTGCATTTCAGGACTTTGAGCACCATGCTGGAGTTGCTTAGGGCCCCCAAAATCACTAAATCCACCCCTGGTAATACTTAGATATAAATAGAAACAAATATAACACATGTCATTTATGGACAAAAATGTTGGGCTATTTTATAATATGCACAAACCAAAGATTTTTGGTTGCAAATATTTAAACAGTTAACCCAGTAGTTAAATTTGTTAATGTTTTGCCAAAATTTGTTTTAAAAATGTTAATATAGAATAGTATTTCTTTTATTTATAGCAATAATAAAAGCTGATTTTTTGCCTTGATAGGGAAGTGCTAGAGAAAATTATTTTTCTTAAAGGGACAGTTCACCTCAAAATGAAAATATACTCACTATTTAAAATCAAACAAAAAAAGTGCTAAGGGGTAGCTTAATTAATGTGTCAATGCTCTTTGGAGAGATTCATCAGAATAAACAGCAAAAGTAAGTCCAAAGCATTCGAAAAATGTGTAAAAAATATATTAAAAAGCCTTTTTTGACATGGCTATTCCTTAAAAATGCACCTACTTGTTTAGCAAACACTTATCTTCATCAGGGTAACAGTGATCAGGTGCGTCTGGAGTTTCTTTTGAACATTATGGTCTCATGACTTATTAGAATATCTAAACAATACAAAAATAATATATTGAACACAAAGGTCAACTCAACAAACATTATTAATTCAGCAATGAGAGAATATATACTGTATATGGGCGACGCGGTAGCGCAGTAGGTAGTGCTGTCGCCTCACAGCAAGAAGGTCGCTGGTTCAAGCTTTGGCTGGGTCAGTTGGCATTTCTGTGAGGAGTTTGCATGTTCTCCCCACGTTTGCGTGGGTTTTCTCCAGGTGCTCCAGTTTCCCCCACAGTCCAAAGACATGTGGTACAGGTGAATTGGGTATGCTAAAGTTGTCCGTAGTGTATGTGTGTAAATGAGAGTGTATGGGTGTTTCCCAGTGATGGGTTCCAGCTGGAAGGGCATCCGCTGCGTAAAACATATGCTGGATTCATTCCCAGATTAATAAAGGGACTATTAGGTTAACTAGGCAGGTTAGGGTAATTAGGCAAGTTATTGTATAATGATGGTTTGTTCTGTAGTCTATCGAGAAAAATATAGCTTAAAGGGGCTAATAATTTTGTCCCTAAAATGGTGTTTAAAAAATTAAAAACTGCTTTTATTCTAGCTGAAATAAAACAAATAAAACTTTTTCCAGAAGAAAAAATATTATCAGACATACTGTGAAAATTTCCTTACTCTGTTAAACATCACTTGGGAAATATTTAAAAAAGAAGAAAAAAATTCAAAGGGGGGCTAATCATTTTGACATATATATATTTTGACATATATATACAGGGTTCATCGCTAAGGATTTTTCTACTGGCCCGATCAGTCCAGTGGTAGAGATTTTAACTTGCCCTGCCAAAATCTTTACTGCTCCACCAAAAAGAAAAGTTAATAGCTATTTCTTAGCCACATATGTTAAATAATGTGTCCAAAATAACGTCCGTGAATCTAGAATTTAAATATTTAAAAAATGTTAATAAATGTATAATGAGCAAGTTTTATAGAAACAAAGAGAGCAGTATGGAAAATGTGCAGGTATTTTATTGCAGTTCTAAATTATTTTAAAAAAAAAAGTGGCTGACTTGTCAAACTGACGACAACCTGTGCAAACATCACTTTTTTTGTCATGTTGTACTCATGTAAATGTCTGCTTTTAGAAACAAACGTTTTCTTTTAGCCTCATAGTTTGATGTTGCCGCCATGTTGCCATCTATTCGCTGTACTGGTTGTTACCAGGTTAAGGAAAAAAATTATGTGCTCATCGTTACTAGCTGACTGGGCCAGTTACAATCCTGTCTACTGTCCCGAGTATCTTTCACGCTGGCCCGGGGCAATCGGGCAGTCCTTATTGTTGAGCCCTGTATATATATAAACAATATGTAATGCAAATCTGTAGAGCAAAAAAGAGAAAAAAAAATGTTTAAACAGTTAACCCAGTAGTTTAATTTGTTCATATTTTGCCCAAATTTGTTCCAAAAAAAAAAATTAAAACTTAAAGCTGTTCTTTTGCCCTGATATGGAGGTGGTAGAAGCAAGTATTTATCTTAAAGGGACAGTTCACCTCACAATGGAAATGTACTAACTATTTACTCACCCTCACAAACCTATACGTGTTTCCTTTTTATGTTGAACCTAAAAGAAGATATTTGGAAGAATGTTGGAAACCGGTAACCACTGACTTCCTTAGTAGGGAAAACAAATAAAAGTTAATGGTTACCGGTTTTCAGCTTTCTTCAAAATATCATAATAACAGAAAAAAGAAACTCAAACAGGTTTGTGACAAGTGAGGGGTGAGTGTAATATATAATAAATAATACTAATAAACAATTAATACTTATAATACTTATTTATACTAATAAAAGCTGTTATTTTGCCCTGATATGGAAGTGGTAGATACAAGTATTTTCCTAAAGGGACAGTGCACCCTAAAAATTAGGTGTAATCACTATTTATTTGTCCTTAAACCTTTATGAGTTTCCTTTTTATGTTGAACATAAAAGTAGATATTTGGAAGAATGTTGAAACCGGTAACCACTGACTTCCATAGTAGGGAAAACAAATACTACGAAAGTCAATGGTTAGTCGTTTCCAGCTTTCTTTCGAATATCAAAATAACAGAAGAAAGAAACTCAAACAAGTTTGTGACAGGTAAGTAGATGATGACAGAAATTTCCATTTTGGGGTAACTATCCCTTTACATTAACTGCAGTTAATACTAATAATACTAATAAACAGTTAATAATGATAATACTAATGAAAGCTGTTCTTTTGCCCTGATAGGGAAGTGGTAGAGACAAGTATTTTTCCTAAAGGGACAGTTCACCCCAAAATGAAAATGTACTCACTATTTATTTGTCCTCAAACTTTTATGAGTTTACTTTTTATGTTAAACTTAAAAGAAGATATTTGGAAGAATGTTGGAAACCGGTAACTTCTATAGGGAAAACAAATACTATGGAAGTCAATGGTTACCAGTTTCCAGCTTTCTTCAAAATTAGTAAATGATGACAGAATTTTCTGTTTTTGGTGAACTATCCCTTTAAATGAATAATTTCATTTCCTTTTTTTATTTCTGAATGCAAGTTTAAAATACTTAGTTTGCGCAAAGAGAAAAAATATGAAGCCTTTAGCAACAGTTTGTGTTTGAGTTTGTTTTATACTGCAGTACTTGTTCCCTTGACTACACAAACACGTTCGGTATTGTGAGCACAGAGACGATTATCTTTGTGAAAGACACATTAATGAGCTTATCAATTGTTTCTTAAATGCTTCTCTCAACAGGCGTCACCGCTGCACGCACCAGCCCACGACTCTTTACAAGAAAGACTCTCAGACCAACGTGTTGTCAGAGTACACAGAGAAGTATCCTCCCTATAAAGGTCACACTCGTCCCAAGAGCCTCAAGCCCCAACTGAAGTATAAAGCACACCAAGACACGATGGACGCAACAACCACCTTCAGGTACATTCTGAAACTGAAATTCAGAAAGTGCACCTCAGCCACTAGAGACATTCATTGATTTATTTTATTTTCGGCTTAGTTCCTTTAATAATCAGGGGTCACCACAGCAGAATGAACCGCCAACTTATCCAGCATATGTTTTGCGCAGCGGATGCCCTTCCAGCTGCAACCCATTACTGGGAAACACCCATACGCTCTCATTCACACACATACACTGCGGACAATTTAGCTTGCCCAATTCACCTATAGCGTATGTCTTTGGACTTGTGGGGGAAACCGGAGCACCCGGAGGAAACCCACGCGAACACGGGGAGAACATGCAAACTCCACACAGAAATGCCAGCTGACCCAGCCGGGGCTCGAACCAGCGACCTTCTTGCTGTGAGGCAACGGTGTTAACTACTGAGCCACCGCGCCGCAATTAAGTATTATTAACTATATAAATTGAAACTCTTTTAGCTAATTTATCTCTAATGGGGGCGTTGCAGTGGCGCAGTGGGTAGCGCTGTCACCTCACAGCAAGAAGGTCGCTGGATTGAGCCCCGGCTGGGTCAGCTGGCATTTCTGTGTGGAGTTTGCATGTTCTCCCCATGTTGGTGTGGAAATTGAATAAACTAAATTGGCTGTAGTTTATGTGTGTGAATACGAGAGTGTATATGTTTCCCAGTGCTGGGTTGTGGTTGGAAGGGCCTCCGCTGTGCAAAACATATGCTGGATAAGTTGGTGGTTCATTCCACTTTGGTGACCCCTGATAAAATAAAGGGACTAAGCCAAAGGAAAGCGAATGAATAATACTTAATTTAAATGGGTTTCTATGTCAATTTTTATTTCTCCTCATCCTTTTTATTGCTAAAGAGAAAACAGCTTATAACAAAATGTAAAAAAATAAATAAATTTAGAGAAACTCTTTATTATTAGAACAAATCAAACATTGTCCAAACAGGTGAACATTTCAAAAATTAGCATTATAATATATTTATAATTAGCTTTAGTTTCAAATGCATGGTATAATCAGTGTTATTTAATCTATATCACTACAAACGGATGTTTCTGAACTGCTATTTTCTCACCATTGTGTTTTTCTATTATTATTATTATTATTGAAAGGAAAAATGCAGTGTGTCTATTTGTCTACATATTTGTTTCTCAGAAGTTTAGGAGGTAAAGGGATGTTTATTAAAAGTCCATTGCTGCTTCTAATCAAAAAATGTTGAAAAACATTAATATTTTTTTGTTAATATTTTTTTTTGTCAGAGAGTAAACAGCTTGTAACAAAAGTATTTAAAAAAATTTGAGAGACTTTTTATTATTAGAACAAATCAAACATTATCCAAACAGGTGAACATTTCAAAAATTTATATTACATTGTATTTATAATTAGGTTTCATTTCAAATGCATAGTATAATCAGTGTTATTTAATCAATATCACTACAAACAGATGTTTCTGAACTGCTCTTTGCTCACCTTCATGTTTTTTGTTTATTATTATTGAGAGAAAAAAGACGCAGTGTGTCTTTATATAAATATCACTCTCAGCAGTTAGCAGTAAAGGGATGTTTGTTAAAAGTATATTGCTGTTTCTAAAAAAAAATGTTGAGAAAACTTAGATTTATTTATTATGAATCATTTTTATTGCTGGCTACGCGGTGGCGCAATAGGTAGTGCTGTCGCCACACAGAACAAAGGTCGCTGGTTCAAGCCTCGGCTGGGTCAGTTGGCGTTTCTATGTGGAGTTTGCATGTTCTCCCCGCGTTCGCGTGGGTTTCCTCCGGGTGCTCCGGTTTCACCCACAGTCCAAAGACATGTGGTACAGGTGAATTGGGTATGCTAAATTGTCCGTAGAGTATGTGTGAGAATGAGAGTGTATGAGTGTTTCCCAGTGATGGGTTGCAGCTGGAAGGGCATCCGCTGCGTAAAAACGTGCTGGATGAGTTGGCGGTTCATTCCGCTGTGGCAACCCCAGATTAATAAAGGTACTAAGCCAAAAAGAAAATGAATGAATGAATAAATTTTTATTGCTAGAAAGTAAACAGCTTCTAACAAAATGTAAAAAAAAAAAAAAAAAAAAAGAATAAATTTAGAGAGACTTTGTATTATTAGAACAAATTAAACATTGTCCAAACAGGTGAACATTTAAAAAATTAATATTACATTGTATTTATAATTAGTTTTAGTTTCAAACGCATGGTATAAACAGTGTTATTTAATCAATATCACTAGAAACAGATGTTTCTGAGCTGCTGTTTTCTCACCATTTTTATTCATTATTATTGAGTGGAAAAAACGCAGTGTGTCTATTTGTCTAAATATTTGTCTCTCAGCAGTTTAGGCAGTAAATAATAGGTTTATACAGTATATACAGTAAATAATAAATATTCACGGTGTCCTGAAGTACCCAAAATATCTACATTCTGCATGTTCATTAGGCACAAGGCTGGGGAAGGTTACAGAAAATTTTCTGCTGCTCTGAAAGTTTCAATGAGCACAGTGGCCTCCATCATCCATAAGTGGAAGATGTTTGGAACCACCATGACTCTTCCTAGAGCTGACCGGTCATCTAAGCTGAGTGATCGGGGGAGAAGGGACTTAGTCAGGGAGGTGATCAATAACCTGATGCTCACTCTGTCTGAGCTTCAGCGTTCTTCTGTGGGGATGTTTTTCAGCAGCAGGAACTGGAAAACTAGTCAGGATAGAGGGAAAGATGAATGCAGCAATGTGCAGAGACATCCTGAATGAAAACCTGCTTCAGAGTGCTCTTGACCTCAAACTGGGCGATGGTTCATCTTCCAGCAGGACAATGACCCAAAGCACACCGCCAAAATATCAATGGAGTGGCTTCACAACAACTCAGTGAATGTCCTTGAGTGGCCTAGCCAGAGCACAGAACTAAATCCTATTGTACATCTCTTAAGAGATCTGAAAATGGCTGTACACCGTCACTTCCCATCCAACCTGATAGAGCTTGAGATGTACTGCAAAGAGGAATGGGCAAAAATTCCTAAAGACAGGTGTGCTAAGCTTGTGGCATTATATTCAAAAAGACTTGAGGCTGTAATTTCTGCCAAAGGTGCATCAACAAAGTATTGAGCAAAGGTTGTGAATTCTTATGTACATGTGATTTTTCAGGTTTTTTTTTTTAATAAATTTGCAACAATTTCAAAAATCTTTTTTCACATTGTCATTATGTGCTATTGTGTGGAGAATTCTGAAGAAATAAATTATTTTAATTCATTTTGGAATAAGGCTGTAACATAAAAAAATGTGGAAAAAGTGAAGCGCTATGAATACTTTCCGGATGCACTGTATGTCTAACACTTTTTTTTAATGGTATGTTTTCTCAGGACGGATTATATCCCATATACAGTCACTCATCGCCCTGAGAAGCAGCAGCTCGAGTACAAGCCCAAGTCTGGAGAGATTGATTTGGGAACCACCTATAAACAAGACTTCAACCCGTATGAACTGCAGCCATTTACTCCTTTGCGCCCTAAAGAGAGAGTGCATGTCGTCAATGCAAAACTAGACACTGTACCCACCTATAAAGGTAAGGAGACTAGGACGTGATGTTTTGTGAGCATGTTTCAGAATTCACTCTGAAGAACTGAAGCATGTTAATGTACACCTGTACTTTAATTTGTGCAAACGCATTTACACAGCAACTTGAAAAATAGTATAACATTGGGGGATAGTATGGTTTTTGTTTATCTTTTATTAAAGAATGGCTTTATTGTGCGTGGAAACATAAATTAAATGTGACAGTAAAGGCATTTTTAATATAGAAAAAGACTTGTATTTCAAGTAAATGCAGTTGTTTTGAACTTTCCGTTCATTAAGTAACCCTGAAATATAAGTGGTTTCAGCTGTTTTCAATGTTCATAATAATAAATTTGTCTTGAGCAGCAAATAAGAACATTAGTAATGATGCTAATAATTCAGCACAAATGAATGAATAAATAAATAAATAACTTGCCCAGACTTATTGTCACGATCACAGCTATCTAACCTTTATAGATCGCTGGAGAACATTCACATTTACATGGACTACAAGTCCTGTCAGGCACCACACACACACACACACACACACACACACACACACACACACACACACACACACACACACACACACACACACACACACACACACACACACACACACACCTGTGTGATTGTTGAAGAGATTGTTTACAAGTGTCGAGTCCTGTAAAGGAGCTCCAGATGGAAACTTTTGTTTTGTCTTTACCTTATGATTAAAGTTGTTGCATGGTCGCCGGTTCCCACCTCTGAATGAGCGAGTTTTAGCCAGTGGCGGATTAAGGCCCAGGGCGGCATCTTGCTGAGGGCTGCATGGGGGAACGGTGCAAAAAAAGTAAAAACTTTGAGATGAGATTTACTTTATGCAAGTGTATTGAGTGGGTATCCCAGAATAAAGACGATGCCTTAAATGTGCTTGAATGCGAGTTATGTACTGTAAAAGGTCCTGCTGTTACTTGAAAAACAAATGTATGGTTTGCATCTAACAAAAATGAAGCATTGCAGTAAGAAATATTTATTTTGCACTATTGTTTTTATATGCATGTCAATTTAATAAAATATTTATGCTACAAAACAAACGTAAGATTATAATAAATCATTCAATTCAAGGCTAAAAGCTACAAAGCAGTCATCAGTAAATAGAAAAATAATATACATGTCAAGAAAGAATGGACCAAAGCAAGTAAGAAAAGTCTCACTTCTACACTTTTTAAAAGTTTTGGTTTCGGTTTGTGTCATTTTAAATGCTCGGTCTCGTCATGAGCTGATTTTCATTTTTCTTTGTGGAAAAGCAGGCAAGTCAGCCACCCCAATATATGAGCGGGGCAGAACAGGATTCTAGTAATGACCACCGGCGCAAATACCGTTCTTTGTTATGAGCCGCAGATTCAGTTTAAACTCAGTAAAGGCGAGCTTCTTTGGTGATGATGTGTACAGTGTTAGATTTTACATTTAGTGGACATTTGCGCTGAACACGCAGTGAATGCAATGCATTGACATTCGGGCACCTTCTCTGAAAACCCTCGATTGATCTCGGCTGGCGCCCTTATAAGCTCCCTGTTATCTGACAGCGGAAAGCCTTGAGTGATTGACAGCTAATATGAACCAATATAGCAGCAGGGAAGTCCGATTCAGCACGTTTTTAGAAAAAATCGAAACAAGTCGCACTACAACCATTATATGCAGTCGCACAAATGCTCCCAAATATATTATGAGGTCGCATAGATTAAATTTCGGGCGCATATGCGACCAAAATGGTCGCAATTTTGAGCCCTGTTACACACACACACACATACACAGCTACAGATAGACTATCACTACCTAGCCCTTCATCCCATGCCTTTGTGTGCTTTCACCCACTGGAGGGGGTAGGCAGGTCTGTGACCAGCGCTTTTCAGCTGCAGGCCGGATGGCTGCCCGCCCTTACCGGACTATATCCACATCCCCTATTCCCATCCCCTGTTGCGATGTTATGTCTATGTCAATGTGTTTATGTGCTTGGCTGCTGGGGCTTTTTTCTGCCTGTTCTCACACTGCTCTAATTCAAGAGCAAGGTGAGAGGGAGTTTTTTTGCGCCTCTCTCTCCTGAATGTATCTTACTTCCTTTTTCTAAATGCTACCTTCCATTGACCTGTCTTCCCCTGAAATGTGACGTTTGTGTATGGTCGGGGGGGGTCCAATTTCACTATATGTCAGTGTAAGTGAATACAAGGAGGAATATGAGACAAATAAAGGCCTTGATTGATTGATTGATTGATTGATTGATTGATTGATTGATTGATTGATTGATTGATTGATTGATTGATTGATTGATTGATTGATTGAAACCTCATGAAATGAGGAGGCCGGTCTGTGTTGTACTTTGCCAGCATGGATGGAGGAGGTCAATCCATGCTGGCTATGTCTTCTACTCTGATAGATTTAACTGTATTTTGGTTTACATGTTTTCTCTAATATTTACAGTATTTTATTATTTTTGTCTGTTTTGTTTTTTAACACTATATCAGTTTTCAGCCACAGTTTGAAAAATTGTCATGGATTCAATATCAATTTAATCAAAGCATTTCTTATTCTGGATCTGATTCTTTGCAAAAAGACAAAGTTTGACAGCCCAAATAGAAAGACAACAAACGGCATGGGCAATAGGCTACAATGACAAGCAATGGTGCACTGATTCACACTGAGTTCTGTATTTTGTTGTCCATTGTGTAGCGATTGATTAAAAGAGCTCATATACTTAATAGCAGCTAGCTCTCTGCAACTCTCACATGGTCGCCCACTGAAGCTAAGCAGGGCTGCGCCTGGTCTGTACCAGGATGGGAGACCACATGGGAAAGCTAGGTTGCTGCCGGAAGTGGTGTTAGTGAGGCCAGCAGGGGGCACCCATCCTGCGGTCTGTGTGAGTCCTAATCCCCCAGTATAGTGACGGGGACTCTATACAGCTCAGTGAGCACCGTCTTTTGGATGAGACATTAAAGCGAGGTCCTGACTCTCTGTGGTCATTAAAAACCCCAGGATGTCCTTTGAAAAAGAGTAGGGGTTTAACCCCGGCATCCTGGCCCAATCTGCCCACTGGCCTCTGTCCACCATGGCCTCCTAACCATCCCCATATCATAATTGGCCTAATCACTCTGTCTCCTCTCCACCAATCAGCTGGTGTGTGGTGTGCGGTCTGACGCAAAATGGCTGCCGTCGCGTCATCCAGGTGGATGCTGCACACTGGTGGTGGATGAGGAGATTCCCCACCTATGTGTAAAGCGCTTTGAGTGCCCAGAAAAGCGCTATATAAATGTAAAGAATTATTATTATTATTATTATTATTGTTTGCAAGTTGTGTTGTTTGAAGGTAAAATTAGCTTTTGTTGCATATTTTAAATGTTTTGACACGGTTAGAGCATTTTGCAAGCAAAATGTGTCATTTTGACCATGAATGCCGCTGTTTAGGCCTGTGTGTTAACTGTTTTGAAAATGTGGAGTTTCAGTTCATCAAAGCAATCAACAAAAACTGTAATTATCTGAGCACAAACTGTTCCTTTCTTTACAATTGTAAGTTGCTTTAAAGAAAAGCCTCTGCTAAATTACTAAATGTAAATTTATTATTATTGTTTAACAAAAAAAAATTGATTTTGGTAGTTAATACAAGTTTTGTGTGATGTTTTTAAAGAGGATTTTCGTCAGTGGGAGATCATCAGACGGGAATTAACCAAGCCAGACGCAACATACCAACCTCCTGCCACAAAGTTTGGGAACTCCACAACATTCCAGGATGATTTCATCCACCGAGGCCTTGTGCCCCGAGAGAGCTACAAACCTTCCAACGTAGCCAAGCTTTCCGATACTCCTTTTGAAAAAAACACCAGCAACAAGCTCTCGTACATCCCGCATCCTCTAGAAGCTCGCTACGTCAAACCTCCAGAAGAGTACAAACCCAGCAGCCATCCCTTCCATGACGTCACCACCCATCGACAGGATTACCAAGGCCTGCCTAGTCAGTCCACTAAAAGCTGCAAGCCCGAACCGGTCAAAGTGGCCTCCAACAAACCCTTTCAGAGCAGCACCGAATTCCGTGACCAATTCCAGCATTGGCCTGTTTCACTTCCGCAGATGCAGAAGTCGGTGGAATACACCAGTCCTACAGCAAACATGGATCTGACTACGACTTCACACTCCGACTACATCAAACACCAAATCCAACCGTTCGTTTCTAGCAAACCCTTTTCACTTCCAGCAAAGTCTTCCAGGCCCTTCCAGGCCAACACCACCATGAGGGATGACTTCCAGCCCTGGGTGGCGCAGCGTCAAAGCATCGTCCGGAAGCAAGAGGAGCTCCAGCGGCCAAGTGGAAAAATGGAAGATCTGACAACTTTCAGGGCACATTTCATCCAGCATGAAGCTCAGCCCAGTTTCAGCTTCAAGCCCCAGAATTCACCGCTCCACACCGACATCCCACTGCAGGCCGATACAATGTACCGCACCGAATTCACACCCAAGAAGATCAGCATGTGCCCTGCCAGTTTTGAGACGCCACCGGGGTTTGTGTTCGAGAATCGCGACGATCAAGGCCACCGCTTTTTTCGCAAGATGACATCCACCGACAGGATTGAGACCCAAAAGGAAATGGTCTTGACAGCTTGAGAAGGTCCATCGTGATGTTTCTATAAAAGGTGACACAACTGGCACAAAATGTCTCGAAATTATTGTACTCCAAAGTGGAATCATAATCAATTACTATTAGATTTGTAGTTTGAGTGGAATTTTTAGTAGAATGAAACTACAATATAATTATGTAGATTATAATATAATAATGTAGTGCACATATCTAACTATCTATCTATCTATCTATACACATATCCATAAATCCGTCCGTCCGTCCGTCTGTCTGTCCATCTATCTATCAATATGTCTGTGTCTATCCATATATCTATACACATATACATCCGTATGTTTATCCATCCATCCATCCATCCATCCATCCATCCATCTATCTATCTATCTATCTATCTATCTATCTATCTATCTATCTATCTATCTATCTATCTATCTATCTATCTATCTATCTATCTATCTATCTATCTGCATGTGTGTCTGTCTATCCATCTATCTATGCACACATCCATCCATCCATCTGTCAATCTATCTATCTGTCCGTCCATCCGTCCATCCATCCGTCCGTCCATCCATCCATCCATCCATCCATCCATCCATCCATCCATCCATCCATCCATCTATACACATATCCATCCATCTATCTACATGTCTGTCTCTCTGTCTATCCATCCATTCTTCGATTGATCAATGTATAGATATATATTTTATCTCTCTGTCACTTTTGATCATATTTACATACACAGCTCTGGAAAAAAGAGACCACCTAAAAGTTATTATATTCAGAGATGTTATAATTTACAGTTTTTCTCAGTGGCTTTGGTGCATTTCTCACAACACTAATTACATTTGCACAACAGTTAATGCATTTCTCAAAACAATTAGTACAAACTGCAAAACCTAGTTGATAACCTGCAAAAGCGCGTCACTTGCTCAAAATGGAGAGCTCATTCCTCAAAAGCAAGTATTGATGTCAATGAAAGTGTCAGTGTCATCAAGATGAAAAGTCCTGACACCGTTGGTCATGAACGAGACAGTCAAATGGCTTTGTCATGTTTTCATTATGACAGTTTACTCTGTACATTTGTTCCAATGCAATAAAGTCAGATTTTGGTGACACTTCCTGAAAATGCTCAAGACAGCACTATATACTATTTGCACAGCCATTTGAAAACTACAGTAAAGTTAGACATCACTGTATTTAGTGAGGTATCTGAGTACAAGACACTGAATATGTATGTTTCACATTTTTACTGCATTTGGTCTTTGAAATTGTAATTTATTCACAGCATTGTGCAAAAGAATAAACACACCCTTATTTACAACAAACATAAACTTCCTTTGGGTAGAGCTGTGCGCAACTGTAAACAATATTGCAGAACATACTGGAACTGAACCTACAACATACATACTGTAGATCTGTAAATCACTCATGAAATTGTACAATTTAGAAGACATTTGCAGGAAAAAAAAGATTTCATTTTTTAAATAAAAATTGCTTCACAGATTTTGACCACTAGTTCAACATTTTTGTATGTAATGACTCAAATAATGAAATGAGGACTATTAGTTTAATATGGAATGACTATTCTGCATTCACAGGTTTAGTTAATTTTGACTGACATGACATAAGCAAATGATAATGTTATAAAACAGCAGAGAGTTGTATGAAAGCAATTGATGCATGTCCAAAAGCATTTGCAATTTGTTGGAAGGAATGAAAAACTGCTACTATGATGTGCACAAATGACTAATTGTTTTGAGAAATGCATTAACCGTTGTGTTGTGAGAAATGCACCAAAGTGACTGAGAAAAACTGTAAAAGTATAAATTTTTTTAAACTTCAAAGATAAATTGAAAAATTTTGTAATTGGAAAAATTCATTTTCAAAATTTTCCAAGCGCACCAAATATGGTCATTTATGAACATATACAGTATAATTGTCTCTAATATATGAATATATATGTAATTATAATGGCAAAAAAGTAGGTGGCTATTTTTGCAATATTTCAAAACATATGTTGTATATATGACATATAATATAAATATGTAAAATATGAACTTGTAAGTCATATATGTAATTTGCACATATTTCCATATATCAGATTTCTATAGGGAAATTATTTCTGATCGTGTGACACTGGAGTAACGATAGTGAAAATACAACTTTGCATAACAGGAATACATTGGATTTTTATATATTTTCAAACTGAAAAGAGACAATTTTAATATGAATAACATTCTACAGTTTTTACTGTATTTTTGATCAATTAAATGACCCAAAGTACGCAATAAACATTACACACTTGATTGTATTACCCTCAATATACAATAAAAACACTGAATCAATGAATGATTATGAAGATGCTGTGTATAAGCAGATTGGTAAAACTGTATTTATTGTATTTGTATTACATAAACTGTTTGCTATATTGACATGAATAGTACCAAAACCAGCGCTTCCTTAAACCAAAACATGTAGCGACAAAATTTGCAATAAAATGCAGCCGATTAAATTGATGAATAAATTCTGAATGGCTTATGTACAATTCTTGATGATGTATTTTATAAGGCATGCATAAAGAGGCCAGTAGGAAACCATTATATTAGAAATACGGATAAATCCACTTCAAGTGCTATACGTATGTAGATCTGCGTTGCGTTTAATCTTAAATATGGATTACAAAGACAAACTAAACCAAAAGGTATGAAAATAAAATCCAAACTTTCTACACTCAATGTACAATATTGCACTTGAAAACACATTATATACAAGACATATTTTACAATGCAGCACATTAGTCGAACACAAAACGTACATCTAAAAGACGGCTGGAGAAATGTGACTTCAATCAGTCAGCGAGTTTTCTGTCGTACATTCTGCGTCCATATAAAAACAGCTTCTTCTAATAAAGTCAACATGAAAGCAAAATGGACCCTTTTTACTTTATATAAACATGCTACCTCTTTTGTTGTGCACGTTTTATCAGTGTACGTCATTACATTTTTTAAAGTTTGTTACTGTAAAAAATATCAAAATATATTTAACCATGATTATTTGACCTTTTTATTGCCTTTTCAAGCGTATGTATCACAATTCTCAGAACTGACAGTTTAGATTTCACAAAATTTCAAACAATTCTGACCTTTTATCACAATTCCATGAGATATATAGATATGTAACCGAGGCCAGCGAAATGCTATGCAGGTAAACCTCAGTCTTCTGGCCTCAAAAGGTACTCTAGTGACAGACGCTAGGGGCCATGGTCTTTAGCCTCCTTGTTAGAGCAACCAACTCCCATACAAAGAATCACTGGTTCGATCCCAGCTCAGCGCAGGTTGGGTGCAGTAGGACCGGTGGGTTACATGTGGGGGCTTGTCCGGGATGGGAGTGAGGTTTAGGGAGGTGAGTGTAACAGAGGCCAGCTAGCAAAGTGCTATGCAGGTAAACATCACTCCTCTGAACTCAAAAGGTGCTCTAGTGACATGGTCTTTAGCCTCCTTGTTAGAGCAACTGACTTCCATACAAAAAAATCACCGGTTCAATCCCAGCTCAACACGAGTTGGGTGCAGTAGGATCGGTGGGTTACATTTGGGGGCTCGTCCGGGATGGGAGTGAGGTTTAAGGAGGTGAGTGTAACGGAGACCGGCTAGCGAAGTGCTATGCAGGTAAACATCACTTCTCTGAACTCAAAAGGTGCTCTAGCGACAGACGCTAGGGGCCATGGTGTTTAGCCTCCTTGTTAGAGCAACCAACTCCCATACAAAGAATCACCGGTTCAATCCCAGTTTAACGCGGGTTGGATGCAGTAGGACCGGTGGGTTACACGTGGGGGCTCGTCCGGGATGGGAGTGAGGTTTAGGGAGGTGAGTGTAATGGAGGCCAGCTAGCGAAGTGCTATGCAGGTAAACCTCACTACTCTGACCTTAAAAGGTGCTCTAGTGACATGGTCTTTAGCCTCCTTGTTAGAGCAACTGACTTCCATACAAAGAATCACCAGTTCGATCCCAGCTCAGCGCGGGTTGGGTGCAGTAGGACCGGTGGGTTACATTTGCGGGGCTCGTCCGGGACGGGAGTGAGGTTTAGGGAGGTGAGTGTAACGGAGACCAGCTAGCGAAGTGCTACGCAGGTAAACCTCACTCCTCTGACCTCAAAAGGTGCTCTAGCGACAGATACTGGGGGCCATGGTCTTTAGCCTCCTTGTTAGAGCAACCAACTCCCATACAAAGAATCACTGGTTCGATCCCAGATCAGCACGGGTTGGGTGCAGTAGGACCGGTGGTTACACATGGGGGCTTGTCCGGGATGGGAGTGAGGCTTAGGGAAGTGAGTGTACAGAGGCCAGCTAGCGAAGTGCTATGCAGGTAAACCTCACTTCTCTGACCTAAAAAAGTGCTCTAGCGACAGATGCTAGGGGCCATGGTCTTTAGCCTCCTTGTTAGAGCAACCAACTCCCATACAAAGAACCACTGGTTCGATCCCAGCTCAGCGCGGGTTGGGTGCAGTAGGACCGGTGGGTTACATTTGGGGGGCTCGTCTGGGATGGGAGTGAGGTTTAGGGAGGTGAGTGTAACGGAGGCCAGCTAGCGAAGTGCTATGCAGGTAAACCTCACTCCTCTGACCTCAAAAGGTGCTCTAGCGACAGATGCTGGGGGCCATGGTCTTTAGCCTCCTTGTTAGAGCAACCAACTCCCATACAAAGAATCACTGGTTCGATCCCAGCTCAGCACGGGTTGGGTGCAGTAGGACCGGTGGGTTACAGATATGTAAAGGTACAATAACAAGAATGATGTTAGAGATTAAAGACAGTAATTGCCTGTTTTACCCCTTAAAATTAGTTTATATCTTACATTTTTTGCTGAGAACTCAAGACTTATTAAAGCTGCTATTCTGAAAATAATTTTTTTTGAGATAGACACTTTTCTTATTTCACTTTTAGATGGTTTATATATTACAGTTCTAACATTCTTAGTGCATATTATATAATTCTGAGTTTATATCTCACATATATAAACCATAATTGTGAGAAATTCACCTGCAATTGTGATATAAACTCAGAATTAAAAAAAAAATTATTGTGAGAAAAAAAGCTAAATGTGAGATTTAAAACTTCCAATTACCTTAATTATTTCACTTTTTCATGCAATTGTGGAACTGTTTTAAATATGGGATATACAGTGGGGGAAATAAGTATTGAACATGTCATGTTTTTTCCTGGGAACAATGCTTCTTAAAGGAGCTGTTGACATAGAATTGAACCAGATTTTGTTAAAAACCCAAACAATAGAAACATAAAAATGAAACAAAACAAAAAAAAAAATCTGGAAAATTAGTTTTGTGTAATAACAATGGCATAACACAAGTATAAAGTACTGAACTACTGAAATGTGTTTAATACTTTATATAAAAGGCTTTTTGGTGATGGCAGCTTAAAGACTCCTCTCATATAGAGAATGAAGTCACATGCATTGCTCAGGTGTGAGTTTTTCACAGACTTCAACAGAGTGTAAAAATCTTGATGGTTCTGTGGATCTCGTCTACATAATCTGATTTTTAATTTTTATTTTCTATTGGATTTAAGTCAGGTGATTGGCTGGGCCATTCTACAGCTTGATTTTCTTTCTCTGAAAGCATTTGAGAGTTTCCTTAGCTGTGTTTTGGATCATTGTCTTGCTGAAATGTCCACCCTGGACATTCATCATCTACATTCATCATCCTGCTAATGTAGATGTTGGACTGAAGCAGCTAATATTCATTTACAATGAGGAAGGGCAGAGGGTTGCTGAAGAACTACTGAGAGATTTCAGCTGCTGTCTGGGCTTTCACTGCCTTTCTACACCTCCCTTTCTTTATGTGTTCAATATGTTTTCCTACGTCATTTCATTTCATTACACATAACTTCATTTGTAAACTAATTATGTTTGTTTTCTTTTCATATAAGGATTTCTTTGGTTGTTACCAACATCTGGTGAAAATTTCAAGTCAACAGCACTTTTAGATATATGTTTTCTGAGAAAAATGGTGACGTTCAATACTTATTTTCCCCACTGTATACTATGGGATATAAACTTAAAAAGTAAGCATTGTGTGTCAAAACTATGCACTTATTGTTTAGTTTATTTAATTATTTATGGCAGAATAAAAAATTCAATCAAGTCTTATGATTTGATGCATCTTAAATTGCATGCTTCCCCACTATTTTGCCATAAAAAACATGGTTGCGTCTCAATCAGCACCCTTGTTCAGTAGTCAGTGCACTGATCAGGGTGTCAGCCATTTTACATGCTGTCTCAATCGCAAAATTATTCCAGTGCAATAAAACGTTTGTGCCCACAATGTACCATGAAAATTTTGTCGATATACACTATGCACCCCTAAAGGTCATGTGAAGTGCTTTGAAATGTGCAGCTTTTATTCAATGTTTGACATAATCTCAACTGAAACACAAAGAAAAGGTGGGACATAGAGTAACTCCTCCCCTTTAAAAAGACGTTTCGTTTTGAGTGGTTGAGCTCAAGTGCATCAAATGAAAAGCGCTGTGAAGGGGGTGGGGCATGTCAGCTACTAGAGAGCATTTGATTGGTCAAGCTTTGATGAGAAAGTGCAGTATGAGGTAATAAAAGCAGTGATCAATTTAAGCAGAAGTGACCAACTTTAAGCTTTGGATGTTTATAACAGTTTTATATTTTGTAATCGCAAATTTTGTCACGGTTTTAGAGCTATTCAATATCTTTAAAACTAACAGACTGAAACTATCATTTATTTTTTTTATTTATTTTAATTTCACTGGACCTTTAACGAAAGGTCAGAAACATGGAATATGAATCACGTGACCCAAATCAGCAAACATAATGACAAACGATTCTTTTTTTCTAAAACAGATGTGTTATTAATATAGTTTTAACATGAACAAACATAACTAGACATGTTAGGAACAATCTAGCAAACATTTATAATCGTTCAATGGTTGAAATGTTCAAACAATCAAATTATTTAGCTACAAATATACTTAAACGTAACAAAACTAATATATGAATATAATTACTTGTTCATAAATTCCATGATGTTTACTGTTTAATGTACTTATTTACAATGAGCTGAAACAACACAATGCTTGAGTTTTTGGGGGGATAACTTAATTGTTTTATGTTTAATCTACTTAAATTTGTAAAACACGTATAAGTTAACTTTACTTCATGTTGTCCCAACACAACTTGATTATGTGGAACCCAGCATTTTTTAAAGTGTACAATGTGTCCTACACTGTTAAAAATTCTGGGTTTTACACAAACCCTTCATGTTGCTTTAACACAAATCGGTTAGGTTAACTAACCTGTTTTTACAAATTTAAGTAGATTAAACATAAAACAATTAAGTTGTCGCAAAAAACATAAACATTGTGTTGATTCAGCTCCTTTTAAATAAGTAGTTTGAACAAGCAGCAAAACATGTATTTTTTAGTGTAAAGTGTAGTGAACCAGGC
Organism: Danio kyathit; assembly: GCA_903798195.1. Classification (NCBI taxonomy): domain Eukaryota; kingdom Metazoa; phylum Chordata; class Actinopteri; order Cypriniformes; family Danionidae; genus Danio; species Danio kyathit. Next base: position 15,196,005 of record LR812525.1, read on the forward strand.
TCATCACTGTCCTTACCAGTGCCAAATTCGTGTACATGGGCTACAAATAATTGATCTAGGGTGCTGATTGAGACACACTCTATGAGTATGTAACAAAAGAAGCATGATATATTACACTTAAAAAACAAATAGTAAATTCAATGAATAATTTTTTATGTAAATGATTGTAAACTATTTATAAGGGCTGAATTTAAACAAATAAAGCTGAACATTACTAAATTTAATTTGTTTGTTTAAATTCAGCCCATATAAATTGTTTGCAAGCAAACTATATTAGTAATATTTAGACAATTATTCATATTTAGTACATTAAATTTTAGTAAATTCAATGAATTTTTTTTCAGTATACTTGTGGCAAAAATATCAAATAAAGTACCTACTAAAAGAGTATACAACGTTACAGCCACTGAGTCCCAGTAAAACCCATTTTCCTTATCAAATATCCTGTTCCATTCTCGTAATCAGATTAGAGACGTAAATGGGCTTTGGCAGATTTCATGTTGACTTTAAAGTAGGATTAAAAACATCTCTCATAATACTCCAAAATCTGTGTACTACTGATATTGTTAGTATCAGTGCATTTATACACCAAATTTCCTTCACAAAGGCGAATGGTCCAAAAACAGGTTCCTCTCATATCCACAGAGAAAACAAAAACGCACGTCTCTTAAATTAACTCAAAATAAATTGAGAAGTGAATTTCTCTTTGGACTGTTCTTTTCCTCCGATTGTGGAATCCGGTGAAGTGTATTAATCCTCCAGAATAGTCTATACACTCCAGGGTTTTCATGATTTCAGCAATACTTTGTATGATAATCAGTACTGTCTGTTGCTCTGATTGCGCTTCCTCTGGTGGGCTCTAGGTGGCGCTGGTGTCCTGTAAACAGGTCTGACAGCAGCGTTGGCGATACAGATCCACAGGGCAGAGCTTTAAACGCTTGACCACAGGACAGTAGTGTGTTCTGTCTTTACACTCGCCTACAGAAAGACACACAACACAACGGATAATCAGATTCGTATATAACTGCAAATCTAAATATAGTGGAACGCAGACTAAACTAGACATAATCAATGGAAAGTTGAAGAAAAAAAAATGTAAGGGTTAAGAAAAACAGTAAGTTACTATAATAATAACAACAGGATGCTTAACTTAATTTGTTACTTGCATTTTCTTTGAGATGGGGAAATTCACTTGCTGGTATCTGTTCCTAATGGATTTGCAAATGTTAGTAACTTGTCAATGAGTCTTTTTGTGTTGTTTTTATAATAGTAGTAGTAATAATAATATTATTATTATTGATAATACCAACAACAACCATAATTCATTGTTACAATAATCACAAATATTATTATCGCTTGTATGTTATTATTATTATTATTACTATTATTATTATTATTACATACTGTACAAAGTACATACTGTATATCCTACAGAGATAACCTATTTTCATTATTATTATTATTATTATTAGTATTATTATCATTATTATTATTATTTATAATAATATCAACAACAACAAATAATACAGCATTGTTATAATAATCACAAAAAGTATTATCACTAGTATAATAATAATAATAATGTTAATAATAATAATACAATTAATAATAACTATAAGTACATCAATAACACTACTACTACCACGACTACTACTAGTAAGAATAATAATTATTATTATCATCAAAAATAGCATTATTACTAGTATAATAATAATAATAATAATAATAACTATAATAAATATTGTTATGATAATCAAAAATAGCATTATCACTAGTATAATAATAATAATAATAATAACTATAATAAATATTGTTATGATAATCAAAAATAGCATTATTACTAGTATAATAATAATAATAATAATAATAACTATAATAAATATTGTTATGATAATCAAAAATAGCATTATCACTAGTATAATAATAATAATAATAATAACTATAATAAATATTGTTATGATAATCAAAAATAGCATTATCACTAGTATAATAATAATAATAATAATAACTATAATAAATATTGTTATGATAATCAAAAATAGCATTATCACTAGTATAATAATAATAATAATAATAACTATAATAAATATTGTTATGATAATCAAAAATAGCATTATTACTAGTATAATAATAATAATAACTATAATAAATATTGTTATGATAATCAAAAATAGCATTATCACTAGTATAATAATAATAATAATAATAATAATAATAATAATACTATAATAACAACAACTACAATTATTATTATTATTATTATTATTATTAATAAAAATAACAACAATACATATTATGATTATCAAAAATTTTATAATAATAATATAATAATACAATTAATAATAATAACAATAATAATAATAATAATAATAATAATAATAATAGTTACATCAATAACACTACTACTACCACTAATAATAATAATAATACAATTAATAATAACAATAATTATTTATAATAATAATAATAATAATAATAGTTACAACAATAAAACTACTACTAATACCACTAATAATAATAATAATAATAATAATAATACTAATAATAATAATAATTATTATTATTATAAATATTGTTATGATAATCAAAAATTGCACTTGTATAATAATAATAATAACATAATAATAATACAAATAATAATAGCAATAATTATAATTATTAATAACAATAATAATAATAATAATACGAATAGTTACATCAATAACACTACTACTACTACTACCACTACTAATAATATAAATAATAATAATTAGTAGTAGTAGTAGTAGTGGTGGTAGTGGTGTTGATGCAGTTATTATTATTATTATTATTATTATTATTATTATTATTATTATTATTATTATTATTATCATTATTATTATCATTATTATTATCATTATTATCATCATCAAAAATCGTATTATCACTATAAAATAATAATAATAAAAATAATAATTAAACTATAAATAATATTGTTTGTGATTAGTATACCAATATTTATTTATTTTTTTTTTTTTTCATTCAGGTTACATATTGTACACACTACAGAGAGAATCTATTTAAAATAAATAAATAAATAAATAAATAAATAAATAAATAAATAAATAAATAAATAAATAAATAAATAAATAAATAAATAAATAAATAAATAAATAATAAATAAATAAATAAATAAATAAATAAATAAAATCATTTTTCCTATGATGTCAACTTGAATCTTGGACTGAAGGTTATTGCAATGCATTTTGGGACTTTGTGATGAAAAGACTTTGATATGGATGAGAATGTGGAACTAATGCTAACTTTTGGAAATCAATTTTCTCTTCTGCTGCATTTCAAATTCGGGTCCTGTTAACAAATAGCATGAAAACAAACCGAAAGGTGCGGGTGTGTAAAACATCTGCTTTATTTTCACTATATGCGTCTCAAGCATTTATTAAAAAGACAAGCTTTAGAGTGTGACATCATTTCCTGTTCACTGTGCCATGAGAAGAGCAGAACACTTCCCCGCTCAAAGTCTAACTTGACCGCGGCTTCACACTCTAAAAACAATAAAAACTCATTTATAGGTGCTATTTTATTAAATATTTCTGCACCCAGAAACAAGTAAGGTGACACAAAAATGACATTTCATTAAATCTGACCGCAGAAGAGCGAAGAACAAAAAGCAGATGTTTAGATTTCTGAATAGACTGAGCTTAAAAAAAACAAAACCCAGGAACAAGAGCGAGTTTCCACCCGGGACACTGTGATAACTTGTAAAAACATGAACAAACAGCAGGTTTTGTAGAGTGACAGAGCAAGCCAATATATTTCCACCCTCAGGTCTGTAATATTTTCCCTAATAAAACAATAGTGGCGAAGGAGGACAGACGTCGTTATAATAATCTTTATAATATATTTTATTTTGTAATAATAATAATAGTAATAATAACTATTATTATTATATATTTTTTGCAATTAAAGTAAATTAAATGGTACATTCCGCTGTGGGGACCACTGATAAAGAAGCGAATAAACTAAACAAGTGAGGAAAGTAAAAATAAAATTAAATAAATCTATTCGGTGGCGCAGTGGGGTCGCAAGGTCGCTGGTTCAAGCCTCGGCTGGGTCAGTTGACATTTCTGTGTGGCAGATGGAAGGGCATCCGCTGCATAAAACATATGCTGGATAAGTTGGCGGTTCATTCCGCTGTGGTCACCCCGAATTAATAAAGGGACTAAGCCGAAAAGAAAATGAATGAATTAATAATAATAATAATAATAATAATAATAATAATAATAATAATAATTAATATTATTATTTTTTTTGTTGGCAAATTGATGTTAATAATAGTAATAATAATAATAAGTACTATTAATTATTAGTAGTAATTACTATTATTATTATTTATATTTTTTGCAATTAATTAAATGAATTTTAATTACATTATACATTGTTTTTTGGTGTTGATAATAATAATAATATTATTAATAATAATAATAATAATAACTATTACTATTATTATTTTAAAAAAAAAATAATAATAATTATAATTATTATTATTATTATTTATTTTAATAATATATTATTATTTAGTAATTGTTTTTTGAATAAATTTAATTAAATTAAATTGTTCATTCTGCTGTAGTGACCACTAATAAAGAAGGCAATAAACTAAACAAAAGTAAGGAGGGTAAAAATAAAATTAAATAAAAATAAAATATAATAAAACATTCAAGGCAAACATCTGTATAATAATCTTTATACAATGTTTTTTGGTGTTGATAATAATAATAATAATAGTTATTATTATTATTATTATAATTAAAAATTATAATTGTTATTATTATTTATTTATTTACTTATTTTTTTATTATTATAATTTTTGCAATGAAATGAAATGAAATTAAATGTGGTTCATTCCGTTGTTGCGATCCCTGATAAAAAAGGGAATAAGCCGAATGAAAGTGAGGAATGTGAAAATAAAATTAAATAGAAAATAAAATAACTTTTACAAGTTATTTATATATAAATATAATTTTATATATATATATATATATATATATATATATATATATATATATATATATATATATATATATATATATATATATATATATATATATATATATATATATATATATATATATATATAATGTATTACTTTTACAATAACATTTACAATAAAACATTCAGTGTTGCTTAACAGTAATGGCAGCTGTGTGAAACACCAACACATATTTCTTGTTAGTTTTGTGGTGTTTTTGATGATGATGATGATGATCATTAATAATGTATATGAATAATAAAAAAAAACACGCACACAAAAAATAAAAAGTTAATTTATAGGTGATTATTATTACTATTATTATTATTATTATTATTATTATTATTATTATTAAATATATGCGCACTGGGAAACAACTTAGATGACCCGAACATAGCATTCAGGAGTCCTGAAATGACCAAGCCTGAAAAAACCTGTGATAACTCATGAAAAAAAGGACAAAAGTAGGTTTTTCAGAGTGGTGGAACAAGTCAATAAACAGTATTTTGATAGTCTGCGATATTTTCCCTAATAAAACACAACAAGTGCAAACATCTTCATCACAATGGGTTTCTGAGTCAAACAGAGAGACCTACTGCCACAGGAAGTGATGTTGCAGTGTTGCCAGGTAACCGGCCGCCGTTGCCAGGCGCAGTGCTGGTCTGGTAGAGTTTTCTTGTTCTGGCGATGGACACACTCCACTCTGCGGGACTGGAAGCCGCTACCGCAGGCCACAGTGCACGTCCTCCAGGGGAAGACCTTCCAGTGCACATCACACATCTCCGAGGAGCAGTTCCTCACTGCTGACGGCCTGGACAGCGGCAGACACCACACGTTAAAATAGTGCTGCATTGAAGAATAAGAATAAGGAGATATGTTCAACAGTACAAGTCTGGCACCTTTCTTTCGGGTCGCATGTTTTGGATGTGGAGTTGCTGAACAGTCTGCATGATACTGTTCTGGTCTGTGTGGCCATCGCTGGACCCAGACACCGACCTGCACACTGATGAACATCACAGGACATGATTAACAACATAGCATGACAGTATATATTTGAAGTGAATTATTAGCCCCCCTGTACACCCCCCCCCCCCCCAAAAAAAAAAAAAAAAAATCTGTTTAATGGAGAGAAGACTTTTTTAACACATTTCTAGATATAATATTTTTAATAACTGATTTATTTGATCTTTGTCATGATCACAGTAAATAATATTTGACTAGATATTTTTCAAGACACTTCTATACAGCTTAAAGTGACATTTAAAGGCTTAACTAGGTTAATTAGGGTAACTAGGCAGGTTAGGGTAATTAGGCAAGTCATTGTATAACGATGGTTTGTTCTGTAGACCAGGGATTCTCAACCGGTGGGCCTCAGCGATCCTGCAGGTGGGCCGCAAGATAGCTTAAAGGTAACTCTCAATATTATACTATAATTTTTGGATTTTATTATTATTTTCTATATTAAAATGATCGAAATAATGCACTTTCTTCTGTTATTATTGATTACTTCAAACTCGGCGCAAAAACACCCTCATGATCGTATCTGCAACTAGTAGACGTCAGTCTGTTTATTCACAAACTATGCGTGAAGTGAAAGTGAAAGTCTCTCTTTGTGTATTTTTGTGTGAACTATATAATATATCTGCATAGTTGTCCAAATTAATGTCCTGTGAGTGTTTTATAACAGATGCGCGCCCATACAGGAGGGTCTAGCGAGGCTCAATGGTGTCTCTGCCATAGACTGTTTAATAAACTTGCATATGAGCTTCAGACGCGCGCTAGCGGAGCTGTTCACTGTTCTTGTCAGCGATCTCCCAATAATATCCAGCCATCAGATCGACACGTTTCAACAGATTTAGGGTGTTTTACTGTATTTTACATTTGTCTGTATATTGTTGAATAGTAGATATTTAATAGTAGATATTCAGTCAGTTCAGTTTAAAGCTGAGGCTGGTCTTTTGCATTCTCGCTGTTGACCTGTGGTTCTCTTTGAATCTGTGTATGTTTTTAAAAAATATAAATAAATTAAATTATATATATTAAATATATTTTATTTTATTTATTTATGTTAAAAAAAAAATAAATAAAAAAAAAAATATATATATATATATATACAGTTAAAGTCAGAATTATTAGCTCCCCTGTTTATTTTTGTTTAACGGAGAGAAGATTTTTTCAACACATTTCTAAACATAATAGTTTTAATAACTCATTTCTAATAATTGATTTATTTTATCTTTGCCATGATGACAGTAAATGATATTTTACTAGATATTTTTCAAGACACTTCTATACAGCTTAAAGTGACATTTTATTGCTTAACTAGGTTAATTAGGCATATTAGGGTAACTAGGCAGGTTAGGGTAATTAGGCAAGTTATTGTATAGTGATGGTTTGTTCTGTAGACTATCGAAAGAAAAAAAATTGCTTAAAGGGGCTAATAATTTTGACCTTAAAATGGTTCATAAAAATTAAAAACTGCATTTAATCTAGCCGAAATAAAACAAATAAGACTTTCTCCAGAAGATAAAATATTATCAGACATACTGTGATATATATATATATATATATATATATATATATATATATAATTTTATTTATTTATAGTTTTAATATATATTGTATAGTTTTAGTTTTATATATAATTAAGTTTATATAAAATTATATATATTTTTTATAAAATGCTGATAATAGAAAATAGAAGGCACAACAAATGTATAATATATAAATTGTTAATAAATAAAGGTTTAAAAGAGCATTTCATACAAACATTTTAAATAAAATGTCAGACAGGTGGGCCTTCAAAAATAGATAGGAGAAAGAAATGGGCCTCGAAGTGAAAAAGGTTGAGAACCCCTGCTGTAGACAATCAGGAAAAAAATTGTCTGAAGGGGCTAATAATATTGACTCTAAAATGGTTTTAAAAAAATTTAAAACTGTTTTTATTCTAGTCAAAAAAAAAAAAAAAAAAACTTTCTCCAGATGAAATAATGTTATAGGAAATACTGTGAAAAATTCCTTGCTCTGTTCAACATCATTTAGCAAATATTAAAAAAATAAAATAAAGGAGAGCAGTATGTGTCCCAGTGGGCACCTTAATGTCAAAACGAGATCAAAAATGATAAAATATGCTAATCAATTTGATGTCAAAACCTTGACATCTATTTGATAAACACATTAATGTATTATTGACCCCCAAAATAATGACACACATTTTTAGTATCATAATATAAGTTTTACTCATTTGAAAGTGTTATGATCACCAGCGATCTAATCCTTGCAGATCGCAGGAGAACTACAGATCCGTCACTTAAGTGGACTACAAATAACATCATGCACCTCACGCACACCAGTTCCTGTTTCCCTCTGATCAGACAAACACAGCTGTTAACTCATCATGGACTGATTAGCTAGACTTTATATTCACCTCTCACACACACACAAGTTGCGGAGTCTTGGGTTGCGTCTGTAATCGCATACCTCCATACTATATTGTGGGGACTTAACAATGCAGACACCAATAACTGAGTCGACACCTGTGATCAGAATCACCTTGATCGAGAGCCATTTTGGTCTCTGACCAAAATCAGAAGGTCAGGCCACATTTGTTGCAGTACAGAGCAGAGAGCGGAAGCCTTGAGGCTATGGGCCTCATGACGGGTTCATCATCAGTTAAGTGTCATCAGACCCACTATCCTGATCAAGTTAACTCAAGACGAACGGGTAACTGGTCACGAGAACACTTTTCTTAAAAAAGAACTTGTGTTTGACCTCAGGAAATGGGGTTTTCAACCACCATGCAAGACAGAGAATTGACTGACATTGGTTCAAAACAGAGAATCAAAATCCTCTCTGAATTTTATAAACTCTCATCAAACATTAAAGTTCATCAGATCATCCTCAAAACGATGATAGCGGACTTTTAATGAAATGTCATGTTATTGCTCTAGTATGACACCTGAATCCTGTATATGTTAAGAATGCATTAATCATGGGTAACCACTATGCTTTGAGTTATCAAACGTACCATTATTTGTATGTTATTTGACATGAATAAGTGAAACCCTTTCCCTTTCTTTCATTCCCTTTTAATTATAGATATGTAAAATGTATCATGTTCATATTATAAATGTATGCTTAATACTATATGTCTAAGCACCATGGCTCATGTGAGTGAGTCACGCCAAAGCTGCATGTGCTAACATGGGACTGTCACGCAGATCCACGGACAATGCCTTATTCATCCAGCTCTATTAGGGGCCGGAATCATTGGTGGTTAAAACCCATCACCCCAAAACTCTCTAAGCGGAGCGAGCAGAGTCTAAGCAGAGCAGAGTACAGCAGAACAGAGTCGTCCAGTCCAACAAAGTTGCACCAGCAGCAGCTGTTGAGAAGTGGAGATGCTCCACTTCCAGGACAACTCTTCTCCAGGTCCAGTCCAGCCGCACTTGGACACTAAGATGGGAAGAGACCAGCCTCAAACTTCCCCATCTTACGTTTACTCTTCTTTCTTTTCTTTCCGTTGAGAGTCTAGTTAAGTTAAGTTGCATCGCGAAACCAGTCAACATGACAACAGTTTGGCCGTCTCCAACTTAAACTACCGGACTTCACTTCATCAGTAGCCTCAGAGACGTCACTTCAACGACCAAACCAACCACCAGCGAACTCACGTGGGAATCCAGCTCCACAGAGGGACTTCCCACATCACTACGGAACACAAGTACATCTCCAGATCCATTGCTGAACTGGTGTATGATCTGCTAGTCATGTTAAATGATAGATAACCCTGTCTAAGACACAGTAAAGGTTGAATTGATTATTTGGTTCGCTTGGTTAGGTTTTACATCTTGAGGTTTTACATCACATCTCTCCTAAACTCTTCTTTCCTTCTATTCCTTGTCTGCAACCAGTATGAATGTGTGTGTGTGTGTGTGTGTGTGTGTGTTTTTGTTAGTTTGTTTGTAGTCAATAAAGTCTCTTTTGTATCGAAAGTAAAGTGGCCTGTGTATACTTATGAATCTAATGCCTTATACCTAGATCTTGTTACCCTGCTTAAATATTAAAGTGTTTTTACTTTAGTTCGAATAGTAATATTCATTTTTGAGTCAACAGCCCTGTCTGTTCAAACGAGCGCTGGACGAGTCGTTTGTTCAGTTCAAGAGAGTTGATTCTTTTGGAGCCGCTTTAAGTTCTGTTATATTCCCTTTGAGCTAATTTAAAGTTAACGCACTCCATAATTGTGTATTACGTGTGCGAGGCCCTACAATATAGTACAGCAAAAACAGTATGCGAGCCGAGTAGTATGTCTGAATTCACAGAATTCGAAAAAGTAGTATGTGAGAAGTACCCGGATGACCTACTACTTCTGCCGAGATTCTAAAGTGTGCATCTGATGAACGCTATGCTATCCCATGATGCACCGCGAGAGAATTCACGAATGGGAGTGAAGCGACGCAAATGACACAGGTAGGTCACATGGTGATGATGACAAAATGGCGGATGTAGTACATTCAGTGCTTAATTTTGGTCCCGGAACAGATCAGGGTAACGGATCCGGCATGTTACCAGAGGAGTGAAGAGCGAAAGTGAAGAGCAGGGGAGGAGGGCATAGGGATGGGTTTGTAGTAGCGGACGAAAGTAAAGAGCGGGGGGTGTCGCAGATGATCAGTAAAATGAGGTGCCGGATCAGATTCCAGAGGTGCTGGATCCGGATCCAGCTTGTTCCAGCACAAATTAAGCCCTGAGTACGTCCGAGTTCCAATCATACTACATAGAATGTACTTTTCTAACGCAGAATAGTACGTTTAAATTCTAATGCAGTACCTACTGAATAGTAGGCAATTTCGGACGCAGCCTTGTTTTCCTAGTGAAGCAATTCCATGCGTATTTCCCTGTTTGCCCTGCCGTGTTTTTGATCTTTGCCTGGTTTACCATTCATTGATTCTTTGCCGCCTGTTCTGACTATTTCACAATTTCACTTGTATATGTTGATCTGGTTTTCCGCTTATAAAATCTTTGCCAGATGCTCCACCCCAGAGCAAATGGTTCACACTAGGGGTGTGACGAGACGCCTACTCCACGAGACGAGACACCAGATTGGGTTCACAAGAACAAGACGAGATTTTTACACTATTTTAAAGAAATCCTTAATGATGACACACATCAATGGAATATTCTTAGAATTCAAATATTTTGCTTGAATATTAATGGAAAATAGATTTTTAATAAAAAAATAAATAAGTCACAATATGCAAAACAATTTAGGTGTTTTTTTATTAACTTGTAATTAATTGACTTCCATTTTTTATGTATGCAATTTCCATAATTTTTCCCATAATTTGATGTATGCAATAGTTTAGTTTAAATTGAATTCTATGCAATGAACATGCAAACACGGCAAAATATTTGTTAATATTTAAATAGAAAATAGCAAACTCTACTGACTGGCTTTTCCCCTATAGAATTACAGCGTATTTACATTGCAGATCTTGATGGTCAATTCAAATTTTGTGACAGTGTCCGATTTTTTTTGATGACCTGCTTACATTTATCATCTTTTAAAGGTGACTCGTATCCGATTGACTGCAATTATACTGCACACGGCAAAAGGCGCAATGACCAGGAAAAAAAAAAAGAGCAGGCGCTGACTGACAGCTGATAATAAAAAAGTGCTCTTTTCTCCATTCCTGTATTTATTCTGTTCGCATGGTTTCATTTTATTTTATTTTATTGTTGACAAGTTGTTTTGCTATAGTTTCTGACAGAAAACGTCTTGATGTAATGTCCATGGCGTGATTTCTGCAACAGTATTATTTTATATTGTTTACGTGGCGGATGTTGCGCTCTCTTTCACTCTCGTGAATATGCTTAAATACTTGTGCTACATCACACATAAAAGCTTTTTTAGTCCCTAAAAAAGAAAACGTCTGCTTTTCAAGTACAGCATAAACGTGTTTGGTAATGATGAAGGCAGGTGTGTTGAGTCTCCCGTAGTTCAGTATGTGTGTGCGCGCTTAGAGATGTGTGTAGGTGCAGACAGAGAATATTGTGTCAAACAGCTGTGTGGACTGTCCTGTCGCAAAATTTGGCTAAAAGGCCTACACGATATTAGCCTAATAGTTTGATTGCGGTGTTTACATATCTGTACTGCACTTCAATAATGCGACTTTCAGCACATCTAAAGTGACATTCCATCACGTGGTAATGTCCATGGTTAATTTGAGCGGCTACAGTTGCAGCCTCTCCTTGGACATGAATAACACAGCAGCCTTTGAACTCCGGTGAGAAAAAAGCGGTTATGTCACACCCGCCCACCCAACCGAGTGACATGTGCAACACAGAGGCCAGCCTTACCAGGTGTGTGCAAAGCACTTGATTTGCGTTTCAAATTCAATCCTGCTTCCAATCTTCAATGCTAATTACACCCTCACGCTCCATCATGATAACATCTCAACTCACGAGACAACTTTTCACCTCGATGAGAAATCTCGTCGCGATTTAATCTCGCGAGATCTTGTGACACGATTGGCCTGTCCTCTGTGGGTGAGATCATCTCATTTCAAAATGCTCGATTCAGCCTGTGTGGACTTCGAAGGACTCACCTTTGAAGTCTGCATCCTTCGGAGGATGCAGCCTATGAAATGAGACACAGCTCAAGATTCTTACAGAAATCAGTCAAGTTTGGTGGAGGAAACTTCATGGTTTGGGGTTACATTCAGTATGGGGGCATGCGAAATATCTGCAGAGTGGATGGAAACATCAACAGCCTGAGGTATCAAGATATTTGTGCTGCCCATTACATTACAAACCATAAGAGAGGGCAAATTCTTCAGCAGGATAGCGCTCCTTCTCATACTTCAGCCTCCACATCAAAGTTCCTGCAAGCAAAGATGGTCAAGGTGCTCCAGGATTTGCCAGACCAGTCACCAGACATGAAGATTATTGAGCATGTTTGGGGTAAGATGAAGGAGGAGGCATTGAAGATGAATCCAAAGAATCTTGATGAACTCTGGGAGTCCTGCAAGAACGCTTTCTTTGCCATTCCAGATGACTTTATTAATAAGTTATTTGAGTCATTGCAGAGATGTATGGATGCAGTCCTCCAAGCTCATGGGAGTCACACACAATATTCATTCGTTTTCCACTGCACCATGACTTTATATTCTATACTGTACATTATTTCTGTTAAGTGACAAGACTTTTGTCTAAGCAAAGTCAGACCTTACTGTCCTAATTAAATAATTCAAAATCAAGGCATGATCATATTTTATTTGGGTAAAATAAGCGTAATCTAGAGGCCTTTGCCTTTCATATAAGGCACTTCTAATACCAAATGATCAACTAGAAGTCAAGTTATTATTTGTTGTTCCTAAAACTTGGATAGGATATGAATGTATAAAAGCATCAGTGATTGTACCTTCCCCCACGGGCCCGAGATCCACTCAACGCAGGCCTGAGAGCTGCACTCCTGCCTGTCTTCGGGTCGAAGAGATCTTTCACACTCACTGCTGGGCAAAACCTTCACACTTCCTGAAGCTTCCACCTGCTGACAGGAGACCTGCCTCTCTCTGAAGCCCCGCCCACAGGAACTGGAGCACCTCGACCACACCGTTGACACCCAGCTGAGCACAAACAGAGAGGAGAAATCAATCGGTTGGGAGTTTTCAGTATGCATGAAGTATCCAGATTTCCTTCTAAAAATATACACAGTTGAAAGCAGAAGTTTACATACACTGTATAAAAAGGCACAAAACCATTTAAAAAAAAGTCAGATGTTAATGTGACTAAACTTTTTCTCTTTTAGGTAAGTTAGAATTATCAAATTTGTTTCTGTTATGCTTAACCGCAGAATAATGAGAGAGATATTTTTTGAGAAATTGTTATAACTTTTCTTGAAAGTCAAGTTTACATACAATAAGATTATTATGCCTCTGAAAAAGCTGATGATGGTGTCAAGGTTTTGGAAGTTTCTGATTGGCTAATTGACAACGTTTGAGTTATTTGGAGGCACAACTGTAGATTAGATTAGATTAGATTAGATTAGATTCAACTTTATTGTCATTACACATGTACAAGTACAAGGAAACGAAATGCAGTTTAGGTCTAACCAGGAGTGCAATAGCAGCAAGTGCAGGATACAGGTATAAATTATAAAGTGCAGTTATAGAAAAACTATGGTGATATTTACAAATGGATGTACTATGAACATTACATACAGGTTGTGTTAGCTATGAACAGAGATTTACAATAGATAGATAGATGTACAGGTTGCTATTAATAATCAGAAGTGTGCAGATATATAAACATAATTACAAATGTATATGTACAGTGTGTGTGTACATAATTACAAATGTACATGGGTATGTACAGTTCAAATAAATGAATCAGTGCAATGAATATGGGCAATTTTTAAATGTGCAAATGTTAAATAGTGCAGAGATTATGATGAGTCCGAGTTATGAGAGTGGGGGTGTATCAGGGGGGCAAAGAGTCAGTGGGGGGCAGAGTTCAAAAGGGAAACAGCTCTGGGGAAGAAGCTGTTCCTTAGTCTGCTGGTTTTTGTCCGGGGGAGCCTGAAGCGCCTGCCAGAAGGCAGGAGAGAAAACAGTCTGTGAGCAGGGTGAGAGGAATCTTTAAGAATACTGCGTGCTCGGCGCAGACAGTGTTTCCTCTGGATGTCCTCTATGGCTGGCAGTGTGGTCCCTGTGATGCGTTGGGCAGTTTTCACCACCCGCTGCAGTGCCTTACGCTCCGCAACAGAGCAGCTTCCATACCAGACTGTGACACAGTTCGTCAGGATGCTCTCTATTGTGCAGCGGTAGAAGTTCACCAAGACGGCTGATGACAGCTGGTTCTTCTTAAGTTGCCTTAAGAAAAATAGGCGCTGGTGAGCCTTCTTGACCAGGCTGGAGGTGTTGGTGGTCCAGGAAAGGTCCTTTGAGATGTGGGTCCCCAGGAACTTGAAGGATGAGACAGGCTCGACGGCCATCCCATTGATGTGGATGGGATCATGTGAGCCTGTTCGTCCCTTCCTGAAGTCCACAATGAGCTCCTTGGTCTTGTCGGTGTTAAGGAGCAGATTATTGTCGGTGCACCAGGTGGCCAGATGCTGTATCTCCTCCCTGTAGGCAGTCTCATCATTGTCGCTGATTAGCCCAATCACTGTGGTGTCATCTGCAAATTTGATGATGGTGTTGGATCTGTTCACAGGCCTACAGTCGATGGTAAAAAGGGAGTAGAGGAAGGGGCTCAGCACACAGCCCTGTGGTACACCAGTGTTGAGTGTGACGGTGGAGGAGCAGATGTGGCCTGATCTAACATTCTGAGGTCTGTTAGTCAGAAAGTCCATAACCCAGTTGCAGAGAGACGTGTCGATATCCAGGTCTCGAAGTTTGATCATTAACTTAGAGGGTATGACAGTGTTGAATGCTGAGCTGAAGTCAACAAACAGCATTCGTGCATAAGTGTTTTTATTGTCCAGGTGTGTGAGTACAGAGTGCAGTGCTATGGAGACTGCATCTTCTGTGCTCCTGTTGCCACGGTAGGCAAACTGATGTGGGTCCAGTGTGGATGGCAGAGAGTCTTTCAGATGTGCCAGGACCAACCGCTCGAAGCACTTCATGATGATGGGTGTAAGTGCTACAGGGCGGTAGTCATTCAGGCATGTTGGGCTGGAGTGTTTCGGCACTGGCACAATAGAGGTGGTTTTAAAGCATGTGGGCACAGCTGCTAGGTTAAGGGACAGGTTGAAAATGTCTGTGAATACCCCAGCGAGCTGTTCTGCACATGCTTTGAGGACGCGCCCAGGAATACCGTCTGGTCCAGCAGCCTTACGCACATTGATCCGACTCAGTGCGGTGTGGACTTCTGAAGAGGTGAGTGTGATGGGTGAGTGGTCGGTTGAGGAAGTGATCCTGGTGTAGGGTTCTTTATTGTCTCTTTCAAAGCGGGCATAAAAGTCATTAAGCTCGTTCAGGAAGGAGACATTTGTGGCTGTGGGTGTGGAATGGCTGGGTTTGTAGTTGCTGATGGCCTGGATGCCCTGCCACATGCGCCGAGGATCAGAGTTGGAAAAATGCTCCTCTAGCTTTAGCTTGTAACAATGCTTGGCCTTTTTGATGCCCCTCTTCAAATTAGCCCTGGAAGTGCTGTAGGCCTGTGCATCCCCTGATCTGAAGGCAGTGTTGCGTGCCTTCAGCAGGAGGCGCACCTCCTTGTTCATCCATGGCTTTTGATTTGGGTATGTGGTGATCTGTTTCTGGGTTGTCACACTGTCAATGGTGGTGTTGATGTATTCCAGAACAGAGGAAGTGTAGCTGTCAATGTCTGTGCGAGAGCCACATGTGGCCTGGGAAGCAAACATACTCCAGTCAGTTTGTTGAAACCTGTCCTGGAGTGTGAAGTCTACCCCCGCTGGCCACACTTTGATGGTCCTCACTGATGGCTTCACACGGTTGATGAGGGGTGAGTATTTGGGGCTGAGGAACAAAGAAAGATGATCTGATTGACCCAGGTGGGGGAGGGGGGTCACAGCGTAGGCTTCAGCCATGTTTGTGTATACATGGTCCAATGTTTTGTTTCCCCGTGTGTGACAGAAAATGTTTTGATGGAATTTGGGGAGCACTGTCTTTAAGTTTGAGTGATTAAAATCCCCCGCAACAATAAAAGCAGCCTCCGGGTGAGCAGTCTGTTGTTTGCTGATGGCTGCATGAAGTTCTTTCATAGCCAACTTGGCATCCGCATCGGGAGGAATATAGGCGGCAGTAATGATAGTTGAGGTGAACTCGCGTGGCAGATAAAAGGGTCTGCATTTGACCATCAGAAATTCCAGGTTAACAGAGCAATGTCTCCCAACGATGACAGAGTTTGTGCACCAAGCTTTATTAATATAAATGCATAATCCTCCGCCTCGGGTCTTACCGGAGTCATCCGCCGTTCTGTCTGCTCGGAATGTGTGATGCTCAGTTAAAGATACAGCGTTGTCTGGTATCCCGCTGTTTAGCCATGTTTCTGTGAAAATCATGACATTACAGTTCCATAATCTTTTGCTGTGGTTGATGCGCAGTCGAATCTCATCCATTTTGTTCACCAGGGACCGTACATTGGCGAGGAAGATGCTGGGTAAAGACAGCCGGTGTGGTGTTAGCTTTAGCTTAGCTCTTAGCTCGCCGCGCTTCCCCCGTCTTTGTTTACGATCGCGCCGCCGCCTTCGAGCACTTCCGCCCGGCCGGGCAGAGCACTCAGCCTCGGGTGTTCTGGCGATGTCCGGAATGGGTCGTAGATTGCTGATAAAACTGTCCGAAATGCACAAACCAATATCCAAAATCTCCTGTCGGGTGTACGATGTAAAGGCATTACTGTTCTGCACGAACAGACCCGAAATGAGCAGGAAAAACACTGCATAACTGCAGAAACTGGAGAGACGCTGAGCCTCGCGATGTGTACGCGCCGCCATCTTGGTATATAAAATAGAATACTGTAGAATAGTATGTAAGGAAAACCTCAAACACACTGCTTCCTTGTGTGACAACATGGGAAAATCAACAAGCTTGAATCAACAAAAAAGCCAGATTACAATTTGCTAAATTACACTGGGAAAAAGAATAATTTTTGGAGACATGTCCTGTGGTCTGATGGAACTAAGATTGAACTGGTTGGCCATAATGACCAGTGTTACATTTGGAGGACAAAGGGGAAAGCTTACAAGCCAAGGAACACCATCCCAACTGTGAAGTATGGGGGCGGCAGCATCATGTTGTGGGGCTGTTTTGCTGCAGGATGGACTGGTCCACTTCACAGCATAGATGGCATCATGAAGAAAGAACATTATGTAGAAATACTGAAGCAACATCTCAAGACATCAGCCAGGAAATTAAAACTTGGCCACAAATGGGTCTTCCAAACAGACCATGACCCTAAGCATACTGCCAAATGAGTTAAAATGTGCTTTAAGGACAACAGAGTGAATGTTTTGGAGTGGCCATCACAAAGCCCTGAGCTCAATCCTATAGATAATTTGTAGGCAGAGTTGAAAAAGCTTGTGCGAGCAAGACAGCCTACAAATCTGACTCAGTTACACCAATTCTGTCAGAAGGAATGGGCCAAAATGCCTGCAAACTATTCTGAGAGGTTTGTGGAAGGATACCCAAAACATTTGACCAAAGTTATACAGTTTAAAAGCAAAGCTAAAAAATACCAAGGAAATGTATGTAAACTTTTGACTGTCTAGAAATTAATGAAAAATTATCAAAATAAATAAATAAAATTCTCTCATTATTCTGGCATTTAGCAAATGTAAATAATTTAGGAAAACCTAAAATAAACCTAAAATAGTAAACATTTAGTATGATTTACCATCAGACATTTAAAAAAAATGGTTATGTTCCTTTTTTTAGAGTGTATGTAAACCTCTGGTTTCAACTGCATAATAATATTAATTTTAAAAGAGCATTGCAGTGAGTGTATTCTTAATTGTAATGCACTCGGCTTGACCTTCCAGTGTAATCTGATGAGCCTAAAGTCATAATTTAACATATACATAAGTAAAAAAATATATACTTATTTACAAATATGCAACATCATAAGGTCATGGAGAAACAATGTACAACCCCAAATCAGAAAAAGTTGGGACAGTATGGAAAACGCAAATATAAAAAGAAATTAGTGATTTATATATTTACTTTGACTTGTATTTCATTGCAGACAATACAACAAACATTTTTTAATGTGTTCCTCATGATTTGAATTGCTTTTTTATTTTTTTCAAAATAAACATGTATTCCAATTTGGTTCTTACAACACATTTCAAAAAAAGTTAGAACAATAAAGCATTTACTACTTTGTAATGTTGCCATTTCTTTTCACAACACTCAAAACACGTTTAGGCACCGAAGACACCAAGTGTTGCAGGTTTAATTTTGTCCTATTCTTCCTGCAAAAAAGTCTTAAGGTGAGCAACAGTACGGGGTCTTTGTTGTTGCATTTTGTGCTTCAAAATGCACCACACATTCTCTATTTGAGACAGGTCAGGACTGCAGGCAGGCCAGTCAAGTACCTGTATCCTCTTGCTCTGCAGCCAGGACTTTGTAATGTGTGCGGAATGTGGTTTTGCATTGTCTTGTTGAAATAAGCATGGGGTCCCTGGAATGGTGCCATCACAGAAGTGCAAGTTATCTTTGCCAAAGGTACTTGACAAAGGTTAGCCAAAGTAGTCCTGAGCCCATGTGGTGATATCACTTACAGAAGAATGATGATTCCTGATGCAGTGCCATAATGGTATCGCAGTAATGGTTACAGGTTTATAACATTTCTCAAACTATCTTCATTTGTGTTTAACAAAAGAGAGAAACTCATAAAGGTTTTGAATCCAGTAAAGTGTAAATAAATGACAGAGTTGTTTTTTTGCGAGACCCTTTAAATTAAAAATAATAATAACGAATAATCAATTAAGATTTTTTTTTAAGTCTGTGTGATGCAGTTCCTAAAGAAACAGAATACTAAATGAGAAAATAGTGGGTGTGGCTTGTTTATTCTACTGTGAGCTGATTGGATGTAGTGAAGTAGGCGTTTCATTCAGAAAGATGGGGAAAAGAGTTTGGGGAGAGTTATTACAACTTAACAGACACCTGCTCCTGCTGACCATTTCTGTTTGTTGTCAACACTGACAGTTGGAGGGGCGTGGTTAAGTATGTTAGCCACGCCCAATATCTCAGACAGACGTAATCTGAGAATTTAACTCAAAACAAACAGGAAGTGCATTTACAGATTTCAATTAAAGATTACAAGGGCAAACTATTTTTGTTTTTCTTAAATGACATGCACAGATGAATTGTTCTCCATAAAACTAGCAATGTGAGCTAACAAACTCAATATGGCTAGTTTTGATTTCATGTGTACTTTAAACGCATGCTAACTAAGCCCAAACATCAAGCCAACACTGGACACCCGCCATTCCAAACTGACAAGAAAATACATCCCCACACGTTTTCCGCAGTGTTTCTAACTGGCGATATGAGCTGCTGGACATATTTGCTTCTTGAAAAAGCACAGCTTGTGCCCGAGTCACTAGGGAGCTGGGAGCCTCTGCGGGGCATTCGGGGTTGTGTTAGAGCGAAAGAAGCAGTAACAAAGACACGCTTTGTGAGAGGATCTCCCGCTGATGGCTCTGAACTGACGCTAAGCGCTTTTACAGAGCCATATGATTCATGTGCGAGCCCAGACGAATGGCAATAATCAGATGATGTTTTTGGCATGGACGTATAGAAGTCAGAGAGCGTTCGTGTGCACTATCTGTCCTGTGTTTTTTTTTTTCTCTCGGTGAAACCCTCAATCAATCAGCTCATGATATGAAACGTGGACTATGCTAATGAGTCAGGCACGGAATATTTTCCCTGCAAGCAAAAAAAATGGCTTCGTTTTATATGAAGGAGAAAGAGTATAGTGTATTTTCCTCTCGCAGGTTTAATGGAGTGTGCATAATAAGACACAACTTTCTTCATGTTTAATTCAGCGTGTTACTTCTCATTTCTTTTACATTCACTCACAAAAATGATGTTTGCTGTTTGTTCAACCTACTTATTTAAAGGTCACATGAAATCAAAATCAAGTTTTTTAGATGTTAGTATCAGTATTGTTGGTTTTTAGGTTATCTATAAGCTAGTGTGCTCTAAAAGAGTGACAAAATTGGCGTTTAGAAGATATAAAACGCATATAAACATGTAACGCTTGAAGTTTGTCATTTCCGCCTAAACGAGGCGTGGGCAGTTCATTTTTCCAAGTGGCCACATTAGACTCTGGGGTGGGTTTAGAAGGCCAGACCAACAGTTAATTTGTTTACGTTTGACCAGAATCACAATACCAACGTCATGTAAATGCCATGGGGTTTTTTTTTTTTTTTATTGAATGCCAATTGGTGAAGTTTTTTCCTCACAGCTGCCGCCACTGGCTTGCGTGGTTCGGGATCTGTAGAGCTGCGCATCGATGGATTTGCTCTTCAGTGTTTGGGCCACACTGAACTGAGCTAAACTGAACTCAAACACTGTAAACTGGACTGACAGTTTCAATTTACTATAATCTTCTATGTTAAGCTGCTTTGACACAATCTACATTGTAAAAGCACTATAGAAATAAAGATGAATTGAATTTTAAATTGTTTATTTATTTATTTAAATTTATTAAAATTTTCTTTGAGATAATTTTAGCCTGTGTTGGGCTGCACAAGTGCACTGACGTCAGGTCAATATGAGGTGGATATGTGATGTAATGATCATCACTGAGAGAGGATCTGTATCTGGTTTTGTTAAAGGCGTGGTCCACTACGATATCATATTGTAAACTTTAGTTGATGTGTAATGTATCCGTGTGAACATAAACAACATCTCTGAATGTAATATGCTCAAAGTTCAATGCAAAGGGAGACATTGGCTTTTACAGAGTTAGCTTAGCAAAGCCTACAGTGAACGAATTTGGGGATTACAAACAAATACATCCGGGTTAATGAGATCACAGGGGATTCCAGTTTCGCGCATACACCCTGCGCAGCAACAGGGCGTGGCCAGAGGTGTTGTAATGTTATAGCTGAGAAATCTAAAATGCCATTCAAACGCTGCTATTTCCACAGAGCTTGTTCTGTTTCTGTATTTGGGCTTTCAAAAGACACGACACAAAGGGAGAAGTGCTTACAGTTTAATTTTAATTATGTTCCAGAGAATTCTAAACAATACATAGCTAGCATTTGACAAAGGACAGCTTCCGGAATCTGTTCAGTGCTGGATTTGGCTAAAAACTCCTCCAACCGACGAAGCTGTGGATTGTGAGCAGTGGTGAAAAGTTACTAATTACAAATATTCAAATTACTGTAATTGAGTAGTTTTTCTCAGGAATTGTAATTTACTAAGTAGTTTTAAAAATGTGTACTTTTACTTTCCCTTGAGTACATTTTTAGTGCAGTGTCCGTACTTTTACTCCACTACTTTCCTTCAATCTGCAGTCACAACTTTATTATTTCTTGTCTATGGGGATTAGGAAAAACAGTCCTGTGATTCCTGTCCAATCAAATCACACACTGAAGGTGAATCGCATCACAATGAACTACCTCAAGACATGGGCAATCGCAGAAAACTGTTTGGAAGCATTAAAAGATTCCAAGAGGATTTCCAAAATCTTTACACGCAATGACCCAGAGACTGTTAAGCCTGGTTTATACTATATATATACTGCGTCAAGTGATCGGCATCACCCACCAACCGACGTTGGATTTTGGACACTTTCCAACACAACCTAAAATCAACCAAATATCAAAGTCATTTGACGTCATTATTGGACATCAAAATAAGATTGCCCTTAGACGCTGGCTAGACATTAGACATAGACTGAATTTTGGTCAGCTGACATGACAACCTAAATCTAACCTAATATTAATGTCTTATGGCGTTGTGTGCCTGCTGCACAATAACTCGATATACTACAGAATGGTACGTTTACACACACATGCACAAATTAGATGTAAATGCATCAGCTTTTTACAGCGTAATACTCACTACTCTCGAGTACTTTTGAAAGGGCTACTCTTTGCTATTACTTTGAGTAATATTTACAACAGATACTTTTACTCGCATTACATTTTTGGGCAAGTAATGGTAGTTCTACTTGAGTATGATTTTTCAGTACTCTTTCCACCACTGATTGTGAGTAACAACCTGTATTTTTATTTGTTAAAATTTATCAATTACATGCACAGTTTCTAGCGTTAACAGTGTGTTGTAGCGAGAACGTAAACAGTGCAGTGTCTCTCTATACAGCGGCTTTCCGTGCGTTCTACATCTCAAACAACGAACTTGCAATAGACACAACATTTCATATTACTTACACATGCTTATAACCTGAATATATGTGAAAGACACTTGTCAGATTTTATTTTAGAGAGCAGGCGTGAGGTTCAGCTGTGTCCTTTTCATTTTCTGTCTGATTCAAGCACAAACTGCTGCGGCTAACAGCTTCTCTGACTGATTGTTTACACAACGCAAAAGCGCGTGCTTGAAGGCGTGTGATGCTTTTCCTGGTGACGTGGAGCCAATCCACAAATCACAGCACATTATGTTAGCTGACCAATCAAAGCGTCTTGAGGGCGGGCCTTTCAGAGGAACTAGGAAATATGATGTTCGTTTTCATGTTAGCTGAGTAGCTGTATATGATCAAAGTAAGATTTATGAAAAAATAAT
Organism: Danio kyathit; assembly: GCA_903798195.1. Taxonomy (NCBI): domain Eukaryota; kingdom Metazoa; phylum Chordata; class Actinopteri; order Cypriniformes; family Danionidae; genus Danio; species Danio kyathit. The sequence continues at coordinate 15,219,231 of LR812525.1, forward strand.
GTGATTTTCTACAAATGAAGCATAAGCACACATTGGTTAGCATCTCATAAAATCACAACCAAGCCTTGAAAATACACTGTGGATCACCCCTTTAAATCGTTAATCTAAGGTAATTAGTCTACCTTTGTTACTGTGTAATTCCATACAAAGTGTGAAGTTGCCTGGTTGGTTTTTGTCACATGACTTGTGGTTCTCTCGCAGCACTGAAATGTTTTTTTTTTTTTCCAACTCGCAGTGCCTGGAAAACGTGAACGTGACACACCGCATGTGCATCCCTTCCTATTTGCGCACTGAACCTGCGCGTCTCCATTTGAAAAAAACTGAGCTCGCAAAAGATGCTATATGTGAAAGTCACCTTTTGTTGACTCGCAATATCAGACCTGCGCATTGCAAGGCCCTGTTTGCGGTTGAAATTAAACTAAATAAATACTTCACGCAGGCCAATCAAAGAAGTTCAGCGGGGCATAAATGGTCTGGCCTAAATGGATCAACGGTTTTATTCACGTCACCTCATACTTCAGTTTCTCATCAAATTTTTTGACCAATCAAATGCTCTCTAGAATCGGACATGCCCCGCCCCTTCAAGACACTTCTTATTTGCTTTTTATTTTTGTTGCGCTTGAGCCCAACCACTCTCTGGCAGAGCTGTGATACAACAAAACGCTATTGGCTGTTTTTACAAAAGGGGATGGGCTACTCTATGTTCCACCCTCTCTTCATGATTTGATTAGATTACGTCAAACATTAAACAAAAATGCACATTTCAAAGCACTTCATAGGATCTTTCAAATGAGCTGAAACAAGACAATTCAAAAGTTCAAACTTAGCTGATGATAGGGATTCTTTAAACACACATGGCTGTGATATGGAACTTAGGGTATTTATAGTGGCTTAGGAATCGTCTGATTGGTGAATCATAAATTGGATAATGCAGGACCAGCCGTAAGCAATCACAAGCACGTGATCCTCTCGAAATTAGTTTATAAATAAACTTCACTTATTGCTTTTTTTTTTTTTTTTGGGTGGGGGGGGGGGGGGGGGGGGGGGGCAGGGGGATGGGGTAACTCAATTGTTTTATGTTCAATCCACTTGAATTTATAAAAACGAATACGTTAACTTAATTTCTTCATGTTGTTCCAACACAAATTGACTATGTGGAACCCAGCATTTTTACAGTGTTATTTGTGAAATATAGTAAGAATTTCTTAAAGTTTTTAAACTATTTTTTTACAGCGTCCAACAAACACTAACAAATAGAAAAACACTAACAAATTGAGAAAACACCTTTGTCAGTTTGACAACATACGCACACAATTTTAGAAATACACTGCAAATGGCGCAGATCACACTGAAAACATGTTGGGAAACCCCAGAAAGTGACGAACCTGGCTACTTCCGGTTTTAAGTTAGCCGGAGACTTAAAATAACGTTTAATTTTAAGTTAATTGTGCAATTAATCCAATTATTAGGGCTACAAATATACAAACAACAAGGATCCATACAACCAGGATGATAAAATAAATCAAAAACTCTCCAACAATCTTGCTGACTCCAAACAGGAAGTAGTAGTAGTAATAATAATAATAATAATAATTATAATAATAATAATAATAATAAATTTGATTGATTGATAAACGGCACCTTTCTGGACACCCAAGGTCACCTTACAACACCCTTATTTATCAGGGGTCACCACAGCCGAATGAACTGCCAACTATTCCAGCATACGTTTTACTCAGTGGATGCCTTTCCAGCCACAACCCAGTACTGGGAAACACCCATACACTCTCACATTCACACACACACTCATGCACTATATGGCCAATTTAGTTCACCCAATTTACCTATAGCGCATATCTTTGGACTGTGCGGAAAACATGAGCACCTGGGGGAAACCCAAACCAACACAGGGAGAACATGCAACTCTACACTGAAATGCCAACTGGCCCAGCCGGGAATTCAAATACATGAAAGTTGAGAACAATATAAGTACAAACACATCTTAAATTTAAAATAGCATGATTAAAAAAATAGTCATAAGAAAGCCTACTTAAAAAGATGGGTCTTAAGACAGGATTTTAAAGTTTAAAGGCTATCACTGTTCCTTAAATCCAAGGCAAGCGAGTTCCATAACCGGGCTGCCGCAGAGCTAAAAGATCTTGCTCCCTTTGTGTTTAATGATGTCCGGGGTGACACTAGAGAGACAGTGTTGGAAAATCTAAGAGCGCAAGAATGGCTATAAATATGCAGAAGTTCGTGAAATAACACATTTTTATCATTAGAAGCTTGTTATATTCACAGACTGCTGCCACACAACTTTAAATATAATGTAATATGTATTTACACTCACCGGCCACTTCATTAGGTACACTGGTCCAACTGCTTGTTAACACAAATTTCTAATAAGCCAATCACATGGCAGCAACTCAATGCATTTAGGCATGTAGACATGGTCAAGACGATCTGCTGCAGTTCAAACCGAGCATTAGAATGGGGAAGAAAGGTGGTTTCAGTGACTTTGAACGTGGCATGGTTGTTGGTGCCAGATGGGCTGATCTGAGTATTTCAGAAACTGCTGATCTACTGGGATTTTCACGCACAACCATCTCTAGGGTTTACAGAAAATGGTCCGAAAAACAGACAATATCCAGTAAGCGGCAGTTCTGTGGGTGCAAATGACTTGTTGATGCCAGAGGTCAGAGGAGAATGGGCAGACTGGTTAAAGCTCATAGAAAGGCAAAAGTAACTCAAATAACCACTCGTTACAACCGAGGTGTGGAGAAGAGCATCTCTGAACACACAACACGTCCAACCTTAAGGCAGATGGGCTACAGCAGCAGAAGACCACACCGGGTGCCACTCCTGTCAGCTAAGAACAGGAAACTGAGGCTACAATTCGCACAGGCTCACCAAAACTGCACAATAGAAGATTGGAAACACGTTGCCTGGTCTGATGAGTCTCGAATTCTGCTGCGACGTTCAGATGGTAGGGTCAGAATTTGGCGTCAACAACATGAAAGCATGGATCCATCCTGCCTTGTATCAATAGTTCAGGCTGGTGGTGGTGTAATGGTGTGGGTAGATACTTTCTTGACACACTTTGGGCCCATTAGTACTAATTGAGCATTGTGTCAACGCCACAGCCCACCTAAGTATTGTTGCTGACCAACACTTTATGACCACAGTGTACCCATCTTCTGATGGCTACTTCCAGCAGGATAACGCGCCATGTCATAAAGCGCAAATCATCTCAGATTGGTTTCTTAAACATGACAATGAGTTCATGGTACTCAAATGGCCTCCACAGTCACCAGAACTCAATCCAATAGAGCACCTTTGGGATGTGGTGGAACGGGAGATTCGTGCCACTTATTAAAGTCATTTTTGCATAATAGGTCCCCTTTAACCTACAATTTGCATTGACTGTTTTTTTCTTACCCTTCAAGTGGATTCGGACATGCCATAAATGCACTTGCACCGTGCGGTTTAGACCATGTGCTTAGAGTATTAAAACAGAGCCCTGTTTATTCATTCTCTATACCCCCCCCCCCCCCCCCCCCCAAAAAAAAAAAATGTTCAGTCCTTTCAGCATTGTGTTAAAACAGTAAAAAAAATCAGCAAATCCAAAAAATCCACATCTACTCCCCCAGCCAGACAAGTGCACCGACAAGAAGTATCTCTTCTGCACTGACAGCTGATATCTGCTCTTCTGCGGCCCCACTGGACTCATACAGCTTGATTCATGCGTTGGGTTGAGCGTCTGCACGGCCCCTGAACAGACGGATGCTGGGAAGGCAATGATAGATGGCCTGTTTGATGGAGAGAGGCACTTTGGCTGGGAATCAGAGGGCCGGGGTGCTGCTCGCAGTCAAATGCATCACAGCTCGCAGGATCCTGAAGCGTTCTGCTCTCTTTATATTGAAGTCTATGGAGAGATCCATCGGCAGACGCTCATTTATCAAACGCAGAGAGCGACTGTCACTGTGTCAGACTTCTGAATCGCTAACGTTCGGAGAATTGGGGTAATTATGCTGTAGATTTGACAGCACTGCTTTACTGTTTTTGCAGCTATTGGACCCAGTTCTGATTGGGTTCAGAATTTAATCTTCTCAAGCAGATTTGCAAGTAATGGAAACTCATCAGTTTGGAGTTATTATCCAGTTTGTTATGGTCAAATAGTCCTACTCTCACCTATGGTCATGAGCTTTGGGTCATGACCGAAAGGACAAGATCTCAGATACAAGCGGCTGAAATGAGTTTCCTTCGCAGGGTGGCAGGACGCACCCTTATAGACAGTGTGAGGAGCTCTGTCACCCGGAAGGAGCTCGGAGTAGAGCCGCTGCTCCTCCACATCGAGAGAAGTCAGCTGAGGTGGCTCAGGCATGTTTCGGATGCCTCCAGGATGCCTACCTAGGGAGGTGTTCCAGGCATGTCCCACCAGGAGGAGGCCTCGGGGAAGACCCAGGACACGCTGGATTGACTATGTCTGTCGGCTAGAATGGGAACGCCTCGGGATCCCCCCTGAGGAGCTGGAGGAAGTGTCTGGGGAGAGGGAAGTCTGGAGTTCTCTCCTAAGACTGCTGCCCCCGCGACCCGGCCCCGGATAAGCGTATGAAAATGACATGACATGGTCAAATAATTAGGTTTTATCAAATATAACTGTTTTGTTTAAATAATCCTGAGAAAAATTATTCACTGGTTCCATAAAACTATTGAGCAGCTAAACTGGCATTGATAATAATAATAATAGCCCTTTAACTGCCTGCTCTACCAAATGGTTGACCATATTTTGACTGTTTTAAATAATGAATGACTGTTTTAAAAGTTGGTTTACACTCACTAAAAAAAAAAAAAAAAAAAAAAAAATCAAACAAACATAATCCTGTTCCAAACATAATCCACTACTACACTTGATTAAAATAAAAATGATTTAGTATTCAAAAATGTTTTATATTGATTATGCTTTTAAATAAATTGGAAGATTTTTCATAGTATATGTATTAATTCCGGTGCTTTTACCATAAACTGACATATCAGTTTGAGGTTGATATTTCAGAAATTATGAGACGTGTGGAAAAAAATGCTTTTGAGTTTGTTAACAAGCCACATTAGGAGTTAATAAATGCAATCCATTTTTTTTTTCTTGGTGGGGTAGTTAAAGGATAATAATAATAATAATAATAATAATAATAATAATAATAATAATAATAATAATAATTATTATTATTATTATAAGTGCTAGCGTTAATAATAATAATAAGAATAATAATAACAATAATAATAAATCTTTTTGAGCAGGTAAATGAAGCTGAAGATTGAAGCAATCATGCAAAAATTCATCACAGCAATACAAAAAATAAATAAAATAAAATAATAAAATTAAAAATAGTTACTTTAAATAATATTTCAGTATACACCTGTTGTTACTGCATTTCTGATCAAATACATGAAACCTTGGTGAGCCTTGTTTTTTTTCGTTGTTGCATGAAATAAAATAAAATTAAATAAAAAAATGTAAAAATTAAAAAAATAAAATAAAATAATAATATAAAAAAATAAAATAAAATAAATAAATAAATAAAATAATAAAATAAAAAATTATAAAAATAAATAATAAAATAAAATAAATGTTATTTTAAGTACATTTTCCAATTTTATTATTTTATTTATATTTTATTTATTTATTTTATTTCTTTTAATTGTTGTGATGAATTTCTGTATTATTGCTTCAATCTTCAGTGTCATGTGAACCTTCAAAAATCATTGTAATAAGATAATTTACTGCTCAAAAATATTTATTATTATTGATAAAAATTAAAATAACATCTCTCAAACACGTTTAATACATGACTGCAATATCATCATATTAATATATCCATGCTAAAGTGAAACAATAAATAACCTATAATATAATATAATATAATATAATATAATATAATATAATATAATATAATATAATATAATATAATATAATATAATATAATATAATATAGGTGACACGGTGGCTCAGTGGGTAGCACTATCGGCTCAAAGCAAGAAGGTCGCTGGTTCGAGTCCCAGCTGAGTCAGTTGGCATTTCTGTGCGGAGTTCCCTGTGCTGGCGTGGGTCTCCTCCGGTTGCTTCGGTTGCTACAGTACAAAGACATGCGCTATAGGTGAACTGAATAAACTAAATTGGCCGTAGTGTATTAGTGTGCGTGTTTGAGTGTATGGGTCTTTCCCAGTACTGGCTTGCAGTTGGAAGGGCATCAACTGCGTAACACATATACTGGAATAGTTGGCGGTTCATTCCGCTGTGGCGACCCCTGATAAATAAGGGAGTAATGAAGGAAAATGAATGAATGAATAATTCATTAAAAAAAATACACGGTACAACATTTAACCAATAGGAGCAGGCCCTTGGAAAGGCGGGGTTTAGAGAGACTGGATTCTAGTGCTTCACGTGACCAAGTTAGTGACATAATATATCATAACCAAAACATTAATTGTTATTTTGTGCACTCTTAGGGGCTCCCTGGTGGCCACGGATCCCTAAGCAGCCACTTTGGGGTCATTTAGATTTTTGGGTGAACTATTCCTTTAAGTAGAGTAGGTGTACCTGGGAGGGCAGTGCAGGAGGTTGCAGGGGCGTGTTTGACTGCTGGGTTTGGGGAGATAATGACAGGCTGCATGAGGAGACTCTCTGCCCTCAGACGACACACATTTAATCTTCTTCATCTGAGTCCCTCTGTTTCCACAGGACGAGCTGCACGTGCTCCAGTCGCCCAAACGCCACTCAAACTCTACAACACACAGAAAAAAAAAAAAAACGCACACTTAGAGGCATTTTTCACATTCTGAATCCAAAAAAACTGACTATTGATTCATGTTATTGCCTTATTTTTTTATATTTTTTGCAACGCATTTTTTGTTACGCATCTAAAAGTTTAAACACATCTAAAATAAAAGTTGTTTATTATTATTTTTATTTACTATATAAATGTGATACACACAGATATAAACAAAACTATATTGTTACAAAGATATTTAAATGTATATATAATTTGTGTCATACACATTCTGTCACGCTTTCACTCTCTACTAGAGATGCACTGGAATCGCAGGAGTTATCAAAACACGTATTTATTAACAAAGACACTTACTAAAGGCACTGGACATATCGCAGGGAGAACTTCACAGGAATGATGTTTAAGACCAGACAAGGGACTACCTAAACACAGGAGCTTAAATACACAGGACGTCTTTGAACTATTTACACACACAGGGGTGAGACACAGATGAAACTAGCTAGTGGCGGGAAAACAGAACAAAGGAGCACGTGATAATCACAGAAGCACACGGAACAACACACTGGGAAGTCACATGACACAACAAACACAGGAACCTGACACTATCCAAATATAAATATTTTTTTCTCAAATATATGCATGTATGTACGTGTGTATTTACATAAACATAATAAATATACACAGCACACACATATATTGTCAAAACAAACCTTTATTTTGGATGTGATTAATCACAGTAAATTTTTGACTAATTATTTTCTTCCAAATAGAGGTTTAAAATAGATTTAGTTTTTTTTTTTTTTACTTTAGACAAAATAATAAAGATAAAATTTATATTATTATTATTTGTCACAGTATTTCCTATTACTTTTTCTTTCTTATGGAGAAAGTCGTATTTCTTTTAGTTTGGCTGGAATATATACAGTTGAAGTCAGAATTATTATCCCCCCTTTGAATTTTCTTTTCTTTTTTAAATATTTGCCAAATGATGTTTAACAGAGCAAGAAAATTTTCACAGTATGTCTAATAATATTTTTTCTTCTGGAGAAAGTCTTGTTTTACTTCAGCTAGAATAAAAACTGTTTTTAACTTTTTAAAAACCATTTAAGGTCAATATTATTAGCCCCTTTAAGCTATATTTTGTGATAGTCTGCAGAACAAACCATCATTATATAATGACTTGCCTAATTACCATAACCTGCCTAGTTAACCTAATAGGGTATATGTCGAACGTCACGTGACCAAACCGGATCCCTGGGTAGAACACTTCCGCTCATCGCTATTTCATATGCGCCAGCGGTTTGTTATTGAAAGTAGTAAGTAGTAATTAGTGTTTTATACGTTATATAATAGGATATATGCGCAACTTTCGCGTTCCAATCAACCTGGGCAGAACACTTCCAGTTTTTCACTCTCCGCTAATTTGAAGTTGTTTTATACAGGAAGCCTCCAGGAACTACCAAAGTTAAGCATCACAGATGTCTACCGAATACGCTCATTATCATCTAAATGTCCGGCCACCAAATTGGCCAAAGGATTTAAATTGTATGCTAATTCTCTTCAAAACCTAGGTGAGAAAAAATAAGTACATTTTCTACCGCATTAAAGTGTTCTTTTTCCATTATAGTTAATAATAAAAGATTTATTACGTGACCTCGCATAGTTTCCATGTCACTTCTTGCGCGTGTGTGAGACGTAGTTTGGACAAAGTTGTCGGTGATGCTTCCTATTGTAAAGTCATGCAGTAATGAACCCCCTGTAGCCGATCCATCTTGCAGTGTAAATACAGCATCGACGGAATGCTACCCTAGATAGTCATGCAGTGTGAAAACATCCGTGACACGACTACTTTGAAAATCATGCAGTCTGAAATCGGTATTAGGGTGCACTCACACTAGGCTATCTGAACTGTGCCCGGGCACATTTCCCTGATCGTTTGAGAAATGTAAGTGCTCCAAATCAGGCCCTGGTGCGGTTGGAGGAGGTGTGCCAGAGTGCGGTTCGGTTGGGCTTTGGTATGTTGTTGTTGGTATGCTTGTAGTGTGAGTTCAAAGTGCGCCTGAGCATGACACTGAAGACACGAGGTCACTTTTAAGGGACTGTTTCATATGGATTTATTAATCATTCTTACTTTTCAATGAACACGAACAGTCATACTTTATCAAAGATATAAACCCCTCGCTGCACGTCAGCTGCACCTTTTAAACCTCCTAATAGGTGCAGCATGAGGACTTTCATGATCATTTATGAGCGTCAAAAATTGTGGATCTGTTTCGCTGTTTCACTGCATCCCAAACGACTAAAAATAATACAAAACAATAGAACTAAAGCAATGTCCACTGTGCTGAGCGAGAGCGCTTCTCTACCTGTTAAACTGGGGTGCGTTTCCCAAAACCATCGTCAGCCAACTAAGGTGGCAAGTTCCGTCGTTACAAAGATAGTTTGTTGATATGCCATTTCCCAAATCCATCACTCCAACGAACATTCGCAAACTGCGTCGCAAAGTCGAGCACTTGAAACGACACCTCTGGAGCTGTAGTTAGAAACATACTTCCTGGCTGTGTTCTATTCCCACTTATCCCCCCTATGCCCTATTCATTTAGAACATTCTAACATTCAAAGTTGAAATTATTAAAAGTAAAAAAGCATTAAGTTAATCTCTCTTAGGTGTAATTTGCTTTCAAAGTATTTTTACAGTTCAGTTTTAGCGATCTTCATGTTTACAATTGTGCTCCCTTTGCAGTGCACTTTGAAAACATTGATATCATTTTGAACACAGCCTCATGGTGAAAGAGCTATTATATAAAAGCGGAATTTAAGTTACTTCTCCAAAGCTTGTGAAAAAAACAAAAAAAAAAAAACACTGCATACGCTAATTCTTTTATTTTATAGTGGGTTATTTATTAAGTGTCTGTACTGTATATGACATGGGCCTGTTGGTTAGAACTTTCTGCTGTGGTTTGCAAGTGTCAAATTGTAAAAGTAGACTTTAATTTTTTTTTTAATAAATAAACAATATCCTACTTAATAATAATAATAATAATAATAATTATATAATAATAATAATATTTATAATAATAATAATAATAATAATAATAATAAATGGCAACGCAGTGGCGCAGTAGGTAGTGCTGTTGCCTCACAGCAAGAACGTCGCTGGGTCGCAGGTTCGAACCTCGGCTGGGCTGGGTCAGTTGGCGTTTCTGTGTGGAGTTTGCATGTTCTCCCTGCGTTCGCGTGGGTTTCCTCCGGGTGCTCCGGTTTCCCCCACAGTCCAAAGACATGCAGTACAGGTGAATTGGGTAAGCTAAAATTGTCCGTATTGTATGAGTGTGAATCTGTGTGTGGAAGTTCCCAGAGATGGGTTGCGGCTGGAAGGGCATCCGCTGCGTAAAATCGTGCTGGATAAGTTGGCGGTTCATTCCGCTGTGGCGACCCCGCAAGGGACAAAGCCGACAAGAAAATGAATGAATGAATGAATGAATGAATGAATGAATAATAATAATAATAATATAATAATAATAATAATAATAATAATATTTATAATAATAATAATAATAATAATAATAATAATAATCATCATCATCATTAATATTATTATTAAAGTAAATATATTTATAATAAATTGCCTCATTATGTATTTATTTATATGATTTATATATGATATTAGAATAGTGTTAGCTTTTGTAAGTGATTTTATGTTTTAGAATAGAATATGTAATGTTCAACTTCTCAATAATATTAGTCAAGCAAACACAGGCTCTATATGTGCCATTTACATATATTTTAATTAAAGGTGGGCATAGATTAATTTTTTTTATCTAGATTAATCTAGATTAATTTCTAAATTAATCTAGATTAATCTAGATTAAAATGGCTCATTTGAATTCTGCCGAAGGTATTCAGAATATGTGTGTTAGCCAAATAATAAGTCTTTGAGAACGGGTTTCTCAAGCCGGGTGTCGCATTAGACCAGGGGCTCTTCTCCAAAATGTTTCCAAAATGCATCACAAACTGCTTGAGAAACTGTTCTACTATGATAATTGGTGATGAAAATAAATGATGTTCAATAAGATGTACTTGTGTTTACTAACTGTTTATTCAGTTAAACATGAATGTTGAACTGTAGGCCTACATAAGCTCCAAACAGCGAATTCTGATGAGCTTAATCTGACTAAAGTCATCACTGAAATGGAATTAAGACGTGGAGTATGCAGATATTAGTGGCATTATTGAAGTAAACACCGCGGTCTTTAGGACCTTTCGCCATATTTTCCAACAAGGTCCACACGCGGCTGTCAGAAAGGACGGCACACACACATACACAAACACACACACACACACACACATCGTGAAATGCGGAAGTTTTTTTTCTTACCATTTGGCATGCGTCATTAAATTCCATAACTCTCTCACCTGTCCTTACTCCGTATTTGCGTCTAATACCCCAGTTTGTCACGAAGGAATAAATGAAAAGTGAAACTGCCCAACTGCAGTTAGAGCCTCTGCTGATTTGATTCAAAAGAGCAGACAGCACACCAGTCAGGTATACATCCGCGGTAATATATCAAGGTGAAAGCCATCATAGCTTGCGTAAAATAGACCCAGCTCCCAACCCAACTTTGAGAATAGATTAACGGCGATATTTTTTTTTTATCGCGCGATAAGAGTCTCGCGTTAACGCAGCACGTTAATGCCGTTAACGGCCCAGCACTAATTTTAATTAATATGGAAAATGAGTGCATGTTTTTACCAAAACTAATATTGGATTTTATTTTAAATGCGTGTTTGTGTAAAACAATATAATTTGCACAAAGAAATGATGGGGCTGTTCTCTGAAGAAGTTGCTCCACCCCATTTAGAGCATCATTATGGGCGTTTTACGTTATAACTAACAAGGTTCAAACGATGGATCTGCCACAGAGAAACTACAGGTTTTGGGAAACACTCGTCACTACATCGTTCTTTTCCCAAACGATGCATCATACTATGATAGTTCAGCCGCGAGTTACGTCGTTGTTTGGGAAACGCATCCCTGACCAGTTGCATCATCGATAATGTAGGCATGCTCCGGCTCGGAAGGTAAAATGCAATGTGAGTGCAAGCCGAGGGGTTAGAGAGGAGGAGGGACAAGCGCGCTTCGGCATGGTTCAAGGCAACTGTACTTAGTGTGAGTATGCCTTTAGCGACCAAAAAAAACTTCTTTCAACAACAAAAACAACACATGATCGCAAGCTTAATTTAAATGTAAAAATAGAGAAAATGGAAACAAACAACTAAAACTGACCAATATATCCAACACCTACACTACTTATTTTAAAAGAGCTCATGTAGCAGGTGCAAAACAGAAAGGTAAAATATTTGTTATTTTGTGATTCCACTCACTAGTCATGACCATATTTGGGGTTTCCTGTCTCCATGTTGATATGGGGAGTGCGTGCAGTGTTGCCAACTTAGTGATTTTGTCGCTATATTTAGCGATTTTTCAGACCTCCCTAGAGACAAATTTTCAAAAAACGACTAGCGACAAATCTAGTGACTTTCTGTGTGTTACTGGAGATTTTTATAAACGGTCATGTGTCCGTACTGTACCATCCCTACTCTTCTCAATTATAGACTGTAAAAGATATGGACGTAGTGTCCGTGACGTCACCCATAGGTTTCTGAACACTGCAAAAGAAGCTACAAGTAGGCGCGGCCAACCGTCGCCATTTTGTTAGCGCGTCATCGCACCAAAAGCGGGATACCAAATAAGGGCAAAGAGGTGGAGAGTGAGCGGAGCTACAGAAGCATGCTGGATTCTCAGCATTTTGCTTAGACCTGGCTTAGACAGACTTTTTACTTTGGGAGAACGCTTAATACTTCATTACCTGTGACTCGTTTGTGTTCTGACCACATGTGCTTGGTTGTACACTATATCAATAAAGTGTTTAGTCTTTTAAAAACACTGTTGTAACACATTGAGCCACTAAACATTGTTCTTATGACATTTTTCGACAGGGGGAAACGCAAATTACTATCAAACACTTCAGATATAGTCTGAGTTAGTAAATGCAAGGCTGTTTATAAAAATCCAGCACTAACACTGTATGACAACGCTTCAGATTACTGTTTTATAGCCTACAGCTAATCAATCTGTCAGATTCTGGAGTGCAATACTGGTCTAAAGAACATTATAAATGATAAATGATCTTAAATAAAACAAATACATTTATAGAGATGGTATATCAGTATATAACTTCACTCACCTGGAAAATGGAGGCAACTTGAACGGTTTGTAAGCACAATTAAGTCCACACCGCATGCCATATCATCTGATAATTGCAGAAAATAATTCCAAAAGCCAAATGACTGTTTAAAGAAACATTAACCAAAACAAAAATACGGTGAATATGCCGAGATCAGCGGCTAATTAGCCAGAATCAGCTGAGGTAACGAGACAGCGACCAGCGAGGGCTAGCTGTCACTCAAGTGGCCACGCCCTAAATTATGCAAACTTAATATAACTTAATAAAAACGAAACGGATGAGTTATAAAAAAAATTCACCCCCCTCAGAGTTGTCATGAAGGGTAATTATAGCTATATGCACCAAAGCCATCGTTTGTACCAGGCTGTAAACATGTTTTTATCAGCTGTAAAAATGGCCAATTTACCAATGCAGAAAGAAAGCATTTGGACTTTCTGGAGCCAGCCCCCCAAGGCGAGTCGATGAATTGCAGTTTTATTTACTTCCGACATGGCTTCCCGAGGGAGAGCGGGAGGTTGCCGCTTGTTCTCAATGAGCTGCGGGTGATGCTGTCGGCCTCTCCTCCTCCTCAGAGCACTGACAGGCGGCCCAGTCCTCGTACAGCAGTCTCTCATACCTGCAGCCTGAGAGCAGATTACACTCTTCCGCGTACCGACGGCAAATGATTTAGCACCGCAAGTGTGAGGTATTTCCATTGTACAGTCAAACCGATCTGCTTCTCCTTTATTTTAACAATTTAATTTGACCTTTTATTCTTTTCTTGTTCACAATCACAGATATTTTAGTGACAGTTTCGGAACTTGTCTGAGTTTATTACGTCTAATAGATAAATGCAAATTCACTACACATCTCTACTGATATACTGTATTCAAACTGCAATAAATTTAGTTAAATTGACATGCTTACATAAAGCGTAGTGCAAATATAAATACCACTTTATTAACCATAGGCTGTTAAACAAACAGAAACGGTAGAACGTGAGGACATCAGCAATATGCAAGGAATTGTGTGGAACTCCCTTTTTTGTACAGCACTACAGTATAAAAAATGCAGGGTTCCACACAATGCCTTCATGTTGACCCAACACAAATCGATTGAGTAAACTCAATTGCTTTTACAAATTTAAGTGGATTAAACATAAAACAATCAAGTTGTCCCAAAAAAAGCCTTAAGAAGGGTGTTGGTTCAACTCATAATAAATAAGTAGTTTGAACAAGTTATTCTTTGAGTGAGTGTACCGTATATGTTACTAATATATCACACAACTCTATATGTGAAAATATATTCATGTTCTGTCTTACATGTTTCAATGTCCAGACATAAACCTGTGCAGCTGAATTATGAACAGGTACAGTATGAATCAATACTTTAGATTTAAAGTGCGAGGTTATGGAGAGCGTTTACAAGCCCTTCAAGGTTTGTAGGAATCTGGACTTGAACATCCACACCGTCGCCTCTGCCTTTTAAAATTCCTGACACAGTGCAGAAGAAATGGAGCTTTAACAAGACACAAATGATCTCTCTCCACATCTCTACAGCGCAGAAGAGAGTCAGAGTTTTCAGCACAATGCAGATCGTTTGTTCCTCTCCTGTCTGGTCTGCCTTTGAGTTTGTCGACTATTTATCAGTCACATTTACAGTAACTGACTCTTGCTAACACTTCTCTTTTGTACATAATATAATAAGAAAATGCAATTATAAACAACACTATAAAAAAAAAAAAAGTCTCAACTTCAGTCTTTTACATATTTTTGTCCACAGAAAAAGTTATTTTAAAATTGTATTTTTTTTCCTCACACAAACTGTAATATTTACGAAAGTCCTAAGAGGCCATGCATTAAAATATTTTTTCTCTCTTGTTATGTCGTGATCACGACTAAATTATCTCATGATCTCGACATAACAAAAAGTTGTTATGTCATGATCCCGACTTAATAAAGTTGTTATGTCGTGATAACGACTTAATTTTCTCGTGATCTCAACATAACAAAAGTTGTTATGTCGTGATCACAACCTATTTTTTTTTGCTTTTATTTATTTATGTATTTATTATTATTATTATTATTATCTGGCAAATGTCTGGCCAGAGAGTCTACACCGGCCCTGCGAACAGGGAGATAATAGCCCAACTGCAGACACGCATTTGTGCAACACATTAAAGGCGTTCAGAACAGCCGTAATATGAGAGCAAACGCTCGTGCTCATGATTAATGTACATTTATGATTATATTCACGTATTTGATTATATACCATTATTTACAATAATATTCCCTCAACTGTTACCATTTTAAGGCAACTCTATATGGTGCAAAATAAGTTGCTGCATACATGAATTAAATTATGAAGAATGATGAAGATCCTGCACTTGCTTTGATCCTTTCAGCAAATTATTTACAACTTTAAAAATGCGCCATAGAGTTGCTTTAAAATGGTAACAGTTGATGCAAATTATTGTAAATAATGATCATATACATGAACATAATCATGAATGTACATTAATCAGGAGCACGAGCGTTTGCTCTTATATTATGGCTGTTTTGAACGCCTTTAATGTGTTGCACGAATGCGCGTCTGCAGTTATTCTCTCCCTGTTCGCAAGGCCGGTGTCCTGACATTTGCCAGATATTAATACTAATACTACTACTACTAATAATAATAATTATTACATAAATAAATAAATTAAAGAAAAAAAAAAAAAAGTCGTGATCACGACATAACAAGATTTTGTTATGTCGAGATCACGAGAAAAATAAGTCGTGATCACGAGAAAAAAACTTTTTTGTTATGTCGAGATCACGAGATAATTAAGTTGTGATCACAACAAAACAAGAGAGAAAAAATATTTTAATGCATAGCCTCTTAGGACTTCCGTAATTATTCCCTTTTTTGTCCTGTGTTATTTTTCAATTTGTAGGAAAAAACAACAACATTTATATTATTTTTTCTTTTATTTATTTATATTAAATTTATATAATATTTATAATATACGTGTAACCAGTTATAAAACAGATTGAGTCACAACCTTATGTAACGAAATATAATTCAAAATGTATTTAAATAAACAATAATTATTTAATTAATATTGTTGTTATTGTTATTATATTCTACAAATATGTAATAATAATTGTTTTATATTATACTTAGGCCTGTCAATTGATTAAAAAAATGAACTAATTAATCACACATTTTTGTAATTAATCATGATTAATCACAAAAGGCCGTATTTATTACAGTAATAAAAACACAGGCATGTAAGTGCCCTTTGAATTTCAAAACAATGCATGCCAATAACAAACAAAAAGGATTTCCATGTTGGATTCTAAGTGGACGACAAAAAAAAATCCAAAATACAGGCATTGCAAATATGGAAAATGGAAAATTATAATAAGAATAAAAAAAATTGAATACAAACAATTGAACTCATTGTAAAGTTGTATTGCGAGTTGTGAACATTAATTATAAAGTAAAGTAGAAACAATTTAGCTTAGTCCTCCTTAACATTTAGGCAGTTGCTAAGACAGTCCAGTCTATTGACATTATCAGGGGACAATGTGGCCAAGGGGTACATCAAAGGCACGTACCAAGGACTATAGACTTGTTACAGGGACTTTGGTCACACCATCTCTAAACATTTAATTCTAAACAGCTGTGAGGGATAAAGACACCGCAAAGAGAATACATATAGAATGCCTTAAAGGGTCACGAAACACCAAAACACATGTTTTGGGCTGTTGACAGTCATATATGTGTCCCACGCTGCTATAAACACTATTAGGACACATATATTGCACTAAAGAGTGAAAATTGGTTGTTTTTGCGTTATTTTGAGCAAATTCGTTCTTCCGGTTTGAAACAAATTTTTGAAGCTGCGTCACGGCCATGAGATACTTGGGTGTAAATCCAGCTGGAGAGTGGCTGTCTGTCTTTTCTAGGACGTTCTGACGTATCTGAGTGAGCGGCATTAATTCATGAGAAAGACGTGCTTCAAACCAATCAGCGCGCTCTATTGTGTATGACGTGAAACTTCATTAATATGCATGATAGCTCCGGAGACTGTTTACCAGTTTACACTGTTCAGACAGCAGAGAGACGCCACGTTGTGTTGCCAAAACAAGTGAAAGTACAAGAATTTCAAGACAAGAGTCGTAGGTGTTATTAGTGTGTTGCAACGAAGGTTTTGTTTTCATTTTCCCTTTGTGAGAGAGCAGCTGGACTCACGTGTGGATTACAGTGCACATGGCAGAAGCGCGTTTGTAAGGAACATTTTTACCCGAGAGCTTTTTCTCATCTGGAAATGGTGAAATCCGGATCGATGCCGCTCGTCTACTTTTAATAAAAAGACACAGCTCCAGTTTGATTGTCTGTCTACAGATTTGGTAAGTGTTTGCAGTGCAGTGCCCTTTGTTTAAATGCTGCTCTCCGAGTGTAAACATGTAAACACAAACTATTTCCGTCGTGCAGGATTTTCGCTGCATTTTGTGACAGGATAGTCTATACACACACGGCTTTCTGACGCTACCTACCGAGTACATAAGTTACAGAGAAATGCGGAGGATTTTTTTCTCTTATTCGCCGTATCAAATCAGCCTCTGTGTTTGTTTTTCCTGTCAAACTTAGCACGTGGCCAAATGTTAACTCCCTTCTATGCAAAATCTTATCCTCTTTCCCTCCCCCGACACTCCCAGAGCTGGAGACGCCCAACTTTCCTGACTTTTTTCAAAACAGAGGTGTGAAAACACCCTGCTGGGACAGGGGGTTTCGTGGCCCTTTAAAGAGACTTCTTTGGACAGTCAGCGATGTCAGGTGTTTGCTCTTGTTGCTAGGAAACGCGCACACACACACGCACACACACACGCACGCACGCACGCACGCACACACACACACACACACACACACACACACACACACACACACACACACACACACACACACACACACACACACACACACACACACACACACACACACACACACACACACACACACACAAACACACACACACCCACACACACCCACACAGAGACACACAGAGACAACGCGTGCAGTACAGCGCACCCGGTGAGCGACTCCTCAACTTCCTCAGCGATTCATCAACACGCATGATCGCGTTCATCAAATTTGCTTAAAGGGTCATGAAACACCAAAACACATTTTTTGAGCTGTTGACAGTCATATATGTGTCCCACGCTGCTATAAACACTATTAGGACACATATATTGCACTAAAAAGTGAAAATTGGTTGTTTTTGCGTTATTTTGAGCAAATTCGTTCTTCCGGTTTGAAACTAATTTTTGAAACTACGTCACGGCCATGAGATACTTAGGGGTAAATCCAGCTGGAGAGTGGCTGTCTGTCTTTCGAGAACATTGTGACGTATCTGAGTGTGTGGCATTAATTCATGACAAAGACGTGCTTTAAACCAATCAGCGTGCTCTATTGTGTATGACGTGAAACTTCATTAATATGCATGATAGCTCCGGAGACTGTTTTATCTGTTAACTAGAGCTGTAATCAGCTCTAGTTTGATTGTCCTGTCTCTACAGATTTGTTAAGTGTGTGTGAGAGAAGTGCCCTTTGTTTAACCCCAGATTGCAAAGTTAGTTTGTATCGTCAGCAGTGCTCTTTCAGTTTTTAAAGACATAACTCAGTCAAAATGATTTAGTTACTAAGTTTATGGTATGTTAATATCACTGCAATATTACAGTACAATCTTATAGACTGAAAGATCCGCTGTAAATGCTGCTCTCCAAGTGTAAACATGTAAACACAAACTATTCCCGTCGTGCAGGATTTTCGCCGCATTTTGTGACAGGATAGTCTATACACACACGACTTTCTGACGCTACCTACCGAGTACATAAGTTACAGAGAAATGCGGAGGGTTTTTTCTCCCATTCACCGTGCGGTATCAAACATCCCAGATAGCAAAATGACATCATTTCAACCTAAAATCAACGTTTCTTTTGACATCGATTCAACATCGTTTTGCTCATCGGGGTAATGTTGAAACGACGTCAGGCACTTCATTCAAATCTAACCTGAAATCGACACAATTGGTTACTTACCCAACGTTGAATCGATGTTGATATTCAGTCGATCGAAACGACGTTATAGAATCCACACATTTCAACATGTAATCAACCTAATTGGTTTGTCCACCTGACGTTGAAATGATGTTGATTTATAGTTGATTGGAACAACGTAGAATCCACACATTTTCAACATATAATCGACCTAATTGGTTTGTCTATCTGATGTTGAAATGATGTTGATTTATAGTTGATTGGAACAACGTAGAATCCACACATATTCAACATATAATCGACCTAATTGGTTTGTCTATCTGATGTTGAAATGATGTTGATTTATAATCGATTGGAACAACGTAGAATCCACACATTTTTAACATATAATCGACCTAATTGGTTTGTCTATCTAATGTTGAAATGATGTTGATTTATAATCGATTGGAACAACGTAGAATCCACACATATTCAACATATAATTGACCTAATTAGTTTGTCTATCTAATGTTGAAACGATGTTGATTTTAAGTCGATTGGAACAACATAGAATCCACAAATATTCAACATAAAATCTATCTAAATGATTTAACGTTGAAATGAATGCTTAAACAACATTTTCAACATTAAACCAATCCATATGACCTAATCACCATTTTTTTTACAAGAATAGCCTACATAATATAAATTATTCTGTATATATAACAAAACACACCACAATCTGTCATCATTTTTTATTGATACAAACACACAGCTGTGAATATCTTTTAAGAGCATGAATTCATTCAAACCTTCTACACAAACAAACAGAGAACATTTAAATTACTGACTAAAATAGTCAAAACCATTTACTCAGAGTAAAACTGTAGAATATTAAAATACATTTGTCTATTTGTGTTCTATTTCAACATGTATTTTTCATTAGAGTAAAAAATGCATTTTATTTCAGATGTGCATTATAACAAAATTAACTATTAGGGTCAAAACACAGGTTTAAATCACAATGTTTAAACTGTTTAAAGAACAACATTTAATTAATTTAATTAATTTAGAAAGATACAATCACAGAAACTAAAATTCAGATGCAACCATAGAAAAAATATTATTGCTGGATTAACAAGGTCAATAAATAAATAAATAAAAACAAATTATTTTAGGTTCTGTGAAACTATCGGCAAGCTATTCGTCTACAGTGCCACCATTTACTAGAATTCCATCCCGGATTTTCCAGAAATACGAAGTATTAGTGACCCAGACACTTGTCTGAGAACAAGCTTCAAATATTACAACAACCGGTAAGAATTGCAAGCTTGTTTATTAATTACAATTATTTATTTTTTTTCAAAATATCATTGTTTAATGACTAAATGCAATAAATAAAATACAGTGCTGCGACCAAAGAATGTAACGTATACTGAATAATCATATGCCATGCACATGATCCTATTATAACGATCACTGCGAACAATAAGCTAAGCGTTCATTTTATATACAAACTGTAAATATAAAAACATTAAAATAATTTAAAGCAATGAAAATCTATATGTAAAAAAACAAAACTACGTCTCGTCAGAGCTGAGCATACATTTTATTTCAGTAAAAAACGGTCCTCTTCATAATATTTCTATTTATTTCTTCTTTGTAATATGGTATAAATTTAAAAAATACGGACTTTCCTTTACGTCTCCTATTCAGTTTTTTTACTTCCTGCTCTCCATCTTAATTTCAATTTTAAATTCCACACCAGGCCAGTAAAAAAATCCTAAGTGTTGAGCCCTGTTGGGTAATTCTCCTTCTCATTAAAACTCAAATGTGCATTGTGTTGTGACAATTACTTAAGATTTTTGTAACAATAAAGATGCATTTAATACAACCATAAAAACGCTAAAAGATTGTCAGTACACTGTACTATAGGCACAACCAGTCGTTTGGTCTGTTTGTGTGAGAGAGGAAAAAAAAAAACATTTGCAACTTGTTAAAAAAAAAAAAAAACTTTCTCAGACTTCAAATATACTGGTCACTAACAGAAACTTCAGTCATGGGTGCTGTTCTTTCGCTCCAGTAATACCTTCAGAGAACATAATAGTCAGTGATCCATACATAGGCAGAGAGATTAGTGTGGTGTAGGCAGAACGCTCAGGTTACTAAAGTAACCCTCGTTCCCCGAGGGGGGGAACGGAAATGCTATGTGGAAAAACTTCCACTATGGGGATTTCGTCATAATCCAATCATCTGAAAGAGTATAAAAACGGGCCAATGAAATGCCAATGAGTTGGCAGCGTCAGCGTGCACAGCTGTCTTGAATGACAATCAGTGTGGCATAAAAGGCTAGCATGTGCTCAGCAACGCTATCCTTTTCTAGCTGAAGAGGCTTTCACACTCAACAGCTAAGGGACAATCATTGTGGCGAAGGAACATAGCATTTCCGTTCCCCCCCTCGGGGAACGAGGGTTACTTTAGTAACCTGAGCGTTCCCCTTCGGGAGGGGAACTTCAATGCTATGTGGAAAAACTTCCACTATGGGGAAATTTATGGAAAGCGCCACAACGAAAGAACCTTACCATGTCTCCAGTGAGGGGCGCGCCACGCAGTAGTACGAGCGCACCTGCATCGCTGGAGACACAGTCCTCCAACGTGTCCCCTGGCCCTTACTTACCCTACTTACCTTTTCTGGTTTAGATATACTTTTCGGGGAGTCGTAAGATACACCTAGTTAATTTCTAGGAATTTTAGATACGACAGTACGTTGGGAAAGCGTTCAGTCCCGATAGGGAGGACGCTGCGGAGGCCACCTGCTGCCCGGAGAGGGGAGACCTGGTGGCAAGTTGTATATGGACTAGCCCTGAGAAGGGGGAGTGCACATATGAAGATGGTTAGCGGGGAGGGAAGACACGAGTCCGCCCCGGAGGGGGGAACTACATCGTGGCTGAGTGAGCATATGGGATCGCCAGCGGGGATCACACATAGCAGGCACCTATACCCAGAACGCGGGATGACCAGCGGGCATACCTACAACGTAACGGGCCATCGCCTGACTCCTCCGCTGAGTCAGGTGGTGGGGGCCTCGGAGGAACTCTGCAGGGTTCGCCAAGCGGGGAACTCGACTGGCAAAGTAAAAAAGGCGCACGGATCTCTGTGTTAGAGAGAGAGGCGCAGCAAACGTTTACAACACCTACCGATTTTCCTCATGACTCGGGGTTTCCCAACACCCTAGAGGAGACCGGCTCCACTCGAAGATTGTAAAATCTAGCAAATGTATTAGGTGTCGCCCAGCCCGCAGCTCTACAGATGTCTGTAAGAGAGGCGCCGCGTGCTAACGCCCAAGAGGAGGCAACGCTCCGAGTGGAGTGTGCTCTAACTCCTGGGGGACACGGCTCGCCCTGGCTCAGGTAAGCGAGGGAGATGGCATCCACTATCCAGTGGGCCAACCTCTGTTTAGATACGGCACTTCCCTTCTGCCGACCACCATAACAGACAAAGAGCTGTTCAGAGGATCTAAAACTCTGAGTACGGTCCACATAAGTCCGCAAAGCGCGGACAGGACACAGCAATGAAAGGGCTGGGTCTGCCTCCTCCGGGGGCAGCGCTTGCAGGCTCACTACCTGGTCCTTAAACGGTGTGGTAGGAACCTTGGGCACATATCCAGGCCGGGGTCTCAGGACAACGTGAGAGTAGGCCGGCCCGAATTCCAGGCACGAGTCACTGACCGAAAATGCCTCCAGATCCCCTACCCTCTTAATCGAAGCCAACGCGACCAGCAGAGCTGTCTTCAGGGACAGAAATCTCAAGGATACTGAGTCGAGTGGTTCGAAGGGATCTCCCCGTAGGCTCGTGAGCACTACAGTGAGATCCCAAGAGGGCATAAGAGGGGGGCGGGGGGGGAATATTCGCCTCGCACCTCTGAGGAACCGGATGACGAGGTTATGCTTACCCACGGTGCCGCCGTCCCTGCGTCATGATGAGCGGAGATAGCAGCCACGTAAACCTTCAGTGTGGAGGGCGCCAGCCTCCGCTCCAACCTATCCTGAAGGAAAGAAAGCACAACACTGATCTGGCAAGATCGGGGGTCTTCTCGGCGAGAAGAACACCATTCAGTGAATAGACTCCACTTCAGGGCGTAGGCATGCCTCGTAGAGGGTGCTCTAGCCTGAGTGATGGTATTAACCACCGCCACCGGTAGGTTACCTAAGTCTTCCTCGCGTCTATGGACCACACGTGGAGGTTCCACAGATCTGGACGAGGGTGCCAGATGGTGCCCTGTCCCTGAGAGAGGAGGTCCTCTCTCAACGGGATCTGCCAGGGGGGGGGCTATCGCGAGGAGGGAGAGTTCTGAAATCCAGGTCCGGTTGGGCCAGAGAGGCGCAACTAGCAAGACCTGCTCCTCGTCCTCCCTGACCTTGCACAGTAACTGCGCGAGTAGGCTCACTGGGGGGAACGCATATTTGCGCATGCCCTGAGGCCAGCTGTGGGCCAGTGCATCCGTGCCGAGGGAGCCCTCGGTCAGGGAAAAAAACCACTGGCAATGAGCGTTCTCGGGGGAAGCAAACAGGTCGACCTGGGCTTCCCCGAAGTGCGCCCATATCAGCTGGACAGACTCGGGGTGGAGTCTCCATTCTCCCGAGACTAGAAGCTGCCGTGAGAGCCCGTCGGCTGCACGGTTGAGCTCGCCTGGGATGTGAATGGCGCGCAGCGATTTGAGCCGCGTATGACTCAGAGGAGCAGACGGCGAGCGAGCTGAGACATGCGGCGGGAGCGTATACCCCCCATGCGGTTGATATACGCCACCGTCGCCGTACTGTCCGTCCTGACCAGTACGTGTTGCCCTCGAGCACCGGTAAAAAACGGCGCAGGGCGAGCAACACTGCCAACAGCTCTAGGCAATTGATATGCCAATGCAGCTGGGTTCCCTTCCATAGGTCCGCAGCCGCATGCCCGCAACACACGGCCCCCCAACCCGTACTGGAAGCATCCGTCGAGACGACGACATGCCTGGACGCCTGTCCCAGGGGCACTCCGGCCCGTAGGAAGGAGGGGTCCCTCCAGCGGTTGAGGGTGCGGCGACACAGCGCAGTGACAGTCACTCGGTGTGTGCCCGCGTGCCATGCGCGTCTGGGGACTCGATCGTGAAGCCAATGCTGCAGTGGTCTCATATGGAGCAATCCGAGCGGCGTGGCCGCAGCTGCGGATGCCATATGCCCCAGGAGCCTCTGAAACAATTTCAGGGGGACCACCTTTTTTCTGTCGAACTCCCTCAGACAGTTCAGCATCAGCCCGGCGCGCTCTCGTGAGAGGCGCGCCGTCATGGTGACCGAGTCCAGCTCCAACCCGAGAAAAGAGATCCTCTGCACGGGTGCGAGTTTGCTCTTTTCTCGGTTGACCTGAAACCCCAACAGGTCGAGGTGCCGGAGCACCTTGTCTCTGTGCGTAATCAATTGATCCCGCGAGCTGGCTAAAATCAGCCAGTCGTCGAGATAATTGAGTATGCGTATGCCTGCGAGTCGAAGGGGCGCTAAGGCACCCTCCGCGAGCTTGGTGAAAACTCGCGGAGACAGAGAGAGCCCGAAGGGGAGGACTTTGTACTGCCATGCTCGGCCTTCGAACGCAAACCGCAGAAACTGCCGGTGGCGTGGAAGTATGGAAACATGGAAATACGCGTCCTTCAGGTCTATTGCTGCAAACCAATCCTGAGGACGAACACATCGGATGATGCGTTTCTGCGTGAGCATTCTGAACCGCAGCTTGTGAAGACAACGGTTCAAAACGCGCAGGTCTAGGATTGGTCGTTGCCCACCGCTCTTTTTGGGTACGATGAAGTACGGGCTGTAGAACCCGCGCTCCATCTCGGCTGGAGGGACCGGCTCGATTGCATCCTTCGCCAGGAGGACAGCAATCTCCTCTCGCAAGACAGGGGCGGACACAGGGCTGACCCTGGTGAAATACACACCCGTGTACCTGGGAGGCCGTTTCGCGAACTGAATCGCGTAGCCGAGTCTGATCGTGCGGATGAGCCACCGCGATGGGCTGGCCCGCGCTAACCAGGCAGGCAGAGCCATCGCTAGCGGCTTCATTCGCACGATCGCTGACGTACCAACGGTGGGGCAGCACGGAGTGGGTGGGCTCAACCGGGAAGCACTGGGGTCCCGCGGGAGAGCAGGAGGCGAGAGATTCACTCTCGTCTCGCACCCATACTCCGGAGGGGTGGTCAGGAGGGGAAGAGAAAGGAGACCGTTCTCTTGCGCTCCGTGAGCCACTGGCGAAACGCACCGATCCTGCGAGCTGGAAGGCATAGCGTCCCAAGCTGGCAGTGTTCGGGGCAGTCACATCCGGGGAGGTGGAAAAATGCTCTTTCTTTGGAATTTGCGTGGCGTTGAAAAACGCCGTTGGTGTTATTTGTGGGGCCCGGCCCTCCGCCGGGGAAAGAGCAAGTTCCCTCCTCTCCGGATGGCCCGTCTCAGGGACGCTTCGCGGTCCGTTTACCGGACTTAGCGGCGCCCTGGGGCGGGGGCGCTGGCTGCCTGCGGGATGCTCGGCGCTGCCGCTTGGCCGGAGGCGCAGGCGGGGGCGCAAGAGCAGGTCTTGTGGCCGCAGGCGGGCGCCCTCGGCGAGGAGCAGCGGAGGTGGATGGTACGGCGGGGGGAGCGGTCTTACGGTCCCGCCGATAGATGACTTTGCCCATCGCATCCGACTGCTCCTTCACCGCCGTGAACTCCTGGGTGAATTCACCGACGGTGTCGCCGAACAGGCCAGCCTGGGATATGGGCGAGTCAAGAAAGCGGACTTTGTCAACATCGCGCATATCTGCCAGGTTTAGCCAGAGGTGGCGTTCCTGGACCACTAGTGTGGCCATCGACCTTCCCAGGGCACACGCAGCCGACTTGGTGGTACGCAGAGCATAGTCGGTTGCGGTGCGGAGCTCATGGAGCAGGCCTGGGTCGGAACCACCCTCGTGCAGCTGGGCCAGCGCCTGCGCTTGGTAGCGCTGGTAGGTGGCCATAGCATGCAAGGCGGAAGCAGCCTGGCCCGCGGCTTTGTAGGCTCTGGCTCCGAGGGAGGCAGATAACCTACAAGCCTTGGACGGGAGACGGGGCTGACCCCTCCAGGAAGAGGCGCCCACGCGGACATAGGTTGACCGCAATGGCGCGCTCAATCTGGGGAATCGCCTCGTACCCCCTGGCTGCTCCACCATCCAGGGTGGTGAGGGCGGAGGCGCACGCAGATCGGGCAGAGAAAGGTGCCCTCCAAGACTGCGTGAGCCTACTGTGCACTTCCGGGAAGAAGGGGACGGGAGGCTTAGAAGGCTTCGCCTTTTTGTCCTCCACGTAGCACCCATCTAGTCGGTCCGGCCGCGGGGCTGGGGGATAAACCATCTCCAAACCCACGGCCGAAGCAGCCCGGGAAAGCACGGCCAGCATATCCGCTTCTGGATCCGAAGCCACGCTCACAACCCCGGAGGGAGGGAGCGGGTTCGGATCCTCGTCGGATAATGATAGCCCACCCTCCGATGCATTGATGGACATCTGGTCCTCGGTGTCATCGAGTGAAAGGGCGACCATCCGTGAAGATGGACCGCTTCCTTCACTCGAAGCTTGGATGGAGCGCGCTGAGGAATGAGAGGTCCGCGAGCCCGAAGGCGGCGGATTAGCTCCCACCGTAACCCTCAGATCTGCCCGAGTGCCAACCGCAGAGCGGGGGACAACTGGGGTGGGTCGCCCTTTTACAAGAGCGAGCCGCGATCTTAGCTGCGCAACAGACATGACGTCGCAATGACGGCATGCACTGCCCGCGAGCACCGCATTGACATGCTGGACCCCCAGACATGCCACGCAGTGCTCGTGCCCATCATCCGAGGACAGGGAACCACCACATCCAGAAACGCACGGTCGGAGCGACATCTTTAAAAAGACGCACTGCACGACCGTGTTGCTCTTTTAGGGAAGCTTGCTTCCTATACAAACCGCTCAGTTTGAGGACCGGACCCAAAGGACGCCAGGCAAGGGAGAGAAGACCCAGCTCGACCGTCTGCCGCAGCGTAAACGCACTCTGGACCGGGAGAACAGCTCTCAATCTCTCTCTCTGTGTAGACAGGTTGGAGAACCCTCAGCAACTCTCTCAGAAACTTGTGAAAGGCTCTGAAAGCGAAAAGGATAGCGTTGCTGAGCACATGCTAGCCTTTTATGCCACACTGATTGTCATTCAAGACAGCTGTGCACGCTGACGCTGCCAACTCATTGGCATTTCATTGGCCCGTTTTTATACTCTTTCAGATGATTGGATTCTGACGAAATCCCCATAGTGGAAGTTTTTCCACATAGCATTGAAGTTCCCCTCCCGAAGGGGAACTGGAATAGACGTCTGTCCAGGCACAGGTTACAGATCTTGATGTCTTCAACTGGAGATTTCAGAGAAACTGCCATTAAAAAAATTGTAAGAAAAAAAAACATGTTACTCAGTAGGAAAATCTCACCAGGTACAGTATCTACTATTACAAAGTACAATTCCAAGGTAAATTTTCAGTTCAACCCACAGTATTGGTACCATAAAATTGCCACAATTTTTGACTCCTCACGCAGATTATTAAGTTAACATGGTATTTTGTGAGAAATTAAATGATCTTGGATTTCATTTTCTTGTGAAATTCTAAAAAGCTTAATGATATTAAATATTTTTCAAAATAAATGCATTTAAACATTTGTTTAGATACTTGTACAAGTAAACTGCAGTAAACTCAAGAGAAAAGCATGTAGACAAAATAAATTTTAATAAACAGGAAAATAAAAAAATGCACACCAGAACATAGCACTACAATCAGAAAAAAAAAAAAAACAGACAAGCATGGTTTGTGAACAATTGAGGTAAAGTTGGTTTTATATTCGGATATTCAGACATTCTCCTCAATAATATAATGTCAGAAAAGTATTCTTTGCAAATTCTAAATAGGGAAATCATATTAGCAGCAAATGACTATCAAAGTACAACATTGTTTACAGTCAACTAAACAGTGTTTATGTTGTTTTGAAGTCATACTTGCATGCTAATTTCGATCGAATATTCAAAGTAACATGGTAAACAATATAGAGACTTCTAAATGAACGAATGTGCGAATATAAAACCAACTTTACCTCTATAAGCTTTTCCCATTCAATGCTGTGGACCGTCTCTGGCGAGGAGTTCGTCACTAAATGTAGAAAAAAATAGAGCAACAAAACCGTAAACTGACAGCGATTCACTTCGCTAGCGTAATAACGTGTTAAAAAATCTCGTTTAACGTTAGCTCGATGATACGTAATGTTATTTGCGAAACGTTTCTCATAACTTAGCCTATACGTTAGCTAGAGCAACATTAACTTACATATGTGTTTTATGCTCATTCAGAATCGATTTGACAGATCATCTTATGTTTTTACACAGGTTAAAAAGCATTGAAGTCATAAAGTGAAGTTAATCGTGTTGAAATCGAAAATTAAATAACCAAAACAGCTTTTCATTTACCTTAACGTTACCTTTATACATTAGCTGCAGTTAATAGCCTGGGTACGCACAGGGCGACATGGGCTTACTAAAAAACGTATAGGAAGTGGTAAAGTGTTAATTTACACATCTAAAAGTTACATTTTGACATAAATTCTTGGGAAAACGACAAATAAAACATGTGAAACGTCGAATACAACGTGCTTACCTTACAGTTCCGTCCGCTGCCTTCGGTTTGTTAGTTGATTCAAATGATGAGCAGCACCTGCGCCTCACGCTGACTCGCGCAGAAGAACCGACTCCGAGTCCACCAATCAAGTTTCAACATCGAACCAGTGTTATGATTTCGACCAGATGCGTCGGGTAGCCTATATGTTGAAGAGTCAACTTCATTTCGACATCGAACCAATGTTATGATTTCGACCAGATGCGTCGGGTAGCCTATATGTTGAAGAGTCAACTTCATTTAGACATTGAATCAATGTTATGATTTCGACCAGATGCGTCGGGTAGCCTATGTTGAAGAGTCAACTTCATTTCGACATTGAATCAATGTTTTATTCTCGATGTAATAACCTTCCGACGTACCGACCAAATAAAGAACGTTGATTCAATGTCGAAATTTGATCGACGACTGATACTGACGCTTATAACCAATAATCGACATTGATTCAATGTCGGCTTGCTATCTGGGATATTGCGTCTGTGTGTTTGTTTTGCCTGTGAAATCAGCACGTGCTCAAATGGAAACTCCCTTCTTTGCAAGTCCTTCCTTCTTTCCCTCCCCCAACACTCCCACACTCCCAGAGCTGGACACGCCCACTTTACTGACTTTTTTTTAAACTAGAGGTGTGAAAACACCCTTCTGAGACAGGGGGGGTTCGTGGCCCTTTAAACTAAGCGTTCTAAAGTATGGCTGTATTTTACAAGCAAGGATTCTGACACAGCAATGTGAAGCCGACGCTTTACAAAAGTTGCATGTAGGGGGGAAACATGTCAAATTTAATGAAACATTTGAGGGCGCTTGGAATCAACTTAAAGGTGAGGAATGGGCTGTCTTTGCCAGCTTGAGACATCATCTGACACTTTCACTGAGTACATTTACATGGACACCAATACTCCGATTTTATGATTAAGATAATACTCTGATTAAGAGTCTATCACGTAAGCAGCGATTTTTGATTACCTTAAGGGGCCACCCGAGTCCCGAAATGCGGAGGTTTTTCTTTCCGTTTGCCATGCGGTATCAAATCACTCTTCCAGCAATCCTTACTTCATATTTTCATCTAATAATTGTCACGGGGCATGAACAATATGTTGCTGAATGAAAGTGAACTGCTGAACTACAGTTTAAGTCTAAAGATTAAAAACGAAACACCCGAAATTGCATGAAACTCTGGAGGAAACGCTGGATAGCCTGGTGATGCAACAATAATTGTTTTATACTGAAACTTTCCTTCTAAAAGCGCTTCCTTGGTCTTATCTATATTTCTTTGCACGTTAAACACACGTCGGCCACAACAGGAAATAAAAAAAAACTGCAACTGCGTTAATTGCATCGTTAATAAGAGTAGTACAATTCATGTAAATATAATAATAATAATAATAATAATAATATATAGTGATTATTAATATTAGCATTAATAATAATAATAATAGAACAATTAATGTAAAAAAAATAAAATAATAATATATAGTGATTATTAATATTAGCATTAATAATAATAATAATAATAATAATAGTACAATTAATGTAAAAAATAATAATAATAATAATATATAGTGATTATTAATATTAGCATTAATAATAATAATAATAATAATAGTACAATTAATGTAATTTTTTTTTAAATAATAATATATAGTGATTATTAATATTAGCATTAAAATAATAATAATAATAATAATAATAATAATAATAATAATAATAGTACAATTAATGTAATTTTTTTTAAATAATAATATATAGTGATTATTAATATTAGCATTAAAATAATAATAATAATAATAATAATAATAATAATAATAATAGTACAATTAATGTAAAATGTATGATAATAATATGATAAAAATAATAATAGTAGTACAATTCATGTAAAGATTTATAATAATAATAATAATATATATAGTGATTATTAATATTATCATTAATAATATTAATAATAATAATAATACAAATAATGTAACAATTAATAATAATAATAATAATAATAGATAGTGATTATTAATATTAGCATTAAAAATAATAATAATAATAGCACAATTTATAATAATAATCATAATGATAAAAATAATAATGATAAAAAAATTAATAATAAGAAGAATAATAATAAGAAGAATAGTACAATTAATGTTAAAATGTATAACAATAATAGTAATAATAATAAAATAATAATAATAATAATAATAATAATAATAATAATAATAATAAAAAAAAAAAATAATAATAATAATAATAATAATAATAATAATAATAATAATAAAAATAATAATAATAAAAATTATTATTATTATTATAATAATAATGTCAGTTTTCTTTAGCCATATTCCCACTGACCTTGTGAGAGCAGATGTATCCAGGCTGTGAGCTGCTGCTGGTTGTTGGTTTGTGTTTGACATTGGTATCGTCCGCTGTAGCTCCCTGTGTGAGTGTTGATCTCCAGCACTCGTCCTCCCACTAGCAGACGATAGAGACCGCCTCCAGCCACTGCCAGAGTCCGGTTCTCATACCGCCAGTGGATGGGCCTCCTGTGACCTGGCATCACGGGACAACCTAATGGACAGTTTGTGGAAATAGGGGTTACCTGTGATGCAAGGCATTTAATCACTTAAGTCTGTAAGACACAGACACTGAAAAAAAGACTTCAATTGATCTTTTGACACACTAGAGGTTTTTACATGTTTAGAATTTTTGGCTGTCTGGAATACTCAATTCTGATTGGTCAGCTGTGACATTCCAAGGTATGTTTTTCCAAGATAACAACCGCTAAATAACAAAGGCTCATCCGGGAACCTCAAATCACCTTGGCTGTCACTGAGTACATTCACATCCATTACATCCACATTCATATGTGTTGTCTGTCACATCACGATTTTTGACTGTTTTTGTGTTACTGAATAATGTGCAGGTTAGTGTATACTCCATCATTTTGTCAGCTTTGTGTTTAATTAAAGAATTAATAAACTATTATTTTCTGGCAAGTAGTCATGTCATAAGCAGGGTAAAATACATCCAGGATGGTTGTTTTTGCAGAATAAAGCCCTTCAGTCTTACACAACAGTGCTCCACTTCACATCAGGCTGCTGATAAGCCTGTCTGGCTTTATTCTGCGATAACAACCTCCTGGATATACTTTATCCCGTTTATTACACTGATACTGCCACAAAATGTATAAATTAGACACAAAACATTGTTTTGAGCCATACTACTTTATTAAATCTTTAATTAAAGACAAACCTGACAGAAACAAACACGGCTGAATGGAGCATACACTTTGGATTATTCAGTAACAAGATGGCACCTGTTGCGAAATGGAAGCTGTGCAAACCGGGGTAGTTCCAAATGCAGCTTTATTATAAGAATGGTCAGACAGGCAGGGATCAAAAACCAGCATTGACAGTGTAGTAGAGAATCCAGAAGCGTAATCCAAAAACAGGCAAGGTTCAGGGCAGGCAGCAAAGGTTCAAAACACAAAAATCAGTCCAAGGTCAAAACACAGAAAACAGGAAACAAGATAAACGCTTACGCAAGACAGCAACAGCTTAACAATACTCAGCCCTGAAGTGAGTGTGTGTGTGCTGCTTATGTACTGTGTGTAATCAGTCTTTGACAAGCCTCCGGTGGTGTGTGTGCAATCAGTCAGGATGAGGAACATGTGTGTGTGATTGGAGTGCATGTATGGAGTTGTAGTTCATTAAATGGCAGATTTGTAGTCCATAGGTGTTTACCACCGATCTGCTCAGGCTGGATCACTGGTAATCGTAACAGCACCAAACAAAAAAGAACCACAAAGCTGACAGAAAGGAAATTGGCTGAATAAAGCATATACCGACCTACGTATTATTCATTCACAAGATGGCGCCAAAAACTGGGGTGTCACAGACAGCAGATACACATGAACGTGGATGTAAGTATATAGATGTGAATGTATTTACTGACAGTCAAGGTGATTCGAAGTTCCCGGATGAGCCTATGTTATTAGATTAAGTGGTTGTTATCTTGGAATAATATACCTTGGAAAATCACGCCTGACCAATTCCAGACAGCCTTGTAATAAGTAAAGGATAAAGTACATCCAGACGAAGCCGTGCACCGTTATATAAGACTGAAGAGTTTTATTCTGTAAAAAAACCCGCCTGGATGTACTTTAGCCTGCTTATTACACTGCCACTTGCCACAAAATAATAAAAAATAGACACAAAACATTGTTCTGAACTATAATAGTTTATTAAATTGTTAATTAAAGGCAGAGCTGACAGAAATGTAAATAGCTGAATGGAGCATATGCTAACCTATGGATTATTAAGCCACAAGATGGCGCCAAACAGTCAAGACAGTGGCATGACAGACAAGCATATAAATATGGATGTGAATGAATTCACTGACATTCAAGATGATTCGAAGTACCCGGATAAGCCTGTGTTATTAGATTCAGTGGTTGTTATCTCTGAAAAACATACCTTGGAATATCACGCCTGACCAATTTCAGACAGCCTTGTAATAAGTAAAGGATAAAGTACATCTAGATGAAGTGGAGCACCGTTGTATAAGACTGAAGGGTTTTATTCTGTAAAAAAACCACCTGGATGTACTTTAGCCTGCTTGTTACACTGCCACTTGCCACAAAATATTAAAAAATAGACACAAAACATTGTTCTGAACTATAATAGTTTATTAAATTGTTAATTAAAGGCAGAGCTGACAGAAATGAAAATAGCTGAATGGAGCATATGCTAACCTATGGATTATTCAGCCACAAGATGGCGCCAAACAGTCAAAACAGCGACATGACAGACAAGCATATAAATATGGATGTGAATGAATTCACTGACATTCAAGATGATTCGAAGTACCCGGATAAGCCTGTGATAAGCCTGTTATCTCGGAAAAACATACCTTGGAATATCACGCCTGACCAATTCCAGACAGCCTTGTAATAAGTAAAGGATAAAGTACATCCAGATGAAGTGGAGCACTGTTGTATAAGACTAAAGGGTTTTGTTCTGTTAAAAAAACGCCTGGATGTACTTTAGCCTGCTTATTACACTGCCACTTGCCACAAAAAAAAAAAAAAAAAAAAAAAAAAGACACAAAACATTGTTCTGAACCATAATAGTTTATTAAATTGTTAAAGGCAGAGCTGACAGAAATGTAAATAGCTGAATGGAGCATATGCTAACCTATGGATTATTCAGCCACAAGATGGCGCCAAACAGTCAAAACAGCGGCATGACAGACAAGCATATAAATATGGATGTGAATAAATTCACTGACAGTCAAGATGATTCGAAGTACCCGGCTGAGCCTGTGTTATTAGATTCAGTGGTTGTTATCTTGAAATAACATACCTTGGAATATCACGCCTGACCAATTCCAGACAGCCATGTAATAATCCCAAATAACAACCACTGAAACTAATAACACATAATAACTGAAACTAATAACTAATAACAAAAATGTAAATACTTATTTTTGCGTTCTAATTCTAAAATGACACCTTTTTTCAAAATTAAATATCCTGTTAAAACAACAACACATTACACAATAAATAAAACATTTTATAATAATACATAACGTAACTATTATATTAGGCATCTATATGTACATTTAGCTTTAGTCTACAGTAACATACAAACAATGGTTCCATGCATTTGTCATAAACTCTATGGCAATGTGCTTTAGGTATAAAATAATTCCTATGAAATAAAAAAGATAACTTCTGTAGATATTAACTGGTGGCTGAATGTGTGTAACTTACTATGGTTTCTGTACGGTACTTACCTATGCGCAATGTGTCTCCAGGCCTGACGGTGGCGCTGGTGCCGACCAGAGACGCCATCAAAACCCTCTTTCTGTTCATCTTCTTTGAGGACTGAAGATCAGGTTCACCCACTGCTCCTGTTGGCATCAAATCAGCAATCAAACACAGCTTTCCTACAGGTACAGTGTGTCTGTGAGGGTTAAAAGGGTAGACTGAGTAGCTGGACTGCTATTCTCAGAGGATTCTTCAATCAGCAGAGAGAGAGAGAGAGAGATTACGGCTGGTTTCGTCTTTGATGGAGAGAGAAATTACCTTAATTAATGAGATACAGAAGGATGTTGTGTCATCTGAGTCCAAATGAAACCTCAGCTGACTGCTGTTTGTGGCTCAGAGGATCGCCAGAGATAAATGTCCTTTATAAAAAAACTCTGGTGTCATTGGTGTGGTATTTCTCAACAAGGCTTAACAAATGATGCAACAGCAATATACACGCACACGCACACACACACACACACACACACACACACACACACACACACACACACACACACACACACACACACACTTTATTAGGTACACCTTACTAGTGCCGGGTTGGACCTCCTTTTGTCTTCAGAACTGAATTAATCATTCGTGGCAAAGATTCAACAAGGAACTGGAAATACTCCTCAGAGATTTTGGTCCGTATTGACATGATAGCATCACGCAGTCGCTGCAGATTTATCGGCTGCACATCCATGATGCTAATCTCCCGTTCCACCACATCCCAAAGCTGCTCTATTGGATTGAGATCTGGGGACTGTGGAGGCCATTTGATGTTCTAGAAACCAGTCTGAGATGATTCACGCTTTATGAAATAGTGTGTTATCCTGCTGAAAGTAGCCATCAGAAGATGGGTACACTGTGGTCATCAAGGGATGGACATGGTCAGCAACAATACTCAGGTAGGCTGTGGTGTTGACACAATGCTCAATTGGTACTAATGGGTCCACAGTGTGCCAAAATATCCCCCACACACATTACACCACCACCACCAGCCTGAACTGTTTGTACAAGGCAGAATGGATCCATGCTTTCATGTTGTCGGCGCAAGATTCTGACCCTGAATGTTGCAGCAGAAATCGAGACTCATCAGACCGGGCAACGTTTTTCCAATCTTCTATTGTCCAATTTTGGTGAGCCTGTGTGAATTGTAGCCAGTTTCCTGTTCTTAGCTAACAGGAGTGGCACCCTAGGTTCGTCTTGTTGTGCATTCAGAGATACTCTTCTGCATACCTCAGTTGTAACGAGTGAGTTACTGTTGCTTTCTATCAGCTTGAGCCAGTCTGGCCATTCTCCTCTGACCTCTGGCATCAACAAGGCATTTGTGCCCACAGAACTGCTGCTCGCTGGATATTTTTTCTTTTTCTCACCATTGTCTGTAAACTCTAAAGATGATTGTGCGTGAAAATCCCAGTAAATCAGCAGTTTCTAAAATACTCAGACCAGCACATCTGGCACTAAAACCATCTAATGCTCTGTTTGAACTGCAGCAGATGGTCTTGACCATGTCTACATGGCGAAATGCATTGAGTTACTTACATATTTAGCTGATTAGAAAGTAACGAGCAGTTGGACAGATGTAACTAATAAAGTGGCCGGTGAGTGTGTGTGTGTGTGTGTGTGTGTGTGTGTGTGTGTGTGTGTGTGTGTGTGTGTGTGTGTGTGTGTGTGTGTGTATATATATATATATATAATTATTATTATTCTAACATCTGTAAAAATAAAAAGATAATACATTAATGCAAAATATATATTATATAATACTGAGTGTTTTAATTGCACACAAAATATTACAACATTGTTTTTAAATTCTCAAATTCATCAAATTTTTTAATTTAGTAATTTTTTTTATTTTTAGATTAGTTTAATTATTAGTTAAAATGTTAATGCATTTACCATAAAATAGCATGTACAATATAGTACTTACATTTAAAATAAGATAACTAAAATGAAAACAAAAGTGAACATAAATGGCATTTCTAAAATAAAAGCATCAATGTATATTTTGATTCATTGAGAAATTGAGAGGATAGCAATTATATTATGGTATTATAAAACACTATTTGGTCTGATCCATGTATAATAAATCTATATTAAAATAAATCTAGTAGTAATTATCATCGTCATCATCATCTTCATCAATTGTTTGGTCTCAATTGAACAAATAAATAAATAAATAAACATATATCAGGGGTAACATTTCTGTGTGGAGTTTGCATGTTCTCCCCATGTTCGCGTGGGTTTCCTCTGGGTGCTCCGGTTTCCCCCACAGTCCAAACACATGTGCTATAGGGGAATTGAAAAAGCTAAATTGTCCATAGTGTATGTGTGGGGATGTGAGAGTGTATGGGTGTTTCCCAGTGCTGGGTTGCGGCTGGAAGGGCATCCACTGTGTAAAACATATGCTGGATAAGTTGGCGGTTCATTCCGCTGTGGCGACCCCTGATGAACAAAGGGACTAATAAAAAGAAAATGAATGAATGAATGAATGAATATTTTATTATTGTGTTTGTCATGTCACTTGTATCGAAACAAGCAAGATCTAAACCTCTTCAGTCTTCAGCTTGTGGCCTGTAAGACCTCCACAGATAAACGTCCTCTATATTTCTTCATTGGCTGCACAGATGGATTTTACCACCCTCGACAGGCTCTAGGTTTCACATTATTCCTCAAACAAGACGCGCCAACCAATGCCAATATCAATACAAGACTCGCAAATCTCCCGCTGAGCTCGCGGACTCTGAAGGGAAGTGAGCCAGACCTCAGAGTGAGCTTTAGTTCAGTCCAAAACACTGGTGTCCAGAAGCTCCCTGTCACCCACTGAAGCCTCAAATAACTAGCGATGGGCAATATGTCCAGGTTAGGGCTTCGCAATATACAGTTGAAGTCAAAAGGATTAGCCATATTAGCCAAGATTTTTTCTTTTCCTTTTCAAATATTTCCCAAATTATGTTGAACAGAGCAAGGAATTTTTCACAGTATTTCCTATAAGGTTTTTTCTTCTGGAGAAAGTCTCATTTGTTTTATTTCGGCTAGAATAAAAGCAGTTTTAAATTTTTTTAAAAACCATTTATTAGCCCCCTTAAGCAATATTTTTTTTGGATTGTCTATAGAAAAAGAACATTGCTATACACTGATTTGCCTAATTATCCTAACTTGCCTAATTAACCTAGTTAAGCCTTTAAATTAAACTCACACTCATTCTGAATATGTACCCCTATATACATTTCTGGAGAGCACCAATTATGTCCCAGCAGGTATGTTTTTTTGCAGTTTTTTTGTTTTTGCGAATCTGCCAGAGGCACGCTTTTTCAGATCTCAAATTTCTTTCATGAATGCCATTCGCACCTGCTGTTCTCACGTAAATCCACCAGATGCCGCTGTCGACTGATTGACTGATCCACCCTCCTCTTTCCCTAAACCCAACCGACAGTGTTTTCAAAAGCAATCCAGAAAAAAAAAGTCGTAGCAGCCTGATTTTTTTCTACGTTTTCAGATTTTACCACATTCTCACCTTGTTATTTACTTGTTAAAGGTGTTTTCTGTCACTGCTTGTTTAGCCTGCATCAATGCATTTAGTGTAAGCTGCATGATTAATCATTAAAAGATCAGATCTCAACACCCACGCAACATAAATTATAAATGATGGCGATTTGCATATGTTTATTAATTCTTCGAATGGCTGCATTCAAATCTGTGTTTGAAAAACACACAAATCAAGAAAAAGATTCAGTCTTCAGTCTTTTGAGTTAGTTATGAAGTTACAAACAGTCAAATAACACAGTACTACTGGGATAACAGTTTATAGTTTAGATACAGTAAAACCACTGATGTTTATGGTAAAGATTAAAATCACCGTCATATGCATTTAACAACGCTCAAGAATGAAAGTTGTAGGCAGCATGTACATTACAGAACCAATAGGTGGCGACAACCAGACATCAAAAATATGCCACTAAATAATTCTTCAAAAATGATCGTCTAGCAATGAAACATGAAGTTTTATGAGTGAATAACTGAATCATTTATTGAAAATGAGACTATAAAGAAATATGGGTTGTCCAAATTAAAATGTTAGATTTCTACATTCAGCGTTATCAGTAACAGTAGCAGTAATTTTCACAGTGCTGAATATTTTACAATTTATTTTTATTCAGCTAATTACAGCTTCTAAGTTCTGTTTGTTAAAAGCAAAACTTTCTTGCAGTACTGTTTTGTAAAAAATGGAAAGCAAATTAGATTTGTCTCCTCCCCTTTTTGGCTGATGTGAAAAATGGTCCGATTCATGACTAAAAAAACATAACGTGATCCGAACCATGAGATTTGTGATCCATTACACCACTAGTGTCTTGCCAGACTTGTATCCTGCCATCCCGGTCAACTCCGCTCCACGTCACAAGTCCGGCAACTAGAGGTGTGAACCTACACTGGTCTCACGGTTCGGTTCGGTTACGATTATCATGTCATCGATTCGGTTCAATTCGATATCTCGGTGCATCACGGTGCATTGACGATTCTTTCCATACACAGTTTTATATTTTCTTCACAGCACAGTAATTCTTGTATTAAAATTTATAAATATATTTATATACTATTTGTAATACAATTTTGTCCTTTAATACAAACAGTCAGATATATAAACTTTAAACAACACGAGCATTTATAGACCATTTTGAAGGATGTGTCCTAACGTGGTCCTAACGTATTTCCTGTTTTACATTTTTATTTTCCATTGCTTCTGAGAATCCAAAAAGGTCCACATATTGATAAATAGTGTTATGACGGCTGATTTAAAATCAAGTTATGATTGAATTGCCTCTTGTTACAGTTAGGAAATAGTTTAACGTCAAGCAGGAAATGTTCATGGGCCAATGACATGACCACATTGAAATGGTCTATAGCAAATAAACAAATATAAATATCCCGCTCGCTTTCTGCCTTGTCTACCAAGTTCTTTCTTACACCCCTCTGATTGGTCAGGCGCTCAACAGAAAGGGCTGTGATTGGCTCTTACACGCTGGCGCTCTTCACAGATGGACTCATGGGCCACAGTGAGAGAGAGAGAGAAATGGAGATTACTTTCATTCTCTTAATCGCCGTGAAATAGGGGCTTTTGCTGTAAGTGTCAGTGAAACACTGTCCTGCAAACACACACGCAGTGAAATTGTGCACAGTTTCTGAGTTTTTCGTAGTTAGAGCGTTGTAAATATTCGCGCTCGCGGCTCGCCTCCCTCGGCATAGAAAGCTACGGCGACATAGCGCATGTGAGATAAATGACGTCAGTACGTAATAACCGGTTATGATTATTACTGAACCGGTACCGAATTGTCGGCGTCTGCATCGCGGTGCACCGAAGAAACGATTAATTTTGACACCCCTACCGCCAACATATGTGGAGGTACAGAGGTAAGCGGTCAGCTGGTAAGCACGAAAAGGAACGGCGTCATACCGCCCTGTAGCATTCATTTTAAAGATGAAATGCAGCCATGCATACTTCTGGCTACATAATTTGAGCTCTCCAGAAATGTATATAGGGCTACGTTTTCAGAATGAGCCTGTGTTGTTTAAATTGCAGTGTGTTCTAGTTTAAATTTGGAGTGTGTTCTTGTGACAAGCCACACAATGATACTTTTATATTTAAAACAAATCACTTATTTTATCGCAAGCCACATTTCCATAATTTCGATACAGTTGAAGTTAGAATTATTCTAGCTGAAATTTACCAAATAAGACATTCTTCAGAAGAAATAACATTTTAAGATATATTATAAAAAATGCCTTCCTCTGTTAAACATCTTTTGGGAAATATTTAAAGAAGAAAATAAAATTCACAGGAGGGCTGATAATATTGACTTCAACTGAACATGCGAGCAGTGTGACACATTTACAACCACACCCACTGCAGATTAGTACAAAAACAGTGTAGCATCACTCGACTTTTCAAACTTCTTTTTGCCCACAAATGCAGAAGAAAAAAAACTTAGTTTAAAGTATCCTGTAGCCTTTACTCACCCTCCACACGGATCCGACTGGAGGCGGCTGATTTCCCGATGGTGTTGGCAGCGATGCAGGAGTAGGTGCCGTCATCCTGCTGTGTGAGGTTCGTAAGGAGCAGTGATCCGCTCAGGAGAGGACTAGCACGGGTGTCCAGCGGACCTTCCTTTCGGTGCCAACTCACTGCTGGACGGGGGACACCTGCCCAGAGACAAACAGCAGATCAGTCCATTCACTAGGCATGGGCCGATAGACTCTGACGGTATGAAAACCTTGGATAAAAATATCACG
Organism: Danio kyathit; assembly: GCA_903798195.1. Classification (NCBI taxonomy): domain Eukaryota; kingdom Metazoa; phylum Chordata; class Actinopteri; order Cypriniformes; family Danionidae; genus Danio; species Danio kyathit. Next base: position 15,260,066 of record LR812525.1, read on the forward strand.
GTATTGTGATTACTGCTATCCCAAAAACAGCAACTTTTTTACATTGAACATAATATATTTGAATTTAAGACATACTGAAAATATTTTGCAACAGTAAACATGCCAGGCTAATTAACTAAAATTAATCATTGAGTTTAGTTTCGAAAACACAGATTTCTTTACAACTTGAAAATGCACATTTTGACATCTTTCTTTTCTTTGGATATAAAGTAAGCCACAGCACTGTTCAGGTCTATAGCAGGCTTGCATGTGGATTTATAAGCAATTAGTTTTTTTTCCAAACCGCGGTAAACCTTGAAACCAGTTATCGTCCCATGCCTACCATTCAGACTCATTGGCCCAGCACTTTCTGAAGGTGCTTGAGGGACAAATTCAGAAAAATGGATACATTACAACATTCATTCATTTTCCTTCGGCTTAGTCCCTGATTTATCAGAGGTCGCCACAGCGGAATGAACCGCCAACTACTCTGGCATATGTTTGACGCAGCAGATTCCCTTCCAGACGCAACCCAGTAATGGGAAATACATTACAACAACAATTAATTATTAGTTCACATAAAATTTGCAAAGAAAAGTTATTTTTAAGCATAATTTATGTTTTAAATGGTAATTAATATTTGTCTTGTTCAAATTCATGGTGTTGCTGACTGTACCTAATAAATTGTTGCAGTAATTCTTGTAAAAAAGGTATATAGTTTTTTCCACTAATTGATTTAGTTGTGTCCTTTAGTATTTATTTTAAAATTATATTTTATTATGAATAAAATATAAATTAACTAATAGTATTATTTTTCTATTATTAAGATTATTATTAATATAATAATAATGATAATAATAATCATAGTCTTATAATAATAATAATAATAATAATTATTATTATTATTATTATTATTATTATTATTATTAAAATATAAACTAATAAATTATATTTTTAATAATACATGGCTATATTTTATTATTATTATTTTTATTATTATGATGATTATTATTATTATTATTATACGGCTGGACAATAGTTTTATATCAATATAAATCGCAGGGCGACGCAGTGGCGCAGTAGGTAGTGCTGTCGCCTCACAGCAAGAAGGTTGCTGGTTCGAGCCTCGGCTGGGTCAGTTGGCGTTTCTGTGTGGAGTTTGCATGTTCTCCCTGCGTTCGCATGGGTTTCCTCCGGGTGCTCCGGTTTCCCCCACAGTCCAAAGACATGCGGTACAGGTGAACTGGGCAGGCTAAATTGTCCGTAGTGTATGAGTGTGTATGGATGTTTCCCAGAGATGGGTTGCAGCTGGAAGGGCATCCGCTGCGTAAAACATGTGCTGGATAAGTTGGCAGTTCATTCCGCTGTGGCAACCCATGATTAATAAAGGGACTAAGCCGAAAATAAAATGAATGAATGAATGAATAATGATGATGATGATGTTATATAATTATAAAATATAAAACAATAAATGATATTTTAATAATACATTGTATATATTATTATGTATATAATATAATACACTCTATATTGTACCTCACTAATGGCCACAGCCATATCACCCTGCAGCCCAAGACCACATGGGAAAACTAGGTTGCTGTTGGAAGTGGTGTTAGAGAGGCCAGCAGGGGGCGCTCAACCTGTGGTCTGTGTGAGTCCTAATGCCCCAGTAAAAGTGATGGGGACACTACACTGTCAGTGGGCGCCGTCTTTCGGAAGAGACGTTAAACTGAGGTCCTGACTCTCTGTGGTCATTAAAAATCCCATGACACTTCTCGTAAAGAGTAGGGGTGTAACCCCGGTGTCCTGGCCAAAGTCCCTCAATCGGCCCTTACCCATCATGGCCTCCTAATAATTCCCATCCACAGGCACAGGCACAGGCTCTATCACTGTCTCTTCACTCCACCAATAGCTGGTGTGTGGTGAGCGCACTGGCGCCATTGTCCTGTGGCTGCCGTCGCATCATCCAAGTGGATGCTACACACTGGTGGTGGTGTGGAGAGACTCCCCTCATGATTGTGAAGCGCTTTGGGTGTATGGCCATACACAATAAATGCGCTATATAAATACACATTACATTACTAATGAAAAAACTCACCGACCAATAATTCCCAAAATAAACCGAAGCTCTTGACAAAGCACTGAACAACAATCCAGGATTTGGGAGCAACTTCAATCTTGCCAAAAGTTGACTTCAAAGCTCGGGCAGAATCAGTCAAACCGCAGAACATGTTGATTCAAAGAGCAGATCAACAAGAGGCCAGCAGATTACCACAAATTACCAGTACAAATGGGCACAATGAATGCAAATTGCCTCCCTCCAGCAGGTTCCCATGGGACGACCCCGCAAAAATAATGAGCAGCACATGGAGTTTTATGACCTGCCGTTCTGTCGAGTGGAGACATTAGTACTGACATACGGCTGTTAGTCGGAGAGCCAGATATCAGACACATACTTGCAGTAGTGGAAAATAACTGTGAGGTGTATGTGTGTGTGGGCACTGACATACAGTCGAAGTCAAAGTTATTCGCCCTCCTGTGAGGTTTTTTTTCTTTGTCAAATATTTCTCAAATGATGTTTAACAGAGTAAGGAATTTTTCGCAGTATTTCCTATAATATTTTTTCTTCTGGAGAAAGTCTTTTTGTTTTATTTTGTCTAGAATAAAATCAGTTTTTAATTTTTAAAATCATTTTAATGTCAATATTATTAGCCCCCTTAAGCAATATATATATATTTGATTGTCTACAGCTGTGGTCCTCAACCCCTGGGCTGCAGACCGGTACCGGTTCATGGATCAATTGGTACCGGACCGAACAAGAAATCACTAATTATTTTCATTTGATTTATTATCTTAGTCTGAACGATCTTTTATTTTGAAAAATCTTTTACTTCGAAAAATGACCATATTTTCTCGCTTACATCTCAGGCACTTGAACGCCAAAATGTAACCAAATAGATGCCTTTGAAAAGTTTCTTTGCGAAGGTGAAAAAGCCCAGTTAAGGACCTACAAACTACCAAGGAATTGATGCACAACCCATTTGTCAACAAATCAGGTAAATCCAGCAAGTCTGTGAAAGATCAACTGCTGGAGATCACAAATGATGATTTGGGGAGCGTTCACATATTGCGTCTTTTCTTGGCATGGGCCGGTATAAGATTCTGACAGTATGATAACCTTGGATAAACATATCACGGTTTCCCGGTATCACGGTATTGTGATTACTGCTCTGAAATATATTCTTTTTAAATGTCTGGATTAAAAACAAAAACTTTTTTCCCTTTTGAACACAATATATTTTAGTTTGAGAAACGTTTAAAATATTTTGGAGCAGTAAACATGTCAGTCTAAATTAATTATTAACTTCTGCTGTCTTCATTTGTTTCAAAAACTGATTTTTTTGCAATGTAAAATGACATCTTTAGATATATTTTCTGCTGGAGATTCTGTTGTCTTAAAAAAAAATAATTAAAAATTAAAATAAAATAAAATAAAAGTAAATACAAATTCGTACACATACCTTAGGAACAGTATTGCAGAAAATTTTAACGTTTTTAAAACCTTGACCTTTTCAAACCGCGGTATACCTTGAAAACAGTTATCGTCCCCATGCCTATAGTCTTTTCTACGTGCAAGTTTGTTATTTCCAATGGAGGCGCATGGCTTGCGCACACATATTGGCAGAGATGGGAAGTACTGAAGTACAAATACTACGTTACTTAAGTAGATTTTTCGGGTATCAGTACTTTACTCCACTATTCATTTTTTTTTGACAACTTTTTACTTTTACTCCCTACATTTTTACACAAATATCTGTACTTTTTACTCCTTACATTTTTAAATCAGGCTCGTTACTTTCGCTTTCATGTGTTAGAGAGTCTTTTGTCCACTTCCAATCATACTGCACAGGATTTCTCTGCTCTTTAAATCTAATACCGTGAAAAAAGTGCCTTTTGGAAAGATTTGTACATTTAGTACTAAAAACTATCAAATACTTTATAAAAATGTATTTGTTGAAATTTATTTCCTTTATTTCTGATAAGTTCATATTTTCTAATACAGAATTTATGGTGTTTTACAGGTTTTTTTTTTTATTGACACAATGATTTTACATATAGGTATACAGTGTTGTCTTCAATACATTTTTTAACAAAAGTTAAACAAAAGTAACTATACTGGGCAATTCATAAATAAAAATAAAATGCAAAAGATCCTGAATTCATCACGTGAATAAAAGATCATGCACGTGTTTTATAGGTTGTAGTCACGCCTGTGTATGTTGCTTTTTGCATAGAATAAATGTATAAACAGAATTATTGTTTATCCATTAAATAAAATATCCACAATACCCTGGAAAAAACAGTGTGTACACAGAGTGTATGAACAAGAATGGCAGCTGTTGATTTTGATCCAACAGCCGCAAAACTATTTGATGAATACTGTAAGTTTGCGCCAGGATGATGATAAATGGGGGAAACCAGATATTTACCTATCTAGTGAAACTAAAACGTAGTACTAATGGGTACTTTTTACTTAAGTACATTTTTGAGGCCGTACTTCTTTACTTTTACTTGAGTACAAAAGTGTAGTCAGTACTTCAACTTTTACCAGAGTCATTTTAAACAGGAGTACCTGTACTTCTACTTGAGTAAAGAATGTGTGTACTTATGCCATCTCTGCATATTGGTAGCGACGTGTGCAAGTGGCGCGACGCGCTAGCACTTGCCATGGTCCACCTAGTTGAAAACATCTCTTTTTAAAATGCTGCGAGTGCACCGCGTGTCACGTGACAAGGGACGTGATTTGAAAGTTTAGAAACGAAACTTATGAGACGGGTGTTGTTTAGTTTTATTGGTGATTCCAAATATGTAATGTAATCGTAAGCTTGGCTAACAGTTTTGGAGAATTTGATGTTTCCCCATTCAAACAGAATTCCCGAGCATACTGCCCGAGAGGCCTTTCAAAGATGGCCGCCGAGTAAAATGACTTGGCTTAAAGGGACTTTGTTCCAACTGAATCAGAATATTGAGTATAGGGGCGGGGTTTCTTTTATCGAATCGAATCATTCTCTCATAGCAATCTAACGGTAAGAGGGGCGTGGTTAAGAATATTGCGGCTGATTTCATCAATCTTTAACACTAAAAATAATATGAATCATTAATAACAACTAAGCACCAATAGTAATTAATCATAACAGAAAAGCAAATCAGCATATTCTAATGACTTCTAAAGGATAGTTTGACATTAAAGAGGACCTATTATGCAAAAATGACTTGTATAAGGGGTTTAAACACAGCTGTGTGGCAACAGTCTGTGAATATAACCAGGTTCTAATATATAAAATTGATTAATTTTATTTTGTATAATCACACTTGATAAAAACAGTCTCCAGAAACACTTTGATTGACATTCTCCCTTTGTACGTGTCACTGGTGACAATCTCTCCCTCATTAGCATAGGACGTCAGTCTTGTTTTTGAATCTGCTGCTATGCTGAAACATAGACATTTAGAGCTCCGCCCTCTTTTGAAAAGAGCACAATCTCATTTGAATTTAAAGTGACAGTCACCAAAATGGCACAATTAGTATCAAAGCCTTAAAGGGTCAGTTTCAAAGAGATATAAAACATTATTTGTGTGGTATTTTGAGCTGAAACTTCACATACACACTCTAGGGACATCACAGACTTATTTTACATCATTGGTCACCTTTAAAGACTAAAGTAAAACTTTTGACCAGTACTATATATTATAGACGACTTTGTTGCGATATCTCATCTATCACAGAATAGCTGGTGTTGATATATTATTACTGTGGGCAAAATATCATGACAGCTTGTTGTTATCGCGAGTTAACCTGTGATTTAGGCATGGCAGGAGCGGATGTGGTTCAGATAGCTAAAATTAATGGTGAATGTCGAAGTGACCTCAGTGTTTTCTTGGAGAGGGAATTTCCAAATACGTGCAGGAACATAAACTGCACGATGATGAGGCAGAAAATGAACATTCAAGAAGAAATATTACATACAAAGTGTTTATCTGGCAGGGCTGACCGCCTGCTGATTGCTTCTCAGACAAACACAAGCTGCACTCCAGTACACAGAACTCCTGGCCTGACCATTTCCAAAGCCACATAAAAAATTATGGATTAGCTTTAGCATTTAAAGTATATTTTACAAATAAAAAACGATCTAAAATGTAGTCTTTAATTGTTTAAAAAACATCTTTCGGTCAATATTATTACCCCTTAAGCAATATTTTTTTCAATTGTCTACAGAACAAACCAGTGTTATACAATGACTTGCCTAATTACCCTAACCTGCCTAGTTAACCTAATTAAGCCTTTAAATGTCACTTTAAGCTGTATAGAAGTCTCTTGAAAAATATCTAGTCAATTATTATTTACTGTCATCATGGCGAAGATAAAATAAATCAGATATTAGAAATGAGTTATTAAAACTATTATGTTTAGAAATGTGTTGAAAAAATCTTCTCTAGGTTAAGCAGAAATTAGGGAAAAATATTCAGGGGGGCTAATAATTCTGACTTCATCTGTACACACTATCCTATATGTGACCCGGATCAGACGGGGACAATCTCCGGAGTGTGTGTCCTCTAACAACCCGTCCCTCCGCACCATCCCTTCATCTACCCAATTACAGTATCTGCTTACATCATTACCCTGCCTGCACTGTCAGAGCCAATAGGATGTGTTTTCAGAACCCATTTACTCTCTGTCAGGGAATCAGATGGTGTTGAAAGCAGGAGAGAACAGCTGATACTTGTGTGGAGGAGCTCGCTGTTAACAGCAGATAAATAAACAACTCTATATAAAACACATCCAGAAGCCAAGACAGACAGACACCTCAGAGACACCTTATTTATATACACCAAGGGTATTATACAATTGAAGTCAGAAATATTAGCCCCCCCTGTCTATTTTTTCCCCTAATTTTGGTATAACAGAGAGAATATATATTTTTAAGACATTTCTAAACATAATAGTTTTAATAACTCATTTCTAATAACTGATTTATTTTATCTATACCATGATGACAGTAAATAATATTTGACTAGATATTTTTCAAGACACTTCTATACAGCTTAAAGTGACATTTAAAGGGTTAACTAGGTTAATTAGGCAAGTTAGGGTAATTAGGCAATTCACTGTATAACTACTTGGTTCTGTACACAATCGGAAATAAATATTGCTTAAGAGAGCTAATAATATTGACCTCAAAATGGTTTGAAAATTTTTGAAAACTGCTTTTATTCTAGCTAAAATAAAACAAATAAGATTTTCTCCAGGAGATAAAAATATTATAGGAAATGCTGTGAAAAATCCCTTGCTCTGTTAAACATCATTTGGGAAATATATAAAAAAGTCACAGAAGGGTTAATAATTTTGACTTCGACTGTAGTTTTGCATTTTTAAATTGAGCTTTAAGTTTAGTTCATTTTATTAATGGTTTTCTGTGTTTTCTGTGTAAACTACAACTACCAGAAGTATTTGCACTCACACACCAGTTCCTGATCCCCCTGATTAGGCACACAGGGCTGTAGCTCTTGAAGACTAATTAGTAGGACTACAAAGACATCTCATTCACACACACTCTTTGCTGAGTCTTGTCAACTTTAACCTCTTAAGGCCCAAGGTGTATTTTACATGCATTTTTTATTTCTCTTTGCTATTTGGGCTTATTGGAACCTAATTAGAATAAAAATCTAAGTATCATCTTTTGATATGATGTACTTTTAGAGAAAAATGATATCCATATATGTGGACTCGTGGTCCCAATTTACATAAAACACTTTTTTCCCGAATTGTCTTTTACGCATATTTAACATTAAAAGTTTTTGGAACTTGCTTTGATTATCAGAGAGTAAAAACAATTTTTTTTTTCCCATTTTGGACAGTTAAAAATAGGGTTTGGGACATTTCATATGCTGCAAAACAGTTGCAGGATGACACTGTATGTCTGTAACAAAATATAAAACATTCAAAGTATTTTAAATAGCCACTTAAGAGCTAAAACACATATGTGGACACTCGGGCCCTAGGAGGTTATGTGAGCATTACAAAGTGTTTTCCTTGTCTTGTCTTGTCTTGTCTAGTGGTGGGCAAAGCGAGGCTTCATGAAACATTGAAACAGTCGAAGCAAATGTGTCGAAGCTTCCAAATGTTTCTAAACTCGCCACCTAGTGGCCATTTTTATCCAGAAGCCAAGACAGACAGACAGACACCTCAGAGACACCTTTATTTATATACACCAAGGTTATTATACAGTTGAAGTCAGAATTATTAGCCCCTGTCTATTTTTCCCCAATTTTATTATTTTTTTCGAGACATTTCTAAACATAATAGTTTTAATAACTAATTCCTAATAACTCATTTCATTTATTTTTGCCATGATGACAGTACATAATATTTGACTAGATATTTTAAGCAAGTCATTGTATAACAGTGGTTTGTTCTGTAGACAATCGAAATAAAAATATTGCTTCAAAGGGCTAATAATATTGACCTCAAAATGGTTTTTTAACTGCTTTTATTCTAGCTGAAATAAAACAAATAAGACTTTCTCCAGAAGAAAAAATATTATAGGAAATACTGTGAAAAATTCCTCGCTCTGTTAAACATGATTTGGGAAATATTTAAAAAAGAAAAATCACAGAAGGGCTGATAATTTTGACTTCAACTGTAGTTTTGCAATTTTAAATTGAGCTTTAAGTGTTTTATTGTCCTACACTTGCAAAAGTGTGAAATTTGTACATTACTCTCAGAGTTCATTTTAACACAGTAAGAACACAGTAAGAGTTTATTCTTACATCGAACTTGAGTGTGTGTGTTACCCTTCAAAGTGTTAATATATTACCTTTTTTCCTATATTATCAATTAGTGTGTGTGACAGATAACAGTGATCAAATATGTTAAAAAAATAGTTTTCATTTATTAAATGTTCATTAATCTTTTCAGAAATAATTTCACTACAAAACTCTTTGCATTTTAAAATGCAAAAAGACATGCTTCAAGTTTAAGTAAAACATACTGGTTTGATCACTGTTTGTCTGAAAGAACCAGTTTGAGTAAAAAAAACTTCCCATCACTACTGTAGTGGTAAATACATTGCATATTGGGTTAAAAGTTTAACATTGAAAAAAAAAAAACTCTTAAATATACACTCTTTCACACTTGTGGATTAAAATGTACTCCCGTTTTAACACTGAACAACACCAAAAAAAAACCACACTGTATATTTAACACTGGAATTTTTGCTGTGTAGAGGTGGGCAAAGTGAGGCTTTATGAAACACTGAAATAGTTGAAGCAAATGTGTCGAAGCTTCAAAACGTTTCGAAACCCATTTCGACAGTAACACATAGTGGTCATTTTTTTAATGTATTGCTCTGGAACAGATTTAGTGAAGCGGCGAGAGTTCCAGACTAGCATGCAGAGATTATGGGTTCGACTCCAGGGTGATGCAGCTATAGATGTCATTTTTTAAATGCTCTGTTGTCTTGTAACGTGTTTTGTTTTAACATTGTTCTGACATCCGAATAAACACTTTGTGAAAAAATATGTCTTGTTTTGGTCATGAAAAATTAACATTATTTAAATACATCATCATAATTTCAAAGTATTTGTTGGGATTCGAACTTGGGCCATTTACAGCACAGTTACTCTGTGCACAGGCATAGTCCACTAGGCTACATGACTTAAGAGATTTTTTTTTTCTGACTCTGTCAGTCAAACACAGATTCGCCAGGTCTTGAAACGCTTCTAAAATGAACCATGCTTTGAATCGCTTTAGTCACGTGAACTGGGTGTTTCGAACCACTTTAGTCACGTGAACTGAGTGTTTCGAATCACCTTAGTCATGTGAACTGGGCGTTTCGAACCGCTTTAGTCACGTGAACTGGGTGTTTCGAATCACCCTAATCGTGTGAACTTGGTGTTTCGAAACACTTTAGTCACGTGACCTGAGTGTTACGAATCACTTTAGTCACATGACCTGGGTGTTTCGAATCACCTTAGTCACATGACCTGAGTGTTTCGAATCACCTTAGTCACATGACCTGAGTGTTTCGAATCATCTTAGTCATGTGAACTAGGGGTTTCGAATCACTTTAGTCACTTGACCTGGGTGTTTCGAATCACAGCAAGAAGGTTGCTGATTCGAGTCTCGACTGGGTCAATTGGTATGTGGAGTTTGCATGTTCTCCCTGTGTTGGCGTGAGTTACGTCCGGGTGCTCTGGTTTCCCCCACAGTCCAAAGACATGTGGTATAGGTGAATTGGATGAACTAATGAGTGTGTGTGTGTGTGTGTGTGTGTATGTGTGTGTGTGTGTGTGTGTGTGTGTGTGTGTGTGTGTGTGTGTGTGTGTGTGTGTGTGTGTGTGTGTGTGTGTGTGTGTGTGTTTCCAAGTCTCTCATACTAAAATACAGAAAATAAATCATATAAACATTTGCATATTAGTTCATAACATTACTGAAATTAATATACAACCCCAAATCACAAAAAGTTGGGACAGTATTGAAAATGCAAAAAAAAAAAAAGAAAAAAAGAAAAAGAAAGTAGTGATTTCCAAATTTACTCTGACAGACCTGCAACACATTCCAAAACAAGTTGGGACAGGAGCAATTTAGGGCTAGTAATGAGGTAAACTGATTAAATAAGGATGTGATTTGAAACAGGTGATGTCAACAGGTGATTGTAATTATGATTTGGTACAAAAGCAGCATCTAAGAGAGAAAGTCTAGTCCTTTAGGAGTAAAGATGGGCTGAGGATCGCCAGTTTGCCAACAAATACGTGAGAAAATGATTGAAATGAATGAAGAAAGATAGGAAGACACCTTCAAAAGTGCAAACTGTGCCAACTTTTTTCTGATTTGGGGGTGTAAAAACTGACTAAATATGTATTTACAGTTACATACATTTACATAAGTAAATAAATAGACTCGATTTTTGGGAGGAAAATAACAACAACAACAACAACTCCATATTTGTTGCACATTCGAATCTTTGAAGGCGTTTACATGCACAGACAGCTGCATTGCAATCTACATGAAGGGTAATATCAGAAGTAAACATCATAACAGAAGCACTTAATGATTACATCAACTACATCAGTCATTGCGTGGGTAGAAATCTATAGACAGCTCTCTACATAAAACAGTTTAGTCCAATAGACTGTCAGGAGCCCTGTTTTGCTACAGTAGATTGGCGTTTGTAAATGATGCAGCACGGCATAAATCCCAGAGAAACAGCCCAGCATCCTGAAAACCTGTTGACTTTACACACCATTTCTGGCCAATTAGCCGAGTCTTTCACCAAAACCACATGGACGAGAGCTATTGAGCATGGGATATGCACACAGCAGACATGCTCACTTTTTCATAGAGTGAAGTATTTCATTCATTTCAAGCATCTACAGTCAAGCTGCGCTGGAGAGTTTTGCACCATGTAACGATGAAAAGACGTTTTGTTATGGAAATATACACTCATCGGCCACTTTATTAGGTACACCTTACTAGTGCCGCCTTTTGCCTTCAGAACTGCCTTAATCCTTCGTGGCATAGATTCAACAAGGTACTGGAAATATTCTTCAGAGATTTTGGTCCATATTGACATGATAGCATCACGCAGTTTCTGCAAAATTGTTGGCTGCACATCGATGATGCAAATCTCCTGTTCCACCACATACCAAAGGTGCTCTATTGGATTGAGATCTGATGACTGTGGAGGCCATTTGAGTACAGTGAACTCATTGTCATGTTCAAGAAACCAGCCTAGGCCCCGTTTACACTAATGCGTTTTCGTTTTAAAACGCATAAGTTTTGCTACGGTTACGCCATCCGTCCACACTACACCAGAGTTTTCGAGCCCCGAAAACGGAGCGTTTTGAAAATGCTGGAGAGGTTGTTTTCATTCTAAAGCGCTGCTGCTCCGTCTCAGTGTGGATGGGGGAAAACGGAGACATCTGAAAACGGAGGCGTGGCTGCTGAGATTCGCTACCTGATTGGGGCTTTTGGGTCATTGCGTATCCTTCTCTTATTCGTCAAGCCCCTATCACGTGACTATAGCGCTACCGGAAGACGGCAGACCAGCCTTCACTATAAACAACAACATTGACACAGAAATGGGAGCGTTGTTCGCACTATTGTCCGTTTCAGGCGCCATTGTGCAGTTAAACTCTGCCTTTTGTACTACAGCACCTGCATATATTCGCAAGAGGCAAGCTATTCTTCGAGCACTCGCTAATCGCTCGCGTTCCTCGTTCAACCAGCGTTTGTTGACTAACAATAACCAAATGCCGAGCGAGACACATGCTTCCTGTTAATACTTGAACGCGCATGCCCAGAGTGCGCGAATGGTCACGTGATATACGTTTTTGGTAGAGTAGTGTGGACGGAGATATGTTTAGAAACACTAGATGAAACGCTAGTATCGACGCGGATCGTTTTTGATCTAAAACACCGTTTCAAAACGAAAGCGCATTAGTGTAAACGGGGCCTTAGATGATTCACACTTTATGACATGAACTGCCGCTCACTGGGTATTTTCTCTTTTTTGGACCATTCTCTGCAAACCCTAGAGATGGTTGTGCATGACAATCTCAGTAAATCAGCAGTTTATGAAATACTCAGACCAGCCCGTCTGGCACCAACAACCATGCTATGTTCAAAGTCACTTAAATCACCGTTCTTCCCCATTCTGATGCTTGGTTTGAACTGCAGTGGATCATCTTGACCATGTCTACATGCCTAAATGCATAGAGTTGCAGCCATGTGATTGGCTGATTAGAAATTGCGTTAAAAAGCAGTTGGATAGGTGTACCTAATAAAGTGGCTGGTGAGTGTATATTATATGATTAAAGTCACTGAATGTATGTTTTCCAAACATGATTTTGCATTCTATGGAAAAGCTCATACATTTTATAGGTTTACTTACAGTTGATGGATAAAAAAAACAAACAATAATTCTTCAAATATTTCTTAAATGCAGTTTTCCAACTATTTTCTTTTATCTTTCCCAAGATGACAGTACATCATATTTTACTGCTTGTTTACTAGTGTTCAGCTTTGAGTGCAATTTAAAGACTTGGGTTAACTAGTTAAGTTAGGTTAATTAGGCAAGTTATTGGACAACAGCGGTTTGTTCTGTAGCCAAAAATTATTTATGCCTCTTTTTACAAGATGTAAAATAAGTCTTTGATGTCTCTAGAGTGTGTATGTGACGTTTCAGCTCAAAATACCACACAAATAATGTTTTATAACTCTTTGAAACTGACCCTTTTTAGGCATTGATCTTGTTTTGGTGACTGTCGCTTTAAATTCAAATGAGATTGTGCTCCACGCCTTCTTTTCAAAAGAGGGTGGAGCTATAAACGACTATGTGTCACCATAACGGCAGATTCAAAACTCTAATAGCAGACATCTGCTTCTCACTCAGGGCTGTTTATGCTAATGAGGGAGATATCATCATTAATGGGTGGGGCTTTCCCCCTCAGAAGATATCTACAAAGGGAGAACGTCAATCAAAGTGTTTCTGCAGACACTTTTTATGAAGTGTGATTATAAAAAAAAAATTATTAATACATTTTTACAATTAGAGGCTGGCAATATTCACACATTTTTGCCACACAACTGTGTTTAAACTCCTTATAAAAGTGATTTTTGCATAATAGGTCCCCTTTAAGGCAACACACACATTCATCCAACCACCATTAGCAAGGCTATTTTAAACTTCCTTAGAGATACAGGACTGGAGCATAGGATATAGATAATGTTTTTTATTTGTATTTTATTTATTTATTTAATATTATTATTAAATTAAATTAATTAACAATTTTTTTAAAATTAATGTACTTGAACCTGTGAAGCTGCACATGCTGGTACAGTAGGTGGTGGTATGCACCTTAACAAGTTGGTTGTGATCTGCCCTTAAATCAAGAAAGAAGAAGAAAAACGAAGAATCCAACCACCAGAGGGAGACATCACCGAAGTACTAACTCAGCTCATTTTATTCTGCCTCTGTTTGTAGCACATTTAAGCCACGTGGTGCAACAAGCTAACTGCAAAGTTTTGCCAATACCCTCTGGGCTCTATTTTAACGGTCTAAGCACAAAGTCTAAAGCAGATGGTACAAAAGCATCAGGGCCGAATCCACTTTTGCTATTTTAAGGACGGAAAAATATGGTCTCCGCCCTGGCTATTTAAACAATGCGGTGCAAAACGTGAAAATTAGAGTTGCGCTGGTCTAAAAACAGCAACAAATCGCGACCTTGTGCCTTATTGAGCCAGGTTTATGATAGGACAGGGATTTTCAAACTTGGCAGAAACAAAAAAATATTTACAAGATATTTAAAGAGTTATTTGGAGAGGAAGCGGCACGAAAGGTAGATTGTGTGCCTTTGTCAGAAAACACAGTAAGCAGACGCATAAGTGAGATGGTGATATTTCGTCACAACGTTTAGAACAGCTGCAAGCCAGTGAATACTTTTCACTGCAGTTGAACGAAAGTACTGATTTAGCGAATCAAGCACAGGTAATGGTCTACATAAGTTTTCTCGGTAAGGACAAATTTATTGAGGAACTTCTCTTCTGTAAACCCCTTGAAGGCAAAACCACAGGTCAGGACATATTTAATATGATCGATCAGTTCATGACGGACAATTCAATAGACTGGTCTTGGTGTATTGGAATGTGTACCGACGGTGCTGCCGCTATGACCGGTAAGCACAGTGGCGTCATGACTCTGATAAAAGAGTTGGCACACACTGCATGCTTCACCGTGAGGCTCTTGTGGCCAAGCACAGTGAAGATGACTTGTATCAAGTGTTGAAGAATGAAATGAAGCCACGTTATGACAAACTATGTAGAAGCCACCAAGCTCATCCGTCCCATTAGGAGTTTTGAATCAGTAACTGATTCAAACTGGTTTGATTGTGTTAGTAATGCAAATGCTGTTCTTCAGGTTTAACTTGTCACATTACAGTATAATGCTGTGAAAGAAGGTTCCCTTTTCACTTAATGAAAATATAGCAGCAATCTAGCAGTGCCTTAAATAGAAAAGGTACCCAGTTCAATGTAAATATTTTGCAGTTTTCCATAAATACAAGACAGGGAAAAAAAACTACAGAAACTACAAATGTTACAAATGTCCAGGTTTAACTACCAGTGCCTTATTTAGAAAAGCTATCTTGTTCAGTTAATGTAAATATATATATATTTTTTATTTTATTTTTTTATGAAATATAAAATAATTGTGAGAATCATTTTTGGCTATGATGAGTTGCAAACGAATAAAATAAATAGTTTTAAAAACAATACTATTTTGCATGCCTGTGAATAATGAATTATAATGTCTTTACGTTATACAGAATTTATACTTAAAATACATAAGTACTTTTAAACTTTAAGCAAAGGGGTCCCCTGCAAGGAATCATCATATTTGGGGGTCCCTGAGATTAAAAAGTTTAAAAACCCCTGTGATAGGACCCTCTGTCTAACTAAGCGCGAAGTGATACGTACATGAAATGAAGGAGATAAATGATAATTAGTAGGAAGTATACTAGCACTATACTATACTTTGGTGACTAGCACATCTGGACTGACTATTCGTCGTCAGAGTATACGTACTGAACCATCACATCTTGTATTGTGACATGTTACACCATCGCATCCTTAATATATAATATACACATATGATGACGACTTAGAATATGTGAAAAGTAATTTCTGTAAATCCTCTCTCACCTTTGATGGGACACTCCAGGGTTAGGTTAGCACCGGAACGGACCCTGATAACACCTCCAACCACCACCTTCAGGCTTGTACTCTTCAGATCTGATGTGTTTCTGCGTGAGGCAGCGATTGTGGGACTTTCTGTTAAAAAAATGGCAGAAAATGCAGTCACTATTGAGGGTCTAGCAAAACACAACTCGGTTCAATCCACAATACTTATTTCAGTAAACAATAAGCTCATGAGACTTTAAAATGGGGCTTTTCTTTAGAACTTTCTTTCTTTCTCCATCAGATTACACAGTACACCAGAACATAAATATTCATGATTCTATACTTACAGTATCTAAAAAACAAACAAACAAGAAATAGCAAAAAACTGAATTGTTTACACTTTTTCACTCACTACATATATTAAAATGAAGCTAAATTAGTTATGTCTAAAATAATAATAATATAATAATATTTTTTTATTTATATAGCGCCTTTCCAGAGCTCAAGGACACTTTACAATGAATGTAACAAAAAGAGTTCACAAACATACAAGAAGTCAAATATAACGAACTGGAAATACAAAACAAGACCTAAGAGACAAATATGCAGAGTACAGGTTGATCAAACAAAGTGGTCAGTTTATCAAATCAGAAGTGTAACATTCAGAAAACAAGTGAGTTTTAGGTAAAGATTTATGTCCTGAGATATTATTAACAGAACAAAGAGAGCGTGGTAGAGACTTCCAAAGTTTGGGTGCAATGACACTAAATGATCTGCCCCCCATTGAAGAGAGGCGGTACTGAGGGACAGCAAGAAGGCCAGAGTCAGAGGAACGTAGTGAGCGAGTAGGGATGTAGGGGACAAGCATGTTGCAAAGATAAGAGGGCGCTAGGCCATTTAAGGATCTAAATGAAAGGAGGAGAATTTTGAATTTAATACGGTATGCAACTGGGAGCCAATTGAGGTCATATAAGATTGGGGTTATATGAGCAGAACGTTTGGTATGAGTGAGTATTCTAGCCGCAGAGTTTTGAATATATTGTAATCTGGAAATGAGGCTAAACCAATGAAAAAGGCATTACAGTAGTCAATGCTTGATGAGACAAATGCATGGACGACAGCCTCAGCATCCTTGCTACTGATAAAGAGACGCAGTTAGGCAATACAGCGTACAGGTAAATGAAAGAATGAGGATTTATTAACAGATTTAATGTGAGACTGAAAGGAGAGTGTGGAGTCGAAAATTACACATAATTTTTTGACAGAGGATGTTTTAATGTGAGAGCCAGCAATCTCACTGGAGAAACTGGTCGAAATATTGCTGGTAAGCGCTGAGGTGCCAATAAAAATGATCTCAGTTTTGTCCATATTGAGTTTCAAAGAATTTGAGGTAAGCCAATCTTTAATGTCCTTCACACAAGCAGAGATTTTATCAGTTTGGGCGGATGGAGTAGGTGTACAGACAGAATAAAGTTGAATATCATCTGCATAAAAGTGATAGTTTAGACCAGGGGTGGGGAAACTCGGTCCTGGAGGGCCGGTGTCCTGCACAGTTTAGCTCCAACTCTAATCAAACACACCTGCTTATAGATTTCTAGTGATCATGAAGAACCTGATTAGCATGTTCAGGTGTTTTTGATTAGAGTTGGAGCTAAACTATGCAGGACACCGGCCCTCCAGGATCAAGTTTGCCCACCCCTGGTTTAGACCATGACGTTGTAAAATCAAACCAAGGGGGATTAGGTAAATTGTGAATAATAGTGGGCCTACACGCTCAGAAATAAAGGTACACAAGCTGTCACTGGGGTGGTACCTTTTCAAAAGGTACAAATTTGTACTTAAAGGGTCCATATTGGTACCTCAAACGTATATATTAGTACCTAAAAGTTTTATGAGGAACACTTTTGTACTTTTTAGGGATCAATATGTACCCTTGAGGTATTAATATGGACCTTTTAGGTACAAATTTGTACCTTTTGAAAAGGTACCACCCCAGTGACCACTTGCGTACCTTTATTTCTGAGAGTGTAGAACAAATCCCTGGGGAACACCTCGCTTCAGGGGGACAGTGGGCGATCGAAAATCCTTAACAGAGATGAAAAATTGTCTTTCTGAGAGATATGAAGAAAACGAAGAGAGAGCAGTAACAGAAATACCCAGATCAGAGAGACCTGAGATAAGTAAGTCATGGGAGACAGCATCGAAAGCAGAGCTGAGAACAAGTAGCAGTAATATAGACAAGGAGCCAGAATCACCAGAAAGCAGTAGATCATTCACTACCATTACAAGTGCAGTTTCAGTACTATGGAGGGGGCGAAAACCAGATTGAAAAGGGTCAAAGAGATTATTATCAACTAGAAAAGACTGGAGTTGGCCAGCAACACTACTTTTTCCAGTAATTTAGATATGAAAGGGAAATTAGAAATAAAGCTTGCTCATTTTTTATTATAAGGCACAATTCTCGCTATTAATAAATCATTATCTATGATTGTCGCCTTAATAAACTGCTTATTAATAGTTAAGGTAGTAGTTTGATTTAGGCAAGATTAGAAATGTAGAATGTACAAGCACTAATAAAGCCACGATTTAATAGTGAGAATTGGTACTTGAGTTGAAGTTTTATTCTGAGAGAACTATGCAACACTTATTATTACACACGATACATTTATTTCATGCATTTCATTACATTCTGAAACAATATATTTTGAGAGCCCTAGTGCTAAAAGTGTGCAGTTTCTCACCGGCTAACAGAACTTGTGTTGTTTCTGAATCTGAACCCAGTTCATTGGTGGCAGTGCACCTGTAGACGCCCACATCACTGGCACCAGGGCTGGAGACGTGCACCTCTCCACCACTGCTGTCCCATGATACCCTGGGGAAGATAGAGAGAGAGGGAAATGTCCAATCAGCTTTACTGTACTATTATGGGCAATTTTTTTTTATCCAATTTTTACTCACATAAAGTATTAAAATCAACTTGAAATATTACAGTGTGTTTTTTTATGCATGTGCCATTGCAATTGTTAATTAATAGATGGCTGTTTCTTCTCGGATGACATGATAGCGGTCACTCATACAGTATGAGATCCACCAACAGCAAACCACAATCATCCATTCAGTTAATTTTTTTAAATCATGTCCTGACCTACTTTTTAAATGTATTTATTATACATCAATAGAGAAGAAAACATTATGGCAGCTTCCTTTTCACATTTAAAGTAACTAGTTGATTTTATGATTAGCAAAAAATTGCCACAAAGATACTAACAGCAAGCTAATGGATAACTATAAACTAATCAAGCAAAATACTTGTTGGCAAACATGCTAAACATGGTAGAAGCATCCTAGAAATAAGCCAGTTAAACATGTTCAAACTTGCCAATTCTTTCTTGGAACATAGAAAGTCATACTAGCAACATACATTAGCAACTCACAAAGCGGTTTTAACATGCTAAGTAGTACTAATAATATGTTAACCATGTTGGGAATTGCTACTAATGTTTTAGGTCATAGCTATTAGAAACAACATTTTAAGTTATATTAGTGCAAACAATATGATAACCTGCTGAAAACATGCTATTTAATGTTTAAAAAATGAATCACTCAAGACATAAAATTTTAGAAAATACTAGCAACATGTCCATTTATGCGTGGCACATACTAGAAGCTAGTTTATAGTAACAAAATGCCAACCATGCTACATTTATTTTAGCAACATGCACAGTTAGCCTACTAACATTTTGACCATGTTGTAACGCTTGCTGAAAACATGCTAAGTCATATTAAAGACATGCTAATCAATGTTAAAAATCACAACTCATTCAAGAGATGTAATTAGCATTAGAAAACACCATCAAAATGCTAACAACATGCCTATTCATGCATGACATGCCAGAAACAAGCTAATTCATAGTAACAAAAAGCTAGCCATGCTAAATTCATTTTAGCAACATGAAGTTAGCCTACCAACATGTTGACCATGTGTTAACGCTTGCTGGAAACATGCTAATTCATATTAAATGCATGCCAATCAATGTTAAAAATCACGAATCATTCAAGAAATGTAATTAGTATTAGAGCATGCTATCAAGCATGCTAACAACATGCCAATTTGTGAATGACAGAAATAAGATAATTAATAGTAACAAAATGCTAACCATGCTAAATTCTTGCTAATTCATAGAGAAGACGTGCTAATTCAATTAAAAACACCCACAAATCTTTCAAGGAATGTAATTAGTATTAGAAAACCCTACTGAAAAAAACAGCCAAAACCAGCTATGTCCAGCTTAAACCAGGCTGGTCAAGCTGATTTTAGCTGGTCATTTTCCAGCCTGACCAGCTAAGACCAGGATGGAAATGGCTGGAAACCAGCCTGAAAGTGGCCAAAACCCCTCTAAAACCAGGCTGATCAACCAGCTAAAACCAGCCAACCAGTTAGGCTGATTTTGTTCAGCAGGGAACCCTATCAAAATGCTAATTCATGCATGACAAATGCCTGCAATATCCTAATACATAGTAACAAAATGCTTACTATGCTAAAACCATTTTTGCAACATGCTCATTTATTCTTTCAACATGATGACCACGTGATAAGGCATCTCAGAAACATTGCAATCAGGCACGTGCACACGTAGGGCTCAACCTGTGCAGTGTACATGCCCTTTTGAGTCTGGGATATAAAGGCCCCTTCCAAAATGAACTTAAGGATGCTTTCACACTAGCACTTTTGGTCCGCACCCGAATTCGTTTGACGTCATAGTACGGTACGTTTAGCTAGTGTGAACGTGTCTTCTGAACTCGGGTCTGGGGTAT
Organism: Danio kyathit; assembly: GCA_903798195.1. Classification (NCBI taxonomy): domain Eukaryota; kingdom Metazoa; phylum Chordata; class Actinopteri; order Cypriniformes; family Danionidae; genus Danio; species Danio kyathit. Next base: position 15,280,598 of record LR812525.1, read on the forward strand.
GGTTCATGCGAACTCTGGTATGAATGCAATCGTACCAAATAACGGAAGTGATTCGCCAACTGTACAACAAACTATCGTGTGTGTGTGTGTGTGTGTGTGTGTGTGTGTGTCACTTATTTTACCTTGGTGACAAGCCGGACTGAGGCAGGGCAAACATACACAGTGATACACAGTGATGTCTGCTTGTCTCCTCCAAAAACAGCTTCTGCAGACACTGTGTGGTGTTCTGAATGTTTATAATATTTTGCGGCAGATGAACGCGAGTCGCTTTCTGTAGGTCCAAAACTAAAAGATTCAGCAAAAGCAAATCGACCGTTATGTGCGAAAGTCTTTCCATTTTGGCGCTTTGCTTTCGTGACTGTCACCTAGCAACAGCCGTAAACAAAACAGCAGCTCGATGACGCAAGCGTACCGGGGTTCAGAAGAAAAAAAGACAGTGTGAACGCAAACCAACCGAGAAGGTGGCAAGGGGGAGCAATTAAACTTGGGTACGGTCCAGGCAATTGAACCAAGTGTGAAAGCACCCTAAGTGCCCCCAAACCCCACCTTCTTCAGTTTGCGATCTCCAAACCCCCCCACCCCCACCCCCCAGGTCTTCAATTACGTTTGCCTGTTGTGCCCTCATCTTTAAATCTGCACATGCCCTTTTGAAAGCCTCTGCACGGGCCTGAATGCAATGTTATGTATGCCTCAATCCTTCAAATTTGAAGCTTTTCTAAAGTAATTTTAAACTTTCAGACCTGAAATTTCCAAGCAAACATCAAAGTTCATCATCAAACTTTATCCTACTAATCTAGCTGACTTTATTAATAGCCTGAAACGATATATCGCCTGTTCAGATTATGCAAATTACAGTAAAAAATTAGCTGTCAGTCCCTTTTTCTGTTGTTTTAGAGATTTATTTCTTAGACTGTGGAAAGGGGGCGGGATCAACCTGTCAATAAATGAGATCCACCAATAGAAGAAGACTATACAACCATCATAGTGTATCAATTGCCCTATTGACAAAACCAAATCCCACTACACATTTTACTCCTCCGGCAAGCCATTTTACTTAAATAACATCACAACAGAGAACAAACGAGGACTGAAACTTCCGCTTCATGCTGAATTTAAGCATTACCGACTAGTTTACTTAAACTGGGTTGTACCTGGGTTAAAACAACGACTGGCCTCTTTGCGTTACAGAGATGAAACCACAGGAGCTCAATGAACCACACTGTGCTCTTTCAGTGAAAAAAATACACACCGCGAACGTGTCTTAATCAAGTCACACCATCAGCTCGGGTCGAGATCTGGTTCAATCTCTCATTTCCTGTATATCAATCACAGGTTTCCCCTCGGGCTCGTCACGTGATCTCCTTCAGCAATCAGGAATCCCAGAAGAGCCAATCAGAAAGAGTGTGTGACGGCCTCTTGGAGCTGTTTATATACCTGATTCAAGTGTTTATTGTGCAGACGCCATTGCGCGGCTCGGGGAGTTCATTCATCTCACACTTGAGAAAGCCTCCAGAGCTTGAAAAAGAAGAACGTAATAGTTTTGCATTCTTAGGCAGATCCTTCAGAGTGACGCTATTATCTTAACATCTGGCTATGTTCTTTAAACTAGAAGAAATGCAATATATTAGACATTGTTTTTATCATGCTCTTAAAGGCACAGTATGTAATTTTCACCACTAGAGGGTGTGTATTCACAACAAACAAAGGTATAGTTTGGTGTCGCAGTGATTGAGTGTGGAATCATGGGAGTTGTGGTCTTCATTACATCCTACAGGACTCCTGCAGAAATCATGTTGATGGATGAGCTAGTGTTCAACACTTATTATCATAGCTGTATCAAATAGAGTAAAGCTGAAACCTGTGGAAGTGAAATGAGATGCTAAAGCAATTGCTGATGAGAAACAAACGTATCGCATCATGAAAGCAATGATTTTATTATGCCACAGTCCTCCGCTTACGGTTATTAGACTAAATATCCTGTGCTGTCTAATAAAACACACAACATATATGAAAGCTGTTTTCTCATTTCTATAGAACCAAAACAGCATGAACACACAGTACACACTTCCTTAAATAGTTCAACCTCAGGCCAACTATTAAGTTTTCTTTTTCCTTCGACTCAGTCCCTTATTTATCAGGGGTTCCCACAGCGGAATGAACTGCCAACTATTCCAGCATATGTTTTAACAGCGGATGCCCTTCCAGCCACAACCCAGTACTGAGAAACACCCATACATTCTCATTCACACACTCATACACTACAACCAATTTTGTTTACTCAAGTGATAAGCACTGTCGCCTCACAGCAAGAAGGTTGCTGGTTCGAGTCCTGGCTGGGCCAGTTGGCATTTCAGTGTGGATTTTGCATGTTTTCCCTGTGTTGGCGTGGGTTTTCCTCTGAGTGCTCTGGTTTCCCCCACAGTCCAAAGACATGCGCTATAGGTGAATTGAATAACCTAAATTGGCCGTAGTGTATGAGTGTGTGAATGAGAATGTATGGGTGTTTCTCAGTGCTGGGTTGTGTACAGAGACCAGCTAGTGAAGTGCTGTGCAAGTAAACCTCACTCCTCTGACCTCAAAAAGGTGCTCTAGCGACCGACGCATGGTCTTTAGCCTCCTTGTTAGAGCAACCGACTCCCATGCGGTTGGTCACTGGTTCGATCCCAGCTCTGAGCGGGTTGGGTGGTGTAGGACCGGCGGCGTTACAATAGCCGCATTTTTACTATTGCGCCTAAAGCAAGCATGTCAGGGCGAGCCAGGGCCTGTCGCGTTTCCACTGTCACTTCCGGGCCCTGATCGGGCCAAAGCGGGACTTCCTCAGGGCCACCGTTAACTGAATACCTTGGGCCAAAGAGGGCCAGCTGGGGCCTTCGGGGTGGAGTGAAAGGAGAGGCGGAGTCTGCCTGAGTCTGGTAAAGATGGCATGCCGCCATTACACTAGTTTTACGATCGCACACGAGTACATGCGCCAAAAAAATAAATAAGGGAAAGAAAAACATATAGCTGGTCAGTGTAAGTTCCAAGTATTCCATAAAACACCTCATGGGCTAGGGGTCCTTTTGCTTATGATCGCCCTTATGTTTCCCTTTTAATGTAAGGTGTTGCATTAAATAATAGAGTAGTTTTAATTTAATAAGTGATATTTCTTTGCTGCGTCCTCCTTGATGTTTCAATAACGCATAATAATCTTTTTAATAAATTTTTTTATTATTTATAATTTTTATTATTTTATTTTATTTTGAAAATATTATTTATAAAGTATTTGGATACGATAATATTAATCAAATTGTGCAAACAGAACATTTTTTGGGTGAGTGAAACCATCAGAAACTACCTTTCTTTTCTGTCATCCAGTCCTGTGCAGTGTTGCTTTATAAACGGATTGGGAAAACTGCAGGTAAAAATGTGTTTATGTCCTCAAACAAATGTTTATGTTTTTATATGACGTGGTAAAATGTAAAAATGAAATTTAAAGCGTAGAGCTTTATTATAGCAGCTGAGCGCAACGAAATATAGTCTATATTTTATTATTTGCTCTTATGTCCTGAAACACTTAACGGTTTCCTTTACTTAAGATAACCGAATAATATGCAACATCCTTAATTTATTCTCTTAAATAAAGGGGAATTACCTATTAAGTGTCATATACCCTAGGGAAAAATTAATATGTTTTAGGTTGTGGAGCATTTGGGCTGAATGTTTGATGGCGTCTACCGAAACGAGGATGTTCTAAAAAACATTTCATACGCAGGGCCGGAGCAAGCCGAACTGCCGCTCTAGGCAAAGGACTATCACGCCGCCCCTCAAACGAAAGTGAAACCGGGGGGGGGGGGGGGGGGGGGGGTTGTGTTGATGTTGCGGATGAAAGTCAGTACGTTGGATTAGAGCTGAAGATCTTTGCTCGAACCCGACGGGACCCAGCGGGTTTTTGACTGTGGTCAGGTCAGCCGCCAGTCCAGGAGGAAAGGTTATTCTAGCCGCCAAGGTATTTTGGCGGTCACTCATACACTGCATATTACGGTAGAGCGCTAAACAGCAATGTATGTACAGCAAGCTGTTAGGGAAGAGGACGAGGTCATTCGCTACATTGAAACTGCTGTCATTGAAAATTAAACGGATGTTCTTGGCAGGTAGAAGATGAACAAACAATCCTACCCAAAACTTGCAAAATTAGCCAGATCAGAACTCTGCATCTCGGCCTAGCAGCTGCAGTAAAAGCTATTCGGTACGCAGCATCCCAGAGCGCAGGACTGCGCTAAAGCCATTTACAGTGAATTCAATACCTGCACAAAAGCACATAGCCTAATCTTGGTGAGTAAAGGGTTTTTAAATTATAAATAAATATTATTAAACCATAAAATCATAATGTAGACAGAGTATACAGGCTAATGTTGGCATTATTCGTTCGTTATTTAGCTTCCCCGTCGCCTTAATGCCAGATTGTGAAGAGAAGTGGCAAAAGAAATGCCGCAGAGCCTTTATCTTAATTTCGTTATTGCCAAGTACCAGTCATAATTTAGAATTTATTTTAATTTAATTTGTTAAGAAAGACTTCTTTTCGTTGGTGTGTTGGCCAATTTAAAGGCTAGGTGTATGTACCTAGGTCTATTTAGAGTGCTGAGATGTTACGATGTTACAGAGGACTTATTTTATTTCTTTGTTCCGACTTCCAAGTAACCTATACCCTATGTTTGTTATGAATAAATTATGTTAAAACATATAAATGACTCATTCTTGAAACAAGGCAAAAGAGCTGTGTGCATGCCATGTGCACATTTGAATAATGTCGGGTTATTAACGGGTTTGGGCTTTATAAAGCTGTCAATCAAAATGTCGGGCTCGGGTTGAATTCTGTCGGGCTCGGACCCCATCTGGCCTAATTTTTATGGCCCGATTACACCTCTATGTTAGATAGGGCGGCGGGGCGCGTTTGCCGCCCTCACTATTATGACAGACCCCTATTATGCCAGTGTTGTGTTGATGTTGCGGATGAAAGTCAGTATGTTGGGTTGGGCGGCGGGGCGCGTTTGCCGCCCTCATTATTATGCCGCTCTAGGCGGCCGCCTAGATCGCCTCAATGGACGGGCCGGCCCTGTTCATACGGAGTTACTACCTGAGAATTTCTGTGGTTTTATGTTATGGATGGTGCTCTGGGTCCCTCCGTTAGTGGGCAGACCACTTGATGCACGATGCTAACAGTCGGTCGGTGAGTAAACGAATATAATGAATGAAAATACACAGGCCTGTGTGTATAGACATATAATGTAATGCTGTAGAGTAACATGTCATTTGTTTGTTTCGGTTGTTCATTCATTCATTTTCTTGTCGGCTTTGTCCCTTGCGGGGTCGCCACAGCGGAATGAACCGCCAACTTATCCAGCACGATTTTACGCAGCGGATGCCCTTCCAGCCGCAACCCATCTCTGGGAACTTTCCACACACACATTCACACTCATACACTATGGACAATTTTAGCTTACCCAATTCACCTGTACTGCATGTCTTTGGACTGTGGGGGAAACCGGAGCACCCGGAGGAAACCCACGCGAACCCAGGGAGAACATGCAAACTCCACACAGAAACGCCAACTGACCCAGCCCAGCCGAGGTTCGAACCTGCGACCCAGCGACGTTCTTGCTGTGAGGCAACAGCACTACCTACTGCGCCACTGGGTTGCCCTTGTTTCGGTTGTCTTCATTTTAATTGTTTTGTGATGATGCGATCGTGTGCTTTATCTGCCTGGTTCCCGTTGAACTGGGCGGGTTGTGTGTACTAGCCTGACAGTGGAAACGCGACATGATTTCGGCCTCACTGCTCATGCTCCCGGGCTATTGGCCCGGCCTGGCCCGATAAAAGCCCTGGCTCGCACTGGCCCTACAGTGGAAATGCAGCTATTGGTGTCGTGACCCGGATGGGAGTGACATTTAGGGGGGTGAGTGTAAGGAAGGCCAGTTAGTGAAGTGCTGTGTAGTGAAGACTAAAACTCCCTCTGAAATGTGCTCTAGCGACAGATGCTAGAGGCCATGGTCTTTAGCCTCCTTGTTAGAGCAACCGACTCCCATGCGGAAGGTCGCCAATTCAATCCCAGCTCGGAGCGGGTTGGGTGGTGTAGAACCGGTGGGGTTACAGTTGCAGCTGGAAGGACATTTGCTGCGTAACACATATGCTGGAGTTAACGGTTCATTCCGCTGTGACAACCTCTGAAATAGAGACTAAGCCAAAGGGAAATGAATGAATAAATGAAGGAATTGATATTATCAGTCGTCTGCTCTTAAACAGACTGACTGAGTGCTCAGGTTTCACTCTTCATGTCTTGACTGCGGAGTGAGAGATTGTTTCTGTTCATAACAGCGGATGCACAGCAAATCAGATGCTCTCTAAACTCTGTAACCCCTTCATGAGGATGCTTATGTAGACATGTCGACTATGAACCAGGCTTAAAAGCACATGATTCCCTGGCAGTTAACAGAGAGTTCAGCTCTTCACTCAATCATGCAAACGGATAAGCCTGTCGGGCTTGATGACAGCACATAATATTTTGCTAGTTATTTTTCAAGATAGTGACATTTAAAGGCTTAACTAGGTTAATTAGGCAAGTTAGGGTAATTAGGCAAGAAATTGTAAAACACAGGTTTGTGCTGTGGACAATTGCTTAAGGGAGCTAATAATATTGACCTTAAAATGGTTTTAAAAATTAAAAACTGCTTTAATTTTAGTCAAAATAAAATAAATCAGACTTTCTCCAGAAGAAAAAAATATTATAGGAAATACTGTGTAAAATTCCTTGCTCTGTTAAACATCATTTGAGAAATATTTGAAGGAGAGGAGGGCTAATAATTTTGACTTCAACTGTATATCACAGAAAGCTGGTTGCTTGTGCACAGTAATTAAAACCAGTCACTTCTAATCTCATTTTCATTTAAAGATGCTGTTATTACACAAGTCTGCCGATATAGACAACACACAGCATGTTTTGGACGACAGACAGACAGATTACGAGTGTCCAGCGAGCTCTCATTTACTCCCACCCAAAGCCACAAAGGGAATACCGGACAAAATGTGCATTGTATCCCATCCAGCACACGTCTGATGAAAGCCCACTCATTCAGAGGCACTAATAAAAACACCGCAGCTGAGTCATGTCTGAAGTATCGAACTCATAGAAAAGATATCATCTCAAGTGTGATGGCACGTCTGGACCGGCTCACAGGCACAAATGTGTGCGCAAAAATCAGCTTCGGGACAATGGCAGCACTGTTTCCACAATCGCAAGCACCATCCCGCTGTACACTTGCATGCCATGTTTAATGAAAAAAAAAAAATGTAAGAAAAATTACAATGATTGCAAAGGCGTGTTTGGAAAAATACAAGCTGAAATATGTGATCTGTTTTCTTGTTTTCTGCATAGACTTCATTTGAATGTCTCTTACTCATACTTAATGCAAGACATATTGCCTGAAAAGAAGCCGTATCATCTTACACAAGTTTGCACGACTCGTTTATCTGACATTTACATATTTTAACTGAAAAACAAGACAAGAATAGTGATTTCGGTAGTGTTCCTGAGTTGATAAAGACAGTGTTTCCTATTGAAAATGGGCAGAATTAGTGCTGTTGAAGAAGAATTTGTTATTAATAATATTATAAATACTAATGTTATAAATAATAATAATAATAATAATAATAATAATAATAACAATAATGATAATAATAATAATAATAAATATAAATAACAATAATAATAGTACTAGCAATAATAATAATAATAATAATAATAATAATAATAATAATAATAATATTTAAAAAATAAATAATAATGTTATTATTGTTATTATTATTTATTATTATTTTTATTGTTATTATTATTATTATTTATATTATTATTTTTTAAATATTATTATTATTATTATTTTTATTATAATAATAATAATAATAATAATAATAATAATAATAATTATTATTATTATTATTATTAATAATAATAATAATAATAATAAATTTAGCTAACTGAAATAAAAAATATTACAATGTGAAAATTAAATATGGGAAGAATACAAAAAATATAAATACACATCAATAAAAATATAAAACAATGTATATTAATATAAATATTAAAATAATAATAACAATTACAATAATAATAATTATAATAATAATATTAATAATAATAATAATAATAATAATAATAATAATAATAATAATAATTATTATTGTTTCTGTGTGGAGTTTGCATGTTCTCCCTTTGTTCACATGGGTTTCCTCCGGGTGCTCCGGTTTCCCCCACAGTCCAAAGACATGCGGTACAGGTAAATTTGGTAGGCTAAATTGTCCGTAGTGTATGAGTGTGAATGAGTATGGATGGATGTTTCCCAGAGAATGGTTGCAGCTGTAAGGGCATTTGTGCGTAAAACATGTGCTGGATAAGTTGGCGGTTCATTCTGCTGTGGCGGCCCCAGATTAATAAAGGGACTAAGCCAAAAAGAAAATGAATGAATGAATGAATTATTATTATTTGTTTTTATTATTATTATTATTATTATGATTATTATTATGATTATTATTATTATGATTATTATTATGATTATTATTATTATGATTATTATGATTATTATTATTATTATTAATAGCAATAACAACAACAGCATCAATGATAATAATAATAATAATAATAATAATAATAATAATAATAATTTTAGCTAACTGAAATAAAATAAAGCAAAATATTACATTATGAAAATTAAACATGGAAAAAATAAAACAGAAAAGTATAAATAAACAAATATTATAACATTTATATTAATATGAATATGAAAAAAATGTGTAAACATACGTGAGGCTAACAAAAAGGGGCTAATAATTTTGACCTTAAAATGGTTATTAAAAAATTTTAAACTGCTTTTATTCTAGCTGAAATAAAACAAATAAGACTTTCTTCAGAAGAAAAAAAATATTATCAGACATACTGTGACAATTTCCTTGCTCTGTTAAGCTTTTTTTTTTTTAAATATTTAAAAAAGAAAAAACAATTCGAAGGGGGGCTAATGATTCTGACTTCAACTATATATATATACATATATATACATATATATATATATATATATATATATATATATATATATATATATATATAGTTTTTACAAAAAATACATAAAAAAATATTAGTCTTTGCGCCAACTAACACCCACTACAGCTGTAAACAATCTGGACTGACACACACACACCTGAATATCCTTTACACTAATTATACTCCACATATAAACTTCCTTTTAATGCATACCTATTGCATTAACCTTGTTAATGTTTATGTGCATTTCAAAGCGTTTACCTTTGTTAGCCTGTCTGTGTTTTAATCCCTGAACTGTTTATCCTGTTTCTGACCATTTTCTGCCTGCCCTGACCATCTCCTGTTATCTGGATTACTCTTTGTATTTTCTCTGTTGTTCTTGGTGCTTCTGTTCACCCTTGCCTGTACGACCGTCCCATTTCATAATAAAGCTGCATTTGGAACTGTAGTTAATCATTGAAAAGTGACAGATGGTCGATTTTTTAGATAAATCATCTGTTGAACTGCATCCCAATCATCACAAATACTGCTGAAGACCTATTGGAACACGCATGGACACGCAATTCTCACAGAAATCAGTCAAGTTTGGTGAAGGGAAAAATCATGGTTTGGGGTTACATTCAGTATGGGGGCGTGCAAAATATCTGCAGAGTGGATGGCAACATCAACAGCCTGAGGTATCAAGACATTTGTGCTGCCCATTACATTACAAACCACAGGAGAGGGCAAATTCCTCAGCAGGATAGCGCTCCTTCTCATACTTCACCCTCCACATCAAAGTTCCTGAAAGCAAAGAAGGTCAAGGTGCTCCAGGATTGGCCAGCTAAGTCACCAGACATGAACATTATTGAGTATGTCAGGGTAAGATGGAGGAGGAGGCATTGAAGATGAATCCAAAGAATCTTGATGAACTCTGGGAGTGCTGCAAGAACGCTTTCTTTGCCATTCCAGATGACTTTATTAATAAGTAATTTGAGTCATTGCAGAGATGTATGGATGCAGTCCTCCAAGCTCATGGGAGTCAGACACAATATTCATTCTTCTTCCACTGCACCATGACTTTATATTCTACATTGGACATTATTTCTGTTAAGTGACAAGACTTTTGTCTAAGCAAAGTCAGACCTTACTGTCCTAATGAAATCATTAAACATCAAGGCATGATCATATTTTATTTTGGTAAAATAAGAGTAATCTAGAGGCCTTTGCCTTTCATATAAGCCACTTCTGATACCAAATAATCAACTAGAAGTCAAGTTATTATATGTTGCTCCTAAAACTTGGATAGGCGACAAGACTTTTGTCAGGTAGTGTAATATTAAAATTGTTGCTTTAAAAAAAGCATACTAGCATACCTCATAATGATTATAAGTTTGGCAACAATAAATACTCTATGATCACAGTACTACCAACCTTTCATACCTCAGAAAGATATTTTTCATCTAAATATCAATCATCACATTTTCAACGGCAGCAGAACCGGCCGTGGTGTGAGTTTAAATCCCTGTTCGCAGCTCGAGGAGTAAAGCAACCTTGTTAGGATGTGATTTAAAGCGCGGCGGTGGTGCCAAGACACATCTGAATGAAGGAGCACGAAAGGGTGAGACTTCACACGGCTTTAGAGTCTGTGAATGTCAATCACCTCGCCTGTGTTTTGCTTCACATTCGGCCAAAAATAAGAAGCGCAATGTGAGCACAGCAGAGACGGCTCCGAGGCCACGAGCGGATGGTGGCGGATGGAGATGCTCAGCATCCCAAAAAAACGCTGCTCCAGTGAGCTTCTCAATGCACAGGACATGAAAACACTTCTGTGGATTGACCAAAGTCCGTTTAAAGTACACATGAAATCAAAACTGACCATATTGATTTTGTTAGCTCGCATTGCTATAGTTGTGTGGTGAACAATTCATCTGTGCATGTCATTAGGAAACAAAAAAAAGTTTGCCCTTGTAATCTTTAGTTGAAATCTGAAAATGCACTTCCTGTTTGTTTTCAGTTAGATTCTCAGATTGCATCACTCTGAGGTATTGGGCATGGCTAACATACTTAACCACGCCCCTCCAACTGTCAGTTATGACAACAAACAGAAATGGCGAGCAGGAGGAGTCTGTTCAGCCTGATCTCATGAGGAAACGTAAGTATTTTATGTTTTGTCAGTTTAGTGGCTAATTTGCACAAATTCAGTCGTACGAAAATCACCCAAAAGGTTATTTGTTATTCTTTATTCCTTTAAATAATGTAGCCTAGTTGTCTTTTTAATGATTACTGAAGGAATTATAATGCTATGTTTCATTGTTTATCTTTGTTTACAAGTAGTAGAGTATTTACAGCTAATGTATAATGTTTTTCTGTCCATTCGCATCCCGTCCCTTTGTGCCACCTGGCAGCATAGTCGAAAACTGCGGTCATACCTAAAAAAAACACGTGCTTTTTTTTCAATGCGGCGGCGTTAGATTAAGCGGCGGTAATAGTCATATTGAACTCCCACCTACTGTACGATTTAAAAAAGGAGGCGTGGCACCTAACCCCACCCCTAACCCCAACCGTCATTGGGTGATGAGCAAATCGTACTTACTTGTACGAATTAGATCGTACGAATTCATACGAATTAGCCACTAAATCAAAAAGTTACGAATTGCCGTGAGATTGCGTTGGTCTCCCCAAACCCTTTTCCAGATCTTTCTAAATGAAATGCCTACTTTACTACATCCAATCAGCTCGCAGTAAAAATAAACAAGCCACGCCCACTGTTTTCTCATTTAATATTCCACTTCTCTAGGAACTGCATCACAACATTTCGCTAATCAAAACTATACAAGCGACAGTTCTTGTGTATTCTAAAGTCTTTGTATTGACTGACTTCCAGTGGCGGCAGAATAAATGTTATGCACGGTTGATAGGACGTTTGCTAACCACCTGGCGGAGTATGGGTTACTTTTACGTTGGATTTATGCATTTTTTTGATGGTTCAAAATAAAAGTCACTACCCAACTCCGATATACAGCATGGAAAAAGAGGCAGGATAAAATGTACAACTACTCTGTCCTAGTGTTGTCACAATACTGGAATTCAATACTGTTATGATCACCAGCAATCTAGCGGCTGCAGATCGTTGGTAAACACGCAGAACGCTAAAGAACTACAAATCCGCCGGTATATGGACTACAAGTTTCGTCATGCACCTCACACACAGCTGTTCCTGTTTCAGTTTGATTACACGCGCACACACGCACACAGCCAGAGGATTACGGACTGATTACAGGGACTTTAAATACAGCGTACACACACACACACATCTTTGCTGAGTTTTGTTAAGCTGTATTGTGAACGTTACGACGCGTTTTCCTTGCCTTGTTCTTAAACAGCGCTGATTTGCCATTGTGTTCACATAATCAACAGAAGTGATTGTGATTGGCCATGAAGATCATAAGTTCACTGAACTCACCACTGTTTACTGAGTGTAACCACAGACACAGGGACACTGGAGTGTTTTAAAACCTCGAAGATCAGCTGGTCTGTTTATAAGCTGACATGCGAGCAATCCGCTGATCAATCAACTGATCTTCATGGCAATCACAGTCATTTCTGCTGAGCACGTGAACACAATGGCAAATCAGCACTGTTTAAGAACGCGCTCAAAAGTTAGCGGGAAATGTAAATGTTTTAAAAAATCTCAGTACCGACTGGTATCGAATTCCTGTATCGTGACAACCCTACTACAACCTTTTTCATCTGACAGAAAGACATATACGCCGAGGATGGCTTGAGGGAAAGTAAATGATGGGGTAATTTTCTTGGGTGAACTATTCATTTAAGCTTTGCTTTTAGAATGTCACACAACTTTTTAAAATGCCATTTACCTTTTTTAGAATGTCACATCATTTTTAGAATTCCATTTCCATTTTTAGAACACTATTCAACATTTCAGAATGTCATAAAACTGTTTAGAACGTCACAAAACTTTTTCAAATGGTTGGATATCATTGGTAAAGTCTAGATAGGATACACAGCCAGCCGGAAGTGCGATATGCGCATCAATATAGCAGCATTTTTTTTTATGACACTGTATAACAATAATTCATATTTTTACAGTACTGTGACGGTTGGGTTTAGAGTTGGGGTGGGAGTAGGCGTTTATCATATCTGATCTAGCAACAACCGATATCATTTGGGTTTATTAAATAAAGCAGAACTGGCGCTTAAACATCCTGAACTTATACTTAAGACAGACAAATGATTGATGACATTAAATGACATTAAATCAGCTTTTAAAATTATTATTATTATTATTATTATTATTATTATTATTATTATTATTATTGTTGTTGTTGTTGTTGTTGTTGTTATTATTATTATTATTATTATTATTATTATTATTGCTGTTGTTGTTGTTGTTATTGTTATTGTTGTTGTTGTTGTTGTTATTATTATTATTATTATTATTATTATTTCAAATAGCTATTTTCTATTCAAATTTATTTAAAAAAAATATTTATTATTTATATAATAATAATAAAAATAATAATTATAATAATAATAAATATTATTATTATTAATATGTATTCTTGATAATAATAATTATTATAATTGTATTATTATTTTTTAAATTGTAAATAATATGTATTATTAATGTTAATAAATAATAATAATAATAATAATAATAATAATAATAATAATATTAATGAAAATGTTAATTATTATTATTATTATTATTATTATTATTTCAAATAACTATTTTCTATTCAAATCTATTTAAAAAGTTTATTATTATTGATAATAATAGTTATCATAATTTTATTATTATTATTATTATTAATATTATTATTATTATTATTATTATTATTTTAATATTTATATTAATATAAATTGTTTAATATTTTTGTTGATGTTTATTTATATTTTTCTGTTTCCATGTTTATTTTTCATAATGTAATAATTTAATTTCAGTTAGCTAAATTTATTATTATTATTATTATTATTATTAGTAGTAGTAGTAGTAGTAGTAGTAGTAGTATTAGTATTTATAATATGATTATTATTAACAGATTCAGTAAATTATGGGGCGATTTTCAATTTTGGGTGAACTATTCATTTAAGTTTTTAGACTGCCACGTAATTTTTAAAAAGAGTTGGATATCATTGGTAAAGTCAGAAGTGCGATATGCACATCAATATTTTGCATTGCTTGGCTCAAGCATTTTTTATGACAATGTATAACAATAATTCATATTTTTACAGTACTGTAACGGTTGGGTTTAGGGTTGGGGTGGGGGTAGGCGTTAAAAATACAATTTATTGGGTAATTTAATCATAAATAATACTCTGAACAACTACTGTTTTTATGTTACTGTGAGGGTTGGGTTTAGGGTTGGGGTAGGGGTAGACGTTAATAAAATACAATTAATGGCAAATTTAATAAATAATATAAATTGTTTTGGTTAACTTCTGGCCGCAACCATATCTGATCTAGCAACAACCGATATCATTTAGGTTTATTAAATAAAGCAGAACTGGCGCTTAAACATCCTGAACTTATACTTAAGACAGACAAATGATTGATGACAATAAATGCTTTTAAAATTATTATTATTATTATTATTGTTGTTGTTGTTGTTGTTGTTATTATTATTCTTGTTATTATTATTATTATTATTATTATTTTAAATAGCTATTTTCTATTCAAATTTATTTCAAAAAGTTTATTTATTATTTACATAATAATAATAATAATAATAACAATAATAATAAAACATATTTTAACAATAATAATAAATATTATTAACGACGACAACAACAACAATAAAAAATATTATTAACAACAACAACAACAACTACTACTACTACTACTAGTACTACTACTATTATTATTATTATTTAAAATAGCTATTTTCTATTTAAATTTATTTTAAAAGAGTTTATTTATTATTTATTATTATTTATTACTTATTTTTCAGCTTTATTTCTCCAGTCTTCAGACAGTTCTAAATCCTTCCTACCAAAAAAGAAAGAAAAAAAATATGACATGTCTTAATTGAGGATGACGTCCATATAGCGAGACATTTATTATTGTTATTTATATTATTATTATTAATAATATTAATATTAATTTATTATTATTATTATTATTTTTATTGTTGTTGTTATTGTTGCTGTCGACATTAATAATATTTATTATTATTGTTAAAAATATTTATTATTATTATTATTATTATTATGGCAACCCAGTGGCGCAGTAGGTAGTGCTGTTGCCTCACAGCAAGAACGTCGCTGGGTCGCAGGTTCGAACCTCGGCTGGGCTGAGTCAGTTGGCGTTTCTGTGTGGAGTTTGCATGTTCTCCCTGGGTTCGCGTGGGTTTCCTCCGGGTGCTCCGGTTTCCCCCACAGTCCAAAGACATGCAGTACAGGTGAATTGGGTAAGCTAAATTGTCCATAGTGTATGAGTGTGAATGTGTGTGTGGAAGTTCCCAGAGATGGGTTGCGGCTGGAAGGGCATCCGCTGCGTTAAATCGTGCTGGATAAGTTGGCGGTTCATTCCGCTGTGGCGACCCCGCAAGGGACAAAGCCGACAAGAAAATGAATGAATTATTATTATTATTATTATTATTATTATTTTAAATAGCTATTTTCTATCCAAATTTATTTTTTAAAAAGTAAAAAATAAGTTACTTAGTAATTGTTCAGCATTATTTCTCCAGTCTTAAGACAGTTATGGTTTCTCCCTGCCAACAACAACAAAAAAAGAAAAACTGACATGCCGTAATTAAATATGACGTCCAAATAGCGAGCGAGAAAATCTCCCCAATACCTGCAGTGAGAGAAGAATAACATAATCTAACAGTAAATGTGACTCTGCAGGAGTGGAATGCATTCATTCGGGGTTGGCACTGGGCTGGCATGAGCTGGCACAGCTGGTGTATTTGCTTTTGGAGTCAAGTGGCATTGGACAGAAGCGATGCAGTGGAGACCGCACACAAACACGGCTGTCAACAAGAGACTCGCTGGCAACCCACGAGCCATACTGTGGTCAAAATAACCTCAGCGTAATAAATAAATAAAGTATTAGAAAAGAACTGAGGATGATTCAAAAAATAATGATATATAAATGGTTATAGCTGAAAACGAGATCGTTCCCTCAGATGAACTTCATATTTCTAAAAAATATATATAAATATATAAATGTATTTTTGCTTGCCAGATTGAGTCGAGTTCTGTTAAGGGTATTGAGATTATGATTATGAGGAATCAAAATGCATAAAAATAAGCATCAGTCATTAAACCTAAATTAATATATTTGATACCAACACAAATAAAATTATATCCGATTCCAATAAAATATGATGGATGTGAACATTTCACACATAATCGAGCTGTCAAAATCAACATTCTACAACACTGGTCTCATTTATGTCTTTCCTTATTTTTTAAAAA
This sequence comes from Danio kyathit, assembly GCA_903798195.1. NCBI lineage: Eukaryota > Metazoa > Chordata > Actinopteri > Cypriniformes > Danionidae > Danio > Danio kyathit. The sequence continues at coordinate 15,297,090 of LR812525.1, forward strand.
TTAGTTTTTTAAATGCGTTAACTCCATGTTAAAAAAAAAAGAAAATTCTATATACATCAACATGAACATAAATAAAATAAAATAAAATAAAATAAAATAAAGGGCGATGCGGTGGCGCAGTAGGTTGTGCTGTCGCCTCACAGCAAGAAGGTCACTGGTTTGAGCCTTGCCTGGGTACGTTGGCATTTATGTGAGGAGTTTGCATGTTCTCCCCGTGTTTGCGTGGTTTTCCTCCAGGTGCTCCTGTTTCCCCCACAAGTCCAAAGACATGCGGTACAGGTGAATTGAGTAAGCTAAAAGTGTCCGTATTTTTGTGTGTGTGAATTAATGTGTATGGGTGTTTCCCAGTGATGGGTTGCAGCTGGAAGGGCATCCTCTGCGTGAAACATATGCTGGATAAGTTGGCGGTTCATTCCAGTGTGGTGGCCCCAGATTTATAAAGGGACTAAGCCGAAAAGAAAATGAATGGATGAAAATTAAATTAAATTAAATTATTCATTCATTCATTTTCTTGTCGGCTTTGTCCCTTGCGGGGTCGCCACAGCGGAATGAACCGCCAACTTATCCAGCACGATTTTACGCAGCGGATGCCCTTCCAGCCGCAACCCATCTCTGGGAACTTCCACACACACACATTCACACTCATACACTATGGACAATTTAGCTTACCCAATTCACCTGTACTGCATGTCTTTGGACTGTGGGGGAAAGCGGAGCACCCGGAGGAAACCCACGCGAACGCAGGGAGAACATGCAAACTCCACACAGAAACGCGAACTGACCCAGCCCAGCCGAGGTTCGAACCTACGACCCAGCGACGTTCTTGCTGTGAGGCAACAGCACTACCTACTGCGCCACTGCATTGCCTTAAATTAAATTAAAATAAAATAAAATAAAATAAAATAAAATAAAATAAAATAAAATTAAATTAAATTAAATTAAATTAAATTAAATTAAATTAAATTAAATTAAATTAAATCCATGTTCTTCCACTTATCTGGGCTAAAAAATAAAATAAAATATATTTATTAAATGAAAAATAAAATGAAAAATAAAATAAAATAAAATGAAACAAACCAATAAAAAACTAATTACAATTACAAATAAAATAAAATAAATTTATATATATTTCTAAATATATATATTTCTTTTTAAAATTGTTTTGTTCTGTTTTACTTTATAAAATAAAATAAAATAAAATAAAATAAAATCCATTTCATTCCCCTTATCCAGGCTAATAAAATAAAATAAAATATAATTATTATTGTTTTGTTTTGTTTCACTTTATAAAACAAAATGAAACAAATAATAATAATAAAATAACAGTAATAAAAATAAATAAAATTACAAATAAAATAAAATAAAATATGTTTTCATTCATTCATTCATTTTCTTGTCGGCTTTGTCCCTTGCGGGGTCGCCACAGCGGAATGAACCACCAACTTATCCAGCACGATTTTACGCAGCGGATGCCCTTCCAGCCGCAACCCATCTCTGGGAACATCCACACTCATACACTACGGACAATTTTAGCTTACCCAATTCACCTGTACTGCATGTCTTTGGACTGTGGGGGAAACCGGAGCACCCGGAGGAAACCCACGCGAACGCAGGGAGAACATGCAAACTCCACACAGAAACGCCAACTGACCCAGCCTAGCCGAGGTTCGAACCTGCGACCCAGCGACGTTCTTGCTGTGAGGCAACAGCACTACCTACTGCGCTAATATGTTTTCATAATGGTTATAATCTATCAAAATGCTAAAAACATAAACCATATTTAAGTTACTGTCCAATATTACAGTATGATGCTCAGCTCACGATAATGATGAGATATAATACTCTTTGTTTTCTGACAGTTTGTTAGCTACAATATATACACATTGGATAAGCTTTTATCTTGAAATCAAACACTCACTAGTTACTTTAGCTTGACATAGCCCAATGCAATGAACACAACAACACGATCACCTCTCAAAAATGTCTACAAAATCTCCAACAATACAAACACAAATCCACCATATTGTAGAATGACCCTTTAGTTCAAGTCAAAACTGACCCCCTGAAAAGCCAAAGCACTTCAATTTCCCCCTATTCACCTCAGGGTTACTGGGTTTTCAAGTCCAAATTGCATGAAGAGCCCTGAACGATGTTTGCACAGCCATGTCTCCTTCAGGTCCCATAGCAGGAAGAGCGGCAGACAATGTTTGGCGACTGTCTGGGCGGAGGCTCATGCAGAGGCCGTGAGCTGGACAAAACCCACTCGCTAAGTCAATGTTTTCAATGAGAGTCCACCATCAGACCACAATGCGACCCAGGAGAGAACGTGAAAGAAGCACAGCCAGTATTTCTGACCTAGACAGACCGCATAACGTGAGATTGGAGGTGAATATTTGAGTGGGCTGGTGATTAACAGGCTTTTTTTTTTGGCAGTGTGCGGTTGCTCAATCAAGATCAGTCACGGCTGCACAGCTACACAGAGATGCTTGTTTTCTATAGAGAGAGAAAAAAAGATCTGCTTTTCCGAGTTAAAGTTGAACTCTCACTTTCAACATCATGTTCATCTGACTAGAAGGGTTACGGCTGATAAATGAAAAGACTTGTGAATTCCAGAAGTTCTGTAATCAGAGACTATTCTGGAGTGTTACAGTAAAAGCAATGCCAAATTTGAAGATTGTTAATCTGAAAATGATAATTGCATGTCAGTGGAATGCCAAAAGAGTTTAATTTTTTTTAAAGTATAAAGCTGTCAAGAAGTATGCACCAGTTTAGAAATTCTGGATGGAACATACAGCCTTATTATGGGTTGCTAAAAAAAATGAAGCTAAAAAAATGAGGGATGCACCGATACCATTTTTTTGGAACCGATCCGATACCAAAATTCTGAGTATCGAACTGATCCCGATACTGTGGCGATTTTTGTTTTTAAAGCATAATACTATATAATTTATATAGTTCTAGTAATAAACTCAAATAATATATCTTCTTTAGTAAAAATAATAGACCTATAAGCCGACTGTATATGACAGTCGACACAATCTAACTAAAACATGATGCTTGCTGCACTCCCAGAAATAAAGGTACGCAAGTTGTCACTGGGGTGGTACCTTTTCAAAAGGTACTAGTTTGTACCTAAAAGGTCCATATTAATACCTCAAGGGTACATATTAGTACCTTAACAGTACAAAAGTGTTCCTCTTAAAATGTTTAGGTACTAATATATACTTTTGAGGTACCAATATGGACCCTTTAAGTACAAATGTGTACCTTTTAAAAAAGGTACCACCCCAGTGACAGCTCGCGTACCTTTATTTCTGAGAGTGTGTAAACTAGGCTACGTTATTTGAGCATTCGTTATTACATTGATCAGTTGTGGTCCAGCTTATGTTTCCTTTTTTAATATTAATATATTTTCATTTCCTGATATTTTCCTGCAGGTTTGACGCAGACTAAACTCATTCATTCATTTTCTTTTCGGCTTAGTCCCTTTATTAATCTGGGGTCGCCACAGCGGAATGTACCGCCAACTTATTCAGCATATGTTTTACGCAGCGGATTACAGCTCTATCCTACACTATGGACAATTTAGCCTACCCAATTCACCTGTACCACACGTCTTTGGACTGTGGGGCAAACCGAAGCACCCGGAGGAAACCCACCCGAACGCAGGGAGAACATGCAAACTCCACACAGAAACGCCAACTGACCCAGCTGAGGCTCAAACCAGCGACCTTCTTGCTGTGAGGCGACAGCACTACCTACTGCGCCACTGCGTCGCCTGCAGACTAAACTAAACTGTTTCATTAACTTAAACACATTTTATTATCTGTTAATGACAATCCATACTGCGCCCGTCAGTTTCACTTTTATTAATTTAATCAACTACTTTGACCACAATGAGCCAGGCTTTACAAACTATTCGCGGCACTGAGCTGCACGATTCCGGCTAAAATGAGAATCACAATTTTTTTGCTTAAAATCAAAATCACAATTTTCTCACAATTCTGTAGATGTAAAATAAAGTGTAATATAAGTAGGCTATTGTTATTGTTAGTTAAATGCTAAATTTTGAATAGACTTCAAATGGTGGACTTGACTAGACTTTTAATTTGTCCTGGTCATTAATGCACAGGAAAGTGACGACATCAGAATACAGAATATTCATAATTCTAAAGCTGAATTATTGTGTTTGAGACATATGCTTGCCATTTGGCATTGACATCATTATTAGACCATTTTTTCTACTGGTAAAATCAGACATTTGCCATTATCTGATTCCCTCTTGCATTATATTTAACATTATATACACTCTCAGAAATAAAGGTACAGGAGCTGTCACTGGGGTAGTACCTTTTCAAAAGGTGCATATTTGTACCTGAAGAGACCATAATGGTACCTCAAATGTACTTTTTAGGTACATTTGGGTACTACTATGCACCTTCGAGGTACCACTGTTGACTCTTTGGGTAGAAATATGTATCTTTTGATGTGACCCCCCAGTGACAGCTCCTGTACCTTTATTTCCGAGAGTGTAGGCTAGAGTAGTTTTAGTGACACTGTTAAACATTTATTCTCATGCACAACACCCTGTGTTCGCTATGACAGAAAAACATATTAAATGCTTGTCGCAATCTTAACTGTAAAATGTGATATGATTATTTAAATGATGTGCGCGCTTTCAGTTTCATTTTCACTGCCAAGTGCTGTTCATACTTCCCGCGCGGCTCCCAAACGATCACTCTGTGCCACAAACTGAATGTTATTTACAACTTTATTACCTGGTTCCAGTATTCAGGTAAGACAAAAACAGAATCCAAAAAATAAAATGAACGAGTGAACAACAGGGTGAGAATGTGGTAAAATCCGAAAACGTGATAAAAATTAGACGAGGGCTTTTCTTTTTCTGGACGGCTTTTGTAAACTGTCGGTTGGGTTTAGGGGAAGTAAGTGGGTGGGAAGGCCAATCGGTAAAATTAGTTGGGTTTAGGGAAGGAGGAGGGTGGGTCAGTTGATTGGCCGGTCGCCCAGTCAATCATTCAGTCGGTCGACAGCGGCCTCTCGCGGATTCGCGAAAATAAAAACTGCAAAAATACGTACCTACCAGGACGTATTTCGCAATCTCTAGGAACGTCCACGGGACTATGTTTTCAGAATGAGCCTGGGTTGTGTGCAGGTGTTGTAGTGGTGTCCCATTTCTTAAGGGTAAAATTTGAAGCCCTTCCCCTTCACACTCTGTTTCAAGGGCCAAGGGGAAAGGGTAGGGATAAAATATTAGAATTGGGATGGGCCTTAAAGGCTTACCTAGTATAATTAGGTTAATTAGTCAAGTTAGGGTAATTAGGCAAATCATTGTATAAAGATGGTTCGTTCTGTAGACTATCGAGAAAATATTGCTTAAGGGGGCTAATAATGTTGACCTTAAAATTATTTTTAATTATTTTATTCTAGCCGGAAAAAAAAAACAATAAGACTTTCCCCAGAATAAAAAATATTATAGGAAATACTGTGAAAAATTCCTTACTCTGTTAAACATAATTCAGGAAATTTTTAAAAAGAAAATCACAGGAGGGCGATTAATTTTGACTTCAACTGTATGTAGAAAGAGAGATTCTGCAACACCAATGCTTTTTCAACAACACATTGCAGCTCTTACCTGTTGCCGTCCTGCAGTGGAGCTCCATCTTTGGTCCAGGAGAGCTTTGGCTTTGGTGACCCCTTACTGGGACACAACAGTGTAAGGCTGTGGGTTGCATTGGTCAGGTAAGCAGTCCGTCCCACGTGGATCCTGAGATCCCGTTGGAAGCTCATAACAGATCCGTGATGCTTCTGCCGAACGATTGCTGCTTTTTTTGACACCTCCGCCCCAGAAATTTCAGAAGTGTTTGACGTCCTATCTAAATAATTGTCCATTGTAGTGCTTTCCTCAATAGGAACTTGCCCTTGCCCTGCAGCAGCCAAATCCTCTATTAGTTTCCCAATCAGTTGCGACGCCATTTCATCCGACACATCTCCACTTTCTGCAAGCTGACTGATGTTTTTCACAAGCTCCTCAAATTGTGCAGGTTCAAGAACGAAGGCTCCTGTGTGGCTCCTGGTGCCTGAAGCCAAAGCGTAGTTTCCCAAAGCAAGAGTATCCCAAAGCATCTCCTTGGGATGTCCATCGTCATCTCTGTAGAATTCGTTTTTTTGCATCCAACTTGATTTCGAAGCCTTGTTTCCATTTGCAAACCCTTCATTGCATTTCGAACTAACAAAACCTCCTTCTTTGTTGAGGTATGGATGAAAGTTCCCTCTTCGTTCCTTTCCCAAAGCCGGATGATCCAGGAGCCTGTTATTGTATCCAATCAGCTTCAGGATGAAGGTGTCTGAATCTTGGTTGGCCCAACAGCCGTACACTCCGATGTCTTCAGCTTCCAGGTTGTAGATCCTCAAAGCTCCGGATTTGGTGATGCTGAGACGTTTGGAGCTGGTCAGCTCATCCCCGTCCTTCTCCCAGCGGATCTGAGCTTTAGGAAAATGGCGAACGGGACACTTGATAATGACGGTGGTCTTGGGAAGAAGGTAGGCTCGTCCACCAACAGTTAAACTCAGCCGTTTTTCTGGCCTGTTCTGGATGTAGATGCGTTTCAGGCCAATGACCTGAGGGCAGCGCTTTTTGGAGTGTTTGTGCTCTGGGAAGAGAGATGGAAGAAGTTTAGGAGGTTCAAACATAGGGCTAGAGAAAATTACTTTAGTTTCGCGTGAGGTTATATATGATCATATAATCTCTGCGGATCGAACCCTTGATTTCAAACCCAATGAAGTCAAATCACACAGGACAAAAGGGCTTTGGGAGGATTAGGAGAGAAAACAAAAACCATGACGGTGCAATTTTATTATGCAACACATATTGCACTTGACTTGATTGTCATACACATATACTAGTTTACACAGAACAAAATTTTGTAGCATTGGCTCTGCAGTTTCAATAAGAATAACCCTAAACAATAAGTGAATAAATAATACAATATACAAATAATCATAAACACAGCAGCTGCAGGAAGATCCCTCAAGAAAAAGAAAATAAGTTATTGCATCATCACCTAAAGGGATATTTCACCTAAAAATTATGTCATCATTTGCTCACTCTTCATTTGTTAAAAACCAGTTTGAGTCTCTTTCTTCTGAGCTAAGTTGCTATGTTTCAATTCAAAGATGCAAATCAGATTTATTGCTAAATCTGGAATAATCAGGGTTCCCAAGCTTTCATGAACAGCAGATTCAAGGACATTTTAAAGGGCCATGAAACCCCCTGTCTCAGCAGGGTGTTTTCACACCTCTAGTTTGGAAAAAGTCAGGAAAGTGGCCGTGTCCAGCTCTGATTAGGTGGGAGTGTCGGGGGAGGGAAAGAGGGAAGGATTTGCAAATATGGGAGTTTCCATTTGTGCATTCAGACGCAGGGGAGAAAGACAGTGACTGTGTTTACATGGACATCAGTAATCGAATTGTTTGCCAAATTATTATTTGTCGACTTTTTATTCAGGAACATTTCATGCATGTTGCCCGTGACAAACGAGATATTGAAAGCGAGGAACTGCTGGAGAGTGGAGTTTTAATGGTATGTTTGATACCGCATGGCGAATGGGAGAAAACAATCCTCCGAATTTTTCGGTAACTTAGATGCACTCGGTAGGTAGCGTCAGAAAGCCGTGTGTGTATAGACTATCCTGTCACAATATACGAAAATCGTGCACGACGGGAATAGTTTGATTGTGGTGTTTACATGTTTACACTTGGAGAACAGCATTTACAGCGGATCTTTCAGTCTATAATATTGTACTATAATATTGCAGTGATATTAACATACTGTAAACTTAGTAACTAAATCATTTTGGCTATGGAATGTCTTTAAAAACTGAAAGAGCACTGCTGACGATACGAACTAAGTTTGCCATCTGAATGAACAAACAAAGGGCACTGCTCTCACACACACTTACCAAATCTGTAGAGACAGGACAATCACACTGGAACTGTGTCTTTTTTAATACGAGCGGCAAATCCGGATTTCATAATATCCAGTTGCAAAAAACTCTCAGGTAAAAACTTTTCCTTACAAACGCATTCTGTCTCGTGCACTGTAATCCACATGTGAGTCCAGCTGCGCTTTCATAGTGGGCAAATGAAAACAAAACCTTCGTTGCAGCACACTAATAAATGAAACACTGACGACCCGTGTCTCCAAACTCTTGTTCTTTCACTTGTTTTGGCAACACAACATGGCGTCTCTCTGTCGTCTGAACACTAACAGGTAAAACAGTCTCCGAAGCTATCATGCATATTAATGAAGTTGCACGTCATACACAATAGAGCGCGCTAATTGGTTTGAGCCAAGTCTTTCTCATGAATTAATGCAGCACACTCAGAGACGTCACAATGTTCTCGCAGGTTCAGACAGCCACTCTCCGCGCTGGATTTACACGGAAGTATCTCATGGCCGTGACGCAGCTTCAAAAGTTCGTTTCAAACCGGAAGAACAAATTTGCTCAAAATAACGCAAAAACAACCAATTTTCACTTTTTAGTGCAATATATGTGTCCTAATAGTGTTTATAGCAGCGTGGGACACATATATGACTGTCAACAGCTCAAAAAATGTGTTTTGGTGTTTCGTGACCCTTTAAGTACTTTTCAGGCTTTGAATCCATATGTCTAAAATTCAAGTACTTTTAAGTATTTTTAAGAAGAGCGTAACCCTGAATAAAACATTTGCGAATCCATTGAATGAGTCAAACAGAACAAAATTGTATGGCGCCAAATATCAAAGGAAAAATAGAATTTTCTTTTTGTTCTTATGTTTTTATTTGCTATAGGAGAAACCACTGTGGCTTATTTTTCTTATATAAAAAATGACTTGCACCTCAGAAGATAAAGACAAAATGCAATAAACGCGCGATAGCTTTTGGTTAGCTTTTTTACTGAATCACTGTGATGACAGACTTTGGCTGAGGAATTTTAGAATGGGGCAGCACGGCAGCTCAATGGTTAGCAATGTCTCCTCACAGTAAGAAGGTTGCTGGTTCGAGTCCCGGCTGGGTCAGTTGGCATTTCTGTGTGGAGTTTGCATGTTCTCCCCATGTTGGTGCTGGTTTCCTCCGGCTGCTCCGGTTTCCCCCACAGTCCAAAGACATGCGCTATAGGTGAATTGAATAAACTAAATTGGCCGTAGTGTATGAGTGTGTGAGTGAATGTGAGTGTGTATGGATGTTTCCCAGTGATGGGTTGCAACTAGAAGGGCATCCGCTGCGTAAAACATTTGCTGGAATAGTTGGCGTTTCATTTCGCTGTGGGGACCCCTGATAAAAAAGGGACTAAGTCGAAGGAAAATGAATGAATGAATTAATGCCATTAAAAATAATAATAATAATTGTTACGTTTCACGTATGTTTTGTGGTGTTTTGTAGGTTGTTTTCTGTTTTGCATTCTCTTCTCTCTCTTCCGTGTCTTTTCTGTCCTGTTTTAGGTGTGCGATCATTGGTTGAAACCAGCTGTCAGTCAATACAATGACGTAATCGACGCACCAATCACAGCCAAACTCCTCACCTTGTGTCGGCCGGCCTGTTCACTTGTGGTGTTTTGTTAAATATTGTTGTTGCTGTGTGTTTTTCTCGCGAGTGATTGATTTATTAGTGAAGCTTGTATAGCTCAGTTTAATATCTATTGAGAAGTTGAACTATCTTTACGAGAATTGGATTATATCAGAGCTTGTTTTGCTAATGGCTAACAGTGTGTACTTTACGAGAGATTTGGGAATGATGAGCAGCATAGTGTGTTTATGTTAGTTAGTTTATGGAGTCGTTGCCACATGTGTAATTTATGTTTTTGTGTAGTTATGAAGTTTAGTTAAGCTACGTGCTGAAGATTACGGTTTTGTTTCTGCATTTTTCTTTGTTTAGTTAGTTTAGTGGGTTGGGGGTTTAGTTAGATCGGTTTGTTATAATTATTTCTTTGTTTTGGCAACACTCCTGTTTTTCGTTTAATTCAGTTATTTAAAAGTATATTCAAATTTACCTTTTATATCTAATTTCCTATATTGATTGTTTAATAAATACTTACTTTTGTTAATTTAATCAGCAGTTGTGTCTTCTCATTTTCATTCAGCAGCAGTGGACTCACTGATTGTCACGTTTCATCCATTTAATATCTTTATAAATTAAACACGTAATAATAATAATTCATTCATTCATTCATTTTCTTGTCGGCTTTGTCCCTTGCGGGGTCGCCACAGCGGAATGAACCGCCAACTTATCCAGCACGATTTTACGCAGCGGATGCCCTTCCAGCCACAACCCATCTCTGGGAACTTCCACACACACATTCACACTCATACACTATGGACAATTTAGCTTACCCAATTCACCTGTACTGCATGTCTTTGGACTGTGGGGGAAACCGGAGCACCCGGAGGAAACCCACGCAAACACAGGGAGAACATGCAAACTCCACACAGAAACGCCAACTGACCCAGCCCAGCCGAGGTTCGAACCTGCGACCCAGCGACGTTCTTGCTGTGAGGCAACAGCACTACCTACTGCGCCACTGCATTGCCCTAATAATAATAATAATAATAATAATAATAATGATAATAATAATAATGAATAAATACTAAATCACATGACTATTTTGATGTGCATGCTGGAATTTATTCGATACATGTGTTTCCATTGTAATTTATAATTTTTTTTCTTATCAGATAAAACGTTTACCTCAGTGGTTCGCACACGTTTTTATGCGCATTTTTTAAATTCATGTTCAAAATTCAAATTTACCTTCTTTTGTGTTCAACAGAAGAAAGAAACTAATAAATACCACACGAGGAATAGTAACAAGATGAGGTCATTTTCATTAACACAAATTCAGCTAATATTAAAAAAAAAACGATCAAGATTAATCTTTCAGTTAAGCTATAGGCCTCTGAAAGCGATTCTGGAAGCTTCATATGTTGTGTTATTATATACGAGCATTGAGAGTTCACCGGTTCATGTGTATCATGAGAACAATGATAACATGCTAAGTAATACCTACACAATCCTATTATTTATTTGAGAAATCTGAGATGAAACTCAAGTAGGATTGGGCCATTTCTGCAGCTCAAAATCATCATGGGGTCCCAAACTCTTTTTATGAAATGTCCCCCCTGTGCTGGTGTCAGAATGTATGGAAAGCATAGTGAGAGCAAGATCAATCAGAGGTCAGTTCAAAAGTGAAATCACAACGAATGAATACACGGGGTTATGCTGCAGGTCAGATAGCATGAGACGTCTTACTGTTGCATGGGCTCATGCGGCAGCTCCTGATCAGAGGAGGAAGGGGGAGATCACTGCAGGACGTCCTGTCCAGGGTGACCAGCTGACCGGAGGCTGTCTGTCTCCTACACACGGGCTCCCTCCGCTGAACGCCTTTACCACACGTGACAGAACACTGCAAACACACATTGAAAAAAACAAAAACATGGCCAATCTGAAATTTCTAATCTTCTCTTAAAGTCCCCATGAAATCAAAACTAACCATATTGATTTTGTTAGCTTATATTGCTAGTTGTGTAGTGAATTCATCTGTGCATGTCATTAAGAAAAAACAATTGTTTGCCCTTGTAATCTTTCATAGATATAGATATACATTAGATGTCGCCTACCCTGCTGTTGTCTATTAGAACAAATACGTCAATAGAGCCGCCATTTTAGTACAGGGTAGCGCTCCTTTGAAATAAATGCGGGACCAAGGTGAAGTGGAGGACTGTGGCCATCCAAAGGCAGAGAAATACACATAATCACATATATCTATGATCGGGAGTTTTCCCCGGTGGTCAGTATGCAAATATTTTTTTTTAATTACGAAATATTATAATTTTACATTGATGGATGTGACCGCACGGGCATTGCCGACAAAGAGTATGTGTTTGTGTGCATGGAAATGCATTATCATCCTTCCCTGTATAATTTGATCTAATTCATGTCCTGAAACACACCCCCTCTCCTGCTTTCACTTCTCATTCTGACAGAGGGAGCAATTAGTTTGTGATTGAATCTCCGTTATGAACGACTCGTTTATTTAGCCGACAATAATACATGTTTCCAGCACCGCAGCGTCTTGTTGTCATATTTCATAACATTGTTTGCTTATTTTATTCAACAAAACTAGCATAAGTCATTTAGTGCGAGTTGGTGCTACTTTGTCTTATGGTGAATGCAGTAAGAGTTTGCAGTAAGAGATTGTATTACCATTAAAAACATTACTTGTTAAGCATAAAAGTTCATAACATACAAAAACATAAAAAAGTAAAAACAACATTTTTTCCCATTTCGCACAGTTAAAAATAGGGTTTGGGACATTTCATATGCTGCAAAACAGTTGCAGGATGACACTGTATGTATGTAACAAAATATAAAACATTCAAAGTATTTTAAATAGCTACTTAAGAGCTAAAATGTGCTGTCCACGTATGTGGACACTCGGGCCCTAGGAGGTTATAGGTGCAATAGGTGATTGTCTTCATGAGCAAACTTCTGAAGGTATCTCAAACTGTCTGTCAACAAATTTAAATTTGAATTTCTGCGCAGCCTCTTTAAGCAGACAGATAAGTCACTCGCGCGCACACGTGAAGCACGTATCTACCACTGACAGAGAGACATCAGGCAAACTCTGCATCAACCTGATCTTCTTTCTGAAAGACCGTGGCCTTGTATGCATGAAAAGAAAAATTATTTCTGAAAGGGCTTCTGCCAAAAATGCAGAATCAAAACTTTTCCAAATCCTGAATCAATATCGGAATTACATTTGCACGCTGGAGGGCAATGACAGTTCAAAACAACGATCTGAAGGGTGACACCATGGCTGAAGTATTACTTTTAGACAGGTATATTTTAACACTATTTTAGCCACGCAAAGCTTAAGTAGATTGTGTTCTTGTTTATGAATGGGCTTATATGCACAGAAGTGTTGTTCAGCCACTGAAAACATCCAGCAAAAGATTGGCTATTTTCAAGTTCATGGACTACTTTTTACATCATCAATATCTTTACAAATAAAAAAGAATTAAAGGAACAAAATATTACAAAATTATTATTTTCTACATAAATATAAAAACTACTGCCTTCATGCCTTCATCTCGGGGGGCTTTTTCAGTTTATTCATGACAATCTGCTTTTGTATAATGTTATTATTATTAGCAGTATTATTTATTATATGCATATTTATATTTGTTTTATTTAAAACTTGCTTAGATTTGCTCACCTGTCAGCTTTTAGACCATATGGGGCATAGCATGTGTATTTGGATATAACTTGATATAATATTTGAGCACACTTCATTATTATTGTTCATTTATTTGTTTGCTGGACATTAGAACTGAATTTAGAAATAGTTTTGAAACAAATCTTTGCGCATAACAAACAAAATTAATTATGTATAAGCTAATGGATGTCTGTGCGTACAACACCTTTCCTTATCCACGAGAGTGAAAGTGAAAGTAAAGAACGAGGAGGCTCATTCTCTCATTAACGCGCTGCAGATGGTCTGTTTAACTGTTTTCTCGCTAGTGAAGTGTTCAGTTTTTCCACTAACAAAATCCGCCATGTAAATAGCAAATGCGCTATGGTGCAACGCAACTGACTCTTAAAGGGAATGGGAGATGAGACTCTGATTGGTTTATTCTCAAAACACACCTATAACTCATTAAGAGAATAAGCTTAACCCTGTTAGACCATGTGCCGCGGCGCAAAGCGGAATTTTCCGTCCTTAAAATAGCAAAAGTGGATTCTGACACGCCCTTAATGCTTTTGCGCCGTTCGCTTTGGACTTTGCGCCTAGATCATTAAAATAGGGCCCCTAGTGTTATATCTAATCAGTGTTCGTCTGACCGTTCTTGACTTAAAATGTCGTGGCTTTGGACGGCAGGGGAGGGTCGTAAAATTTCTAAGTTATTATGCTAATGCTAGCATTCAGGCAGATCATCTATTGGACCTTTAAGTAATATTGAAAATTATTATATTTAGTAAGTATGTAAGTAAGTATTGTGCATTTACAGTTGAAGTCAGAATTATTAGAATTATTATTTTTTATTTTTTAAATATTTCCCAAATGATGTTTAACAAAGCAAGAACATTTTCACAGTATGTTTGAAAATATTTTTTTTTTTAGAGAAAGTCTTATTTGTTTTATTTTGATTAGAATAAAAGCAGTTTTAAATTTTTTTAAACACCATTTTAAGTACAAAATTATTAGCCCCTTTAGGCAATTTTTTTTTTTAGATAGTCTACAGAACAAACCATCGTTATACAATAACTTGCCTAATTACCCTAACCTGCCTAGTTAACCTAATTAACCTAGTTAAGCCTTTAAATGTCACTTTAAGCTGTTTAGAAGCGTCTTGAAAAATATCTAGTAAAATATTATTTACTGTCATCATGACAAAGTAAAATAAATCAGTTATTAGAGATGAGTTATTAAAACTATTAAGATTAGAAATGTGTTGAAAAAATCCTCTCTGTTAAACAGAAAACAGGGGAAAAAAATAAACAGGGGGGTTAATAATTCAGGGGGGCTAATAATTCTGACTTCAACTCTATATAGCACATGTATTGTGTATTGCCATACACCCAAAGCACTTTACAATCCTATGAAGGTATTTACAGTAATATTTATTTTACCAGAGTATCTGTACTTTCACTCAAGTACTTTGATTTGAAGTATCCCTTCAGAACAAAAGTATTATCTGGTAATGTCTCTGATGTTTATGCTTGTAGGACACACACCTTGGACCACTCTCCACCTTCCAGACGAGGCAGCAGACAGTCAACATTGGTGCAAATCCTGTGGACGTCAGGTTTGGGTCCCATGCAGTCTTCATCCCTCAATCTGCGGTAGCTTCCAGTAGCCAGTCTCTGTTTACAGTGAACCTTCCGCCATTGAGAGCCTCTGCCGCACGAATGAGAGCACTGGCCCACAGACGAAATATAAACACCATCATAAACACCAACAAACCAACAGCATTTGCATAATGCATGACGCAACCGCTGAGAGAACAGCATGTGCGCAAATATAGTCACACACCAGTCGACGTGCAGATGTTGTTTACAGCAGAATAGCCAAATGAAGAGTCAAAGTCAGCCCTAAAAATGATTTCGCATCATGTTTCATAATAAAATGGTCTCAAAAACACATGCTTGATGAGAATAACATGCCCTTCAAAGTGTTTATGCGAACGTCTGGCATTAAAAACGGCTTTTTATCTTCCTTGTAGGCAAAAGTCACATTAATTAATGTCATTGCTTTTCATGATATTACAGCTTTTTATTTATTTTCTGTGGGAAATGTGGAATGTGGTTCAATTTAACAACTGTCAGCTTAACCCAGCAGTTAATTTCACATTAAATACACATAACTCAGATAATATTAAAGCTATTTAGATTATATTTTGACAGAATACTCTTTATATTACAGTTATTCTAAACAGTAAATGACAAAAAAAAATTAGTTCAGCTGGGTTTTATCAAAGAGGTCACGTGTTTATGTGTAAATATTTAAATGTACATCTTAATATAAAGCTATTATTACTAATATTAATTAATAATTTGAAACAATTTGGATATATAACATTCAATTACAATATTTATCGTTTAAATCCATGTAATATAAAAGAAATTATTAGCCACAAAAGAGAATTTTGACTCATTTTTAAGCCTTATTTTTAAGCTTTATTGCAGTATATATATATATATATATATATATATATATATATATATATATATATATATATATATATATATATATATATATATATATATATAAAATATGTGTTTGCCCCTTACTGATTTCTTATTTTGCCTATTTGTCACACTTTATTGTTTCCGATCATCAAAAAAAATGTAAATATTAGTCAAAGATAACACAAATAAACACATCATGCAGATTTGAAATGAAGGTTTTTTCATGATTAAGGAAAAACAAAGTACAAAACTATATAGTCCTGTGTGAAAAAGTGCTTGCTCCCTTGATAACTTGCAATGAGTCTGTTACAGCACTGTGGATGAATTTTGGGCAATTCATCTTTGCAGAATTGCTGTAATTCAGCCACATTGGAGGGTATTCGAGCACAAACAGTCTTTCTAAGGTCGTGCCACAAAATCTCAATTGGATTCAGGTCAGGACTTTGACTAGGCCACTCCAAAGTCAGGTTTTCTTAAACCATTTAGAAGTGCATTTGCTGGTGTGCTTTGGATTATTACCAAAGTTTGCGTCAGCTTCAAGTCACTACAAGACAGCCGGACATTTTTTTTATTCACACAGGGCTATGCAGTTTTGTATATTGTTTCCATCTAATAATAAAAATCTGCATGATGTGTTTACTTGTGTTATTTTTGACAATCTGAAACAATAAAGTGTGACAAACATACAACAAAAATAAGAAACATGTATTCACACCACTGTATATGTCACTTTTCTCACAGCTGATTGGTCCAGTTTGGGTTTCGGAGTATGATTATCTCTAGTATGAAGAAAAAGTTTCCATGGTGACAAAATCCAATCAAAAACTTAAACTAAACATGAACTTTAAACCCCCAAACTGGAAGATATCATTGTTGTAAGTTGTAGCAAATTATCAATATAAAAAATATTTTTGCTGCTTATTCAAGCTAATGAGTTAAAACACATGAGCTATATTCATTCATTCATTTTCTTGTCGGCTTTGTCCCTTGCGGGGTCGCCACAGCGGAATGAACCGCCAACTTATCCAGCACGATTTTACGCAGCGGATGCCCTTCCAGCCGCAACCCATCTCTGGGAACTTCCACACACACATTCACACTCATACACTATGGACAATTTAGCTTACCCAATTCACCTGTACTGCATGTCTTTGGACTGTGGGGGAAACCGGAGCACCCGGAGGAAACCCACGCGAACCCAGGGAGAACATGCAAACTCCACACAGAAACGCCAACTGACCCAGCCCAGCCGAGGTTCGAACCTACGACCCAGCGACGTTCTTGCTGTGAGGCAACAGCACTACCCACTGCGCCACTGGGTTGCCCTTTGCTATATATATATATATATATATATATATATATATATATATATATATATATATATATATATATATATATATATATATATATTATATATATATATATATATATATATATATATATATATATATATATATATATATATATATATATATATATTATATATGTATATATGTGTGTGTGTGTGGTGTGTGTGTGTGTGTGTGTGTGTGTGTGTATATATATATATATATATATATATATATATATATATATATATATATATATATACACACACATACAGTATATATATGTATGTATGTGTGTGTGTGTGTGTGTGTATACAGTATATATACATACAGTATATATATATATATATATATATATATATATATATATATGTACATATGTATGTGTGTGTGTGTGTGTGTGTGTGTGTGTGTGTGTATATATACATACATACAGTATATATATATATATATATATATATATATATATATATATATATATATATATATATATATATATATATATATATATATATATACATATATATATATATAGCTCATATATATATCCAGTTGAAACCAGAAGTTTACATACACTGTATAAAAAGGCACATAACCATTTAAAAAAAAGTCAGATGTTAATGTGACTAAACTTTTTCTCTTTTAGGTAAGTTAGGATGATCACATTTGTTTCTGTTATGCTTAATAGCAGAATAATGAGAGATATTTTTTGAGAAATAGATATAACTGTTCTTGAAAGTCACGTTTACATACAATAAGATTATTATGCCTCTGAAAAAGCTCAGATGATGGTGTCAAGGTTTTGGAAGTTTCTGATTTTCTAATTGACAACATTTGAGTTAATTGGAGGCACAACTGTAGAATAGTATTTAAGGAAAACCTCAAACACACTGCTTCCTTATGTGACAACATGGGAAAATCAACAAGCCAGAATCAACAAAAATGCCAGATTACCATTTGCAAAATTACACTGGGAAAAAGAATATTTTTGGAGACATGTGCTGTGGTCTGATGGAACTAAGATTGAACTGTTTGGCCATAATGACCAGTGTTACATTTAGAGGACAAAGGGGAAAACTTACAAGCCTAGGAACACCATGCCAACTTTGCAGTAAGTGGGCGGCAGCATCATATTGTGGGGCTGTTTTGCTGCAGGAGGGACTGGTCCACTTCACAGCATAGATGGCATCATGAAGAAAGAACATTATGTAGAAATACTAAAGCAACATCTCAAGACATCAGCCAGAAAATTAAAACATGGCCACAAATGGGTCTTCCAAACAGACCATGACCCTAAGCATACTGCCAAATTAGTTAAAATGTGCTTTAAGGACAACAGAGTGAGTGTTTTGGAGTGGCCATCACAAAGCCCTGAACTCAATCCTATAGAAAATGTGTAGGCAGAGTTGAAAAAGCTTGTGCGAGCAAGACAGCCAACAAATCTGACTCAGTTACACCAATTCTGTCAGGAGGAATGGGCCAAAATTCCTTCAAACTATTGTGAGAAGCTTGTGGAAGGATACCCAAAACATTTGACCACAGTTATACAGTTTAAAAGCAAAGCTAAAAACATACCAAGGAAATGTATGTAAACTTTTGACTGTCTAGAAATTAATAATAAATTCTCTTATTATTCTGGCATTTAGATAATGCAAATGATTTAGGTAATCCTAACGGACATGAAATAGTTAACGTTTAGTATGATTTACCATCAGACATTTTTAAAAAAAAATGGTTCTGTTCCTTTTTTAAAGTGTATGTAAACTTCTGGTATCAACTTTATATATATATATTTTATGCTTAATCCAATTAAATCTGTCCAAAAAAAACTATTAACTCGTTTACAGTGTGAATAGTTTTGAGAAACTGGTTGTAATGATAGCAAAGAAAGCTGTAAAGAGATATATTTGCCTTATTTTCTATATGAAATCTCAAGAATCACAAACCTGCTGCCATTCCTCAGCCTCCCAGGATGGTGGACAAGCCACCTGGTTGCAAGCTTGTAGTTCATTGGGTCTTTTCTCCACACAGTCTTTGCTGGACAATGATTCGGTGCGGTTTCCAGCCACAGATCTGAGACAGGACACACTCCTTGTCTGAAGCCCCACACCACATGACACTGAACATAGGTTCCACACACTCACCTCCCATCTGACAGAAACACACAAACATAAACTATTAGAAATAAAAGGGACATACAGTACACAATGTTTGATTTATGATTTATTTCTTAAATCTGAAATTGAATGGATCATAAAAAGTGGGCTTTATATACCACAGTGGGGTCAGGCTTGAATTTTAGGGAGTTTTCACACCTAGATGTTTGTTTTGGAACCTGGCATATTTGCCCCATTCGCTCGGTTAGTTTGGCCATTCGTGAACACCACAATCGGGTTCAGATGCGCATCAAAACAATCTGTCCGAGACCACCTGAATGAGCAGATCGATTGTAGTGAGAAAGCAATATGATCCAAACCAGCAGGCACAGGACATCAATGTGACGTCAGATTGACACTGTACCCCAATGTTGTGGGGAAATTGCATTTTGTTTCAAAATGAAACTCGGGTTGACGTCAGAACCTAACGTCAGGCTGATGTCAATGTTCAACCTAAAACCTAAAATATCAACGTCTAATGATGTCACAGCTTGATGTTGTGTTGACATTACTACTATGACGTCAAAACTGATATATCAGAGAACTACATTATTAACTTTTTTATTTTGTATGGAAAATATTTTATTCACAAACAAAAATTCACGAATTTGCAGACTTCTTTTTCACATTTTTAATTGAAATGGATGTTTTTATAAAATCTCTTAGACTGGTAAAAACAAGAAAAGTGATAGATTTTTGGATTATTATGATAATTATTTTGTAAATCTCATGGATACATAAGTCCAGCTTTCCTCTTGCTGTATTTGTCTTATTTATGTATCTCTGTTTAACTTATTTTTATTTTTTTATATATATTTTTTCTCTTTTGTGTTTTTATTTTTATTTAAATTTTATAATTTTTTGTGTTATATGTGTTTATAATATTATTTAATCTGATCTGTTATTATCATTGTTACTATCATTGTCTTTTTTGTGTAAAATTGGATTTTGTATGTTATTGAAGTCAATAAAAAAAAAGAATAATTTTAAAAAATAATAAAATACTACTATGACATCTATCAGACTTTGGATTTTGGTTGTCCTACCTGATGAATACATTTCAGTATTTGATGTCAATGTAACGTTGGTTTAAGATGTTGGCTTAACGTTGGATTTTGGTAAGTTTTCAACACAACCTTAAATCAACCAAATATCAACGTCATTTGACGTCATTATTGGATGTCAAAATAACGTTGTCCTTAGACGCTGGCTAGACATTGAATTTTGGTCACAACATAAATGTAATCTAATATAAACGTCTTATGATGTTGTGTGCCTGCTGGTAACGAACTAACGAACCAGTCCATAGCATATATATATATATATATATATATATATATATATATATATATATATATATATATATATATATATATATATATATATATATATATATTAGGGTGTAACGATACTTCGAACCGAACCGAAATATCGCGATACACCAACCACGATACGAATCGCGAAACTCTCGTGGCATACCGCGATACTCTCACGCCCCCTGCTGCCCATTGTTGAGGTTGACGTCACTTGTCTCTAACTAATTAAACCAAATTTAAGCACATATTTATTTGATCACATTTAATTAAATTGTATTAGTAATGAGGTTTTGTTCTAAATATTATATTCTAAAGTTAGTATTTTCCAAGTGCATGTCATGTCATGTGAGTGAGCGATCACTCGACTACTGCATGGTTTCCGCTACATTCATTCTTCCATGGCACGGCGCCACACCAAAATTCACCCCGCCACTGACTGATGCTTGCGCGCCGATTTTCTCTGTTGGTGCACGGGATTCTTGCGTGCCCTCGTGTATACTCTGCTCAAGTGCGCTTTCAAAAACACGCAGCTGAAGTGCGATTTAGTGTGTTTACGCATCACGCATCAGTAACTGACTGACAGGTGCATGCAGCGTGTGAGGCTGGCAAATACGACCGCTTTCAGTTAAGATGAACACAGTTTCCATAATTATACTTTATAGATAATAGATAATGCTTTATAATACTTTAAAATGTATAGATGAGGTTATCTTGCTGGACTTTATAGCCGTTTCACTTTACAGGGAGCATTTATGCCGCTTGGGTCTATTGGAGACATTCATAAATATTTCTAATGAAGGTTGGAGACATACATGTTATGAGAGAGAGAGAGAGAGAGAGAGAGAGAGAGAGAGAGAGAGAGAGAGAGAGAGAGAGAGAGAGAGAGAGAGAGAGAGAGAGAGAGAGAGAGAGAGAGAGAGAGAGTGAGAGAGAGAGAGAGAGAGAGAGAGAGTGAGAGATAGAGAGAGTGAGAGAGAGCGAACGGGAGGCTAAAATACAACCAGCTAGAACCGTAACATTAGTTTCAGACAAAACTGCAGTGTACTCTCTTTGCTTGCGCGCCGATTTCCTCTGTTCGTGCGCAAAACTTCTTGCACGCCCTCAAATATACACGCTCAAGTGCAGATCTTTATGTGGGCTTTCAAATAGCCGCTGCTGAAGTGCGATTTAGTGCGTTTTTGTGCGTTTTGCGACATTAACGCGTCCTGGGGTGGAGTGAGGCGGCTATAGACTCCAGCAAGATAAAGTCATTGTATGCAGAGCCATTGACATTTATCAGTTAAGTATAATTATGGAAACTGTGTTCATCTTAACTGAAATTAACTGAAGATTTCATATGTTCTTAGAGAGGACAAGCCTGTTTATCTTTCACTATAGTCTACACTGCAGTTATTTATTTAATTTGAGTTTACTTTCTTAAGATGGCTGCACTAAAGAGAATTGTTTTTTCTGACTAGTCTATATTAGAGGTATTTATTTCATTTTTGTTGTTTACTCTGGTATCCTGACTGTACTAAAATGTGATGGCAAAGTTAATAAAGAAAATGTTTAGTTGTTCTTGTTATTAAGTGAATCTATTGTTCCTTAGCATTGCTGTTAAGATGACATCAACCCTAACCCCACAGCAAACAGAAACCGAACTGAACCGAACCGTGGCTCCAAAACCGTGAACCGAACCGAATCGTGCCTTTAGTGTATCGTTACACCCTTAATATATATATATATATATATATATATATATATATATATATATATATATATATATATATATATATATATATATATACACACAGTTGAAGTCAGAATTATTAGCCCCGCTGTTTATTTTTTCCCCACAATTTCTGTTTAACGGAGAGAAGATTTTTTCAACACATTTCTAAACATAATAGTTTTAATAACTCATTTCTAATAACTGATTTATTTTATGTTTGCCATGATGACAGTACATAATATTTGACTAGATATTTTTCAAGACACTTCTATACAGCTTAAAGTGACATTTAAAAGCTTAACTAGGTTAATTAGGTTAACTAGGCAGGTTAGGGTAATTAGGCAAGTTATTGTGCATCGATGGTTTGTTCTGTAGACTTAGACTATCAGAAAAAAATATAGCTTAAAGGGGCTAATAATTTTGACCTTAAAATGGATTTAAAAAAAATTAAAACTGCTTTTATTCCAGCCGAAATAAAACAAATAAGACTTTCTCCAGCAGAAAAAAAAATTATCTGACATGCTGTGAAAATTTCCTTGCTCTGTTAAACATCATTTGGGAAATATTTAAAAAAGAGAAAAAAATTCAAAGGGGGCTAATAATTCTGACTTCAACTATATATATATATATATATATATATATATATATATATATATATATATATATATATATATATATATATATATATATATATATATATATATATATATATATATATATATATATATATATGAGGAGAGAAAGGGCGGGATTCCCACCGGTAATTGTGCGTTTAATTTAAATCATGTAAAATACGAAAGTGAAAGCATGCTAAACTATTAGCGATTGCTGTTTATCCATTAGGAAAATTTACAGAAATTACCATCTGGTATTTTTCCATATTTTAATATCATAATATTTTGTATTAGGCCTGTTGTTTTTTTTTTTTCATTTCTGCACTGACACCTCGAAAAAAAGATCAACATTGATCTGCTTCATGATCTGACTGCAGTCTCGGTTCATCTGTTAATTCTCTCTATAAAGCATAATTCTAGCCAACGTTTTTTAAGCTCATAATTAATAATAAAAACAAAAGTTATTAAACGTCAACTGAAATGAGGCTATGCATGAAACATTCTTACCTCTGATTTATATTTGGTGACTGTCTGTGGGTGTCACCATTCAAAATGAAAGTGCACCTTTTCGCTTATAATGTCGTATTGCTCATCATCATATATTAAAATAATGGTGTATGACAGCTGAGCAGAATCCTTAGGACTGAAAAATAAACTGTGAAACTGGCACGTGACTAGTTTTAACAATTTTTTCTTGCTTGCCTTGCTGTGTGAAAGTGAACTGCACAGAGAACAAAAAGCAACATAGTAAAGATTTTAATTCCTGTTTCAGAACAAAACAATCAATTTACAGCTGTGAAAGCACCCTTTGTTGGAGGACTTAGAGATCTAGAGATCCTATAATACAAATATCTTGATTATAAAGGGATAGTTCACCCCAAAAAATGAACATTTACCCATTGTTTACTTGCCCTTAACCCTACAAACCTTAATGAATTTCTTTTACATAGGTCTGTGTGAAAAAGTGTTTGCTCCTTCGATAACTTGCAATGAGTCTGTTACAGCACTCTGGATCATTTTTGGGCAAATCAGCTTTGCAGAATTGCTGTAATTCACCCACATTAGAGGGTTTTCGAGCATGAACCGCCTTTTTAAGGTCATACCACAGAATCTCAATTGAATTCAAATCAGGACTTTGACTAGGCCCCTCCAAAGCCTTCATTTACTTTTTTTCAGCTATTTAGAAGTGGACTTGCCAGTGTTTTTTTGATTATTAGTTCACTTCAGCTTAAGGTCACAAAAATATCGCCGGACATTCTCCTTTAGGATATTTTGGTACACAGCACAATTTTGTGTTCAATATTTTTATTATTAGAAATTTTCGCAGACATTCACTTGAAAATACACTTTTTTTAAACATAAACATAAAACTTGCATTCGAACAATTTAAAAAAAAAATAAAATAAAAAAAAAAAACAACAACAAACAACAGTCATAAAAATGATAATTAAAAAAAAAAAAAAAAAAAAACATGCATTCCCACAACCAACCACCCACCAGTAAACGTAGGTACTTAAGGCATAGTAAACATATTAATCACAAGTTTGTAAAAAGGAAATAAAAGGAAATAAAAGGGGACCAATTTTTTTTTCAAATAACAAAACCTTGTCTATTAGGGTATATCAGATTTTTTCCAGATGTAATGTACCAGTTAACTCTGTCTACACAGCACAATTCATAGAACACTTTGTTTTCACACAGGGCTATGAGGTTTTGTATTTTGTTTTCACCTAATTATAAAAAAAACTGCATGATGTGTTTACTTGTGTTATCTATTATCTATTCTAGGATGAAAGCACCCTAAGTTAGAGGACTAATGCTGTGTTCACACCAGATGCGGAAGAAGCGTCAAGCGCGAATAGACATCCTGCAGGGCGTTACTCGAGAAAGACGCGGCGCTAATGGTGCGAATTGTGCGAATTGAGCGTTCTAAGTGTTTGACGCGCTTAACGAGTGTTGTTGGTGTCCCGGGGGAAATCCTCCTGCCAACACCGACAACAGTTCATGAAACTGGGCTTGGCTCAGTCAGAAGCAGCCTCCATCATCCAGGTTAAGCTTCTGGAGGAGTTTATGAGCTCACAGAGCTGGGTGCACCTCTGAAAGTGTCTAGTGGACTCAGACACTGCTTCAAACGTATCGGCGCTGTTTTTCAGCCTTTATAAAGCACATAAACACAGATATTTTCTCAATAAAATCCATGTTAGCCATTTAGCAACGAAGCTACAATCACTGGGCAGACAGAAGCCCTGCCCATCACGCGAATCCGCGTCTGTTCTGAAGTGAATTTGACACGCGAATGAAGCGGATTTGACGTGCGAATGAAGCGGAGTTTGACGCGCGAATGAAGCGAGTAAACTCAAATGTTCAAGCGTCTGTTTACGCGCGAATAGCGCAATTTATCTGCGCGTTCCTGTGTTCACACCAGACGCGGAAGAAGTGTTTTGCGCGTTTGACGGGCTTAATGTGCAAATCGCTCAAGTTGGAAAATCTGAATTCAGCAGACATTCGCGCCGCATTAACCAATCAGGAGCTTGCTCTTGTGGGGGTGTGATTGTTCACGCGTCTATTTAACGCAATTTATCCATGCGTTCTGCGTCTGGTGTGAACACAGCATTAGAGATCCTATAATACAGAAAGCTTAGTTATAATTATTATAATTATAATTATATAATTATATATAATTATAATACAATTAAATAGTATTATATATGTTTAATTGCCCTCAAGTGACTACAAACTTTTGTGAATTTCTTTTTTAAAATATATATAAAAAGCCAAACATATTTCATACCACAACAAACTATAAATCCATAATTTTGCAGAATATTATTGAATCTATTTTGTACAACAATAAAAACCATGGTCTTTGAACAATATGATCTCTGAAATTCCACGACAATCATAATCAGAAAGATCCATACAAATTAAATCATATGGACTATATATAAAAACACCAGGCCTTTCACTTTGAAACAATACAGTCTGAGATAACAATCAAGCTTTTGTCCATAACCATAAGAGAGGTTATAATATTGCGAGCCGCAGTATATAAAAAGCCACATGAAAGATATCAGCTCCAGTAAAGTCATTTATTCCATAATGCACTGCTCTAAAAAGCCAGCTGTCCTGCTTTTGTTGGCAAACGGTCAGTTAACAGGAAATCACATTATTTTCATCACATGTCCTTATTCTTGGCGCAGCCTGACAACCCTGTAAGATTGCATCTGAATTTGCTCTTTGAACGTAATCTAGGCCAGCGGGTTCAATTTTAGCTCCTTGTTAAGGAGCTGGATGAATCATGATGTTCCCCCCCCCTCCTCACTTTGGTTTTGCATGCAATATCTTTCCGTGACAAACACATTCAGTGTTGAAGGAATTCATTAGTGGCGTTTGCTATTTTTACTGCACATTCCTATGGTTAAAGAAAGCTGTGTTATATACTTGTTGCTGTTGTTTTTTTAATGATGAAACTTACACCTGGCTTTTAAACAGATTTTACATTTACAACTAATTATTAAAATTGATGCTTATGTAAAGTGATATAGACAATGGAAGCAAAAGAATAACAAAACGTAAGGACAAAAAGAAATAATCTGCTTGTCCTCCAAGGATAAAATAACATAGAAGATTGTAACGTTCATTCATTCATTTATAGTCCCTTATTTATCAGGGGTCACCACAGTGGAATGAACTCTTCCAGCCGCAATTGGGAACTGGGGAACACAGATACACTCTCATTCACACACACACTCATACACTTCGGCCAATTTAGTTTACTCAACTCACCTATGCCGCATGTCTTTGGACTGTGGGGAAAACCAGAGCACACCAACAAAATCCACACCAACACGGGGAGCTAGTTTAAATGAAATGCGAATCACCCCATATACCCTTCCCAACCCCCCTCCATTCCCCAAGAAATAAAGACTTTTTATTACTCTCATTGGAACGCATGTACTTGTCTCAAACAAACAATTCAGACAGGACCTTCTTGCTGCGAGGTGACAGTTCTAACCACCGAGCCACCGTGCCACTTAAGATTGTAACAGTAACAGAATATTAATATACAGTTTAAGTCAAAATTATTAGCCCTCATGTAAATTTTTTAATTATTTTTTCCCCAAGTGATGTTTAACATATCAAGAACATTTTCACAATATTTCCTATAATTTTTTTTTTCTTGTGGAAAAAGTCTTGGTTCTTTTAGTTTGGTTGGAATAGAAGCTGGTTAAGTAAATAATGGGTAATAAATAAATAAAGGGTAAGTAAATAATGATGGAAATTTCATTTTTTAAGAGAACTATGCCTTTAACTAATGTTATTTAAGTTTATTTAAATGTACTTTGTATTTATTATTTTCATTCATTCATTCATTCATTCATTCATTCATTCATTCATTCATTCATTCATTCATTCATTCATTTTCTTTTCGGCTCAGTCCCTTTTTTAATTTATTTTTAATTGTTTTATTTGTTTATTGATGTTTAACAAGACCATACATAGTATTATAACATACAACATAGAACAAATGACAGATTGTCTTAGTTTTCTTATTTTCCCACTATACCCTCAATATAAAACAAATTAAATTATGAATTAAAAACAAACATATCGGCGACACAGTGGTGCAGTAGGTAGTGCTGTCGCCTCACAGCAAGAAGGTCGCTGGTTCAAGCCTTGGCTGGGTCAGTTGGCGTTTCAGTGTGGAGTTTGCATGTTCTTCCTGTGTTCGCGTGGGTTTCCTCCGGGTGCTCTGGTTTCCCCCACAGTCCAAAGACATGTGGTACAGGTGAATTGGGTAGGCTAAATTGTCCGTAGTGTATGAGTGTGTATGGATGTTCCTCAGTGATGGGTTGCGGCTGGAAGGGCATCCGCTGCGTAAAACATGTGCTGGATAAGTTGGCGGTTCATTCCGCTGTGGTGACCTCGGATTAATAAACAGACTAAGCCGAAAAGAAAATGAATGAATGAAACAAACATATCCTCTAAGAGAAAAAGTTAATGAATTAAAAATAAATAAAAAGTTAACTAAATTTAAATAATTAAAAAACAAATGAATAGAAATTATAATAATTGAGCAAGTTTACAATAAAAGTTTAAAAAAAGGGAAAAAAAGAGAAAAGGTTCGCATTAAGGAGTCCAGTTATAGTCTAAAACATGGTTCCAGGTATTGTAAAAAGATTTGAGAGATCCTGCAAGTAAGCATCTTAACTTCCCAAGTTTTATGCTGGAGGAAGTACCTGTTTCCATTTAATAAGAATGGCTTGTCTAGCTAAAAGAGTAGAAAAAGCAATAACCTGGCGAGATGCAACAGTCAAGCCAACTCTCTCTGAATTACCAAAAAGGGCTGTCAATGGGTTTAGGGTCTAGATTTATGTTAATAGCTTTATTAAGTGTATCAAAAACATTGGACCAGAAATTTGTCAATTGAGGGTAACTCCAGAACATATAGTTGAAACCAGAAGTTTACATACACTCTAAAAAAGAAACATAACTATTTTTAAAAAAAATGTCTGATGGTAAATCATACTAAACGTTTACTATTTTAGGTCCGTTAGGATTACCTAAATCATTTACATTATCTAAATGCCAGAATAATGAGAGAATTTGTTTTTGAGAATTTTTCATTAATTTCTAGACACTCAAAAGTTTACATACATTTCCTTGTTATTTTTTTAGCTTTGCTTTTAAACTGTATAACTTTGGTCAAATGTTTTGGGTATCCTTCCACAAGCTTCTCAAAATAATTTGCAGGATTTTTAGACCATTCCTCCTGACAGAATTGGTGTAACTGAGTCAGATTTGTTGGCTGTCTTGCTCGCACAAGCTTTTTCAACTTTGCCCTCAAATTTTCTATAGGATTGAGTTCAGGGCTTTGTGATGGCCACTCCAAAACATTCACTCTGTTGTCCTTAAAGCACATTTTAACTAATTTGGCAGTATGCTTAAGGTCATGGTCTGTTTGGAAAACCCATTTGTGGCCAAGTTTAATTTCCTGGCTGATGTCTTGAGATGTTGCTTCAGTATTTCTACATTATGTTCTTTCTTCATGATGCCATCTATGCTGTGAAGTGGACCAGTCCCTCCTGCAGCAAAACAGCCCCACAACATGATGCTGCCACCCCCATACTTCACAGTTAGGATGGTGTTCCTAAGCTTGTAAGCTTTCCCCTTTGTCCTCCAAATGTAAGACTGGTCAGTATGGCCAAACAGTTCAATCTTAGTTCCATCAGACCACAGCACATGTCTCCAAAAATTATTATTTTTCCCAGTGTAATTTAGCAAATTGTAATCTGGCTTTTTTGTTGATTCTGGCTTGTTGATTTTCCCATGTTGTCACACAAGGAAGCAGTGTGTTTGAGGTTTTCCTTAAATACTATTCTACAGTTGTGCCTCCAATTAACTCAAATGTTGTCAATTAGCCAATCAGAAACTTCCAAACCCTTGACACCATCATCTGAGCTTTTTCAGAGGCATAATAATCTTACTGTATGTAAACTTGACTTTCAAGAAAAGTTATAACAATTTCTCAAAAAATATCTCTCATTATTCTGCTGTTAAGCATAACAGAAACAAATGTGATAATCCTAACTTACCTAAAAGAGAAAAAGTTTAGTCACATTAACATCTGACTTTTTTTTAATGGTTATGTGCCTTTTTATACAGTGTATGTAAACTTCTGGTTTCAACTGTAAGTACGAATATCTACAGATAATACAAAACCATGGTAATGTCAACAAAAAGCCATAAAAAGCTGCAAATTCTGTAAAAGTCAATTTACGGTTAACCGTAATTACCCTAATTAACCGTATATATTATTAAAATGTACTGTTACCCAAAATTAGAAACAAATTTTTACCAGTTGAAATTACAGTCATTTTTTTCAGTGTATGAAGAGAGAACAAAGCTTCTGAAACAATATCATCTAAACATACACAAATGGAAATTTCTACTCAGACGTTACCTTGGAGGGCACGGCTGAGGGTTACAGATGCGCAGCAAAGAAACTGGAGCTTTAGATCCGTTGCAGAGCAAGTCATCAACAATCTCCTTCTTCAAGGTGCTCACACACCTGACAACAGCCATCTGTTTGCCTGCAAAACAACACCGTGAGCAAGCAAAACTTGGCAGAGGACATTTTCAAATATTACATAGCCCAGGCTGATCATTATCAGCTCTCTGAGCAATTTCAGACTTCATGCCAATTGCATTTCACCTGGAAAGCTGGAGATGTAAAAATCCAAATCAGTCAATTATTTTAAAAGCTAAACAGATTAGAGAGCTTGTTTCAATATTCCGCTCACATTTAAAAGCTAAAATCATTTAGGATTACTTATGGGGGTGATTCAACCAGAATTTTATTTCAGCTGTTAGTAGTTTTATTCAGGAACGATGCATTAAATTGATCAGAGATTACAATTATAAACAAAATATGCAGGAAAGAGCCTACAATGCTTAATGATAGACTGGATTGGTTTTCTTAATTGCTAATGAAATCTCAACATTATTTAATTTATTACTTTACCTGCATTTTATGCATTTAATGCTGTTAATTCACATTTATTTTCGGCCCTGCACATTTGTTTTGTTTTGTTTTGTTTGTTAATTCACGTTTATTTTTTAAAAATATGCAAATAAATGCTTTGATTTGTTTCACACCTCTCAATTCACAAACTCAAAATTTTTAGAACAGACATTCTCATCACCTTAATCCAACTAAAGTCATAATTAAACACAAGTTAATTTAAGGCGTAGATTATTCTGTTTTAGTTTCATCACTGAAGTGCAGTAGATATGTAAACACCTTAATCAGACCACTTAATCACAACAGTTTAATGGCAGCTCATGTAAACAACTTAACATAATATTGCTTATTCAGAAAAAAAGGTAAATAATCAAATAATAAGATGTTCATGCAAACGAAAACTAGTCACAAGTTATAACAGACTATTCACAAAAGTCTAAACCTAAAATAAATTCAGTAAAGGAATGTAAATATTAATATTAGAAGCATATCTAGTTTGACAGCAGGCATCTTCAGCATTGTATCTAAAAGATGACAGATCACAGAGTTATAGGTGCAGTATGTAATTTTCACCACCAAAGAGCGCATATTCACA
Organism: Danio kyathit; assembly: GCA_903798195.1. Lineage (NCBI taxonomy): Eukaryota > Metazoa > Chordata > Actinopteri > Cypriniformes > Danionidae > Danio > Danio kyathit. The sequence continues at coordinate 15,328,077 of LR812525.1, forward strand.
AAAAAGCAAAGACATAGTTTGATGATGCAGTGACTGAGTGTGGAATCATGGGGGTTGTAGACTTCATTATGTCCTATGGCAGGGATTCTCAACCAGTGGGAAGATTTAGGGTGCTTTACTGTATTTTACATTTGTTTGTATATTTTTAAATAGTAGATATTTATTAGTAGATTTTCAGTCAGTCCAGTTTAAAGCAAAAGCTGGTCTTTTGCAATCTCCCTGTTGACCTGTGGTTCTCTTTGATTCTGTGTATGTTCTATATATATATATATATATATATATTATAGGTGGGCATAGATAAATTTTTTTAATCTAGATTAATCTAGATTAATTTCGAAATTAATCTAGATTAATCTAGATTAAAATGGCTCATTTGAATTCTGCCAAAGGTATTCAGAATATGTGTGTTACCCAAATAATAAGTCTTTGACAACAGGTTTCTCAAGCCGGGTGTCACATTAGACCAGGGTCTCATCTCCAAAATGTTTCCAAAATGCATCACAAACTGCTTGAGAAACTGTTCAATAAGATGTACTTGTGTTTACTAACTGTTTATTCAGTTAAACATGAATGTTGAACTGTAGGCCTACATAAGCTTCAAACAGCGAATTCTGATGAGTTTAATCTGACTAAAGTCATCACTGAACTAAACAGAAATGGAATTAAGACGTGGAGTATGCACATATTTGTGGCATTATTGAAGTAAACGCCACGGTCTTTAGGACCTTTCGCCATATTTTCCGACAAGGTCCACACGCGGCTGTCAGAAAGGACTGCACACACACATACACAAACACACACACACACATCGTGAAATGCGGAAGTTTTTTTTCTTAGCATTTGGCATGCATTATTAAATTCCATAACTCTCTCACCTGTCCTTACTCCGTATTTGCGTCTAATACCCCAGCTTGTCACGAAGGAATAAATGAAAAGTGAAACTGCCAAACTGCAGTTAGAGTCTCTGCTGATTTGATTCAAATAAGCAGACGGCTCACCAGTCAGGTATACATCCGCGGTAATATATCAAGGTGAAAGCCATCATAGCTTGCGTAAAATAGACCCAGCTCCCAACCCAACTTTGAGAATAGATTAACGGCGATATTTTTTTTATCGCGCGATAAGAGTCTCGCGTTAACGCAGCACGTTAACGCCGTTAACGGCCCAGCACTAATATATATATATATATATATATATATATATATATATATATATATATATATATATATATATATATATATATATTATAGGAAGCAGTTCGTAAGAGTTGTTTGTTCAGGCCACTGACACCATTCATCAAAGGTTCGGACAATCTTGGAGATGCTAGCTACTGAACAACATACTTTTGAGTTTACAGTTAAGCTGTTAGTCATTAATATACACAAAGATATCAAAATAACTGCTTTGGTTTGTTAAAAGAGCCGGATTGAGTCATCTGTGTGTGATGATCTCGGTAGTTGCACTAATTGATTCACTAAAACAAAGCAGTTCATAAGAGTCGTTTGTTCGGACTATGCTTTAATAGAAAGACGAGATTTTGTTCTATTATTTATGGGTATTAGCGTGGAATAAAGAGCAATGCAGGTGAACAAACCCCGGAGGGTGGTTTAATTGAACAAAGGTAAGATGTAAACAAACTGAAAATTTAAGGTTCGCGAAGTTTCGGTGGTGCGTAGTGCTCACTCTCAGTGTGGATGTGCTCAAGTGCAGAGTTCACGAACTGTAGTCTGTAGGAGACAGTGGTTAGTGGCCTGCTGAAGGCGCTTGATTTTTATGTCATCAAAATAGAGAGTCGCTGCTGTAAATCGGTTGAGGAAACGCTTTTATTTTTAGAACACTAGGACACTAGTGCTGGGGTGGCACATGGGGTATAGATCCGCCCCTGGTAGTGTCTTCGAAGAAAATGAAAGATCCAGAAGGGCATACTACTGATTTGATTCAAAGGGCACTATTTTGTCAGATGGCTCACCGGTCAGGTATACATCCGCGTTAGTATATCAAGGTGAAAGTCATCATAGCTTGCGTAGAATAGACCCAGCTCCCAACCCAACTTTGAGAATAGATTAACGGCGATATTTTTTTTATCGCGCGATAAGAGTCTCGCGTTAACGCAGCACGTTAACGCCGATAACGGCCCAGCACTAATATATATACTGTATACTGTATATATAAAATTATGAAGTTTTATTTGTACATATAATTAAATCATACCAAACGTTTACTATTTTAGGTCTGTTAGGATTACCTAAATTATTTACATTTGCTAAATGACAGAATAATGAGAGAATTTTTTGAGAATTTTTTATTAATTTCTAGACAGTCAAAAGTTTACATACATTTCCTTGTTATTTTTTAGCTTTGCTTTTAAACTGTATAACTTTGGTCAAATGTTTTGGGTATCCCTCCACAAGCTTCTCACAATAGTTTGCAGGAAATTTGGCCCATTCCTCCTGACAGAATTGGTGTAACTGTGTCAGATTTGTAGGCTGTCTTGCTCGCACAAGCTTTTTCAACTTTGCCCTCAAATTTTCTATAGGATTGAGTTCAGGGCTTTGTGATGGCCACTCCAAAACATTCACTCTGTTGTCCTTAAAGCACATTTTAACTAATTCGGCAGTATGTTTAGGGTCATGGTCTGTTTGGAAGACCCATTTGTGGCCAAGTTTTGGCTGATGTCTTGAGATGTTGCTTCAGTATTTCTACATAATGTTCTTTCTTCATGATGCCATCTATGCTGTGAAGTGGACCAGTCCCTCCTGCAGCAAAACAGCCCCACAACATGATGCTGCTGCCCCCATACTTCACAGTTAGGATGGTGTTCCTAGGCTTGTAGGTTTTCCCCTTTGTCCTCCAAATGTAACACTGGTCATTATGGCCAAACAGTTCAATCTTAGTTCCATCAGACCACAGGACATGTCTCCAAAAAACTATTGTTTTTCCCAGTGTAATTTAGCAAATTGTAATCTGGCTTTTTTGTTGATTCTGGCTTGTTGATTTTCCCATGTTGTCACACAAGGAAGCAGTGTGTTTGAGGTTTTCCTTAAATACTATTTTACAGTTGTGCCTCCAATTAAATCAAATGTTGTCAATTAGCCAATCAGAAACTTCCAAAACCTTGACACCATCATCTGAGCTTTTTTAGGGGCATAATAATTTTATTGTATGTAAACTTGACTTTCAAGAAAAGTGTAACAATTTCTTAAAAAATATCTCTCATTATTCTGCTATTAAGCATAACAGAAACAAATGTGATAATCCTAACTTACCTAAAAGAGTAACTTAACTTACCTAAAAGAGTAACTAACTTAACTAAAAAAGTTTAGTCACATTAACATCTGACTTTTTTAAAATGGTTATGTGCCTTTTTATACAGTGTATGTAAACTTCTGGTTTCAACTGTATATATATATATATATATATATATATGCATTTAATAAAAACATTTTAGTGAAAATGTCAGACTGGTGGGTCTTCAAAAATTGATCGGAGAAAGACGTGGACTACTGCAGAAATCATGTTGATGCATGAGTTGAAGTGTTTAACACTTATTGGTAGCATGAAGCTGAAAGCTGTCGCAGTAAAACAAGACACTGAAATAATTTCTGATGAAAGACGAATGCGACACGACACGAAAACAGCAGAGCTTTTATTATGCCACAATCCACCGCTTACAATTCTTCATGATCAAGAGGATAAGAAGCAGTGCTGTTTTATCAAACTAAATACATTTTATGCTTCTGTCTTAATTCAGCTGTGTGCAGTTTAATAAAACACACAACTTATTAAAATCTGTTTCACTGTTTCCTATAAAACCAATCCAGAAATGGAGAATATGTGATGTCATTAGCATGAACACACAGCACATACTCCATCTCACTAGATAAAATAGCTTATTTCTCTGGATTTAAACATTCTTCCAAACATTTGGGATAATGTAAGCACATAAATCAGCAAATGACATCATCATGATATGTAACATTATTCTTGTGGTTTTGAGATATTTAATTGAAAATGTACATATCATGCCTTTAAGAAGCAATTATTGATCAATTATGATTTGTAGTCAGTTAAAATCTGCATAAACCGGAAGCTGTGACCAATTTCTTTTTGTTCGTATTGTGACGCAGTTTCTAGAGAAACAAAATATTGAATGAGAAAACAGTGGGTGTGGCTTGTTTTTTCTACTACAAGCTGATTGGATGTAGTAAAGTAGGTGTCAGTTGGAGGGGCGTGGTTAAGTATGTTAGCCACACCCAATACCTCAGACATACATCATCTAATAATTTGACTGAAAACAAACAGGAAGTGCATTTTCAGATTTCAATTAAAGATTACAAGAGCAAACTTTTTTTTTTCTTAATGACATGCACAGATGAATTTTTCACCACAAAACTAGCAATGTGAGCTAACAAAATCTATATGGTTAGTTTTGATTTCATTTGTACTTTAATGGAGACTCACCGACAGCACATGATGCAGAGCAAGAAGTGAAGCCAATGTGCTCCCAAGCATAACCATGCTGATTAGGGCCCTCAGGGGTCCTCAGGGGCCACTGCGAGGAGTCTGGAGCTGCCAAACAGGGCCCTGAATCACAGCTCTTTTGAGAGGACGGCTTTTCTTCATTGCACTCTTCATCGGGCAGTTCAACCTCGGCTTGAGTGAAGGACAGCAGCACTTTACACTTCACCTGACGCCACTGGACGCCTAGACCGCAAGACACACTGCAGGATGACCACGGTCCCGGGACAAACCTACACACACACATACAGTTGAAGTCAGAATTATTAGCTCCCCTCTATATTTTTTTCCTCAACTTCTGTTTAACGGAGAGAAGATTTTTTTCAACATTTCTAAACATAATAGTTTTAATAACTCATTTCTAATAACTGATTTATTTTATCTTTGCCATGATGACAGTAAATAATATTTGACTAGATATTTTTCAAGACACTTCTATACAGCTTAAAGTGACATTTAAAGGCTTAACTAGGTAAATTAAGTTAATTAGGCAAGTTATTGTATAATGATGATTTGTTCTGTAGCCTATCAAAAAAAAGCTTAAAGGGGCTAATAACTTGACCTTAAAATGTTTTTTAAAAAATTTAAAACTGCTTTTATTCTAGCCTAAATAAAACAAATGAGACTTTTTCCAGAAGAAAAAATATTATAGGAAATACTGTGAAAATTTCCTTGCTCTGTTAAACATCATTTGGGAAATATTTGAAAAAGAAAATTTGCAGGAGGGCTAATAATTTTGACTTTAACTGTACATACATACACACTGAATGTTGACTGACTGTTACGTTTAACTGCAGTGGCATGTATAAAAATAATTTCCAATGCAACTTATATATACTGTATGGACACAATAGCTGAAAGGACTAGCAATTCATTTAAAAATATAACTAAAACAAAATAAGACTGAAATGAAATTAAATGAAAATTCTTGGTCAAAGCTGAAAAAAAAAAAAAATACTGAATGCATGCGGCCAAAAACCAAAACCAAAAATGCTTTGTAATAATTATGTATTCTTTATTAAATGATCTAGTTTTGTCAAACTTTTTACATTTAAAGGGATAGCTCACCCAAAAATGAAAAAATAACTATTAAAACTCACTATTTATTCTCCCTCGATTGGTTCCAAACCTGTATGAGTTTCTTGAACACAAAAGAAGATATTTTGAAGAAAGCTGAAAACCATTGACTTCTATAGTAGGAAAAACAAATACCATGGAAGTCAATGGTTACAGGTACCTTTTTTAAAATATCTTCTTTTAGAAGAAAGAAAGGTTAAGTAAATGATGACAAAATTCTCATTTTTGTGTTGACTACATAATAACATAAGGCCTTTAACATAAGGGGCTCTATTTTAACGATCTAAGTGCAAAGTCTAAAGCGCATGGCGCAAAAGCAATAAGGGCATGTCCAGATCCACTTTTGCTATTTTAAGGATGGAAAAATAGGGTCTGAATTTAAGGAAAAACAAATACATGGCCTAACAGGGTTGTGCTTATTTTCCTAATGAGTCATGAGTGTGTTTTGAGCATAACGTGCATTAAACCAATCAGAGTCTCATCTCCCATTCGCTTCAAGAGTTAGTTGCGTCGCGCCATTGTGCATTTGCTATATATATGGCGGGCTTTGTAAGTGGAAAAACTGAATGCTTAATTAGCAAGAAAACAGTTAAACTGACCATCTGCAGCGTGAGGATAAAGAATAAGCCTCCTCCAATCGGCCTCTTTACTTTCTCTTTACTTTACTTTTACTCTTTACTTTAGTGGAATAAGGAAATGGTGGAAACTCACTCCACTGAAGACATCCATTACCTTACATATTTAATTTTGTTTGTTAAGCACAAAGATCTGTTTCAAAACTATTTCTAAATTCAGTTTTACTTTCCAGCAAACGAATAAATGAACAATAATAACGAAGTGTCTATAGTTATAACCAAACACACGTCCTATTCTAAAACTAATCAAAACTAAGCTACAAATCAAATCTACAAATCTAAACTTGTTTTTATTAAAACAAATCTAAATATGCATAAAATAAATAATACTGCTAATAATAATAATAATAATAATAATAATAATAATAACATTAAATGCAAATTGTAATGAATAAACTGAAAAAAAGCACTACTTATTGTAATGCACTACCATATATTTTATAATTTAGCCATGTTTCAGTATTTCTACCCATAGTGCAGTATGGAAAGTCTAAACCTTGTTAAACTCCAAACTCTGGCTCTAATCCTTTCTACAACAATAAACCCAAGAACTATAATAGCTGTAATAACAATGAAACCTAATGGATTTAAAAATAATACTGAGCTAAATTGATAAATATGGCATTAACAAGGACTAAAAGACTTTGATTTTTTTTAGGAGTAAACCACAGTTAGAGTAAACGTGATCATAAAAATAGATGTGGCAAAGTCTCCTAATGAACCACAGAATGATTTTTCCATATTTCTGGTGAGAGGGGAAAAATGACCCTTTTGGAAAATATTGCTGAAATTCGTAGCTCGCGTGATCTGTGCGTAATTGGATGCAGGAATGAAAGCATGACATGTTCTTTACCACCAATGCAATAAAGCAAAGGACTAAGATGAACATGCTCTGACGACGCACACTTCTCAAAAATTGTAACAACGGATGCATTTAAAATCGCTAGTGCTGTACATATCTGTGAAAGTATTTAAGTATTGTGGGAATGCGTTTTGCCCAGAGTGGGTGTCAATGCACACCTCACGCCGCCCACTGTCTAAACACTTTCCAGGCTTAAGGGATTAAAGTTTATGAGATCTGTAATTCCCCATAAGCCCCAAAACATGTAATGTTTGGACTAATGCAGGGGTGTCATTCAGGGAATATTATGATGTCAGAACACCTCATGTGATTAAGAAAACAGGCTTTTGTGTTTTTCATGATGACGAGTGTTAGCAAATACACGATTTCGGTAGTGCTTTTTTAAAATGTCTGCTACATTTGGGCTCTTCAGTGTTTGGACTTTCAGCAGTGAAAGTTAAACCACATCGAACTGAACTAAACTGAACTTCAACTCTGAAAACTGGACTGACACAGTTTCAATTTACTAGAACTTCTATGTTAAGCTGCTTTGACACAATCTACATTGTGAAAGCGCTATAGAAATAAAGATTAATTGAGTTGAATTGCTACAACATCCCTTGCGGCAATGCTACGAATGAAACACATACCAGTGTTGCTTTATGAATTGTTTCTGACACTTTTTTAACAAGACGCCTCATTAAAATGAACATGTACTGTATATAGTAGGTAGCGTCAATTACCAAAAATAAAGTCAAGTTTCATAGCATTTCAACATCAAAAAGACCCACTTTGAGATGATAAGGATCAAGTACAGAGCCCTGGTGGACACCAGCTTAGTGTAAGTTACTCAATAAGAGATGGGAGCAGGAAAAAATATTCCTGAATGGTATTTATTACTCATGGAAGTTTTGCAGACAAAAGGAAGATTTTAGCTAAATTAAATCGAATTTGTATACACTACCTGACAAAAGTCTTGTCATCTTTCCAAGTTTTAGGAACAACGAATGATAACTCGACTTCTAGTTGATCATTTGGTATAAGAAGTAGCTTATATGAAAGGCAAAGGCCTGTAGATTACGCTTATTTTACCAAAATAAAATATGATCATGCCTTGATTTTGAATTATTTAATTAGGACAGTAAGCTCTGACTTTGCTTAGACAAAAGTCTTGTCACTTAACAGAAATAATGTACAGTATAGAATATAAAGTCATGGTGTAGTGGAAACTGAATGAATATTGTGTGTGACTCCCATGAGCTTGGAGGACTGCATCCATACATCTCTGCAATGACTCAAATAACTTATTAATAAAGTCATCTGGAATGGCGAAGAAAGCGTTCTTGCAGGACTCCCAGAGTTCATCAAGATTATTTGGATTCATTTTCAAAGCCTCCTCCTTCATCTTAGCCCAGACATGCTCAATAATGTCCATGTCTGGTGACTGGGCTGGCCAATCGTGGAGCACCTTTACCTTCTTTGCTTTCAGGAACTTTGATGTGGAGGCTGAAGTATAAGAAGGAGCGCTATCCTGCTGAAGAATTTGCCCTCTCCTGTGGTTTGCAATGTAATGGGTAGCACAAATGTCTTGATACCTCAGGCTGTTGATGTTGTCATCCACTCACAGATCTCTCGCACGCTCCCATGCTGAATGTAACCCGAAACCATGATTTTTCCTTCACCAAACTTGACTGATTTCTGTGAGAATCTTGGGTCCATGCAGGTTCCAATAGGTCTTCTGCAGCAGGGGCGTTGCTAGACCCCATTTTGCCCCAATAAAATATCCAGTGGTAATCCCAGAATAAAGACATTATTCTCTACGTGCAACAATATATATATATATATATATATATATATATATATATATATATATATATATATATATATATATATATATATATATATATATATATATATATATATATATATATATATATATATATATATATATATATACACATGTATATACTGTATATGTGTGTTTTATTTTTTTGGAGGGGGGCCGTGCCTCATTACAGCTGTATGTCAATGCCCCTGTTCTGCAGTATTTGTGATGATTGGGATCCAGTTCAAGAGATGATTTATCGGAAAAATCTACTTTCTGCCACTTTTCCAAGTGATCAACTAGAAGTCCAGTAATTATTTGTTGCTCTTACAACTGGCATCGACGACAAGACTTTTGTCAGGTAGTGTAGGTAGCAATAAAAAATAACAGTATACTGTACTAACTAAAATAAAACATATTTATTACAAATGTTTGTTGCTGAATTGTTGAAATCAATTGAATAAATCAACAAACTTTAATCTGAAATAATAAATTATTAATTTATATAACCATATACCAGAAGTTTACATAAACTGTATAAAAAGGCACATAACCATTTAAAAAAAAAGTCAGATGTTAATGTGACTAAACTTTTTCTCTTTTAGGTAAATTAGGATGAGCAAATTTGTTTCTGTTATGCTTAATAGCAGAATAATAAGAGAGATATTTTTTGAGAAATTGTTATAACTTTTCTTGAAAGTCAAGTTTACATTCAATAAGATTATTATGCCTCTAAAAAAGCTCAGATGATGGTGTCAAGGTTTTGGAAGTTTCTGATTGGCTAATTGACAACATTTGAGTTAATTGGAGGCACAACTATAGAATAGTATTTAAGGAAAACCTCAAACACACTGCTTCCTTGTGTGAAAACATGGGAAACTCAACAAACCAGAATCAACAAAAAAGCTAAACGAACATTATGCAGAAATACTGAAGCAACATCTCAAGACATCAGCCAGGAAATTAAAACTTGGCCACAAATGGGTCTACCAAACAGACCATGACCCTAAGCATACTGCCAAATTGGTTAAAATGTGCTTTAAGGACAACAGAGTGAATGTTTTGGAGCGGCCATCACAAAGCCCTGAACTCAATCCTATAGAAAATTTGTGCACATGGGCCAAAATTCCTTCAAACTATTGTAAGAAGCTTGTGGAACATGTGAGACATTTAAAAAAAAATGGTTATGTTCCTTTTTTTAGAGTGTATGTAAACTTTTGGTTTTACCTATATATATATGTCGCCTCAAAGCAAGAAGGTCGCTGTTTCGAGTCAGCCAGTTGGCATTTCTATGTGGAGTTTGCATGTTCTCCCCGTGTTGGCTCCGATTTCCCACACAGTCCAAAGACATGCGCTATATATGAACTGGATGAACTTAATTGGCTGTAGTGTATGAGTGTGTGTGTAAATGAGAGTGTATGGGTGTTTCCCAGTACTGGGTTGCAGATGGAAGGGCATCTGCTGTGTAAAACATATGTTGGAATATTTGGCGATTCATTCTGCTGTGGCGACCTCTGAAATAGAGACTAAGCTGAAGGCAAATGAACGAATGAATAATATAGAGTAATATTATGTAATATAATATTGTTTATTTTTCCAATCAAACTAAAGAAGCATTATTTGTAGTGTAGAGAGTGATAAAGCTCCCTTCATATATTATCAGCAAACGTCATTACATCATTAAGCTATATGTTTTTCAGAAAACGCTTATCATTTTTGTACACGAGAACACATTTCATCCTCATATCCTCTGACATTTTGAAACACTAAAAAAAACAGATGAAACCTAACTTCTGTAGTTACAAGTGTTGCCAATTTACTGCCCAGAATATGATGTGGGTCTGTTTCCGTTAACAAGACGTATGTGAGTATGTATATCAGTGAAAGGCACTCAAGAGTATTCTAATCTCTGGATTAGAGTTCAGGAGGACAACACTTTTTTTCCTCCGCGCGTCTCCTCCACTTTTATCAAAGCAGGGATAAGATGTGGCAAGAGACTCCTCAACTACATCCAACCCATAGAATCCAACCACCCAAATCACAAAGGCAAGCGTCCAGCCATGAATTCCGCAGCAAAGTGGACCCGGGGTCACTTTGAGATAAGAGCCAAGTACCGAACCCTGGTGCACGCCACCTTAGATCACCCTAAATTTAGTTACTGGAGCAATAGAGCGGAACGCAAAAAAGAAATGCTGCTATCTCTGAATGCTATATTCTCCTCAAGGGTGTAATTCAAGATTCAAACGGTAGACCCTGACCTCCCCCCGAATGCAAGTGTACGATTTTAAGTGTCCTTCAATGGCTCTTCTGTAAACCCTTAAACATTTTCGCCTCTCATTCTTCTTGTTTTATGAGTCTCAGTGATAGATGCCTTTGGTAGACCGCAGGGAGCGGTGGCTGTCTGGAAGTTGGCAGCCCACAGTTTGCGGCTTTCAGTGGGGGTAGCGGGGGTCCATCAAGCTCCCCTGCCAACTATTAACTTGGGGTATCATTTCAGATACGGGAGGAGGGAATAACTCTAATAACAGCACTACAGGGGGGTGAGAGTGGCCCGTGGAGCCTTGTTGAAGTAATGAAAGGAAACTGGACACACAGAGGTCAGAACGCAGACACGCTCAACTCTGGTTTCAGTGGTCTTTTTATTCGGATGAGGAACCAGCTAATGAAGCCTGCTTCTTGTCCAGTTCTGGTTGACTAGAGCTTGGTGAAATGCACCTTTTTTAACTACAGCAGGGTAAAAAAGTACAATCCCAATGTGAGGTCACTAAAAAACCAGAGTAGCAGGTGAAAGGATTCATCTGTAGAGGTCAGGAATAATTCAGAATGAAATAATAATAATAATAATAATAATAATAATAATAATAATAATAATAATAATAATAATAATAATACGCGACTAGTTGTGTAACAGATCACAAATCTCATAGTTCGGATTACATTATGGGTTTTTAGTCACAGATCGGACCATTTTTTGGATCCGCCAAAAAGGGGAGGAGACAAATGTAATTTGCTTTTCATTTTTTACAAAATCAGCACTGCAAGAAAGTTTTGGTTTTGACAAACAGAACTTAGAAGCTGTAATTTTATTAAAAATAAAATGAAGAAATAATCAGCTGAATAAAAAAAAATTGTAAACTATTCAGCACTGTGAAAAATTCACTGTTAGAACTACTGTTGCTGATATCGCTAAATGTAGAAATCTAATATTATAATTTGTACAACCCATATTTATTTTTAATCTCATATTTAAATGATTCAGTTATTCACTCATAAAACTTCATGTTTCATTGCTAGATGTGTCATTTTTGAAGAATTAAGGCCGGTTTATACTTCTGCGTCAAACGCACGCGTATGCTACGGCGCAGCCTACGCGTGGATGCATAGCCCCTCGCCGTGGCCGTCGGCGATGTTGAAAATTACAAAAATGTAACGCGTATGTGTAGCGCAAGCTCTGTGATTAGTCCGCTAGGTAGCGCTGACGAGTGTGGGCGGAGGTAAGAGCCGCGCGCCCGATGCAGCGTTTACAAGTGTGGAGTCCCGTGAAGGAGCTCCGAATGGAGACTGTTGTTTTGTGTTTACATTATGATTAAAGTTGTTGCACGTCCGCTGGTTCCCGCCTCAAAATGAGCGAATCTGAGCCACTTGTACATTAAGGAAGTGTTTAGAAAACACAAAACACCAGCGAAGAAACTCGACACAGTGGAACATAAACACCTACTGCCAGCTAGCGTTTCGGAAGTGTATTGCAGAGAAACAGAAACAGCGCGCAGAAGTATAAATGCACGGCTACATGCGAGGCTTGCGCCGTGGGTCACGCCGATCACTTGACGCAGAAGTATAAACCAGGCTTTACTCAGTGGCATACTTTTGATGGCTGGTTGTCACCACCTATTGGTTCAATAATGTAATTGCTGCCTACAACTTTCATTCTTGAGCGTCGTTAAATGCATATGACGGTGATTTTAATCTTTACCATAAACATCAGTGGTTTTATCTAAACTATAAACTGTTATCCCAGTACTTCTGTGTTATCTGACTGTTTGTAACCTCATAACTAACTTAAAAGACTGAAGACTCTTTCTTGATTTTTGCATTTTCAGATTTGAATGCAGTGATTGGAAAGATTAATAAACATATGCAAATCGCCATCATTTATAATTTATGTTGTGTGGTTGTTGAGATCCTGTTCTTTTAATGATTAATCATGCAGTTTACACTGAATGCATTAATGCAGGCTAAACAAGCAGTGACAGAAAACACCTTTAATAACCTAAGAAACCCACCACATCTCGAATAACCTACCAAAGCTTCTTCATTATATTTTACAGGAAAGCGTAAATGCTTTTATAGATGTAATTTGCATGACGCGGGAAGCGATCTCTCTACGATCGTCACAAATTTAGGATTAATCTACAAAAAAAAATTTAATTCGTGGGTCATTGTGTTCCGAACCGTGGGTTGTGATCCATACAAATCACTGATTAACCGTGATACGTTACACCCCTATCCTGCAACTATTGCTGCAACAATCCACTGTCCCTTGTGAAGCTTATACGGAAGTATCTGAAACTGCAATTCATTGACTGGCCATTGGGGGCTGGCTCCAGACACTCCAGATGTCCACTGACTGCAATGCTAAATTGGCTATTTTTACTGCTGATAAAAACATGTTTACAGTTTGGTACAAAATATGGTTTTGGTGCATATAGATAATATTACCCTTCATGAGAACTGTGAGGGGTTGAATTTTTTTTATATAACTCGTCTGTTTCGTTAATATTAAGTCTGCATAATTAAGGGCTTGGCCACTTGAGTGACAGCTAGGTCTTGCCAGTCGCCGTCACGTCACGTCACCTCATCTGATTCCGGCTGATTAGCTGCTGAACTCGGCATATACATCGTATTTTTGTTTTTTGTTTTATGTGGCTTTACACAGTCGATTGCCTTTAGAGATTATTTCTTACAATTAGCAGATACTATGGCATGCTGTGTGCACTTAATTGTGCTCACAAACCATTCAAGTGACCTCCTTTTCCCAGGTGACTGAAATTTTTTTTATCTTGAACAGTGATCTGAAATGTTGTCGTACAGCGTTATGCCTGGATTTTATAAATCGCCTTGCATTTACTAATACAGACTATATTTGAAGTATTTGGATATATAATTTGTGTTTTCCTCCTGTGCAAAAACGTCATAAGAACAATGTCTAGTGACTCAATGTATAACAACAGTGTTTTTAAAGGACTAAACACACTTTATTGTTATAGTGTACAACCAAGCATGTGGTCAGAACAAAAACGAATCGCAGACAATGAAGTGTTAAGCATTTCTCCCAAAGAAAACCCCATCTAAGCAAAATGCTAGCAGGCATCTGCATCTCCGCTCACGCGCCACCACTTTGCCCATTTTTGGTTACCCACGGTCGGCTCAATAACAGCCAAGGAATAACAGGCAAATATGTTTCTAGCTATTATAGTTCAAAGTTATTGGTACAAACGTAAGTACTGCTTCTGATATATGGTGGCACTACAGGAAATTAGTTAAAAGGAAAAAAAACATTTAGATTTATGGTCTGCCGTTGACATACAGGCAGAAAAACAAGACTTTCAGTGCTTGGCTCTTAAATATGTTAAAATTTGACAGAAAAAAAACCACCCACCGGCTACTTTATTAGGTATGCCTGTCCAACTGCTCGTTAATGCAAATTTCTAATCAGCCAATCACATGGCCACAACTCAATGCATATAGGCATTTAGACATGGTCAAGACGATCTGCTGTAGTTCAAACCGAGCATCCGAATGGCGAAGAAAGGTGATTTAATTGACTTTGAACGTGGCATGGTTGTTGAGTATTTCAGAAACTGCTGGGATTTACTGGGATTTTCACGCACAATCTCTAGGGTTTATAGAGAATGGCCCAAAAAAGAGAAAATATCCAGTGAACGGCAGTTCTGTGAGCGCAAATGCCTTGTTGATGCCAGAGGTCAGAGAAGAATGGCCAGACTGGTTCCAGCTGATAGAAAGGCAACAGTAAATCAAATAACCACTCGTTACAATCGAGGTCTGCAGAAGAGCATCTCTGAAAGAACAATCTGTCTAACCTTGAGGCAGATGGGCTACAGCAGCAGAAAACCACACCAGGTGCCACTCCTGTCAGCTAAGAACAGGAAATTGAGGCTACAATTCACACAGGCTTACCAAAACTGGACAATAGAAGATTGGAGAAACGTTGCCTGGTCTGATGAGTCTCCATTTCTCCAGTTTGCATGTTCTCCCTGTGTTGGCATGGGTTTCCTCCAATTTAGTGATTTGAATAAACTAAATTGGCCGTAGTGTGTGTGTTTGTGTGTGTGTGTGTGTGTGTGTGTGTGTGTATGAATGTGAGAGTGTATGGGTTTTTCCCAGTACGGCTGGAAGGGCATCCGCTGCATAAAACATATGACGGAATAGTTGGCGGCCCATTCCGCTGTAGCGGCTCCTGATAAATAATGGGACCAAGCCAAAGGAAAATGAATGAATGAATGAAATTGGCGGAAGTTTATGAGGGTGTGTGAGAAAGTGAGAGTGTATGGGTGTTTCCCAGTGCTGGGTTGCGGCTGGAAGGGCATCCGCTGCATAAAACATATCCTGGAATAGTTGGCCGTTCATTCCGCTGTGGCAACCCCTGATGAATAAAGAGACCAAGCCGAAGGAAAATGAATGAATGAATGAAATTGGCGGTAGTGTATGAGTGTGTGTGTGTGAATGTGAGAGTGTATGGGTTTTTCTCAGTACTGGGTTGCAGCTAGAAGGGCATCCGCTGTATGAAATATATGCCGGAATAGTTGGCAGTTCATTGCACTGTGACAACCCCTGATGAATAAAGAGACTAAGCCAAAGGAAAATGAATGAATGAATGAATGAATGAATGAATGAATGAAATTGGTGGTAGTGTATGAGTGTGTGTGTGAATGTGCGAGTGTATTTGTGTTTCCCAGTACTGGGTTGCGGCTGAAAGGGCATTCGCTCTATAAAACATATAGTTGGCGGTTGGAATAGTTGGTGGTTCATTCCGCTGTGGCAATCCCTGATAAATAAGGGACTAAGCCGAAGGAAAATGAATGAATGAATGAAATTGGCGTGTGTGTGTGTGTGTGAATGTGAGAGTGTATGGGTTTTTCTCAGTACTGGGTTGCAGCTAGAAGGGCATCCGCTGTATAAAACATATGCCGGAATAGTTGGCAGTTCATTGCGCTGTGGCAACCCCTGATGAATAAAGAGACTAAGCCAAAGGAAAATGAATGAATGAATGAATGAATGAAATTGGTGGTAGTGTATGAGTGTGTGTGGGAATGTGAGAGTGTATGGGTGTTTCCCAGTACTGGGTTGCGGCTGAAATGGGATTCACTCCATAAAACATTTAGTTGGCGGTTGGAACAGTTGGTGGTTCATTCCGCTGTGGCGATCCCTGATAAATAAGGGACTAAGCTGAAGGAAAATGAATAAATGGATGAACTAAAAGTATAACTCATATTAACCCAAGAAACAAAACAAACATTTAATAATGTTTATGAGAATTCCAACTGTGTGGAAATTTGCAGAACTTTCCATGGAGGTTTCCCTAATTCTGTGAAGTCTGCTTGTAAATACCTGAACGCTAAAGATGAGGCCAGTATTGAATCCTGGGAAACATTGTCTGTTGGATAAACTCACACAAAGACTTTGCACGAGTTTATCTCACAGTGAATCTTAGAAGAAGCAATGTTTGCTGTCATTCTACTGTATCACAGACCCCATAAAAGTACTGGGTGAATACAGGTCATTTGTCTAAGAGAACGACAACAATTGAGTCTCATTGTAAATAGTTATAACTCAATAACTCACGTTGGGTCTTCCAAGGCTACTTTGGTTTCTTCCAGCTCTTGAGCCTGTTTCAACCAGGGCAGCTTGGCTTCCACAGGCTGGTTCTCTGAGAAAGCAACAACAGAAAAGCAATCTTAGTTTAATGGAAACACTAGCACACAAGCAATCTCCAATACACAACTGATCTTTTAATACTGGGATTGAAACCCTAGCCAAGCCTTTCTAAAATTAAGAAACATTTCTGAAGTTCACAACTGTAAAAAATGATACTTGGCTACAAATCAGAGGTGATTACTTGAGGGTGGTGTAGAAAAAATATATATATATATATATATATATATATATATATATATCAAAGAACTGGGCTGGTAACCAAAAGGTTGTAGGTTCAAATCTTGTAAGCTGTGATCAACAAACCATCACACGCTGTACTCTTGAGAGCGACGCACAAACTCAAGTTACTCCGAGGAGGATTGTCCCTGTATTAAGTGTTCT
This sequence comes from Danio kyathit, assembly GCA_903798195.1. Taxonomy (NCBI): domain Eukaryota; kingdom Metazoa; phylum Chordata; class Actinopteri; order Cypriniformes; family Danionidae; genus Danio; species Danio kyathit. The sequence goes on from LR812525.1 coordinate 15,345,310, forward strand.
GTAAACTGTTTTGGATGAAAGTGTCGAATCAGAGATGACAAAAAATAGAAAGTAAGCCAAGTGCGAGATCAGTATCGAGGGACACTCGGGTTTCAGCAGAAACTGCTATGAACAAATGTAGTATCATCACTGGGTCACAATTCTTAGTGAAGGCAGTGGTGGACAGTAACTAATTCTTAGTTCACTACTGTGCATGAGAACATATTTTAAGTATCTGTATTTTATCCAGGGTTCTTACACCTTATCCAACTTCAAATTCCAGCACTTTTCAAGCACTTTCAAGGTGCATTTTTATGCTTTTCCAGCATAAGCAACCGCGGTAAATTACTGTATGTACTTTTTCACATTGAAATCTATTGTGCTATTTTAATAAAACACAATATGGCATTTCAACTTAAATTGTTGAATACTTTAGAGCACAGATTTATTAGGATAGTTCACCCAAAAATGGTAAAAGATAAAATAAAGTTCAGTTATTGGATGAAGCATTTTTTTTAAGTTTGGTCTCTTTCTACCTAAAGTTGATATCTTAAAAATGAGCTTACAGTCAGATTTTGTTTGGGTGTAGTACCAAACGTTCAAGACCAGTCGTTCATAATGTTTCATGTGCATTGCTATTCAAAACTCATGTAACAAATTAAATCCTTATAAGTCTGAGAATAATCTTGCTGCAAGTTAATCAACTGTTTCTATGTCAACTGTTTTGAAAATCAGTCAACAAATCGATCGCCATACTTGTGAAATACAGTAGGTGGCGATAACGCTCCTAAGGAGTTAGTTAGTTACCATATAGTGTTTGCCTAGAACGTGTGTGCTGGATTGTGTGTGCCTGAAACGTGTGTGGTTCTGCGGGCCTGCAGCTGGATATTATTGCAGCATTTTGGTACAGTCCGGGCTGAAACTTGGTGCTTGTGCTCTTCCGGTCGCGCGCTACAGTTCGCGCGCCCCCGTCTACCCAAACCTCCCACCCCATCCCCGCTCTTCAGTTTGTGCCAGTGTTGCCAACTTAGCGACAAATTTATAAAAAAGCGACTAGCGACAAATCTAGCGACTTTTTTGTGTTACTGGCAATTTTTATAGACTGTCGTTTGTCCATTACTGTACCGTCCCTACTCTTCTCAATGAGCTGCGGGTGATGCCGCCGGCCCCTCCCCTGCAGCCTGAGAGGAGAGCACCTCTCTGCGTACCGACGGCAAATGATTTAGAACAGGTGGCAGTTTGAAGGTATTTCCCTTGTACAGTCAACCCGATCTACTTCTCCTTTATTTTAACAATTTAATTTGACCGTTTATTCTTGTTGCACAATCAGAGATGTTTTAAGTGAGAGTTTCAGAACTTGTCTGAGTATATTACGTCTGAGAGATTACTGCAAACTCCTTACTCATCTATAATGATATACTGTATTCAAACTGCAATAAATGTAGTTAAATTGACAAGCTTACATAAAGCGTAGAGCTAATATAAAATACCCCATTTATTTACCATAGGCTGTTAAACAAACAGAAATGGTAGAACGCGATGACGTCAGTAATATGCAAATTAGCGTATGACGTAATACGCTAATTTTTTGGGGGAGTCTCCCGGAATTTACAAACCAAATGTTGGCAGGTATGGTTTGTGAGCTTTCATCAATTCATTCATTCATTTTAACAGCAATAACGGTCTTTTCATGAGTTGCAATATTATTTTAATCTTAGTAAATGCAGGCCCTTTTGCGATGGTGTACGTGCTGCAGCAGTTGACTGACAACATCGTGTTGAATAAATGAAGGATTAAACAGAACATCTCGTGCTTAAAATGTGTGGGGAAACGCTGTTAAGTTACCTGCAAACTCCGTCCCCCAGGCTTTACAGTGAATGGCTTTAGTCATTTTCATAGCGGACTTTAACACACCAGTCTTTTATCCACTGTTCGAAAAGTGTAAATGCTGGATTAACATTCACCACATGATCACTGATCAGATGTGCAATTATTTATAACTTGTGTTATTTTCATTCTCTCGTATCCAGACCAAGTGTGCCACAAGCCTGCTTTTGAGTGAAGGTCTCGGCCGTTAGATCGCCCCCTGGGGGCTGGCTGCAGTACAAGTCATAAAGCCCGCCTCCTTCGTGTTAATGAAGGAGACATGAGACCAAATAAAAAAATTAATTACACTTGCAATAAAATGTTCCGAAAGATGGTTCTGGTCAGTTAAGGCACTGGTTATCGTGCTGATATTGGTGCAGATCTTCATTTTTGTAAACGGAATGTTTTGAGCAGTAATTTAATGCTGGGCGTGTCATCGTGATTGACAGCTGTGATTGACAGTTTCTCAAAGCAGACGTCGGAGCTTCGGCAGGAGACTGAAGTGTTATTATTCCATTTCTGTGTTATTTTACCATGATAAAATGAGTTGCTCAGCAGTAAACTATAGTTTTTGACATACAATATCTGGTGGAACACTGTTTATTCTGTAAGGTTAAGGCTTTATCAGTTTGTTGATACACTCCTAACCACCCAGATAGTAAAATACACTCGGGCCAGTTCCGGCTAGACTCTCGCCTGCCGGAGACTTACCCCTCGGCCCGACTTCGTCTGCTGTACCTACTCGCGCACATTCCTCGCGGGTTGATCCGGCTCGGATGCGGCAGCGTCGGCTCGCTAATGGCCACCACATCTGGCCCGATTGACGGTTGTTGCTAGATTGGATACGTTTGCGGCCGGAAGTTAGTGAGAATTATTTATGTTATCTATGAGGTTTCCGATTTATTGTATTTTATTAACGTCTACCCCCACCCCAACCCTAAACCCAACCGTCACAGAAGCATAAAAACAGTAGTTGTACCGAGTATTATTTATCTTATCTATTAAATTACCCAATAAATTGTATTTTTTAACCCTTACCCCCACCCCAACCCTAAACCCAACCGTCACAGTACTGTAAAAATATTAATTATTGTTATACAGTGTCATAAAAAAATGCCGCTATATTAATGTGCATATCACACTTCCGGCCGGCCGCATATCCGATCTAGACTTTACCACGATTGACTCGGGCAGTGAGTCCATAGGCATCCGGTCAGATGCGGCAGCGCATCCGAGCCGGATCGGCCAGCGAGTAATGTGCGCTGTGGCCCGGAGCTGGCGCGATTAAATCTTTATTATATAAACCTCACCTTTGTTAACGTTATTACAACCATTTGTGTTGCTAAAACAGCAAACCAGGCTCCTTTGTAAACGCGAAGTGTACCAATCCATTCGCGTTCAGTTCAAGAGCAGTGGGCCAATCAGAGGAGCTTTAAGACGGGGTAGGCATTGCGGGCTTTGTTTACTGCAGCAAGTTGACATGACAACCGTTTTAAACATTGCATTTGGCGTTAAGTGCAAATATGCATTCTGCGTGAAGCTTGCGTAAAATTTCGGGCGCATATGCGACCAAAACGGTTGTAATTTCGAGTCCTGCAATTTCAAATTCAAGCAGGTTCAAGCAATTTGTCCAAAATACAGGCACTTTTTTAACCTTGAAAACACTATATTAAAAATCAAGCATTTTCCAGGATTTCCAGCACCCGTACAAACCCTGTTTATCAGAGTATAATTATTTAGGAATCTTTTATTTTCCTTCACTAGATGTGTCCAGTAAACAACTCACTGATTCAAATGATTTGTTCAAACTGAATCTCCAGTAAACAACTCACTGATTCAAATGATCTGATCAGAGTAAGTGTTCAGTAACCAACTCATTAGATGCGTTCGACATAAAGCACAGCTGCAGCCGGTGATCAATGAGATTAGCAGAGCGCAGGCGGGGGCGGAGTTAAAAACGGAGCCGTCAAGCCGGCCACTTCGGGAGCTCAAAGTTGCTGCAGTCATGATGAGCGATCACATGGCGTGATCATTTATTTATTGAACTAACAACAAAAGATATACAGTACAAATAAATCAGAATACAGTCTCTACAAACTATAGTTCATTTTTAAACAATAAGGGAATTATGAATTAAATTTAAGTAGCCTACATAACAAATGCATGAGAAATAAGGGAAAACCAGAGGGCACATAAAAAGGACATAAATATCCACGAATAGGATTATTTTGGATAATGAAAGCATTTTTAAAAAAACACTTTAATCCAAAAAGATTGAACAAAATGACCAAAATAAATGAGCTACACTTTAAGTAGACATTTCCCAGAAAGGGCAGGTACATCAATGACAGTTTTAACTAGTGCTGGGCCGTTATCTGCGTTAACGTGCTAACGCGAGACTCTTATCGCGCGATAAAAAAATTAATCTATTCTCAAAATTGGGCTGGGAGCTGGGTCTATTTTACGCAAGCTATGATGACTTTCACCTTGATATATTAGCTCGGATGTATACCAGACTGGTGAGCCGTCTGACAAAAGAGTGCCCTTCTGAATCAAATCAGCAGGATGCCTGCCTGAAGCCGCGGTCACACTGGACTTTTCCCTCCATAGACTTCCATTCATACGCACGCGAATGCGTCAGACCGGAAACGCAAGGTCATGCGTCAAGTTTTGCAGGTTGCTGCGGTGCAAAGTTCAAACTTGGTGAACTCTGACCTGCGAAATCGCATCACTTGACTGCGTGAGACCAATCCAGGATCTAAACATGACCTCTCTGAACAGAAATTTAAAACATGGAGCAATAGCTCGCTTTTTTTAATGTCTAATCATCTTGTTTAATCCCGCCCCTTTTCGCAGCGCCGTACGACAGAATCTCGCAAGCTCAAACTCTAGTGTGACTGCGGCTTGACTCTAGGTGCGTTCGACATGAAGCACAGCTGCAGCCGGTTATCAACGAGATTAGCCGTGCCCAGGCGGGGGCGGAGTTGAAAACGGAGCTGTCAAGCTGGACACTTCGGGGCTCGAAGTTGCTGCTGTCATGATGACCGATCACATGGCGGGATCATTTATTTATTTATTTATTTATTGCAATAACAACAAAAGATTTACAGTTAAAAAAAAAACAGAATACAGTTTCTACAAACTGTAGTTTATTTTAAACAAGCAAATTATTCATTAAATTTAAGCAGCTTATATAACAAACGCATGAGAAATAAGGGGAAAACGAGAGAGCACATAAAAAGGAAATAAATATCCACGAATTGGCCTATTAAACAAAACAATAAACACAAATTCTTGGAGTTTAAACATCAGTCTTTGGGCTATAGCTGTTGATGTCAATACTGTTCCAGTGCTTGTTTGAATATGCTAAAAAGGGTTTACATTTATTTACATTTATATATATAAAACTTTCCAATATATATTAGTGTAAAACCCAAAACAAGGTGTTTTGATTAAGGCCTAAACAATGATTATTTTGGATAATAAAAACATTTTTTAAAAAGTACTTTAATCCATAGAGATTGAACAAAGGGACCAAAAAAATGAGCTACACTAAATAGAAAATACCCAGAAAGAGCAGGTACATCAATGACACTTTGAACATTTCTGCATAAATGGCTTAAGAGGAAATAAAATATTTTATAATCATATATTTTTATATTTAATATTTTTTTTTATTTAATTTGTTAAGAAATCTTTATAGGGGTGTCAAGATCAACGATGATAATTATTTTATTATAAGTCTGTAAGACTTATTTGAGTTAATATTTGGTCATTCACTAAAATGTATAATACAGTAGCCTGTATAAAAAAGGCCAAATAAACCTGTTTAAACAATCTAGACATTATGAACAAATTATTTAACAAAAGATGATACTGCAGTAAAATATCTGTAATCTTTTAATAAGCATGATGTGTACAAGATAGAGAGGGTATGAACAGTTAGATGTTTGTTTTGAAATTTGTGAATCTGAATTTGTCCAGTAATAAACCCGCAACACACGTGGTTGTTGTCATGCTGTGAGCCAATCGTGTAACATCAGTGTCGTCATCGCAGTTCCAGCAGGCGCTCTTCAGGTGCTGCGGGGGCTGACTCAATTGTCTGATCTCGGAGCGCTGACGCGGTACTTTGATGCCACATGTGACAGTCACATGGCGTCAGCGCAGCATCAATCCGGCCAAAATTTCTAACCGACATGCACCGCTTTAAGACAGATTTCGATCGATCTGCGCAGCGCTGCATGAAGTCGAATGCACCTAATCTGTTAGAAGCGATTCTCTGGTAAACAACTAATTGATTCAAATGATTCATTCGGAGTAAGTCTCCAATAAACATCTCACTGATTCAAATGATCCATTCAGACTGAGTCTAGCAAACAACTAACTGATTCAAATGATCTGTTAAGAGTGAATCTCCAATAAACACCTCACTGATTCAAATGATCCATTCAGTCTGAGACTCCAATAAACAACTCACAGACTCAAATGATCCATTCACAGTGAGGGTCCGATAAACAACTCACTGATTCAATTGATTTGATCTGAGTGAATCTCCAGTAAATTACTCATTGATTCAAATTATCCGTTTGTACTGAGTCTCCAGTAAACACATTACTCTTTCAAACTACCTGTTCAGAATGAGTTTCAAATACACAACTCACTGACTCAAATGATCTGTTCAGAATGTGTCACCAGTAAACAACTTACTGATTCAAATGATCTGTTCAGATTGAGTCTCCAGTAAGCATCTCACTGATTCAAATAATACATTCATAATCTGTCTCTGGTAAACAACTCACTGATTCAAATGATTCATTCGGAGTGAGTCTCCAATAAACATCTCACTGATTCAAATGATCCATTCAGACTGAGTCTAGGAAACAACTAACTGATTCAAATGATCTGTTAAGAGTGAATCTCCAATAAACACCTCACTGATTCAAATGATCCATTCAGTCTGAGACTCCAATAATAAACTCACAGATTCAAATGATCTGTTCAGATTGAGTCTCCAGTAAACAACTCACTGATTCAAATAATACATTCAGAATGTGTCTCTGGTAAACAACTCACTGATTCAAATGATCCGATAAGACTGAGTCTTTAGTAAACAACTCACTGATTCAACTGATCCAGTCAAATTGAGTCTCCAGTAAACAGCTCACTGATTCCAATGATCCATTCAGAGTGAATCTCCAAAATGACAGAGCTAGTTTGAGTCTGACAGAGCACCCCTAACCCTCCCAAAGCCTAAACACAGCTAATAAAGCTTAACATAAATCTTCATGTGACAATGAAATATTTATGTAAGCAACCATTTATTGATCTGGAACCGTATTATCACAGCTGTCGATGACTGTGGTATAGCAGTAAAGTCTCACAGTAGAACATGGCTCAGGGTTTGGCTCTTGGGTCGAGGTTTCTGGGTTTCTCTGATGGCAGACAGCCGTATATTTGGCGTGTGGGAAGGTCTAGATGAAATAGCAAGCAGTGGAGAGTTTTTACAAGCCTGTCAGGCTCGAGCTGAGCGTGGACTTGATTGATTTGAAGAGAATTACGGGTGAAAAAGCACACAGATGTTTGTGATTAAGATTTCTCGAGTTTTGGCATTGATGAGTAGCTGATATTACATCTAAAGACACACACTAACCATTTCAAAAGTTTGAGTTGGTAAGATTGTTCAATGCTTTTGATAGTCATCATGTTTTTATATTCACTAGGACTGTGATCAATATATGGTATACACAGAAATATTGTGAAATATTATTGCAATTCAATATACACTCACCGGCCACTTTATTAGGTACACCTTGCTAGTACCGGGTTGGACCCCATTTTGCCTTCAGAACTGCCTTAATCATTTGTGGCATATATTCAACAAGGTACTGGAAATATTCCTCTGAGATTTTGCTCCATATTGACATGATAGCGTCACGCAGTTGCTGCAGATTTGTCGGCTGCACATGCATGATGCGAATCTCCCGTTCCACCACATCCCAAAGGTGCCCTATTGGATTGAGATCTGGTGACTGTGACTGTTTCTTGAACATTGTTATGTTCAGGAAACCAGTCTGAGATGATTCGCGCTTTATGACATGGTGCGTTATCCTGCTGGAAGTAGCCATCAGAAGATGGGTACACTGTGGTCATAAAGGGATGGACATGGTCAGCAACAATACTCAGGTAGGCTGTGGCGCTGACACGATGCTCCATTAGACATTCAGAGCCTCCATAGGCCCAAAGAGTGCCAAGAAAATATCTCCAACACCACTACACCACCACCACCAGCCTGAACCGTTGATACAAGGCAAGCTTGATCCATGCTTTCATGCTGTTGATGCCAAATTCTGACCCAACCGTTCGAATGTCACAGCAGAAATCGAGACTCATCAGACCAGGCAACGTTTCTCCAATCTTCCAGTTTTGGTGAGCCTGTGCGAATTGTAGCCTCAATTTCCTCTTCTTAGCTGACAGGAGCAGCACCCGGTGTGGTCTTCTGCTGCTGTAGCCCATCCGCCTCAAGGTTTGACATGTTGTGCGCTCAGAGATGCTCTTCTGCATACCTCAATTGTAACGAGTGGTTATTTTAGTTACTGTTGCCTTTATATCAGCTCGAACCAGTCTGGCCATTCTCCTCTGACCTCTGGCATCAACAAGGCATTTACGCCCACAGAACTGCAGCTTACTGGATATTTTCTTTTTTCTTTATAAACCCTAGAGATGGTTGTTAAGCAGTTTCTGAAATACTCAGACCAGCCCGTCTGGCACCAACAACCATACCATGATCAAAGACACTTAAATCACCTTTCATTCTCATTATGATGCTCGGTTTGAGCTGCAGATCGTCTTGACCATGTCTACATGCCTAAATGCATTGAGTTGCTGTCATGTGATTGGCTGATTAGAAATTTGCGTTAACGAGCAGTTGGACAGGCGTACCTAATAAAGTTTTTTAACTAATTTTCTGTAGTGCCACCATATATCAAAAGCAGTACTTAAGTTTGTACCGATAACTTTCGAACTATAATAGCTAGAAACATATTTGCCTGTTATTCCTTGGCTTAAAATGATGCAACAACACATATAAAACAATATTTACCATCATGAAAATGTACTGTATCAATTAAATGTTCGAGGAGGAAAAACTCCGCCTAGGTCATTCCTCCAATTTTCACAACATTCTCAAATAAAGTCCACTTAAATGAATTAGACGAAAACTCTCCAAAGAAGACTTGAGGCAATATCTCTGCCATGCTGAACTGTATGCAGACCAAAATTGGTGTGTGTGTTACTAATCATGACTTAAGGTTATGTGCACAGTTTCTACACAGTCCCATCTAGTGGTCAGGAGAAATGCAAAATTTAATTTTTTGGATATTTTAGCTTAAAACTTCTGAAAAATCATTTTTTATCTCTATATATTTGGAGCAGCACACATAAACCACTGACTAGTTCTCTCATTTCAGCAATTTTAGGGGGAAATCCTATTCACTTTATTCTGCAATGCAGAAGTGTGCTCGTTTTTGAGATTGTTTTAAAACTTCCTACTCAGTTGCAGGAGGGACTGGTCCACTTCACAGCATAGATGGCATCATGAAGAAAGAACATTATGTAGAAATACTGAAGCAACATCTCAAGACATCAGCCAGGAAATTAAAACTTGGCCACAACTGGGTCTTCCAAACAGACCATGACCCTAAGCATACTGCCAAATTAGTTAAAATGTACTTTAAGGACAACAGAGTGAATATTTTGGAGTGGCCATCACAAAGCCCTGAGCTCAATCCTATAGAAAATTTGTGGGCAGAGCTGAAAAAGCTTGTGCGACCAAGACAGCCAACAAATCTGACTCAGTTACACCAATTCTGTCAGGAGGAATGGGCCAAAATTCCTTCAAACTATTGTGAGAAGCTTGTGGAAGGATACCCAAAACATTTGACCAAAGTTATACAGTTTAAAAGCAAAGCTAAAAAAATACCAAGGAAATGTATGTAAACGTCTAGAAATTAAAATTCTCTAAAAAAAAAAAAAATTTCTCATTATTCTGGCATTTAGCAAATGTAAATGATTTAGTTAATCCTAACGAACCTAAAATAGTAAATGTTTAGTATGATTTACCATCAGACATTAAAAAAAATGGTTATGTTCCTTTTTTTAGAGTGTACAGTAGGTAAACTTCTGGTTTCAACTGTATACGTTTGAAACATCAAGCAGCATAACAAACCATTTTTAACGTCTAAAAACCAAAGGAAGTGAATGAGACCGGAAGTCTCGAGCCTAAAAGATTCCAATGGCTGCGCCAGCTCGTATGTGAAGAATAAGGTTAATATTTTACAAACTGCAATGAAGTATTGGTTGCAATCTAGAAATGCATTGGAGAAGCGCTATATTTAAGGCAAAGATTTTAAACAAAATCATTTTGCCTATTGCCAAGACTGCTCTTGATAATTCTTGGTATTACGTTGAAAACTAAATTTCGAAATCTAGTTTTTCTGACTCCTATTGTGTTGGTCTAATTTTTACTAAGGTACTGTAGTAAATCAACTTCACCATGCTGGCAAAAAAAAAAAAAAAAAAATAATGGATTTTGTTTCGATTTTTGCAGAGCTTCAACATATCAACACATCAATATGACAATAGAGCCACTTATTGGTCAAACATGATAAATTGCTTAACCTCATTATTAGTTGTTGTATGTATTTTTTCTAGACATTCTGACTAAATCTGTCCTAAAATATAATAATAATAATAATAATAATAATAATAATAACAATAATAATAATAATTCCTTACTAAATATAGCGCTTTTCTAGACACTCAAAGCGCTTTACACATTTGGGGGAATTTCCTCATCCACCACCAGTGTGCAGCATCCACCTGGATGACGCGATGGCAGCCATATTGCACCAGACCGCATAAGAGCTGGTTGGTGGAGAGGAGATGAAGCCAATTATGATATGGAGATGGTTAGGAGGCCCTGATGCACAGACGCCAGTGGCAAATTTGGCCAGGATATCGGGGTTAAACCCCTACTCTTTTCGAAGGACATCCTGGAATTTTTAATGACCACAAAGAGTCAGGACCTCGGTGTAACGTCTCATCCAAAGACGGCGCTCACTGAGCAGAGTCCCCATCAGTATACTGGGGCATTAGACCCACACAGATCGCAAGATGAGTGCCCCCTGTTGGCCTCACTAACACCACTTCCAGTAGCAACCTAGCTACTAAAAATAAAATAAAATAAAATAAAACAATCTAAGTCTTAGTAATCTTCAGCATGTTCTTTGGGTTTGGAACGGCATGATGGTGATTCTATTATGATTGTATTTTTTTTGGGGGGGTGAACTTTTCCCTCAATGAAAATATGTAGGATTAATGCAAAGCCTGCAAATGTAAAACACGTGTGAGGAGGAAAGTGTTGGACGTCTAAATGACAAACACCTCCTGTTATGTGGCAAAATTGTGCCTGAACTCACATGTCTTCTTTCTTGGATAAGGGAGTTTGATTCATGAGCAGACGGGACTATGTTTGGCATGACTTGGCATGAAAAAAAAGAACATTT
>LR812525.1:15361717-15384217 GCA_903798195.1 Danio kyathit
TAAATAAATGAAATGAAATAAATATATATTGACATTTACACACAAAAAAAATAATAATAAAATGACATAAAAAATGATTTTTCATTTTATTTTTAATCATCATTTATTTTCTTTTTCGGCTTAGTCCCTTTATTATTCTGGGGTTGCCACAGCGGAATGAACCGCCAACTTATCAACATATCTTACGCAGCGGATGCCCTTCCAGCTGCAACTTATCACTGGGAAACATCCATACACACACATACACTACGGACAACTTTAGCCTACACAATTCACCTATGCCACATGTCTTTGGACTTGTGGGGGAAACCGGAGCACCCGGAGGAAACCCACACCAACACTAGAAGCACATGTAAACTCCACACAGAAATGCCAACTGACCCAGTCGGGGCTCGAACCAGCAACCTTCTTGCTGTGAGGCGAACGTGCTACCCACTGCGCCACTGTGCAGCCCCTCATTTATACAGTTCCTTTTACAGCATCGATGCTGTAACGTATTTAAAATATAATCAGTTAAATAGACTTCAGCGTTCATTTAGTTGTTGAAGCATAAACTAAGATGGAAAGCCATTTACACGCATGGGCCCGTCAGGATCAGCAGGCTAGCACAGAAACGCCATTGGAAATACTGGAGTAAAATAAATATAGATATTTTAAAGACATGGCGAGGACATTTTTTTATTTAATGCAGTGCTTCTTGTACATTTTGAGACCCACTTTATAGCGTATATCATTTAGGCAGTGAAGATCACGGATTTTAAAGAAAACAGACCTTAAATGCGCTGATTTTGTTATGGCATACAGTTCACCGGAGGCGTTTGACCCAGGTTACTGACAAATTAAAAGTCCTTCTGCATGCTTCTGCATATACCCTCATTCTGTTTAAATTAAATTAGATTAAATAACAAAATAAGATGTAAATAATAAAATCTATTAACATTTACACAGAAAAATAATTAACAAAATTAATTAATAACAAAAAGTAAAAAATAAAATGACATGAAGATATCTGACACTTCATTTTATTTTAATACAAAACGGATAAATGAATAAAATAAAGACAAAACAAGTTAAAAATTAAAACAAAATATTGTTTCATAGAATACTCTAAAATGAGAAAAAAAATTCATATTTTGTGCAAAAAAATATATAATAAAAAACATAATCAATAAATAAACACATTTCAATTAAATTAAACTGAATAACTAAATAGGATGTTTTTTATAAACCCATTAACAATTACATACAAAAAATTAATAAAAATTAAATAAAAAATAATAAAATGATGAAAAAATTTGATGTTTCATTTATTTTTAATAAAAAATAAATAAATAAGTTCATTAAATAACTAAAGAATAAGTTAAAATGAAAACAAAATATTCAGCAAAAATCAGACAGGGACCATTTTTCGAGTGCCTTGGACTGATTTTTGCTGTATATTCTGATGAATTCCTTACCCAAAGAGCCCCTACACGTTATTTAAGCTCCCCCTGAGCACTTTTTGTTTGATTTTAAAAACAAAATATTGTTTTCTAGAGTACTCTAAAATGAGAAAAATGCATATTTTTGTGCAAAAAAATTACAATAAAAACATAATAAATAAATACCTTTAAAATAAAATAAAATAAAATAAAATAAAATAAAATAAAATAAAATAAAATAAAATAAATTGGTTTGAGCCTCAGCTGGGTCAGTTGGCGTTTCTGTGTGCATGAGCGTGTGCCTGTTCTCCACGTGTTCGCGTGGGTTTCCTCCGGGTGCTCCGGTTTCCCCCACAAGTCTAAAGACATGCAGTATGGGTGAATTGGGTAAGCTAAATTGTCCGTAATGTATGTGTGTAAATGAGAATGTATGGATGTTTCCCAGTGATGGGTTGCGGCTTGAAGGGCATCCGCTGCATGGAAAGTATGCTGGATAAGTTGATGGTTCATTCCGTTGTGGTGACCCCGGATTAATAAAGGGACTAAGCCGATGAATGAATGAATGAATTAAATATTTTAAATCGATTGAAATCGACACAAAAATGTAAAAAAAAAAAAAAAAAAATCCAATACAATGACTTTAAGAAATGTGATGTTTCAAATAATGAAAGTTACATTTAAATAATAACAAAAATACAAACAAAAACAACAAAAAGCAGCAGCATAATTGTATCGAACATTTCTTGCAACATGCGACTTTACATTGAAATGCTTTTCTATAATAAAAGCCTTCTAAAAGCGCAAGAATCGCATCAGTGTTTCAATGCTCTTTATTATAATGATGAAGCTCAACAGTGGCTGCTCACTTTATCAGCGGCCTTGGCTCCACTTTTATTTCACATTTATTTATGAAAACTCCTCTGATAAAAAGTTCAAAGACTTGGAAGAAACTCACCAGCTATGATAAATCACAACATAACACCGCTTGATTAAAAACTCTCTCTCACACACGCACGCACGCATGCACACACACACACACACACACACACACACACACAAACTTAAGAAAGAAGGCAGCATTTAATGTATATTTCATAAAAAGAAAAGAACAGTAAGAACGGTCTAATAAATCTGATGAAATATAAAATAAATGCTACTGAGCAATCCAATTAACTGTTTACTATTTTACTCTATATTTGTGTGTTGTGTATTTTTAAAGAATAATTTACCCAAAATAACATTTCCTGATTATTTACCGCATTGTTCTTTTCCTTCGGCTAATAGGAAATTGAAAATTTTATTGTTAGTTACTAGTTGCTTTGATTATATCAAACTTTTTTTTTTGTCATAAATTGGTAAATTTATGTTAAATTGTTACATTTATGTTGAAAAAAAACATTTGCATATTTTGAATTTTTTTTAAATCAGTTTTTAGAAAATAATTCATTTTAAATGTTGGGTAAGTTACTTTATAAAAAAGTAATAGATTACAAATTACCGACTACTACTGGAAAATTGTAATCTAATTACATTACTAATTAATTTATGTAAAAAGTAATCAGATTTATAATTATTTTACTTTTATAACATAAAATATTCCTTTAAAAAATACAATAAACTGCAGCTCTTTCAAACGTCTTGGTTACGAACATAACCCTCGTTCCCCAAATAGGGAACGAAGACGTGTGTCTGGAAGACACTATGGGATATCGCTAGATGACCAATCACTCTATAGAGTAAGAAAATGGGCCAATGAATGCCAAATGAATTTGCAGAGCTCGGCTCTGCAGGTGCCAGCGATTAATCATTAATTGGCTGTGGCGACCCCGGATTAATAAAGGGACTAAGCCAAAAAGAAAATGAAGGAATGAATGAATGAATGAATGAATTTTTATATTAGACACACATCTGATGCTTGTATTTGCAGCAGCTCCACGTCCACAACTTCACGCATTGGGTTAATTAGGCTTTGCAGTCTGGGGGAACGGAAGCAACCCTGTGACGTCAGACACAGCGATATTCCAGGATGGCGGCACCCTAGGTCTAAAAGCTATAGTATAACATGCTGTTTTCTTCTAAATGGTTACTTTAATCGAGTTTGTTTAATATATTTCCATTAAAGTGGAAACCAATTTACAAAATAAGGTAAACTTGACTGAGTGCTTCATTTCCCCTTTAAAATGATAAAAATGATGCACTTTTCAACTACACATACTGTATGGTCCATATCAGCTTGGTCCAACATTGCTATATGCAGGTTTAGCATATGCTAACAATTAAATTAATGAATGACAAAATAATTTTAAAATAAAAGAAAAATGTTTCTAAGTACTCTAAAATAGGGGGGAAAAAAGATGAAAAAACTTAATCAATAATTGCATAAAATTAAAATAAAATGAAATAAAAATAGGATTTTTAATCTATTATTAATTTTATTAAATACACAAAAAAATGTAATTAAATTAAATATAATGTTGTTTTGAAAATTACATTTATATAATAACCAAAATAAGTGAAATACAATTTCATTTTCAAGTCATTTTTAGGAAGATGACAATGATGCACTTTTCAATTCTATGTGTTCATACGTGTCCATTGCTCTTGAAGGTGTATTGATGTGGTCTTTTACCTCGTGGTTTGTGGCAGGCGATGGGGACAAGGCAGTCCTCTTTGATATGAGGTTTGAGGTGAGGATTGCAGCCGCCGGCGTGTTGACCATTATAATCCACACACAGAACAACTCTGTAGCGCAAACCTGGACCACAGGTAACAGTGCACTGGAAAACACACATACACAAATACAGTGAATTAATATATGTATGAATGTATGAAGAGTTCAGATGCAAAAGCCGCTAAACGCCACTTCTGTCAAAAATCAGCTAATGACATTGAGTGAACGTTTTAGGCACGCAGTACATGTTCAACAAATAGATTTGCTTCAAATCATCTAAATCGCAGCGTCAGCGCATTCAGAAATAACAGTTTGTTGGCAAAAGCTGCTAAACGCCACTTGGCTTTGACAGCAAATCCACTATATCCTGAGAACCAATCAGAAGACATGAATCGAATCATATGTTTTCATTGTAGCAGCACGCTGATACGCCGGCTTTTATTCGGCTTCGATTTCGATTTTAAAAGACGGAGTTTGATGAACTGGATGAGCCTGTTCAACTGTCAGTGAATGGCAAATGAAAACGTCCCTTACCTCAAAACTCTGTGTGTTATAAGGAAAAGAAAACACAGTCGGAAGTGTAACATGCATTCATCACATTTTTTGCGCAGCGATGAATTTTGAATGAGGCAGATTTACTATGCATTAAACGGCAACTGCGTTTCACGAAAGACAGAGTTAAAATGTCGTTCTTTTATCCCACGTGGATGCTATGGGGATAAATAAGAGACCAATACCGTAAGTATGGTGAGAATGAATGAATGACAGCTTCTAAAATTGTCTGAGAGACATCCCGTTTTTGCCCAGTACTAGACCTTGTGTTTTATTTGCTAATTTAAGCTATTTTTTAAAAGATAAATATAATGTATAAAACTACACATTATTTACATCACTTCATAATACCTATACGCCTGATAAGCTTTTATATTAATCATTTATTGCATCTTTAGTGATTTTTCAACTAATTACAATGTCTTGTCCCGATATGTGGATTTAGAGGGTTTCACAAAAAAAGCAGAAGTGGATTTAGCTGGTTTTGACGCAAAGGAAAATTTACCTTGTCAAAAACCAGGGAATTGTCTGAAGTGACATTTTTGAAAAAAGGGTATTTTATTTACTAGCAAATAACGTTATCATTACATATAAAATGAAACTTCTGAACCTAATTATAAAGCAGTTTTTAATTTTTTGAAAGCCATTTTAAGGTCAAAATTATTAGCCCCTTTAAGTTTTTTTTTTTTTCGATTAGTCTAAAGAACAAACCATTGTTATACAATAACTTGCCTAATTACCCTAACCTGCCTAGTTAACCTAATTAACCTAGTTAAGCCTTTAAATGTCACTTTAAGCTGTATAGAAGTGTCTTGAAAAATATCTAGTCAAATATTATTTACTGTCATCATGACGAAGATAATTAGTTATTAAAGAGTAAAGAGTTATTAAAACTATTATGTTTATTAATGTGTTAAAAAAATCTTCTCTCCATTAAACAGAAATTGGGGAAAAAATAAACAGGGGGACTAATAATTCAGGGGGGCTAATAATTCTGACTTCAACTGTATATACTGTATATATATAGACACACACACATACACACACATAAACACACACAGGGGTTGGGCAATGAAACTGATACACTGGTCAATTTAGTGTTGGAGGGTTCATGGCTAAATTTGACCAGCCTAATGGCCAATCCAGCAGTAAGAGCAGAGTGTGAAGGTTTAATTAGCGGAGTAATAGCACACAATTTTGCTTAAAATATTGCCGTGAACACAACATTATGGGTGACATATCAGAGTTCAAAAGAGGACAAATCATTGTTAGTGCACGTCTCGCTGTACCCAAGACAGCAAGCCTTTGCGATGTATCAAGATCTACGGTATCTAGAATAATGTCAGCATATCACCATGATGTACAAGCCACATCTAACAGGAGTAACTGTAGATGCAAGAGGAAGCTGTCTAAAGGGATATCCGGGTGCCAAATGTAACTATCAATGATGCCATCAGTGAAAATTTGGGCTGTGGACAATGTGAAACATGTCTTGTTTTCTGATGGGTCCACCCTCACTGTCTTTCCAACATCCAGGAGAGTTACGGTGTGGAGAAGCCCCAAATAAGCGTACCACTCAGAGTGTTGCATGCCTAGAGTAAAGCATGGGGGTGGATCAGTGACAGTTATATTGGGCTGGAATATCATGGTATTCCTGAGGCCCAATACTTGTGCTAGATGGGCGCTGGGTCACTGCCAAGGGCTACCGAACCATTCTGGAGAACCATGTGCACTCAATGGACCAAACATTGTATCCTGAAGGCGGTGTCGTGTATCAGGATGATAATGCAGCAATACACACAGCAAGACTGGTGACAGAATGGGTTGATGAGCATGAAGGGGAAGTTGAACATCTCCTGTGGCCTTCACAGTAACCAGACCTAAATATTATTGAGCCACTTTGGGGTGTTTTGGAAGAGCGAGTCAGGAAACCCTTTGTTTTACAGGCATCCGGTAGTGTCCTGAACAATATTCTACAAGAAGAATGGCTCAAAATCTATCTGGTCACTGTGAAAGACTTGTGTCTGTCATTCCCAAGATGAATTGATGTTGTGTTGGCCGCAAAAGTAGGCCCTAAACCATACTAATGAATTATTGTGGTCTAAAATCAGACCCCTGTATATTCTCTGACTTTCAATGTCTGGAATAGATCTTTTAAGTTCTATGATATTGTGTATATAGTGTGGAAACCCTGCACTAACCTGAGACCACTCCATGGCCATCCACTGCGGGCAGTCAAAGGTGTTGCAGCTCTGTTTGCTGATGGGTCGAGGTGAGTGTGTGCACTTCCAGTCCTCCACCTGCACGATCTGACCGTGAACGTCCTCCTCCACACACACGATACTCCTCTCCTGAGATCCTCCTCCGCACGACACAGAGCACGACGTCCACGGGTTCTGCTCCCACCTGAACCAAGAGGACACAACAACACCTGATCACATTACTGGATCAATGCTAGCTTACATACAGGCTCTCAACAACATGGAAAAGCAGCCAAAGTTCATAAATTTTCCTTTGGCTTAATTCCTTATTTATCAGGGGTTGCCACAGTGGAATGAACGGCCAACTATTCCGGCATATATATATATATATATATATATATATATATATATATATATATATATATATATATATATATATATATATATATATATATATATATATATATATATATATATATATATATATATATATATATATATATATATATATACATACATACATACATACAGTTGAAGTCAGAATTATTAGCCCCCCTGAATTATTAGCCCCCCTGTTTATTTTTTTCCCCAATTTTTGTTTAACGGAGAGAAGATTTTTTTAACACATTTCTAAACATAATAGTTTTAATAACTCATTTCTAATAACTGATTTATTTTATCTTTGCCATGATGACAGTAAATAATATTTGACTAGATATTTTTCAAGACACTTCTATCCAGCTTAAAGTGACATTTAAAGGCTTAACTAGGTTAATTAGGTTAACTAGGCAGGTTAGGGTAATTAGGCAAGTTATTGTATAATGATGGTTTGTTTTGTAGACTATCGAAAATAAAATTAGCTTAAAGGGGCTAATAATTTTGACCTTAAAATGGTTCATAAAAAATTAAAAACTGCTTTTATTCTAGCTGAAATAAAACAAATAAGACTTTCTCCAGAAGACAAAATATTATCAGACATACTGTGAAAATTTCCTTGCTCTGTTAAACATCATCTGGCAAATATTTAAAAAAAGTAAAAAAAAATTAAAAGGGGGGCTAATAATTCTGACTTCAACTATATATATATATATATATATATATATATATATATATATATATATATATATATATATAAATAATATATATATATATATATATATATATATATATATATATATATATATATATATATATATATATATATATATATATATATATATGAAGAGTTCAGATGCAAAACCCTCTAAATCCATCAGACCTCTTTTTTTTTTGTAAATGAGCATTTTCTATCAGGCTCCTATAATTAGGTTCAGAAGTTTCATTTTATATGTAATGATAACGTTATTTGCTGGTAAATAAAATACCTTTTTTTTGAAAAATGTCACTTCAGACAATTCTCTGTTTTTTTTGGTCATTTAAGAAACATTTACCCCCGGTTTCACAAATAAGGTTTAAGGCTAGTCTTGGATTAAATTGCATGTTTGAGCTGTCTCAACTAAAAATAACTTGCAGTGAGATGTCTTAAAATATGTCAGTGTCATTTTTTGTCTACAGGTGCACACCAGTAATGTATTTTTCTAAGGCTGTTTTTATAAATGTGGCTTAAATAGCCTAATTTAACTAAGGTCTAGTCCTAGCTTAAGCTAAACCCTGTTTGTGAAACTGGGCCTTAATGTCGCAATATTAAGTGGATTGTTGATCTGGATGTTATGTATGAATTTTGTATTTTATTGTTTTTTATTGGTCTTGTTGTTATATATTAATGTAATTTTTTGTGTTCGATGGACCTCAGGAAGAATAGCCACTAAAAAAAAAAAAAAAAAATTAAAAAAATTATATATATATATACACACACAGTTGAAGTCAGAATTATAAGCCCCCCTTTGGAAAAAAATACACCGGGGGGGCTAATAATTCAGGGGGGCTAATAATTCTGACTTCAACTGTACTGTATGTATATATATATATATATATATATATATATATATATATATATATATATATATATTAGTTGAATGAAAAATCAGCCAGTTTTACAACAACAGACACTTTTAGTAACCGTTTAGTAACTTAGAAAGTTTCTTCAAGCTTTAAGCTTCCAGATTCTTCAAACAAACATTTAAATTTGCCCTTATTGTAAATAATATTCATTTATATAATTGAAAATCATCTTATAAGACCTAAAGTACACTGTAAAAAATGCTTCTCCCTTTAGTTGAATCAAATTAACTTTTCTAGTCAACTCAACTTTTCATTTATTCATTCATTTTCCTTCGGCTTAGTCTCAGTTCGCCAGAGAGGAATGAACCACCAACTATTCCAGCATATGGGAAAGTACTGTTCCAGTACTGGGAAACACTCATACACACTCACATTCACACACCCTCATACACTATGGCTAATTTAGTTTATTTAATTCACCTATAGCGCAAGACATTGGACTGTGGGGGAAACTGGAGCACGCGGAGGAAACCCACGCCAACACAGGGAGAACATGCAAACTCCACACAGAAATGCCAACTGGCCCAGCCGGGACTTGATCCAGTGACCGTCTTGCTGTGAAGCGACAGTGCTAACCACTGAGCCACCGTGCTGTCATCATCTCAACTTACATCAGTGAAACTGAGTAAAACATATTAAGTTGCACTTTATCTTTAAAAAATGGAGTTAAAACCTGATTAACATTTAAAATAAGTTAAAGCAACATAAAAATGTGTTCACTTTTTGTCGTAAGTTTTTTTACAGTGCAGTATGGCTGATCTCTATAAGTATGCAAGAAGTAAGTAAATGAATTCATACCGAGGAAGAGGCTGAAAATGGTCATACGGCATCACTTCCTTAAATCCATCACTGGAAGAGAAACAAAAAGCGTTATCCACATCATCATCATCATCATCATCATCATCATCATCATCATCATCATCATCACAGCTACTGTATGCTCTACTCAGATGTGTGTGGATTAATAAGGCAGAACCAGCCTTTCAGGACAGGGTTCCATGTTGCACTCTTTGAGTTTGGGTGTGGGTTTGGTGTTTTCTGGGAAACTGTGGCACAAGTGCTCCGCAACTGATCTGTTATAGCGGATATCCACGCAGTCGGCTGAATTCAGCTGATAACCTGCAGGAGAGAGATTAAACACTGTCAGACATCAAGATCAAATGCTTTTCAGAGATCAATATTAGCCGAGATATACAACATCAGACCACTTTCAAGTTACAATTCATGAAACGTTCATCCCTAGCAGCATTTTAAAGGGCACCTATCATGCAAAAATCAACCTTTGGAAGTTGTTTGGACAGACATGTAGAATTGAGGTCAGATATAACGAAAAAAAATATTGCTTAAGGGGGCTAATAATATTGACCTTAAAATGGTATTAAAAAATTAAAAATGCTTAATATAAAACAAATAAGACTTTCTCCAGAAAAAAAATGTTATTGGAAATACTGTGAAAATAGTCTTTATCTGTTAAACATCATATTAGAAATATTTGATAAAGAAACAAAAAAATTCACAGGAGCCATAATAATTCTGACTTTAGAATGGAATGGAATAAATGGAATCGAATAGAACATAATAGAACACAATAGAACAGAATGGAAAAGAATAGAATAGAATAGAATAGAATAGAGTAGAACGGAATAGAATGGAATGGAATGGAATAGAATAGAACGGAATAGAATAGAACAGAACAGAAAGGAACGGAAAGGAAAGGAATAGAATAGAATAGAACGGAATAGAATATAATAGAACGTAATAGAACAGAAAGGAATATAATGGAATAGAATGAAATAGAAAAGAACAGAATAGAATAGAATAGAATAGAATAGAATAGAATAGAATAGAATAGAGTGGAATGGAATAAAATAGAATGGAACGGAGTAGATTATAATAGAACATAATAGAATAGAATGGAATGAAATATGATGGAACAGAATGAAATAGAATAGACTAGAATGGAATGGAATAGAACAGAATAGAATGGAAAGGAATAGAACAGAACATAAAAGAATGGAAAGGAATAGAATAGAATAGAACGGAATAGAATAGAATAGAACGTAATAGAGAAGAATGGAATAGAATAGAATAGAAAAGTATGAAGTGAAATGGAATAGAATAGAATGGAACGGAATAGATTATAATAGAACATAATATAATAGAATGGAATGGAATGAAATATAATGGAACAGAATAAAATAGAATAGACTAGAATGGAATGGAATAGAATGGAATGAAATATAATGGAACAGAATGCAATAGAATAGAATAAAATGGAATAGAATAGAATAGAATAGAATAGAATAGGAATGGAATAAGATTGGAATGGAACAGAATGGAACAGAACAGAATAGAACAGAATATGAATTGAATAGAACAGAATAGAACACAACAGAATGGCACATAATGGAACAGAATAGAATGGAATGGAATAAAATAGAACACAACATAATGGAATGGAAGGGGATAGGAATGGAATAGGAATAGAATAGAATATGAATTAAATAGAACACAACACAACACAATAGAATAGAATATAATAGAATAGAATAGAAGAAAATAGAATAGAATAGAACTGAACTAAATAGAATAGAATAGAATAGAATAGAATAGAATAGAATAGAATGGAACTAAATAGAATAGAATAGAATAGAATAGAACAGAACCGGAGAGAATAGAATATAATAGATTAGAATATACTAGAAATAGAACAGAACAAAATAGAATAGAATAGAATAGAATAGAATAGAATAGAATAGAATAGAACCGGACAGGTTAGAATAGAATAGAAAAGATTCAAATAGAATAGAATAGAATAGAATAGAATAGAATAGAATAGAATAGAATAGAATAGAATAGAATAGAATAGAATAGAATAGAACAGAACAGAACCGGACAGAATAGAATAGAATAGAATAGAATAGAATAGAATAGAATAGAATAGAATAGAATAGAATAGAACCGGACAGAAAAGAATAGAATAGAATAGAATAGAATAGAATAGAACAGAACCGGACAGAATAGAATAGAATAGAATAGAATAGAATAGAATAGAATAGAACAGAACAGAACCGGACAGAATAGAATAGAACAGAACAGAACCGGACAGAATAGAATAGAATAGAATAGAATAGAATAGAATATAATAGAATAGAATAGAACAGAACAGAACCGGACAGAATAGAATAGAATAGAATAGAATAGAATAGAATAGAATAGAACAGAACCGGACAGAAAAGAATAGAATAGAATAGAATAGAATAGAATAGAATAGAATAGAATAGAATAGAATAGAATAGAACAGAACCGGACAGAATAGAATAGAATAGAATAGAATAGAATAGAATAGAATAGAATAGAATAGAATAGAATAGAATAGAATAGAATAGAATAGAACAGAACCGGACAGAAAAGAATAGAATAGAATAGAATAGAATAGAATAGAATAGAATAGAATAGAATAGAATAGAACAGAACCGGACAGAATAGAATAGAATAGAATAGAATAGAATAGAATAGAATAGAATAGAATAGAATAGAATAGAATAGAATAGAATAGAACAGAACAGAACCGGACAGAATAGAATAGAATAGAACAGAACAGAACCGGACAGAATAGAATAGAATAGAATAGAATAGAATAGAATAGAATCAGTCAGTGGTACCTCCTCCACAGGTGACAGAGCAGGGGAAGAAGTCAGTCTCCCTCCACTGGTAGCGAATGGGCTGATAAAACATGAACTGCATCACCGTGTCTTTAGGGCCGACGTACTTCACCTGAGGAGAAACACACAAATAAAAATCACTATTTATAGAGTCTGATCACTCACGTTTATAGAGCTCTTGATGTGAAAAATTGGATTTGACTAACAGTTAAAGTGAAAATTATGAGACATAATGTAGCTCCTCCCCTTTTTAAAAAACAGCCAATAGGGTTTTGTTTTATCACCACTCTACCAGCGAGAGTGTATGCTGAGTTCAAGTCCATCAAATTAAAAGCAAATGAGAAGCATCTTGAAGGAGGCGGGGATGTCAGATACTAGAGACCATTTGATTGATTGTATGACTGAAGTATGAGATGACGTGAATCAAACCGCTGATCGATTTAGGCAGAAGTGACAAACTGCAAGCTTTACATGTTTATATCAGTTTTAGATCTTCTAAATGCAAATTTGGCCACTGTTTTGGTGCACACAAGCTTATAGATATCTTAAAAAAACAATACTGATACTAACATCTAAAAAACTTATATTCATGGGACCTTTAAGACAGAATCACATCACAAAATGCAATCATCATCACATCAAAAGTTGTTCATATTTAAAAAACAAAAACATTTTGATGTTTCTAATAGGCAGGAAATTTCCTCAAGAGCCGCAAGTCCATGCTTACAGTATATGATGATTTGCGTGTGAAATGAATCATGTGTTATCGGCCACTGAATATGCTGGATTTCTGGAGCTCTGGTGATTAGCTGAATGCTGTTTTGCATGCTGCTGCAATTAACCAGAGTAATGAGTCATGTTCAATTACTGTAAAGCCATAACGTCAAGACTAATCACGAACGCTCAGGTCGCTAGGAGAGAAAGACTAACAAGATTACAGTCACACTGAGCTGTGTTTACAGTTTCATATGGAGAGTAAACACTGATTCTCTCTGCCGCTTTAAACTTGTAAAGAAATTTTAAACGTATTTTTGCATGAAACTACCCAATACAAGTTTAATTGAAATGTTATTATATTATATTATATTATATTATAATATTATATTATATTATATTATATTATATTATATTATATTATATTATTATATTATATTATATTATATTATATTATATTATTATATTATATTATATTATATTATATTATATTATTATATTATATTATATTATATTATATTATATTATATTATTATATTATATTATATTATATTATATTATATTATATTATTATATTATATTATATTATATTATATTATATTATATTATATTATTATATTATATTATATTATATTATATTATATTATATTATATTATTATATTATATTATATTATATTATATTATATTATATTATATTATATTATATTATATTATATTATATTATATTATATTATATTATATTATATTATATTACAGAGGCATCACGGTGCAGTGGGTAGCACGATCGCCTCACAGCAAGAAGGTCACTGGATCGAGCCTCAGCTCCACCGTTCTCCACCGTGTTCGAGTGGGTGTCCTCCGGGTGCTCCGGTTTCCCCCACAGTCCAAAGACATGCGGGTATAGGTAAATTGAATAAACTAAATTGGGTGTAGTGTACAGTATGTGCGTGAAAGAGTGTGTATGGGTGTTTACCAGTACTGGGTTGCAGCTGGAATGGCAGCCGCTGCGTAAAACATATGCTGGAATAGTTGGCGGTTCATTCCTAAATCAGAGACTAAGCCGAATGAATGAATGAATATTAAATTAAATTACAGGAGTCGCACGTTGGCGCAGTGGGTAGCACGTTCGCCTCACAGCAAGAAAGTCGCTGGTTCGAGCCTCGGCTGGGTCAGTTGGCGTTTCTGTGTGGAGTTTGCATGTTCTCCCCGTATTCGCGCGGGTTTCCCCCAGGTGCTATGGTTTCCCCCACAAGTATAGGTGAATTGGGTAAGCTAAATTGTCCGTAGTGTATGCGTGTGAATGGATGTTTCCAAGGGATGGGTTGCAGCTGGGAGGGCATCCGCTGCGTAAAACATATGCTGGATAAGTTGGCGGTTCATTCCGCTGTGACGGCCCCAGATTAATAAAGGGACGAAGCCGAAAAGAAAATGAATGAATAAATATTATATTACATTATAAGGGCTAATAATTTTCCCTTAACTATATATATTTAAACCCAAATTGATTAGACAGACCCAAACATTGGGTTCAGCTTGGTCCTATAAATTTAATTTAACCCAGCAGTTGGTTTATTCCATATTCTGCACCCATTTAAAATAACCCAGCATTTTTTAGAGTGTATAATTGTGTTTTTGTGAATCAGTTGTTACGTTCCACGCATGTTTTGTGGTGTTTTGTGTTTGTTTTCTATTTTGCTTTCATTCCCGTTGTGTATTCTGTCCTGCCCAGGTGTGCGACCATTGGTCGAAATGGCCGTCAATCATCATTATGACGCCACTTAGCCAAACAATTAGGAGCTGGTCCGCCGTGTTTAAAAGGCATTTGCTTGCGCTGATTGAGTGAAGTACCTGACTTACCACCAAACTCCTGACTTGTGTCAACCAGCCAGTTGTGTTCATATTATTTTTGTTGTTGATTAGTTTGTCTCTCGTTGAAGTGCTTTATTATTTAGATACGTTTTTGCAGCTCAATTTACACGATTATTAAAAAGTCGAACGATGTTTGAGAATTGGATTATCAGATAAGCTATTGTTTTGCTAACTGCTAACAGTGTGTACTTTAAGAGAACTCTAGTAATTCTGAGTAGAATAGTATGTTGTGTTAGTTTATGGAGGAGTTGCTACACCTGTAATTATGATTTGAAAAGTTCGAGTAGTTTAGTTAAGCGTCGCATACGCTAAAGATTACGGCTTTGTTTAGGGATGTCCCGATCAGGGGTGCGTTTCCCAAACAACAAGGAAACTCGCGGCTGAACTATCATAGTTCGATGCATCGTTTGGGGAAAGGATGATGTAGTGACGAGTGTTTCCCAAAACCCGTAGTATCTCTGTCGCAGATCCATCGCTTGAACCACGTTAGTTATAACGTAAAACGCCCATAATGATGCTCTAAACGGGGTGGAGTAACTTCTTTAGAGAACAACCCCATCATTTATTTGTGCAAATTATATTGTTTTACACAAACACGCATTTAAAATAAAATCCAATATTAGTTTTGGTAAAAACATGCACTCGCTTTCCATATTATTTAAAATATAAGTAAATGGCACATATAGGGCCAATGTTTGCTTTACTAATATTATTGAGAAGTTGAACATTACATATTCTATTCTAAAACATAAAATCACTTACAAAAGCTAACACTATTCTAATATCATATATAAATCATATAAATAAATAAATAAATAAATAATGAGGCGATTTATTATAAATATATTTACTTTAATAATAATATTAATGATGATGATGATTATTATTATTATTATTATTATTATTATTATTATTAAGTAGGATATTGTTCATTTATTTAAAAAATTAATTAAAAGTCTACTTTTAGACTTTGACACATGCAAACCACAGCAGAAAGTTCTAACCAACAGGCCCATGTCATATACAGTACAGACACCTTATAAATAACCCACTATAAAATAAAAGAACTAACGTATGCTATGTTTTTTTAGTTTCACAAGCTTTGGAGACGTAACATAAATTCCGCTTTTAAATAATAGCTCTTTCACCATGAGGCTGTGTTCAAAATGATATCTATGTTTTCAAAGTGCACTGCGAAGGGAGCACAATTGTAAACATGAAGATTGCTAAAACTGAACTGTAAAAATACTTTGAAAGCAAATTACACCTAAGAGAGATGACTTTTTTACTTTTAATAATTCCAACTTTGAATGTTAGAATGTTCTAAATGAATAGGGTATAGGGGGGATAAGTGGGAATAGATAGTAGTTTCTAACTACAGCTCCACAGGTGTCCTTTCAAGTGCTCGACTTTGCGACGCAGTTTGCGAATGTTCGTTGGAGCGATGGATTAGGGAAACGGCAAATCAACAAACTATCTTTGTAACGACAGAACTTGCGACCTTAGTTGGCTAACGATGGTTTTGGGAAACGCACCCCAGACATGTCTGAGTCATTTGATTTTGAGTATCTACCGATACCGAAACCTGATCCAATACTTCTATCATAAAAATAAATAAATAAATAAATAAATAAGAGCGAAGAAACAGATTCAGGGTGTTCCTTATTTTTTTTTTAATTAATTCTTATTTTAACATTGAACACCATTGTTAACAAACAGAGCACTTCTGTGAGGTAGCTTGAACAATCAAGTAATAAATAACAGCAATTCTTCACTTTTGGAATTTAGTGCAACTGTAAATATAAACAAATCTAATATAAAAACAAATAGCACCTCAACTAAGTTTACATATCTCACAATTTGCTAGGACAATGTTGTCATAATCAACTAATACCTCCAGATTGCAGACATACTCATGCATAACAATAGCTGTGTTATAAAATAATGAGAATATATATATATATATCTCCTAATTGGGAGGTAACATTTGATTTCGATCGAGTCTGAAACCGCATGATCGGGCCCGATTTCCGTTCACGTGATCGGATCTGCATTTTTGGTTAGTTAGTTTAGTGGTGAAGAATCTAACTAAGGATCTGAGAATCCTTGTTGCAAACTTATGTGTGTGTTGTTTTAAGAAAGCAACCATTCATTTGTGTTGTGTTTTATTTTGATTTGTTTTTATTAATTTATTCTTCCTTTAATTATTTTATTTAATCAATTGATCATTAGTCATTTATATAATTATCATTATATCATTTTATTGATCAGTAGTTCATGATTTGATTATTATTTGTCCTTTTATTATGTTTTTTATTTTTTATTATTACTATTTTAATATATTTATTGCTTTATTATTATTTCTATTTTTTCCATATTGTTATAATCTTATGACTGTGGATTCAAGCAAAACTTGTTTTCATGAGTAAGAGATAAGAGAATGTCTCCATTTCAAGGTCTGTATTGTCTCTGGACAATGTTGTGAAGCAGTAATTTTCCATTGCTGTTGCTTGTAGTATAATAACACTTGTTGGATTTATCCTGGTCAGACGAAGTCTGAGCATTGAATCATACGCAACTAAGATTATTCAATAAACTCTGCTCTTTCTTTATCATCATTACTTCGTCTCCTGCTTCTGCTCCTCTCTGGTTTTCTCAGTCAACTCCTATATTGATAGGAGACTGTTAATTCAGTTGAATACTGGTTAACAGGTTTAGGTATTGGAAACTTTGCTGACTTGTTGTCCATATACCTGGAGAAACAGACATTTCCTGACAAGATCTGGCGTCCGGGGCTGGATCGTATTTATCTGGCGTGAAGATGGTGGTCTAACAGTGGGTTGGGGTTTAGTTAGATTGTTTTTGTTTACTCCTGTTTTTCGTTTGATTCGGTTATTTAAATTACATTCTAAATTCATTGACTCGCACCCAGCACACTACCTTTTCGAACTGTTACCGTCTGGTCGGCGCTACAGAGCACCAAGCACAAAAACAGCCAGACACAGGAAAAGTTTCTTTCCTCAGGCCATCTACCTCATGTACAGTTAAATATTCCCCATACTGTGCAATAAACCTGCAATACTTTCTCATACGCACTTGTACACAGCACCTTATAACAATATACAATGCAATACTTTCTCCATTCGCATTTGTACACAGCACCTTATAACCTGTATATTTATAACAAATCTGTACATACGACTCAACATTCAGATCCTTTGACTAACTGCATCTCTGTTTAATGTTTATCGTCTTTCTTCATATTCATTTTGTGTTTTCACTTGTTACTTTATGTACACTGGAAGCTTCTGTAGCCAAAACAAATTCCTTGTGTGTGTGAAGCACACTTGGCAATAAAACTGATTCTGATTTAATATCATTGTTTAATAAATTGTTATTTTGTTTCACATATCTGTTGTGATTTCTCTTATTTTCACCCAGCACGAGTAGAAACTCACTTAAGGTTACATCTCATCCAACGTAACATCTTAAACACACCATCCTTTAAAATCTTATCCCAAACTATTGAAACTTAATAACACTTTTAATGAAGATTGTACAAAAAAAAAGCCTGTTTTTACGATTTTCTGCTGCTTTCTATTCCCACATCTGTGAGGATCTGTCATTGTGCTTTCATTGCTGACCTTCACAGTGAAGTCTGCTGTGAGCGGGCCGTAGCAGCGAAGGGTCTGCCGCTCTGCTCCTCTCTGAAACTCCACTGTATTGTTGGCCAGAGAGTGAGATCCTGAAGAGCTGAAATGCACCTCTTCTCTCCGGCTGTTCTGTCCATGGGCTTCAATCACTGAAACATCACATACATATACTGTGAGGATCCTGTGAGGATGTCAAGGGAATGAACAGCGCTAGCAGACAAACATACATTCCTGAACACACACACACGTCTCTGTAAACAGCAGAATCTGAGAGAGAAACTCTTCACACTGCTATATAAACACAGGTTGGTTTTTACTGGACTGTCACTTTATATATTGAAGTATACAGGGTGAGAATTTATCCATCTCCATTCATCCATCATCTGTCTATCCATCTCACAAAAGGGGTGTCAGTGTCAATGCTTCCCATTCACTTTGAATGGGTGACATCAAGCGCTGCCAAACTGAATTGTGGATCCGCCGTTGCTCGCTGCAGAAGTTGGGAATTTCTCTATTTTTCATGCGCCAACGGAAGTGTCAGCCAATCAGATCGCTTTATGCAAATACCCCAGCTCAAACAGTAGCCAAATGTGATCTAATTCGATTGGCTGACGCTGCTATGACGATCGCGTCAGCACCAAGCTTCGGACAAGCTCTCCGTCAAGCGTAGTTGCAGACTCATCCATCCATCCATCAGTCTTTTTAACCTATTAATCCAGCCATACTGTATTTTATTCATCCACTAATCACCATTCATCCATCCATCAACCATTTGACCAATTCAGCCACTTATCCATTTATTTCATTCACTTACCATCACCTATCCATCCATCCATCCATCCATCCATCCATCTGTTCGTCCCTCCATCCACCTTTTTAACCAATTCCTCCATCCATCTTTAATTCACACACTATTAATTCATCCATCCATCCATCCATCCATCCATCCATTCATCCATTCATCCATCCATCCATCCATCCATCCATCCATGTCTTTCTATCTGCCTATCTACCAGTATTTTAACCCATTCATCCATCCATCTTTCATTCACTCACCTCTATCCATCCATCCATCAATCCATGTCTTTCTATCTGCCTATCTACCAGTATTTTAACCCATTCATCCATCCATCTTTCATTCACTCACCTCCATCCATCCATCCATCCATCCATCCATCCATCCATCCATCCATCCATCCATCCATCCATCCATCCATCCATCCATGTCTTTCTATCTGCCTATCTACCAGTCTTTAAGCCATTCATTCATCCATCCATCTTTCATTCACTCACCATTCACTCATCCATCCATCTATCCATCCGCCTTTTAAATCCATTCATACATCAAACCATTTCTTTCATTGACTCACCATCATCCATCCATCCATCCATCCATCCATCCATCCATCAGTCTTTCTATCTGCCCATCCATCAGTCTTTTAACCCATTAATCCAGCCATACTGTATCTTATTCACTCACCAATCACCATCCATCCATCCATCCATCGCCATCAACCATTTTACCAATCCAGCCACTTATCCAATTATTTTTATTCACTCACCATCCATCCATCCATCCATCCATCCATCCATCCATCCATCCATCCATCCATCCATCCATCCATCCATCCATCCATCCATCCATCCATCCATCCCTTTAACCTATTCATCCATCCATCCATCTGTTTAACCTAGTCATCCATTCATCCATCCATCCATCAGTATTTCTATCTGCCCATCTACCAGATTTGAATCCATTCATCTAGCCATCTTTCATTCAGTTTCCATCCACCTATCCATCCATCCATCAGTCTTTCTATCTAGCCATCTACCAGTCTTTAGGCCATTCATCCATTCAGCTTTCATTCACTCACCATCCATCCATCCATCCATCCATCCATCCATCCATCCATCCATCCATCAATCCATCTGCCTTTTAAATCCATTCATCCATCTAATCATTTCTTTCATTCACTCACCATTAACCCATTAATTCATCTGCCTTTTAAACCCATCCATCCATCCATCCATCAGTTTTTAACCCATTAATCGAGCCATATTTTATTCACTACCAATTCATCCATCCATCATCCATTTATCCATTAACCATTTAACCAATTCAGCCATCTATAAATTAATTACATTCACTCACCATCATCAATCCATATATCCGTCCATCCATCCATCTGTCTTTTTAACCCATTCCTCCATCCATATTTCATTCACTCAGCATTAATCCATCCATTATTTTCATTCATTCATCCATCCATCCATCCATCCATCCATCCGTCTTTCTATATGCCCCTCTACCAGTCTTAAAGACATTCATCCATCTATATTTTATTCACTCACCTTTCATCTATCCATCCATCTATACATCCATCCATCCATCCATCCATCCACCTTTTAAATCCATTCATCTATTTAACCATTTCTTTCATTCACTCACCATTAACCCACCCATCCATCTACCTTTTAAACCCATCCATCCATCCATCCATCCATCCATCCATCCGTCCGTCTTTCTATCTGCCCATCTACCAGTCTTTTAACCAATTCATCCATCCATCTTATTCACTCACCATCCATCCATTCATCCATCCATCAGTCTTTCTATCTGCCCATCTACCAGTCTTTAAGACATTCATCCATCCATCTTTCATTCACTCACTCACCATCCATCCATCCATCCATCCATCTTTCATTCACTCACCATCCATCCATCCATCCATCCATCCATCCATCCATCCATCCATCCATCCATCCATCCATCCATCCATCCATCCACCTTTTAAATCCATTCATCTAACCATTTCTTTCATTCACTCACCATTAACCCATCCATCCATCCATCCATCTGCCTTTTAAACCCATTCATCCATCCATTTATCAATTTATCCATCCATCCATCCCTTTAACTCGGAGTTAAACTGATTGCATTCACCTCTGTTTTTCACATGAACTTGAGCCTAAATTTGGAATAACCCAAAATATCTTGAGCTCGCACTCCTACATATATATTTTTAAAGTTCTCAACACTCAGTTCTCAATCCTTTCTAATCTGCGACCAACCACATCACAGAAGAATCCTCAGACAAACTGTCCGACTGAGCAAATAAATGTTAGCTGCCAATTTTAATCAGAAGTCGCCCACAAGAACAAAAGAATGACAATGTGGGAACCGAATCTCTTTGTGAGCTGTTTGGAGAAGAAGACATAATTATATTCAGCTGCGGCTAGACGCTCTCCAGCCACTTTGACCATTGTTTGATTTTCCCTTACCGCTAACACATGTTGTTCTGTTGCTCTATTTACATGAAAGATCCGCAATTATTTCCAAAAGACTGTATCAATTTGCAAACAAACAATGGAAAGACAAGATCACATTGAATATTTTGAACAACCAACAGCGATTTGATACTTTATGACTTGAAACGATTAACTGTGGCAATCATAAAAACAAGTTAATTCAATTTATATGCTGCAAACATGTAAAACCTTTGGGTTTCATATAATCATTGACTGCTTTAATCATTTGTTTAATTGCATATATGGTTCATAACTGAATGATTGCATAAATAAACTAGAGCATCTGGTGTTTGAAAATTTTCAAATGAATCCCAGTGGATTACAGATAATGATGTTGCAAATAATGTTCAGTTTCTTGCACAAACTGAACATTTTACTTCGTAAAACCTGAATGTATCATCGGTTTTGCCTGTTTATGTTTTCTGACTCTCTAAGTGCCAGAA
>LR812525.1:15399217-15406717 GCA_903798195.1 Danio kyathit
TCTTGACAAGAAGTGAACCGATTCAGGTGTGCGCTTGATACATTAGTGTACGTGCGACGAAATTATACAAATTACGTTAAGTGAACGTAACACAACAGAATTGCTTATCTTTTTTAAGCAAAATCAACTTGTCATTTTTAAAGCAATGGGTTTACTCCTTTTTTTGAAGTAATCACTTTTTACAGTGAGCTTTAAACTGTGAAGCAGCATTTTAAAAACTCCCTCGCGGGCCGGATGAAAGTGTTCAGCGGGCCGCATATGGCCCGCAGGCCGTAGTTTGCCCACCTCTGTGCTATACAGTACAATATTTCTGTTACGTGACAAGACTTTTGTCTAAGCAAAGTCAGAGTTTACTCTCCTAATGAAATAATTAAACATCAAGGCATGATCATATTTTATTTTGGTAAAATAAGAGTAATCTAGAGGCCTTTGCCTTTCATATAAGCCACTTCTGATACCAAATGATCAACTAGAAGACAAGTTATTATTTGCTTTTCATAAAACTTGGATAGGCGACAAGACTTTTTGTCTATATACAATATTGTATGCACACTAGGGTTGTCGTGATACCATTAATTCATCTTACGCTACTGTACCATCTGAAGTATCATGATACAAAATAGCATTGCAATACTGTAATTCATAACTGAAACTATAAAGAAAATGGTTCAAAAATACAATATTTCACATGTTATAAAAGGTTTACTTGAATTTAATTCGTAATTCCCCTATTATTAAAAAAGTATTATTTGCACGTCACTTCACCTAAAATGTATTCATTCTTTTTGTTTATTTTGTAGATAACTGACCAACAAAAAACAGATTAAAATAAAGATACAAATTAAACCAAAAGAAATTTGTTACAAAAAGAGCATTTTTCCAACAGAATTAGGCTATATGAAGTGCTCAAAAATTGTTTCAATGTTTCCTGTTGCTATTTTGGGTTTTTCCATCTATTGTTTTTATTTATTTATTTTTTCAGTCTTATTGTCGCGATCACTGGCGGTCCAGCATGTGCAGATTGCTGGTAAACATGCAGATCACTATAAGGACTACAAATCCAGTCATGCAACACACACACACCTGCTCCAGCTAATGCTGCTCATGGACTGATTACACCACACATATATACGCCTCACTTTGAGACTCTCATTGCTGAGTCTTGTTAAACAGTTTTGTGAACATTACGACTCGTTTTCCTTGCCTTGCCTTGTTTCTGACCCTCGCTTTGTTTTGTTTGCTTATGTTGCCTGCTGCCTGCCTGCACTGACCATCTGCCTGTTTATCAACCATGACTCTGGATTGCCCGCATACATCTGTTTGCTCCTGTGTTGGCTGTTGCTTGCCTGACCATTCTCAATAAACCTGCGTTTGGATTCAACTCCCTTTGTCCAGCATCCACTTCACATTACACTTATCAGGTAACAATCCAAAGTAATTCAAAATTTCACTTTGTGAGTCATTCTTTTTAAGAGATTGTCGTGTTTGTTGCAGCTACTAAATCATCTTGACAAGAAGTGAACCGATTCAGGTGTGCGCTGGATACATCAGTGTATGTGCGACGAAATTATACAAATTACGTTAAGTGAACGTAACACAACAGAATTGCTTATCTTTTTTAAGCAAAATCAACTTGTCACTTTTAAGGCAATGGGTTTACTCCTTTTTTTGAAGTAATCACTTTTTACAGTGAGCTTTAAACTGTGTTCAGATTCTTCAGATTATTTCTTGGCATGCTACAGTTTTCAAAGTGGCTTCCCTTAACTTCTATAACACTTTCAAGAACTTCAGACTCTAATATATAGTGAGCATTTTTTGCATCAATGCAAAGTGTTAATGCTGTTTATTCCATTAGCAAGAATTAATGAAGGAAAAGCAGTGTGTTTTGGTTTTTTTTCCTCTTCGCCCTTCTTCATCCAGCAATTACACAGTCTGGATGTGCGCCAACATCATGGGAGCCTCCAAATATTTACTTCTGGAAACATATTTAGAATTTATTGCTATAATGAAATAACGTTTCAGACACCAGTCACTTGTAAACAGGTCAAAAAAAGCACTCAAACAATGCCGCGTTTCAAAATTGCCAATAAAAAAAGCCCAAGACGTAATTGCCCCTCGCTTTAAAAATAACTCAACCATGCAAGTGTGACTTCGAATTTGTTTATAACGACGGAGGAAAGAAATAATCTAAAATGGCTCCACATAGATGAATCAACCCACAAATAAAAATCCAAAGCATCCCACAATGCATCTGTGTTTCTCCTTGCTATAGCAAAAATGCAGAAATGAGTCAGCGGTGAGTAGAAGGAATGAATGAGACGTGCCAGAGGCTCATTAGCAGTTTTATTGCATTTTAATATTAACAGATCCATGTGACGCTCTGGAATCCTGACTGTCATCAAGCCCGGATTTAATTTTTGGGTGGGAGGTTGAGGTGGGTGGATGTCCCTTATCCTAATAACTGTGTACATTTTTCATTTTTATACGCACATTTGAACTTCTCATGAACACTCTCTGTCTAACAGTCCTGGTGGTTCCAAACATCTTCCACTTACGGATGATGGAGGCCACTGTGCTCATTGGAACTTTCAGAGCAGCAGAAATGTTTCTGTAACCGTCCCCAGCCTTGTGCCTCGAGACAATCCTGTCTCAGAGGTCTACAGACAATTCCTTTGTCTTCATGCTTGGTTTGTGCTTTGACATGCACTGTCAACCCTGTGACCTTGTATGGAGAGGTGTATGCCTGTTCAAATAATGTCTAATCAGCTGAATTTACCACAGGTGAACTCCAATTAAGCTGCTGAAACATCTTAAGAATGATCAGTGAAACAGAATGTACCTGAGCTCAATGTAGAGCTTCACGGCAAAGCAGTGAATACTGATGTACATGTGATTTTTCAGCTTTTTAATTTTTAATAAATTTGCAGCAATTTCAAAAAATCTTTTTTCACATTGTCATTATGGGCTATTGTGTGTAGAATTTTGAGGAAATAAATGCATTTAATCTATTTGGGAATAAGGCTGTAACATAAAAAAATGTGGAAAAAGTGAAGTGCTATGAATACTTTCCCGATGTGCTGTATGACAGCTTGCATTTGTATAATGTTCATTCATTCATTTTCCTTCAGCTTAGTCCCTTTATTAATCTGGGGTCGCCACAGTGGAATGAACCATTTACTTAGCGGATGCCCTTCCAGCTGCAACCCATCACTGGGAAACACCCATACACTCTCATTCACACACATACACTACGGTCAAGCTTTTTAGCTTACCCAAATCACCTATAGCGGGAAACCGGAGCACCCGGAGGAAACCCACGCCAACACGGGGAGAACATGCAAACTCCACACAGAAATGCCAACTGACCCAGCAGAGGCTCGAACCAGTGACCTTCTTGCTGTGAGGAAATCGTGCTACCCACTGCGCCACCTTAAAGCCCAATGTTATTATTATTATTATTATTATTATTATTATTATTATTATTAATATTATATGCATATTTATATTTGCTTTAATAAAAACAAGTTTAGATTAGTCCACCTGTCGGGTTTTGAAGACGTCCGCATCACCATATGGGGTATAAGAATAGGACGTGTGTTTGGATATAACTCAGTTGTTTGACCACACTTCATTATTATTGTTCATTTATTTATTTGCTGGAAATTAGAACTGAATTTAGAAATAGTTTTGAAACAAATCTTTGCACTTAACAAACAAAATTAAATATGTAGGCTAATGGATGTCTTCAGTGGAGTGCGTACAACACCGTTTCCTTACTTCACGAAAGCTAAGGAATAAAGTAAAGAGTAAAAGTAAAGTAAAAAGAAGGTAAAGAGGCTGAATGGAGGAGGCTCGTTCTTTATCCTCGTGCTGCAGATGCTCTGTTTAACTGTTTTCTCGCTAGTGAAGCATTCACTTTTTTCTACTTACAAAGTCCAGCAAATAGCAATTACACAACTGACTCTTAAAGAGAATGGGAGATGAGACTCTGATTGGTTTAATGCACGTTATACTCAAAACACACCCATAACTCATTAAGAGAATAAGCTCAACCCTCTTAGACCATGCGCCGGGGCGCAGAGCATATTTTTTTTGTCCTTAAAATAGCAAAAGTGGATTCAGACATGCTCTTAATGCTTTTGCGCCGTGCACTTTAGACCTAAACTGTTAAAATAGAGCAAAAAATGACTTGAGTAATGATGCTGATAAATTCAGCTTTGTATCACAGGAAAAATAATTTTAAAATGAATTAAAATGGAAACTAAATAGCAATATCTCACAATATTAGGATTTTACTCCATATTTGATCAAATAAGAGCTTTCAAAATCATAAAGAAATTCTTTTGAAAAGTCGTGTGCGCTTATAATTAACTTGTCTAATGTCATCTCAATGCATTTTCCCATGCACAAAGAATACATGTGGTGTTGCCAAAGCTATCTTAGAAGGCAACACAGTCATGCTTCCTACGCACTGGAACAGGCTTTGTGTGGGGAGCAAGCTTACGGTGCCTAAAAATGCTGCCTACGCGGTTCACTAGGATTTGGATCACAGCCGCGATTAAAAAAAGACCACTTTTACTGTAAGACAGAGGAATTTTTTGGATGAGGAATAATCTTCTACAGCCATCAAACACAAAACCGTACCAAAATCAATACAAAACTCAAGACAAGTGCCACAAAAATAGCTGGCTATATTCAGCTGCATGGTGTTCAGAAATAAAAATTAGCTGTCTTAAATAATTTGGGGTGTGGCTGTTACATAAAACGCTTGAGGTATTTGATATTTTTATAAACAGACATGATTTCAGCAGTGGCGTCCAGCCTGAAAACGCAAAACGTGCCCAGCAGACTGAGTATTTTGGGTAATAATCTTAAAAAAATGACAACTAGCTATTTACAAGCAAGAGCCGCAGCCTGAAGTGTGTTATTTCTCACAGATGGACTTGAAATTCCCCTCAAATGCTTTAAAGGGAATCAATAACTCTATCTGCAGTCCCAGAATGCAAACAATCCGTCTGTTGGCAATCACATAAATTAAGCAGGCAAATAAAGCTGCCAATGTGTGCACTAACCGAAGACCACAGGGAACGTCTGACTGGCTAAAACGCATACGGGTTTATTGCTTTCGAGCGTTTCTGAAGCTTGAGGATTATTTGATTTGATATGGCAATAAACATTAAGAC
This sequence comes from Danio kyathit, assembly GCA_903798195.1. Lineage (NCBI taxonomy): Eukaryota > Metazoa > Chordata > Actinopteri > Cypriniformes > Danionidae > Danio > Danio kyathit. The sequence goes on from LR812525.1 coordinate 15,404,401, forward strand.
GCAAGTAAAAGAGAGAAAAATCCAATGACTCATTGGAATGTATGGAATCATGTGGAGTGGCAAAATTAATCGAAATAAAACCAATATGGCTCAACGCAATTATCAAATGGGCTGAAATTTCAGGCATTAGTTCACCCAAAAATGTATATGTACTCATTTTTTTTTTTGGACTGTCATGTGGTTCCAGACCTTATTTTTCTGATAAACAGAAGAAAGCTGAAAACCTGTAACCATTGACTTCCATAGTGGGAAAAACAAACACTATGTAGGTCAATGGTTACCGGTTTTCAACATTTTTCAAAATAACTTCCATTGTGTTCAACAGAAGAAAAGAAGATATTTTGAAGAAAGCTGAAAACCTGTAACCACTGACATTCATAGTAGGAAAAACAAACATTATGCAAGTCAATGGTTACAGGTTTTCAACTTTTTTTAAAATATCTTCTTATGTGTTCAATAGAAGAAAGAAGATATTTTGAAGAAAGCTGAAAACCTGTAACCACTGACTTCCATAGTAGGAAAAACAAAATACCATGGAAGTAAATGGTTACAGGTTTCTGATATTTTTCAAAATATCTTCTTTTGTGTTCAACAGAACAAAGAAGATATTTTGAAGAAAGTTGAAAATCTGTAACCACTGACTTTCATAGTAGGAAAAAGAAACACTATGTAAATCAATGATTACAGGTCTTCGAAATTTTTCAAAACATCTTCTTTTGTGTTCAACAGAAGAAATAAGATATTTTGAAGAAAGCTGAAAACCTGTAACCATTGATTTCCATAGTAAGAAAAACAAATACTATTGAAGTCAATGGTTACCGGTTTTTAACATTTTTTAAAATATCTTCTTGAGTGTTCAGCAGAACAAAAAAAAAAAAAATTGGAAGAAACCTAAAAAACCTGTAACCATTGACTTCCATAGTAGGAAAAACAAACGCTATTGAAGTCAATGGTTACAGGTTTCCAACATTTTTCAAAATATCTTCTTTTGTGTTCAACAGAAGAAAAAAGATATTTTGAAGAAAGTTGAAAACCTGTAACCCCTGACTTCCATAGTAGGAAAAACAAACACTATGCATGTCAATGGTTACCGGTTTTCAACATGTTTTAAAATATCTTCTTTTGTGTTTGACAAAACAAAAAAAAAGATATTTTGAAGAAATCTGAAAACCTGTAACCATTGACTTCCATAGTAGAAAAAACAAACACTATGGGAGTTAATGGTTACAGGTTTCCAACATTTTTTTAAATATCTTTTTTTGTGTTCAACAGAAGAAAAAAGATATTTTGAAAAAGGCTGAAAACCTGTAACCATTGACTTCCATAGTAGGAAAAACAAATATTATTGCAGTCAATGGTTACAGGTTTCCAACATTTTTCAAAATATCTTCTTTTGTGTTCAACAGAAGAAAGAATATATTTTGAAAAAAGCTGAAAACCTGTAACCCCCGAAAAAATAAAGAAGATACTTTGAAAAATGTTGGAAACCGGTAACCATTGACTTCCATAGTATATTTTAATGAAAGCTGAAAACCTGTAACTGCTGAATTCCATAGTAGAAAAAACAATGGAAATTACTATGGAAATCAATGGTTACCGATTTCAACATTTGTCAAAATATCTTCTTTTGTGTTCAACAGAAGAAACAAACTCAAACAGGATTGGAACAAGTAAAGGGTGAGTAAAATATGACAGAACAGAATATATATATATATATATATATATATATATATATATATATATATATATATATATATATATATATATATATATATATATATATATTTATTAGGGGTGTAACGGTTCACAAAAATCACGGTTTGGTTCGATACGACACAGTGGTGTCACGATTCGGTATGTTTTCGATACAGCAAAAAAAGAAAAAAGCCAGAGGAGTTCTCTGATTGAAATCTTTTAATGTATTAAAACTAACATCATAAAAGCATGATCTCTTTTCATTTTTTCTTTTCTTTTTTTTTACTTTGAACAGTGATATAAAGCTATACTTCTGGGGTTTCTGAAATTTCAAATAAAACAAATCCTTTTTTAGATTAGATTAGATTAGATTAAACTTTATTGTCATTACACATGTACAAGTACAAGGAAACGAAATGCAGTTTAGGTCTAACCAGGAGTGCAATAGCAGCAAGTGAAGGATACAGGTATAAGTTATAAAGTGCAGTTATAGAAAACCTATGGTGATATTTACAGATGGATGTACTATTAACATTATATACAGGTTGTGTTAGCTATGAACAGAGATTTACAATAGATGGAAATATGTACAGATTGCTATTAATAATCAGAAGTGTGCAGA
>LR812525.1:15411717-15499217 GCA_903798195.1 Danio kyathit
TTCAGTATGGTGGCCATGATTGTTTTTATTCTTAAGTGCACTACGGAGGGCGATATATCACTGAGTTAAATGAATGAATTATTTGAAAACAGATTGGATAAGATTTTTGAGCTTCTGAAAACTCATTTCAGAAGCTCAAAAAATACCACCAAAACATGCTGGGTTGTTGTAAACTACTTTAACTCTAACTGTGGGTCAAATATGTACAAACCCAACTGTTGGGTGAAAATTGTAATTTAAATGTATCTTAAATTTTAGACAGGAAGCCAATGGTTTGGTTTGTCCATATTTGACTCAATGTTAGATTATAACAACCCAGCATTTTTAAAGTGTAACAATAAGGAGTCTAAAACTTATTTAATATGAACTTTTCACTGCTTAACCGTTTTGTAAAATCAACATAATATTTGCAATCTTCCTCACAGACCAAACATTGGGAAAATAATAATACATACTGTATATATACAGTTGAAGCCAGAATTATTAGCCCTCCTGTTTATTTTTTCCCCCAATTTTTGTTTAACGGAGAGAAGATTTTTTCAACACATTTCTAAACATAATAGTTTTAATAACTCATCTCTAATAACTGATTTATTTTATCTTTGTCATGATGACAGTAAATAATATTTTACTAAATATTTTTCAAGACACTTCTATACAGCTTAAAGTGACATTAAAGGCTTAATTAGGTTAATTAGGTTAACTAGGCAGGTTAGGGTAATTAGGCAAGTTATTGTATAACGATGGTTTGTTCTGTAGACTATCGAAAAAAAGTTAGCTTAAAGGGGTTAATAATATTGACCTTAAAATGGTTTTTAAAAAATGTAAAACTGCTTTTATTCTAGCCAAAATAAAACAAATAAGACTTTCTCCAGAAGAAAAAATATTATCAGACATACTGTGAAAATTTCCTTGCTCTATTAAACATCATTTGGGAAATATTTAAAAAAGAAAAAAAAATTCAAAGGGAGGCTAATAACTCTGACTTCAACTGTACATACGCAATTACTGAATGTCAACCTGGACATCATTCAAACAACAATTACGATATTACCATCATAGATTATAATTAATGCAGAACAGAAAGCTATCATGCTCTGGTGTGGATGCCAATGCAGTTATCATTTCTGGTGTAAACTGTCTTTTATATTCCAACTTAGACTCATTATCAGCTCTTTACCATTTTTCTGATTCATCCAAAGAGCTGACACACTTTTTGGAAAGAAATGCAACTTATTTCTGACAGATCAACGGGACCTCGACCAACAAATCATGCTTCGGCCATAAAAGAAACTGACAGTAAAATGAATGCATTGAGAGACTGGCCAGCGCATGGCTCCAAACTACAATGTTTAAGCTTAACTAGCACCATAAAAATTCATGGAGAGCCAACATATAAAACATGAGAGAACACTGAATCTTTTTCGGGTTTTATTTTTTCAAAGTTTCTTGCACACAACCTTCCTCTCAGCGTCCACAATATTTTCCCAGAAATCTGTGACGGTGATGCTCTGCTAGAAATCTGCCATCCGCACCAGAAAAAGCTGCCCAGTTTTAATGCAAGACTCTGTTTACACTAGCCGGATGATAGGGAAAGCAGCCAGAGAAAGCAAACAGCACAGTTTTACCCAGTAGCTCTGGTAAACAAGCGCAAGTAAACAGACAAGCTTCATTTACGCTAATTTACCTAATACTCGTGGGAGGTGAGGTCAAATTGGGTGCAACGCAAGAAAAAGTTTCATCAACACTCTCACATTTAGTCAGCAATTGTTCGGGTGTTTCAGGTTATAATTGCCTAATTGATGCATTTAAAACAATACACTTTTAAAATAGTTGACTACTATCAAATTATATGGAAATCCATTGCACGGTGGCACAGTGGGTAGCACGTTAACCTCACAGCAAGAAGGTCATTAGTTCGAGCCTCAGCTGGGTCAGTTGGCATTTCTGTGTGGAGTTTGCATGTTTTCCCCGTGTTCGCATAGGTTTCCTCCGGGTGTTTTGGTTTCCCCCACAAGTCCAAAAGACATGTGGTACAGGTGAATTGAGTAGGCTAAATTTTCCGTAGTGTATGTGTGCGAATGAGTGTGTATGGATGTTTCCCAGAGATGGGTTGCAGATGAAAGGGCATCCACTGCGTAAAACATATGCTGGATAAGTTGGCGGTTCATACCACTGTGGTGACCCCAGATTAACAAAGGGACTAAGCCGAAAATAAAATAAATGATAAATAAATAAATAAATAAAATTTAACTGAACAATATTCAAAGTATCAAGTACAAATACATTTTAACAAAAAAAACAACAAATTTAGTAAATAAATAATAAAATATTTAATAAATAAGTAAATAATAAAACATTTAATAAAAAAGTAATAAAACAATAAATAAATAAATTTGAATTGAGCAGTTAAAGTATGAAGTACATGCAAATAAAAAAATATCACAGCAAATCCAGTAAATAAAAAAATATTTAATAAATAAATACATAATACACATTCAATAAATACATAAATAATAAAGCATTCAATAAATGAAAAGGTAATAAAACAGTGAATAAAACAATAAATAAATAAATTTAAACTGAACAATATTCAAAGTACCAAGTACATGTAAATTAAAACAGCAAATTCAGTAAAAAAAAATTTAATAATAAAACTAAAAAAATATTAATTTAATAAATAAATAATAAACAATTCAATATTTAAATAACTAATAAAACAATAAATTAATTAATTAATTTAATTTGAACAATATTCACTTGTGAATTAAAAAACACACTAAATTAAGTAAATAAATAATATTCTTATAAAAAAGGTAAATATATATTTAATAAATAAATGAATAAACCTTCAATTAACAAATAATAAAACATTGAATAAATAAATATTTAAAAAATGTCAAATTTATATTTTAAACAAATTTGTTAATTAATTAATTAAAATTAAATTAAACAATATTCAAATGTATCAAATACATGCAAGTAAAAAAAATACCAAATATAGTAAATAAATAATAAAATATTCTATAAATAAATAAATAATAAAACTTTCATTAAATAAATATTAAATAAATATTTTTAAATTAATAATTTATTCATTTTATTTTCGGCTTAGTCCCTTTATTCATCAGGGGTCGCCACAGCAGAATGTACCCCCAACTTATCCAGCATATATTTTACACAGCGGATGCCCTTCCAGCTGCAACCCATCACTGGGAAAATAATTTTAAATAAATAAATAAATTAATTAATTTAAACTGAACAATATTCAAAGTATCAATTACATAAAAATAACACACCAAATCTAGTAAATAAAAAAAACAAAAAACATTTTAATGTGAAACTCAAGAAGGAAAGTCAATAAAAATAAACTGAACTTTGATGGACACGTTAAAGCTCAGCAAATGGCTACAATGGATCCATGCACAACGAAGAAATGCTTCATCAACATAAACCACAAGTTAAATAATCTTATGTCAAAATGAAAAACGTTTTATTTTATTATTTATTTTATTTAATCATTTACAAATTATTTTGCTCGTTCTTATAAATAATAAAACATTCAATAAATAAATAAATAAATAAATATATATATATATATATATATATATATATATATATATATATATATATATATATATATATATATATATATAAATATATATATATATATATATATATATATAAATATATAAATATATATATATATATATATATAAATATATATATATATATAAATAATATAAATATATATATTTTTTTTTTTTTTTTTTTTTTTTAATGTACATAACAAATTCACAGTAAAATCTAAGCTACATAACTTGACAACAGTAATTTAACAATAAATAACTGTTATAGTACTAAAGCAGCAAAGTCGCTAATATTCTAGAAAATTCTAATTTCAGCAACTCAGTCATCTGGGTACTTCTCACCTACTCTTTTTATATTATTTACTACTATTCTTTTAAGTATGAATTTGGACATATACTCACTGGCCACTTTATTAGTGGCAAAGATTTAACAAGGTACTGGAAATATTCCTCAGAGATTTAGCTCTATATTGACATGATAGCATCAAGCAGTTGTTGCAGATTTGTTGGCTGCACATCCATGATGCGAATCTCTCGTTCCACCACATCCCAAATGTGCTCTATTGAATTGAGACCTGGTGACTGTGGAGGTCATTTGAGTACAGTGAACTCACGGTCATGTTCAAGAAACTAGTCTGAGATGATTCACGGTTTATGACATCGCACGTTATCTTGCTGGAAGTAGCCATCAGAAGATGGGTACACTGTGGTCATAAAGGGATAAACATGGTTAGTAACAATACTCAGGTACGCTGTGGCGTTGCCATGATGTTAAATTGGTACTAATGGGCCCAAAGTGTGCCAAGAAAATATCCCTCACACCATTACACCACCATCAGCCGTAACCATTGATACAAGTAAGGATTCTGGCCCTACCATCAGAATGTCACAGCAGAAATCGAAACTCATCAGACCAGGCAACATTTTTCCAATCTTCTATTCAATTTTGGTGAGCCTGTGAATTGTAGGCTTAGTTTCCTGTTTTTAGTTACTTAAATCACCTTTCTTTCCCATTCTGATGCTCAGCTTGAACTGCAGCAGATCGTCTTGACCATGTCTACATGCCTAAATGCACTGAGTTGCTGCCATATGATTGGCTGATTAGAAATTTGCATTAACGAGCAGTTGGACAGGTGTACCTAATAAAGTGGCTGATGAGTGTATACTGTTTTTCAAAAACTATATACAGTAGTATGGAAGTATGGAATTTCGGACACAGCCCATGTGAACCAGGAATAAATATATTTATGTGTGAAAACAAACCTGCATGGCTTTATTTTAATGTGGAACAGAAGGAAAAGTCAACATAACTAAACTGAACACTTTTAAGCTCCGCAAATGGCTAAAATGGCTCCATACACGACTCTGCATCACCTTCCAATATTTGTGAAGCCACCTGATAGTTTTGTGCGAGGAATAGACAAACACATTTGAATTTCAGCTGTAATTTGGTTAAAACTTTGCCCTCTGGTGAAGCTCTCGAATCTCATAACGCTATAATCATGCTGCACATTTTCAAATTGGCACATCATGTTCAGTTATGAAACACGCAAAAGCAAATCGATGTCAAGCCTGGCAAAACATGCCCTTAACGTGTCATATTTGAATACATTTGAGACCACAAAAGAGATTTTGTTTTGAAGATTTAAGCCACACAAAGCTAATGTATGACTTCTGAGGGCTTGAGCACACAATATCGAGCACACAATGACTATTTGTATGAGAAATGGAGGACAAGAAACTGAATTGGAGTAAATATATGAAGGTACTGTGCAGATGTGGGTATTAAGAATGCAGGGTTTTTTTGTTCGTTTTTTCCGCAGAGTCCTGAAAATCCTTTAACGGACAAAATATCATGCTTCTCATAATATCCACCAGATGGCACATAAAGCAACAAGAGAACAACAAGAGAAAAGAGTGTTTCTACAGGTGGTTTGTCGAGCCATAGCCATATCACCCTGCAGCCTAAGACCGGTTACTCACTGAAGCTAAGCAGGGCTGAGCCTGGTCAGTACCTGGATGGGAGACCACATGGGAAAATTAGGTTGCTGTTGGAAGTGGCGTTAGAGAGGCCAGCAGGGGGCGCTCAACCAGTGGTCTGTGTGAGTCCTAATGCCCCAGTAAAAGTGAAGGGGACACTACACTGTCGGTGGGTGCCGTCTTTCGTATGAGACGTTAAACCGAGGTCCTGACTCTCTGTGGTCATGCCATGGCACTTCTCGTAAAGAGTAGGGGTTTAACCCCGGTGTCCTGGCCAAAGTCCCTCAATCGGCCCTTACAGATCATGGCCTCCTAATCATACCCATCCACCGAATTGGCTCTATCACTGTCTCTTCACTCCACCAATAGCTGGTGTGTGGTGAGCGCACTGGCGCCGTTGTCCTGTGGCTGCCGTCGCATCATCCAAGTGGATGCTGCACACTGGTGGTGGTGTGGAGAGACCCCCCTCATGATTGTGAAGCGCTTTGGGTGTATGGCCATACACAATAAATGCGCTATATAAATACACATTACATTACACTAACTTGTATGAAGCACACTTTATAAATGCATGATTTTTTTATTTTTTATTTTATGAGATGTTTGTAACAAAGTGTCCAGTGCAAATGTGCAAAACTGAGAGATGAAAGAGTGTATTTTATACACACTGGTGTGGTTTGCCAAGCCCTCACTCACACTCAGAATTGCACAATGTTTTGAGCTTGTTCTGTTGTGTGGTGGTTGTGTGGGGCAAATAATAAAAATACTTGTGATATGCGATTTTTTCGTTAGACAATGGATACATTTAAATTGTTAAAACAAGATGGGAAATACACTATTTAATATGGAAAAAAATATTGTAACATGATTTAAAGTTTTTTTGTAGTATTCAACTAAAATTTTATTGTGAATTCATAACAATAAACATGTTTAATGTGCGTTACATTGGTCTAATATTCAAACACTCATGCATATAAAACCGATAGCAACAGAATCATTTTTTTGAGCTAAATAAACAATAGTTGGTTCTAATGCTGCGTTCACACCAGACACAAAAGAAGCGTCAATCGTGAATGATTTACATGTTAAGTCAATGCAAAGATGCGAATAGACATCCTGCGTTGCGGTGCGTGCGAATAAGGTGGCGCGAATTATGCGATTCACGCGATTGAAGTGGCGCGAGTTGAGCGTTTTGCACAATTGACGTGCTTCACATGCAAATTGCTCGAGTTGGAAAATCTAAACTTCAGCAGACAATCGTGCTGTGTTAACCAATCATGAGCTTTCTCTTGTAGGGGCATGATTATGATGTACCGCCTGTTGTTGGTGTCCCGGGGGTAAATCCTCCTACCGACACCAGACAATAGTTCAGCAAACTGGGCTCGGCTCAGTCTGAAGCACCGCTGAAAGCTTCCATCATCCAGGTACAGTTTCTGGAGGAGCTTATGAACTCACAGAGCTGGCTGCACCTCAGTACGGATCTAGTGCACCTTAGATGGCTCCAAACAAATTGACGCTGTTTATCAGCCTTCCCAAAGCACATAAACACAGGAATTCTCTAAATAAAATCTATGTTTGCCATTTAGCAATGAAGCTAGAATCTCCGGGCAGACAGAAGCCCTGCCCATGATGCGAATCTGCATCTATTGTGAAGTGAATTTGATTATTTACGCGAGAATAGCGCAATTTATTTGCACGTTCCGCGTCTGGTGTGAACACAGCATGACACATACTGTACCCAGCCGAAAGAAGACATTAGCTTTATGAGCATTGTTGCTAACTTAGCAATTTTGTTGCTAGATTTAGGAACTTTTCGTACTACCCTACTCTTCCAAAAGCACCTAGCAACAAATTTAGTAGGGGTTCGGTTACGATTATAATGCCATCGATTCAGTTCAATTCGATATCTCAGTGCATCATTGACGATGCTTTCCATAAACAATTTGATATTTTACTTAGCAACACAATAATTATTATATTAATATTTATAATTTAGAATTACATTTATATATTAATTGTAGTACAATTTTGTCCTTTAATGAAAGCGGTCAGACATATGTACTGTACTTTAAATTTGACCTGCTCAAAGAAAACCCTCTTTTGAATGTATCAAACAAAACTCAAGTACATGCACAGAACAACATGATCATTTATAGCGACTACACAAATGTAAATATTATCCCTCTTGCTTTTTGAGCATTGTTGAGCGAGTTCTTAAACGCCTATGATTGATCACATGCTCAACAGAAAGAGCTGTGATTGGCTCTAACGGTCAGTGCGGCTCTGGTGCTGTTCAGCAAATAGTGACAGGGACAGCCGCAGTGACCAGCTAGTCCATTATAGACAGCGACGCGGTAAAGAAAACTCGCTCTGCAGACGTTATTGTTGTAACAGCCGAGAGAGTAGATAAAATGATACCTCACGAACATTCAAGCAGGTCAAAGGGGTCACAGAGAGAGAGAGAGAGACTTTACAGCTTTTATTTTCTCTATAGCTGGGTTCTGATGTACTTCCCTGTCAGTGAAAGACTGTCCAGCAAACACACACGCAGTAATTGTGCAGTTATCTGCTTTTTAAGTAGTTGGAGCATTTTAATTACTCGTGGTCTCCTCCCTCGCCATAGTAAGCTACCGCCATATAGCGCATATGTGACAAATGACATCAGTACATATTAATTGGTTATGATCGATTGTTACTGAACCGATACCGAATTGTTCGAATCTACATTGCGGAAGAAACATTGAAGTCACAATTCATTTAGACACCCCTAAAATTTTGACATTTTTAACATTGATTCGGCTTCTTTTAGCTACTTATAAAAAAGTGACTCAACTCAAAAGAGCAGGAGTAACTGCAGGCTAACGCCGCTTTCACACCGCACACATTTTTAGGTTGAAAAATTGCTAATTGACACTGTGACATCATTGCAGGTATAAGACTCAGCATGGATGTGTGTGTGAGTGGTGTGCATATAGTCCAAGTAATCAGTCCTGATCAGCATCATCTGTGTGTGTTTAATCAGGAGGTGAACTGAAACAGGTGTGTAACAGAAGGGCATGATGGGATTTAGAGTTTGGTAGATTGACAGCAAGTGTTTTCCAGCAGCCTGGAAAGGCAACACTGCTGGTGACCATAACACAGTGGATATTATCAATGCAATTATTGGGTGCTACTTTTTACTGTCATCCAAAGTGTTTCTGCTCATTATCAATGCACTGTTACTTTAATAGAGCGTAAGCAGCTCTGCAAAAAAAGACCCGGTGCTCAAATGGTTTATTCTGCTTCTGCGTGAGGTATGAAAGCTCAAATCTGTTAACATAGGTGTCACGATCACCAGCAATCTAACCACCAGAGATCGCTGGAAATCATTCACACTCACACGAACTACAATCCTGCCTCATACTGGACTACAAAACCCAGTCATGCACCACACACAACCGGTTCCAGATCCTGACTGATTACACTCTCACAGCTGATGCTGCTCAATGACTGATTACACACACATATATTCGGCTCACTTTGAGACACTCATTGCTGAGTCTTGTCTACTGTTTATGTGACACTGCAACGCTTTTTCCTTTGTCTTGCTTTGCCGTGTTTTTAATTCTAGCCTCATTTATTTGTTTTTTCCTGTTTGCTGCCTGCCTTGTAACCATCTGCCTGTTAATTTGACTACGACTCTGGATTGCCGTTATACATCTGTTTGCCCCTCTGTTGACCATTGCTTGCTTGACCTTTCTAATAAACCTGCATTTGGATCCGCACCTCCATTGTCAGCGTCACATCCTGTTACAATAAGCCATAAAAAATTGTGCAGCTAACGATCAGTGTTAACAACTTAGCAATTTTGTTGCGAAATTTAACAACTTTTCCTACTAACCTGGCAACATTTCTTTCAAAATGTAGCTAGCAACAATCATTTGGCTATGTTTAGCAACTTTTAAAAAGTGACTCAAATCAGTAATTCAATTATCTAAAAATATTATTATAACTACGTCTGTATAAAAAATATTAGAACTATATATACATTGTGCTAACAAACAAAAATTAAAAATCACATTGCATCACAAGTTTTTCGAAAGAAAGCTTGAGCTTGATAGAAAGCTCATAGAGCTTGAGAAACTTACAGTTGTTTATGATCCACGTAATTTGCAATATATATAGTAGGGGTGTCAAAATTAATTGTTTCTTTGGTGCACCGCGATGCAGACGCGGACAATTCGGTATCGGTTAAGTAATAATCATAACCGGTTATTATGTACTGACGTCATTTATCTCATATGCGCTATGTCGCTGTAGCTTACTATGGCGAGGGAGGCGAGCGTGAGTATTTACAACGCTCCAACTACCTAAAAACTCAGAAACTGTGCACAATTTCACTGTGTGTGTGTTTGCTAAACTGTGTTTCACTGACACTATTTCACTATTTCACTATTTTCACTATTTCACTATTTCAGAAGCCCCTATTTCACTGCGATTAAGAGAATGAAAGTAAACTCCATTTCTCTCTCTCTCTCACTGTGTCCCATCAGTGCATCTGTGAAGAGCGCCAGCATGTAAGAGCCAATCACAGCCCTTTCTGTTGAGCGTGTGACCAATCAAAGGGGTGTAAGAAAGAACTTAGTAGACAAGGCTCAGAGAGCGAGCGGGATATTTATATTTGTTTATTTGCTATAAATGCTCGCGTTGTTTAAAGGTACAGTTTATATATCTGACTGTTTGTAATTTGTATAACAAATAACAGTGTTTAAAAAGGGGGAGAAGCTATGGCCGCTCTGTGTACATTTCATAAATGCACATTTCAAAGCACTTCACGAGACCTTTAATAGTTACATAGACTTTTGTATAAAATATAGAAATCAAAATACTATGTTTCCATGTTAATAGACAGCTCGCTAAGTGTTAAATAACTGTCACAGAGTCACTATTTAATCACTATTTAAATTACAAAATTTATCGACCAGCAAAGCACAAACAAATTGACAATGAGTTAGTGCACTTATTTTTATTCACTTCTTTAAGTGGACTATATTAGTTAACTAATGCAGGGGATAGTGATTAAGGGCATAGGATGCAATTTCAGATGCAGCAGTATTGTATTAAAGGACAAAATTGTTTTACAAATAGTAAATATAAATATATTTATACATTTTAATACAAGAATTGCTGTGCTGTGAAGAAAATATAAAACTATGTATGGAAAGCATCGTCAATGCACCGTGATGCACCGAGATATCGAATTGAACCAAATCGATGGCATGATAATCGTAACCGAACCGGGAGACCAGTGTAGGTTCACACCTCTAATATATAGGCATAATATAGTCTACAATATATTTCGTTTTTAAACTAATCTAAATGAACATATTTCAAAAATAGTTTTTTTTTTTATAAAATAGCAGTTCAATTCCTGAATTATTTTGTATATTACATAAAGATTCGGTTTTAAGTTGCGATTACGTAATTATGTCATAATGCAAAGTTGTCACCATTTAGCAACTTTTAGCAACAAATCAGCTAAAAAACAAATCAGAAGCTGCGCGAATCTTTTCTTTATTTAATAAATGACTTGTACCTCAGAAGGAAATCCTGACACGCAGTGAACGCGTGGTGGTGTTTGAAGGCGTAAAACGTGAAGCACAGATGCTCTTGATTCTGGAGGTCATTAATAATATAATAACACTAATTCTGAAACGGTTAAGGCATTTTAGAATGACCAAAACAACATTTCAGGTGTTTTACAATGTACTCAGCCTGCTGGTTTGTCCATTTACACACATTTTCATAATCACTTGATCTCTTATAACAAAATCACATGACCTTTTTAATGCGCATACTGGAATTTGTTCTGTAAAAGTGTTTCTATCATAGTTTTTGCGCAGCTTTTCTTATCGAATAAAAAGTTTATCCAACTCCTGGATGGGAGTCCACATGGGAAAGCTAGGTTGCTGCCGGAAGTGGTGTTAGTAAGGCCAGCAGGAGGCGCTCAACCTGTGGTATGTGTGGGTCCTAAAGCCTCAGTATTGTGAAGGGGACTCTATATTGCTCAGTGAGCGCCGTCTTTCGGATGAGACGTTAAACCCAGGTCCTGACCAGGTCGTTAAACGTCCCAGGATGTCCTTCAAAAAGAGTAGGTTTTAACCCTGGTATCATGGCCAAATTTGCCCACTGGGCTCTCTCCATCATAGCCTCCTAATCATCACCATAACATAATTGGCTTCATCACTCTGTCTCCTCTCCACCAATCAGCTGGTGTGTGGTGTGCGGTCTGGCGCAATATGGCTGCCGTCGCGTCATCTAGGTGGATGCTGCACACTGTTAGTGGATGAGGAGATTCTCCCCAATGAGTAAAGCGCTTTGAGTGTCCAGAAAAGCGCTTTAGAAATGTAAGAAATGTTATTATTATTATTATTTTTATTATTATTATTAGTAGTAGTAGTATAATAGGGACACAGTCTAAAAACAGAATGAAACATGACTGCCCCGTACAGGTAATATTTGTCATGTGCAAAATAACTTCCCCACGATCCACACAAAGCTGCGACTCCTCCTGGGAAGCCTTTCATAGAAACACACATTATTTATAGCCAAACTTGTAAATAATGACATTTTCTATAAGTTAATCAAACACAAACAATAAGGGAACATTCAAAACAATGTCCTCGTATTCAAGCTTTAAGTGCACCGGAAATCCATTTGCACAATTAATGCTAAATTAGGGCTCAAATCAAGCCTATTATGCATGCAGGCTTTTAACAGAAGCAATTACGCTAGTTTTTAGCTTCCTAAAACGGAGCTGTGGTCAGAATGGAAACTCATTTCCATTCTTTTCTGTCGTTTTCATCTCCATTATGCTAACACAAAAGGCACAGAACTGAGGTTAAACTGGCAGAATAGTGACCTAAATATACCCCAAATCCTCACATATGTAGCACTGAAAAATAGAGAGAGACTGTTTTCCTAAGCTTATGGTCATTATTTCATTATCTTTCCATTTTAGCTTACATTTTTTTAAGGAAATGTGAGCTGGGCTGTTAGAAATATCCAGAATGGAAAACCTGTTGGCATCAGCACCACCAAACAATAACATTAAGCTTTTGGACACGCAATAAAAACCAAAAACAAAGACTGATACTATGGCAGGAGCAGATGGTTTGGTAACTCAGCGTGAATAACTTGATCCTTATATATTCAGGATAAAACTGTGAAGCTTATTCTCACTGTATTCTCATAATATGCGTGTTACAACAGGGACGAAAAGGTCAAGAATTCTCCCTCGTAAATACGAAGTGACTCTGGCTTCAGAAGAGCGCTTTTCACCTCATCAACAAGCCTTGCCTGTGCTTTAAAGGACAGAGGTATTAACTTAAGCGTTGTAAATGCTCACTTAAGAAGGCTTAGGTATAAATAACATTTTCAGATTTGAGTTTTGAACAGAACTTTTGGGGTTTTCTGGGAGTTTGGCCATGTCGTGCTGCGTTCAAGAGCACCTGGTAAGCTCCCGCTTCCGTTAGACAGACTTTTTTTTTACGACATCTCACAAATGCAAGCCAGAAACAAAGTAGAAAAACAGCCAGAGTGAAGCAAATAAACAAATGAAGATCTGAGAAGGTTCCTTTTCTTTTACTGCTGGATAAACACAGATAAATGCATTTGCACTGCTGTTTAGGCAACCTATGATTTATGAATGGCAACTAACAAACATATAGGGTCCCAAACTTGCATATAGGTGACCCTTATTTTGCATGCATGTATTTTCGGCTATTGTCATACTGAATTGTTTAAAACAATACATTTTTTTTAACGTTATGGCAAAAATCACATTAACACTTTATCCAAAACAACCTCAAGAAAGCATACATTTGTTTGGAGAAACAATGAATTTTCAATTAAAAAATGGTTTATCACTATCATGCGATACTTCAAAATCCACATTAACACAATGTGATGGAAACCCAGCTAGTATCAAAGCTAAGTCTGCAAATTGTTAAAGCAATCATGTGTGTTTTTGTGAAGACTCGCCTCAAACTCCTTGGGCCCTATCATACACCCAGCGCAATGTGGCGCAAGGCGCGACGCAAATGTTGTTTGCTAGTTTCAGCTGGACTCCAGTGTCGTTTTGAGGTTTTTCACCACGCTGTTTAAATAGCAAATGCATGTGCGCTCATATGTGCGCCCATAGGCGTTCTGGTCTAAAAAAGGAGGTGTGTTGAGGCGCATTGCTGGCGCGTTGCTATTTTGAGGAACTAAAATAGACAGCACAATAGACCAGCTAAGAGGAGGTCTAAAGTCCAGCGCAGAGCGCGTTAGATGTGCGCCTTGCTTAAGCATTGCTTAATACACACATGATGTAGAGCAATACACAAATATCTTTACAAATGAAAAAGAATTAAAGGATTAAAATATTATAAAAATTATTACTTTCTACATAAATATAAAAACTACTGCCTTCATGCCTTCTTCATCTCGGGGGGCTTTTTCAGTTTATTCATGACAATTTACTTTTGTATAATGTTATTATTATTAGCAGTGTTATTTATTACATGCATATTTATATTTGTTTTTTAAAAACAAGCTTAGATTTGCTCACCTGTCAGCTTTTAGACCATATGGGGCATAGCATGTGTATTTGGATATAACTCAGTTTTTTGACCACACTTCATTATTATTGTTCATTTATTCGTTTGCTGGACATTAGAACTGAATTTAGAAATAGTTTTGACACAAATCTTTGCGCATAACAAACTAAATTAATTATGTAGGCTAATGGATGTCTGTACGAACAACACCTTTCCCTATCCATGGAAGAGAGTGAAAGTGAAAGTAAAGCATGAGGAGGCTAATTCTCTAATTCTCGCGCTGCAGATGGTCTGTTTAACTGTTTTCTCGCTAGTGAATCGCTCAGTTATTCCACTTACAAAGTCCGCCATGTAAATAGCAAATGCGCTATGGCACGACACAACTGACACTTAAAGGGAATGGGAGATGAGACTCTGATTGGTTTATTCTCAAAACACACCTATAACTCATTAAAGGGCACCTAGGTTACCCCTTTTTCCAGATTTAATATAAGTCTTTTGTGTACCCCGAATGTGTCTGTAAAGTTTCAGCTCAAAACATTCACCAGATTATTTATTATAGCTTTCACTAGATGGTGTTTTATAGCTCTCAATAGATTTTTGCTGTTTTTGTGTACTGCGCATTTAAGGCTAGTCCTCCCCGCCCACCGTTTCCACGTGCCTGCCGCGCGTGCCTCAGTCTCTGCCC
Organism: Danio kyathit; assembly: GCA_903798195.1. NCBI lineage: Eukaryota > Metazoa > Chordata > Actinopteri > Cypriniformes > Danionidae > Danio > Danio kyathit. The sequence goes on from LR812525.1 coordinate 15,426,555, forward strand.
TCGGCTGCCTCAGACAACTGACACAGACATAAAGGAAGCAGATCTCACGTAACGTTTGTGACAAAAACTACAGTAAGAGCTTTATCAATGATTATTTGGTGCATTTGTTGTGTGGAGCTGCAGGATGAGTCACACACGATGTCGTTACAAAGTTCACGCACACACACAGACACACACACAGCGCAGACACACACGCACATACATACAGCGCGCGCGTTTAGCTTTGCACTGCCTTTGCACGCAAATGTGACAGGATACAGGTTAATATCCACTGCTGTATGGATATCTGCTACGTTAATGTACAAAATAAACCCGATTTAACGTCCACAAACCGGGATTGAAGTGTCTTCTTTTATAATTGTTCTGACACGCGGCTGTGTTGATGAAGTAAAGCTGAAGTAAATCGCTGTAATTCATTACACACATGCACTGTTTTAAAACATTTTAAACTTGTAAAACTCTCTCTTGATCATTTGATGATGATTGATGATCCTAGCAAACTGATCAGACCTTTTATTTAGGGTTGCTTTGCGCATGTCCTGTCTTGTGGCTATGATTACAAACGTTACTACGGAGACATGTTAATACACAGCTGTCAATCTATATTGGTGGGCGGGGGGGACCGCACTCCTTCCTCAAGTTGCTGTCGGTCTCAAAACGGCTCCAATTGGTCCACCGTTTTTATGTTGTTAAATTGAAACAAAAAAAGGACTGGGTGTGTTTATATCACCCCAGTATGACAGTATATACACTATGCCTACACATATGTCTGTCCAAACAGCTTGAAAAGTAGATTTTTCACCATAGGTGCCCTTTAAGAGAATAAGCACAACCCTGTTAGACCATGCGCCGCGGCGCAAAGCGGAATTTTTTAGACTTTGCGCCTAGATCGTTAAAATAGTCCTTGATTCTTTTAAGAAACTCAAAAACAGAAACTCAAAAACACCCAAAACTAACAAACATATAGGGTTATGAATTTGCATATACATGAAATGAAATGTTTCAAAATGATATATTTTCCTTTTATGCCAAAAATCATTAGGGTATGAAGTAAGGATCATCATGAAGATCTTTTGTAAACTGTAAATATATAAAAACAATTTTTTTTTTGGCATTGCTAAGCACTTAGCATTTTCTCAATATTTAGACTTTTTTAAAGCATCAGATTGCAGATTTTCAAATAGTCATATATTGGCTAAATATTGTCTTATCCTAACAAAGTATACGTCAGTGGAAAGCTTATTTATATGGCTTTCAGGTGAGGTATAGACCTCAATTTTAAAAGAAAATGTATACTTATGACCAACTGTATGGTCACAACAAATTTAGTACACACACACACACACACACACACACACACACAAACACGTACGCACGCACGCACGCACGCACACACACACACACACACACACACACACACACACACCCACACACACACACACACTCACACACACTCACCAGCCACTTTATTAGGTACACCTGTTCAACTGCTCGTTAACACAAATTTCTAATCAGCCAATCACATGAAAGCAACTCAATCCATTTAGGCATGTAGACATGGTCAAGACGATCTGCTGCAGTTCAAACTGAGCCACAGAATGGGGAAGAAAGGTGATTTAAGTGACTTTGAACGTGGCGTGGTTGTTGGTGCCAGACGGGCTGATCTGAGTATTTCAGAAACTGCTGATCTACTGGTATTTTCATGCACAACCATCTCTAGGGTTAACAGAGAATAGTCTGAAAAAAAGAAAATATACAGTGAGCAGCAGTTCTGTGGGCATAAATACCTCGTTGATGTCAGAAGAGAATGGCCAGACTGGTTCCAGCTGAGGCAACAGTAACTCAAATAACCACTCGCTACAACCGAGGTATGCAGAAGAGCATCTCTGAATGCACAACACGTCCAACCTTGAGGCGGATGGGCTACAGCAGCAGAAGACCACACCGGGTGCCACTGCTGTGAGCTAAAAACAGGAAACTGAGGCTACAATTCGCACAGGCTCACCAAAATTGGACAATAGAAGATTGAAAAAACCTTGCTTGGTCTGATGAGTCTCGATTTCTGATGTGACATTCAGAAGGTAGTGTCAGAATTTGGCATCAACAAAATTAAAGCATGGATCCATCCTGCCTTGTATCAATGGTTCAGGCTGGTGGTGGTGTAATGGTGTGGGGGATATTTTCTTGACACACTTTGGGCCCATTAGTACCAATTGAGAATCGTGTCAATGCCAAAGCCTACACGAGTATTGTTTCTGACCATGTCCATCCCTTGGACCAAATGTGGACCAAAATCTCTGAGGAATATTTCCAGTACCTTGTTGAATCTATGCCACAAAGGATTAACAACCCAGTAATAGTAAAGTGTACCTAATAAAGTGGCCGGTGAGTGTACATAATTACAGAAAATGACAATTATGGCATCATTTAAAGACCCTCATGTGTTTATCTTCGAAAAACAAAATTGTATATTTTTAACATAAAATATGCTTTAGTATTACACTGAAAGACTAATAAAAAAATTTATTAAATTCAGACGATCCAACAAAAGGTCATAAAGGTCAAAAAATGAAATCCATAAAGATTATTCTAATCAGTCTAATGAAGTGACAAGCATATACTTAGAGCTTGTTATATATGCTTTCACATTTACTATACTGCATTCGATGCACTCAATGTACAATGTAAATAGCCAGATTTGCATTCTAATGTAAAGCAATTTTTTTCAAAGTTCCAAAAGTTCAAAGGTCGTCGAGTGATGTTTACCTGACAGATCCCGCTGATACACATATCCAGAGAATCTGCCTTGCACCGAGTCCCGTCCAACACTTTGGGCGCCAGTTCCACCACTTGACTTTTCCCCCGGGCTTGACATCGCAGGGCGCAGGGTGAAACCGGGTCGTAGGTCACAGGTATCCACTCGTAGGTTTGTCCCTGGTACTTGATGTCATTGTGGGCAGAGCATTGTTGAGCCCTAAAGTCACCTGATTCTAGAGGACAGTCCTGATTGGAAGAAAAGTAGGGTTTAGAAAAATATGACTTAAAGAGATAGTTCACTCCCCCAAACAAATAATTATCCACTATTTACTCACCCACAGTCTCATAAAGATTAGTTTCTTTATTCAGTTGAACACAAAACAAGATATTTTGAAAAAAACACTGATTTCCACAGTAGGTAAAACAAATATTATGGAAGTCAATGGTTACCGTCTTTCGGATGAGATGTTAAACCGAGGACTCTCTGTGGTCATTAAAAATCCCATGGCACTTCTCGTAAAGAGTAGGGGTGTAACCCTGGTGTCCTGGCCAAAAGTCCCTCAATTGGCACTTTCCCATCATGGCCTCCTAATCATCCCCATCCACCGAATTGGCTCTATCACTGTCTCTTCACTCCACCAATAGCTGGTGTGTGGTGAGCGCACTGGCGCTGCTGTCCTGTGGCTGCCGTTGCATCATCCAAGTGGATGCTACACACTGGTGGTGGTGTGGAGAGACTCCCCTCACGATTGTGAAGCGTTTTGGGTGTATGGCCATACACAATAAATGCGCTATATAAATACACATTACATTACATTACAGGTTTTCACCTTTCTTCAAAATATCTTGGCTTGTGTTCAAAAGAAGAAATAAAGTCAAACAGGTTTAAAACAAGTAAAAGGTGAGTAAATGGTGACAGAATTTTAATTCTTAATTAACTAATCCTTTCATTAAAACTTCAATAGTTATTTGATAATAAAATAACAGATAACAAATAAAATAATGTTTAACATCTATGGACCATTTTTTGATATCCTTTTGTTAAAAATAACTTTTTCAAGTCACTATTGTAGCGATCAGCATTCTCTTCTGTAAGATTTCTCCCACTTCAGTATGTTTTGGGGTCTAGAAAAAAAAAAATCTATATAGAATTTTATAATTATGTGTCAACTAACTCAAGATCTGCAAGTAAATATACTGTAAAAAATGCTGGGATCCACACAATTCCTTCATGTTGTCCCAACACAAACTGATTAAGTTAAGGTAATTGTTTTTACATATTTAAGTGGATTAAACATAAAACAATTAGATTGTCCAAAAACAAGATTAGAATTTAGTTGTTTTAATTTATTTTAAATAACTACCCTGCTGAAAAATCCAGCTTAAACCAGCCTAAGATGGTTGGCTGGTTTTAGCTGGTCTACCAGCCTGGTTTTAGAGGGGTTTTGGCCATTTCCAGGCTGGTTTCTAGCCATTTCCTGCCTGGTCTTAGCTGGTCAGGCTGGGAGTTGACCAGCAAAAACCAGCTTGACCAGCCAAAACCAGCCATGTCCAGCTTAAACCAGGCTGGTCAAGCTGGTTTAGCTGGTTTAGCTGGTTTATGCTGGTCATTTTCCAGACTGACCAGCTAAGACCAGGCTGGAAATGGCTGGAAACCAGCCTGGAAATGGCCAAAACCCCTCTAAAACCAAGCTGGTCATCCAGCTAAAACCAGCCAACCAGCTTAGGCTGGTTAAAGCTGTTTTTTTCAGCAGGGTAATTAGAACAAGCAGCAAAAGTCATTTTTTTGTTTGTTAAGTTTTTCAGTTTTCATTTTTCACAAAATCATATAATCATGCTGTCATATACAACCCCCAAATCAGAAAACATTATGGAAAACACAAATAAAATGAACAAAATGAACATGTCATGTTTTGTCTGGTCAACTTCATTTCATTTGTAAATATACATCCTTTCCTGTCATTCAGACTTGCAACACATTCCAAAAAAAAGCTAAAAAAGGCTCGTAATGAGGTAAACTGGTTAAATAATGATGTGATTTGAAACAGGTGATGTCAACAGGTGACTGAAATTATGATTTGGTACAAAAGCAGCATCCAAGAAAGAAAGGTCTAGTCCTTTAGGAGCAAAGATGGGCCGAGGAGTTTGCCAACAAATACATGAGAAAATGATTGAAATGTTTAAAACCAATGTTCCTCAAAGAAAGATAGGAAGACATTTGGATGTTCAACCTTCAACAGTGCATAACATACAGTTGCAATCAGAATTATTCAACCCCCTGATTTATTAGCCCCCCTGTTTATTTTTTCCCCCAATTTCTGTTTAACGGAGAGAAAAAATTTCAACACATTTCTAAACATAATAGTTTTAATAACTCATCTCTAATAACTGATTTATTTTATCTTTGCCATGATGACAGTGAATAATATTTTACTAGATATTTTTCAAGACACTTCTATACAGCTTAAAGTGACATTTAAAGGCTTAACTAGGTTAATTAGGTTAACTAGGCAGGTTAGGGTAATTAGGCAAGTTATTGTATAATGATGGTTTGTTCTGTAGACTATTGAAAAAATATATAGCTTAAAGGGGCTAATAATTTTGACCTTAAAATGGGTTTTAAAAAATTACAAACTGCTTTTATTCTGGCCGAAATAAAACAAATAAGACTTTCTCCAGAAGAAAAAATATTATCAGACATACTGTGAAAATGTCCTTGTTCTGTTAAACATCATTTGGGAAATATTTAAAAAGAAAAAAAAAATTCAAAGGGGGTTCAATAGTTATGATTGCAACTGTAATTAAAAGGTTCAAGGAATCTGGAGAATTTCAGTGTGTAAAGGACAAGGATGCAAGCCTAAGCTGAACCATCATGATCTCCGATCCCTCAGGCGGCACTGCATCAAAAATCCTCATTCATCTATAAGAGACATCACCACATGGGATCAGGACTACTTTGGCAAACCTTTGTTAAGTACCACAATATGTAGTTACATCTACAAATGGCAGTGCAAACTGTACTGTGCCAAAAGGAAGCCCTATGTTAACAGTGTCCAGAAGCGTCGTCGACTTCTCTGGGCTCAAAGGCATCTGGATTGGACCATCACAAAGTGGAAATGTGTACTGTGGACAGATGAATCAGTATTTCAGGTATTTTTTTGGGGAGAAATGGACACTGTGTGCTCCAGACCAAAGATGAAAAGGATTATCCAGACTGTTACCAGCAACAAGTCCAAAAGCCAGAGTCTGTCATGGTATCGGGTTGTGTCAGTGCCCTTGGCAAATGTAACTTGCACTTCTGTGATGGCACCATTCAAGTTAAAAAGTACATAGAGATTAGCTGCCTTCATTTCAGCCGCCCATTCACATTTCAACAAGACCATGGAAAACCACATTCTGCACACATTACAAAGTCCTAGCTGCGGAGGAAGACGACACAGGTACTTGACTGGCCAGCCTGCAGTCCTGACCTGTCTCCAATAGAGAATGTGTGGTGAATTTTGAAGCGCAAAATCAATGCGACAACGGAAACCCCAAACTGTTGCCCACCTTAAGACTTGTTTGCAGGAAGAATAGGACAAAACTACACCTGAAACACTTCATTACTTGGTGTCTTCAGTCCCTAAATGTTTCATAAGTGTTGTGAAAAGGAATGGCAACATTACAAAGTGGTAAATACTTTACGGTTGCAACATATTTTTGATATGTGTTGCCAGAACAAAAATGTGTTTATTAAAAAACAATATGAGGAACATATTAAATAATGTTTGTTGTATTTTCTGCAATGAAATACAAGTCAAAGTAAATTTAGAAATCATTTCTTTCTTTTTTTATTTGTGTTTTCCATACTGTCCCAACTTTTTCTGATTTGGGGTTGCAATAGGTCCAAAAATAACAGCTGACCTGACAATGACACTGGAAATGGTATTTTTCGATGCGGTGAGATCTAATTCTGATCACGTGTGTGACATCATAAAGCTTATGCAGATGACCGGGTGCATTAACGAATGAACCGATGGCAAAGCTCCATGTTTTGAAAAACAATATTTCCGATGTCATCTCCAGTGCGCTAAAGAAAACCACAATTCTTCCTCTGCAGCTCGGGACACTGAACTCATTTGATCATTCGGTCTTTCGGTAACCCCCATGTGCAAAGACCATCAGTGATGACCATGACTAAAGTGTCTCCATCGAATAGAGTGATTACAAATGACAGGTCCTCAATGTCCAGATCAGTAATGAAAAGAAAGGACAATTCAACAATGGCCCTCATCAACAGCAATTATAAAACCTGACAGGGAAGACCAAGCATCAGTTCACACTGTTTTGACGGAAACAGAATAAATGTTATGCTGGGAATCTTTCCCAGATGGCTCTGATTGGAATTGTGGGTGAAGGAGGAATGTGATTCCAGATGAAACCACTTCAATGGAAGAAAAAAAAAACACTGGCTTTTGATTAAAACGGTTCTTGAGACACATGGGCATCTAACGGCGCTCAAAATGAGGCCGTCAAGTAGTTGGTGACTATTGAATGAATCAAAAGGCAATAGTTCTGACTCCACTCAACAATTCTGGTTGCATAACAGTTCCATTAACAACTCATTTTCAAGCCATTATGCTAAAGAGTTTAAGATTGATTTGCGAGTCATTTGAACAATTTGTTAAAGAAACAATAAAAGAACTAGGTCATGATTCAGACCAAAGCAAAACGGAGCTTAATATTTTGCTCTGTGGGTGAGCACTCCAATCAGTCATTCATGGCCCCAAAAAAACGTTAGCTTATATTTATAAGCAACTAATAAAGTTATGGTAACTAATAACCTTAAAGGTGCAGTATGTCAGCTTGACACCCAGTGGTTAAACTAGGTATTGCATCCCTGGTTTGAAACACGCAAGAGCAGGTTGCCAGATTGACGACACCAACAAAGGCTGATTTAAACCATGTTCTAAATAAAAGCAACAGCACGCGATAGAAGGAATATTTTCCATATTAAAGGAAGTTTTTGTTTTAATTACAACTGAAACTTATATTTTCTTGCAGCTGAACAATAATAATGTGAGTTTGAATGCTATTTTACATGACATTTATTGCCATACTACTGAAAGCAGCAGCAGATAGTTCACCTCAGATCTTGAAAATAAAAGAAACCGTTTGAAATTGAACTTTAGAGCTGTGACTCAGTGCAAGCCAACACATATCAGTGATTCAGCATGTACATTTAATAATGTTAAATATATGTATATATAATTTAATATGAATTAATTAGATTGTAAACCTTACCACGTCATTAATGTGCAGTGAGTGGACTATTCTGTGCTTCTTAATGGCTTATTTTAATTTCTTTCGTGTTTCGTCTGATGCAAACAAATTGCTTTTCACTACAAATCTCGTCACATAGCGTGTTGTTAGAACATGCATTTACAATGTAACCTGCTCACTTAATGTTTACGATTGTAATGTTTATGTTATTTTCTAATTAAAAACCACCTCATCTGGAACTCTGAATCTGTGTCTCATTTCTGAGTCGGCTACTGTCCACCAGAGGTCGCATTTCGGTCACAGACGCATGCTTTGAGAGCATTCCTGACTGAATGAATGAAATACACGGTTTTCCATCATGGCAACCGAGGGTGCTGAAATATAATTGGCTAATTTGGCATTGGGCAGGTTAAAATGACCAAAACAAAGACAGACGTTCGGCATGTAACACACATTTCCAAAGCAGAAAATCTGATTTCAGCATTGTTTTTCAGATAAACAAGAATGTTACTTAAATATCTGCAAACATATTATGGTATTTTTATGCTTTAGAAGAGTCAAAAATGTACATACAGCACCTTAAACTTTTCCGAATTTGATTGTAATGGAATAATGTGCACCTTTTGTAAAGCTGCTTTGAAACAATAATTATTGTGAAAAGCACTATACAAATACTTGAATTGTATTGAATAATATTCTGCTCCCACTCAAATCCCACTCTGACATAACATTTCCACAGTGGGTCTAATTCTTTTTTTTTTTTTCCTGTTTAAAAAGAAATTCTTGAGTAAATATCTCAACTGGTCCTATGCATAAAGTGGATTTCTCTAGAGAACAAATGTTTAGTAGGAGTAGACTTTTGTTTTATTTATTAACGATTTGTCTAAATTTTGTTCAATCTGCCAGATTCAACTTTATGCAGACGATACTGTTATTTATTTTTCCCACTCTGATATTTCATATATTCAATCTTCTTTGCAGTTAGACTTTATTTTAATTCAAGAATGGTTCAATAAAAACAAACTTATGCTAAATAAAAAGAAGTCTTGTAGTACGGTGTTTTTAAAAAAATCGCAGAGGTTTCATTCGGTAGACATAAATATTAGATTCGATTATGGGTCACAGTTGTCTAATGTTGATGAATTAAAATAGCTAGGCCTTTGGCTCGATACTGAACTGTCCTTTAAACCCCATATTGATTTTATAATTAAAAAGTCATAACGGTGCTTAGATTCTCTTTATCGTTTTATAAATTGTTTTTCATTTAAAGTAAGAAAAAAATAGATTATTGATTACGCTGATATTATTTATCACAATACCTCTGATATTAATTTAAAAACTTTAAATACTGTCTTTAATTCTCTAGGTTTGTTTTAAGATGTCCCTACAGAACCCATCATTGCATATTTGTATGAAACTCTTGGTTTGCTTCAACCTAAGTTCCGCAGACAGTGGCTGCATCCGAAACCGCATACTTCCATACTATACAGTACGCTAAAATCAGTATGCGAGCCGAGTAGTATGTCCGAATTCATAGAATTCAAAAATCAGTATGCGAGATGTACCCGGATGACTTACTTCTTACGGCAAGATTCTGAAGTGCGCATCCCATGCACGCTGCGCTATCCCATGATGCCCCGCGAGAGAATTCCTGAATGGGAGTGAAGCGACACAACTGACGCAGGTAGGTCACGTGACCATGACAAAATGCCGGATGTAATACGTCCGAATTCCATTCTTACTTCTACTTCTACTTACTTCTAACGGCCGAATAGTACGTTTAAATTTAAATGCAGTACCTACTAAATAGTAGGCGGTTTCAGACACAGCAACTATCATTGGTATTTGTTTCTTTTTAAATGTGTTCTTATTTAAAGCAGTTTTTTGTTCCATTCACCTCATCATATTCACTTCATCATATACAACAGAATTATTATTTTTTTTCCCAGAATTGCCACAAAAAGCGGCCGCAGGTCCTTTCGCTACAAAGCTCCTTCTGACTGGAACAATCTCCCTTCCTTTTTCAGATCAATTAAATCATTTAGTATCTTCAGGGCTAATTTATTTTCTTTTTTGGAAACAACTTGTGAATGTTATTAATATTGGTTCCAATTTAAATGTTTATTATTTATTCGTATATCAAATTGTTTGTACTTTTGATTATATGTTTTTGTTTATTTAGGCTTTAGATTGTGGGAAGTGTTTCAGGTGAAGCGTGCTGCTTGTTTGTTTGTTTTGTTAGTTGTACAGTATGTTTGTTATGACGTGTTGTACTCGGTTTGATTTATGAACTTTTTAGGGACCCCCTCGAAAATAATATAAATTATAAATATTAGAGATACACACATTGCGATATTGATGCTCAAACGAGATATTGTTTAGCCCTTGTAAGAATGCTAATGTTTCTGGGAGAAATAAATTTTTTTTTTTTTTTTTTTTTTTTTGCAGGGGGAGCGCAAAATTAATCAAATTGAATCTTGTGGAATTACACTGAATCTAAACATATTAAAGAAACACTCACTTTTTTTGGAAAATAGTCTTATTTTACAACTCCCCTAGAGGTTACCAGTTGAGTTTTACTCTTTTTTAGTCTGTTCAACTGATCGTCTGGTCTGGCGCAAGCACTTTTAGCTTAGCTTATCGTAGTATAGATCATTGAATTGGATCAGACCATCAGCATCTTACTCAAAAATGACCAAAAATTTGTTATTGGTCCTATTTAAAGCTTGACTCTTCTATAGCTACACTGTGTACTATTTTTTAACGAGATGCTAATAGTCTAATCTGACTCAATGATCTATGCTAAGCTAAGCTAAAAGTGCTCCGGCCAGACTCAGAGATCCGCTCACTGGATTCAAAAATCGTACAACTGTTTAGGAGAGTTGTAAAATAAGTTATTTTTTTAAAGTGCAGAGTTACTTAAAAGGTGCTGTATGTAAGTTTTTGACTCTTCTAAAGCATGAAAATAACATAATACGTTTGCAGATATTTAAGAAACATGCTAAGTGAACATATTTGTTTATCTGAAACACAATGCTGAAGTCAGTTATTCTGCTTTGAACATGTGAGTTACGTGCCGAAATGTCTGTCTTTGTTTTGGTTCTTTTAAGCCACCCAATGTCAATTTAGCCAGTTATGTTTCAAAACCCCAGGTTGCCTTGATGGAAAACATCATATTTCATTTATTCAGTCAGGAAGGCTCTCAAAGCATATGTCCAAGACCGAAATGTGACCTCCGGTGGACAGTAGCAGCCTACGAAATGAGACGTAGATTCAGTTCCATATGAGGTGATTATTAAATAGCAAATAATATAAATATTACGACGTAAACATTAGGTGAGCAGGTTACATTGCAACCCAGTGTCCTAACAACACGCTACGTGACGAGAGATGCAGTGATTAGTTAATTTGGCTGTTTGCACCAAACGAAACATGACACAAATTTAAATACAGCCATTCAGAATCACAGAATAATGCACTTACTGCACTCCAACAAAATGGTAAGGTTCATAATCTAATTATTACACATTAAACCTCAGGGTTCTGCCACTCTAGTCTTGTAAATTCTTGTTTTGGTGGCAAAGTCCAGACACTAGTTCTGTCTTGTCCTGTATGTTGTGTTCGGTTCAAGTTTTCTTAGGTCGAGCACTCCTCTTCTGTCATTGTGTCTCTGTCGTGAGCATGCACAGGCCATGAGCACTCCCGCTTGATGCGGGCGCGCAAGGTCTGTGCGTGCTTGGGATATACACTCTTGTACTCGTGTTTGTATTTTGTTCGGTCGGCATCGCGCTGTTTCATTCTCAGCGTCTCAGTCTGGTTGGTTTTGGTTTCGGTTGGAGCTGAGATGAAACATGCGCATTGCAGATGTGTGAGCGCACGGTAAGGTGTTTTTATGTTGTCTAAGCACGTGGCTCAGTGTTTACATTGTGGCCGTGTGCTTCAGTATTGTGCTTTAGTGTTGTCTCGTGACCATGCGGTTAATGAGTTCTCTCATTGGCTGCATGTTCTTGTCCCATTTAATGTGAACACATGGCTTGTTGTGTTTTCTTGTGTCATGTGCTCTCCCGTCTATTGTCTAGTCCCACCCTCCTTGTTAACCCATTATTAGTTTATTATGTTCACCTGTTTGTGTGTTAATTATTTCTGCTTATATTCTCCTCATGTCTGCTGTCCTGTGCCAGTTCGTCGTCATATGTTGCCTTGTCCTGTTGTGTGTTCCAGTCCTGATCCACGCCTGCCTGCCCAGTCAAGTTTGTTTATTTGTTTTGTTAATGTTTCCCCCTCGGGGTAGTTTGTTTTTTGCCTTTTATTTTATTATTAATAAATACTTTTTACTGCACCTGAGTCCTCGCTCCTTTTCCCCACCTACGAACATGACATTAACATTATTAAATGTACATGCTGAATCGCTGATATGTGTTTACAGTTCTAAAGTTTGAGTTCAAATGTTTTTATGTAAGATTTTATTTTCATTCAAAATCACATTATTAGCAGGGCTCAAAATTGCGAACGTTTTGGTCGCATATGCGCCCGAAATTTTATCTATGTGACCTCAAAATATATTTAGGAGCATTTGTGCTCCCAAACACCAAATGCAGCGCTCAGGAATGGTTTTAAACAGTTGACATGTCAACTTGCTGCAGTAAACAAAGCCTGCAATGCTTGTCCCGCCTTCAAGCTCTTCTTATTGGCCCACTGCGCTAGAACAGAACGCCGAATGGATTGGTTAATATCAGCTGTCAATCACTCAGTTCCGATGACAGGGAGCTAAAGCCGCAAAAATGTAAAGGTCTGGATACGAGAGAATGAAAACAACACCGACAGATTTAGTTTTAGAAACCACCTAAAGTTACAAATAATGGCACATCTGATTAGTAATCATGAGCTGAATGTCAATCCAGCATTTACACTTTTCGAAGAGTGGATAAAAGACTTCCAGTGGTTAAAGTCCGCTATGAAAATTACTAAAGCCATTTACCGTAAAGCTGGTGGGACAGAGTTTTTAGGTAACAGTGTTTGCCACTGAATCTACACATTTTAAGCACGAGATGTTCTAACGTTATTGAATCCTTTATTTAATCTGTCAGTCGTGCTACCAAAAAAAAAAAAACGTTAATTATTTCAAACCCTGTTTAGCATTTAACACTGAATAAAGCACATGAGGTGTACCTGAGGTGATCATTGTCAGTTTTCTGTTGTTCAACTGCAAGAATTAGAAGCTGTTTCTAAAATATAAATTTCAGGTGTTGATTAGAACAAAAACTCCTTTAATATGGAACATATTCTGTCTATCACGTGCTGTTGATTTTATGTAGAACACGACTTAAATCAGCCTTTAGGCTCGATACCCTGCTGAAAAATCCAGCTTAAACCAGCCTAAGCTGGTTGGCTGGTTTTAGCTGGTTGACCAGCCTGGTTTTAGAGGGGTTTTGGCCATTTCCAGGCTGGTTTCCAGCCATTTCCAGCCTGGTCTTAGCTGGTTAGGCTGGGAGTTGACCAACTAAAACCAGCTTGACCAGCCAAAACCAGCTATGTCCAGCTTAAACCAGGCTGGTCAAGCTGGTTTTAGCTGGTTTAAGCTGGTCATTTTCCAGCCAGACCAGCTAAGACCAGGCTGGAAATGGCTGGAAACCAGCCTGGAAATGGCCAAAACCCCTCTAAAACCAGGCTGGTCAACCAGCTAAAACCAGCCAACCAGCTTAGGCTGGTTTAAGCTGGATTTTTCAGCAGGGTAGTCAGGCACATTTCAGTTGTTGTCGTCAATCTGGCAACCTGCACTTGCGTGTGTTTTGAACTAGGCGTGCAATACCTTGTTGAATCACTGGGTGTCAAACTTACAAACTATACCTTTAAACTGTATAAAATGGAGCTATGAGCGCTGCAGTATCACTTGTAACAGGATGAATACCCAAATTAATCAAATATCTAACTAACAACCCTGCAAGGTATGAGGAATCTGTATAATTTTAAGAACTGCATCCAGTTCTATATAAATCTGCAGCTTTTTTGCAGATACAGATGCCTGGTGGGCCTCATAACACATCATATTAACTTACTGTGTTGCTGCATGTTCTGTAACGGATGTTTCTGCCCTCGCAGTTCCTGCCGAACAAACACAAAACAACAAAATCAGATATGTTACACAAAGCCATTGTTCTTTGTATTACAGCTGCTCCGTCTTTTGTCGCAATACTACAATATCAAGGGGAAAGGAAACACCCCAGTATTTATCCCTATACAAAAATCATTTTTAGACCTGCTCCTGATTATTTTGTCTGCTTTGTAAGGAACTTTGTCTGCCTGTGTGCTTCGTGAGGACATAAAATGAATGCACGCTATTACAAACACAAAAATACAGAAGATATTTTCCCGTAGATTTCCAGACAGGTAATAACAACAACACTGTCAAGCTAGAATGAGTGCACGAGGAAAAAAAAGAGGAAATGATTCGCTATTTGTGATTATCTCTAATGGCACCAAAAAAACATGAATCCAGTGGCAGCTGTGCGAAAAGTATTTCGAACGGAGGATGTTTAGAGACAAAAAAAGCAAAAATAAGGACAACAGGATATTGACTTTCTAAATGGCCTATTACTTCAGCCTAAAAAACATTACGCTATCAAATTCCAGCTTATTAATTCCGCTCAGAAGAGCCGCAGTCACCCTAAACAGAAACGGTTCACGTCACAAGCTTCTGAGGGGTGGAAGATGCAACCGGACTGTTATTAAGATCTCAATCTTTCTCTGATATCCTCCTGCCCTTGAGCAAAATGATTTGGATAGGAATTCTCGCTTATATTTATAGGGATACTGACTCAGAAAATCATGCTCTTAGATTTTACATCTGCTTATAGCATTGTGTTGGTATTAACCCTTGTGTAGTGTTTAATTTGACTACCCTCTTGTGGTTCATGGTAGTTTTACTTTTATGGCAATAAATAGGTTTTTTCATTGCATTTAAAGAGCCCCTATTATGCATTAAACAAGGTCATATTTTGGTTTTGGGGGTCTCCAACAACAGGCTGGCATGCATGCAAGGTCAAAAAACACTTTCGTTGTCTTATAATTTGCATTTATTTTTATCTAATTTTCCCAACGACTCCTATATGATTCGTTCAGCGATTCATTTGTTCCCAAACCACTCCTTAGCATGATGCTGATCTGCGCTGATTGGTCTGATGACCCAGTCTGTTGCGATTGGTCAACTGCGTTCAGCGTGAGACAGAGAGAAATGCCCACCATGGCTTATTAACAATTTTGAAGTAGTCAGAGTGCAGAGTGTATGTGTGAGCCCAATGCAGGGGTGCATTAAAGCAATACAGTTTAACACCAGCATATTGCTCTATTCTTAAGCATGACACACATTCAGTATTAATCCCCACAGCGGCAAAAGCTGAACTATTTTGAAACTTGACCGCCACGTGTGTAGGAACAGCTGACGGTGGCCACAGTAATGACAAACGACAGAGAATCACGAGCTTAAAAACGAATTAAAATCTGTAAACAAAGCAGCACACATCACGCTTTTAACATGGTTTTAGACCCGATATGAGAATATTAAGAGTTAACCAGATACAGTACAAGCCACATGGAGCGGTTACAAGTAACAAAACACAATTAAATACATATTTTCCAAGCTAGAGAAAACAAGAAGGCAACCATTTTAACCGCACTTAAGTTACTTACACTTGTGAAATTGAGGAAGGAACTGATTCATGAACTGTGTACTGTAAAGTCCCATACATCAATAGTCTTTTCTGATCCTTCCTTTAACAAATGGCCAACGAATGCCCCGTTGTAAGCATGTAGATTGCTGAAGCACTCGTCAGAAAAATGATGGGAACACAGCAGAAGGTGGGGCTATAATGCTGAGGTCTTTTTATAAAAATAAACTTCAACCACTGACTCTTCAAAGCCTCATCTTTGGGTATGGAAAATAACACTAACTTTCCCTCACACTTCAGAGCACAACGTCTTCGCGACATCATTCAATCAGAATCTGCTACAGTGTTTGTTTTACTTTTTTCTTTCTACAGTGTTTGTGGGCGGGGCCAAGGCGGGGCCAGGGGATTCAATTCTCCCGGGTCTGCGCATTGAACAAATGCTTGAGTTCCATATCAACATCACGCCGACACGGCTAAAGATTCGTTACCATAAACATTTATTTAAAGCACTCTAAGTCGACTCTTTTATAGATGAATCAGTAGTTTTAAACCCGGCACACTTTCAGATTTAAGCCATAGCTGGATATTTCACTTTACTTACACACTGCATGGAAGGTCATTTTCAAAAGCCCATCATAGGGGCTCTTTAAAATATACATACAGTGCATCCAGAAAGTATTCATAGCTCTTCACTTTTTCCATATTTGTTTATGTTACAGCCTTATTCCAAAATGGATTAAATTTATTTATTTCCTTAAAATTCTACATACAATCCCCCATAATGACAATGTGAAAAATAATTTTTTAAAATGTTGTAAATTTATTAGAAATAAAATAGCTGAAAAATCACATGTACATCAGTATTCACAGCCTTTGCTCTGAAGCTCTAAATTGAGCTCAGGCACATTCTTTTTCCACTGATCATTCTTGAGATGTTTCAGCAGCTTAATTGGAGTTCACCTGTGGTAAATTCAGTTGATTGGACATGATTTGAAAAGGCATACACCTGTCTATATAAGGTCCCAGGGTTGACAGTGCATGTCAAAGCACAAATTAAGCATGACAAAGGAATTGTCTGTAGACCTCCGAGACAGGATTGTCTCGAGGTACAAAGCTGGGGAAGGTTACAGAAAAAAATCTGCTGCTCTGAAAGTTTCAATGAGCACAGTGGCCTTCATCATCCGTAAGTGGAAGATGTTTGGAACCACCAGGACTCTTCTTAGAGCTGGCCAGCCATCTAAGCTGAGTGATCGGGGGAGAAGGGCCTTAGTCTGGGAGGTGATCAATAACCCGATGGTCACTCTGTCTGAGCTCCAGCGTTCTTCTTTGGAGAGAGGAGAACCTTACAGAAGGAGAACGTGGAAGCCACTCCCCACCTGGAATTTGCCAAAAGGCATCTGAAGGACTCTCAGACCATAAGAAACAAAATTCTCTGGTCTGATAAGATTAAAATGGAACTCTTTGGTGTGAATGCCAGACGTTACGTTTAGAGAAAACCAGGCACCGCTCATCACCAGACTGATACCATCCCTACAGTGAAGCATGGTGGTGGCAGCATCATGCTGTGGGGATGTTTTCAGCAGCAGGAACTGGAAGACTAGTGAGGATAGAGGGAAAGATGAATGCAGCAATGTACAGAGATATCCTGAATGAAAACCTGCTTCAGAGTGCTCTTGACCTCAGACTGGGGCGACGGTTCATCTTCCAGCAGGACAATGACCCAAAGCACAACGCCAAAATATCAACGGAGTGGCTTCACAACAACTTAGTGAATGTCCTTGAGTGGCCCAGCCAGAGCCCAGACCCAAATCCTATTGAACATCTCTGGAGAGATCTGAAAATGGCTGTACACCGTCGCTTCCCATCCAACCTGATAGAGCTTGAGAGGTACTGTAAAGAGGAATGGGGAAATATTCCCAAAGACAGGTGTGCCAAGCTTGTGGCATCAAATTCAAAAAGACTTGAGGCTGTAATTTCTGCCAAAGGTGCATCAACAAAGTATTGAGCAAAGGCTGTGAATACTGATGTACATGTGATTTGTCAGGTTTTTTATCTTTAATAAATTTGCAACAATTTCAAAAAATCTTTCTTCACATTGTCATTATGGGGTGTGTAGAATTTTGAGGAAATAAATGAATTGAATCCATTTTTAAATAAGGCTGTAACATAAAAAAATGTGGAAAAAGTGAAGCGCTATGAATTCTTTCCAGATGCACTGTATGTATATATATATACTGTAATATGGTCATATACTTCTAGCAGAAAATATTCTGAGTGTCGTCAAATTTAGACTAAAATCATAAAAAATACTGGCAAGGAAATAGTTAAGCACAAAACAAAATGCTTGCTGTGGTAAAATTAAGTTCCAAACATCCACTGGTTAAAGCAACACTACATTTTGTTCAGTACATGTGTATCATATATTAATACTGTACATCCAATCATTCACAAAGCAACACAAGCATTCACTGCATCCTCAAGGCGGCTGTAATGGTCAGAGCAGCATGCACTGGAGCTCTAACAGCCTTGTTCTACAGACAGTTTTCTCTTCCAGGTCAACTGCAGCAGAAGTTGTCTCCTCTCCAGCTCATAGCTGTCTGTTATTTCTACTCGAGTGCTCTCTAACAGGTGCTCCCGCCTATGTGCAAGCGATATTGCCCGGATGCTGCGATTCAGAAAGAGCGTCTTTGTTCGCCGACCACATAATCAACCGTGGAATCACTTCCAGATCTTCCTGTAATCAGCAGAACGCAATCACAACACAAGCTGCTGCAGCTCCTCTAAAGTTCTACTGGCAATAAACAAAAGGAGGAAGAGAGCGGAGGTTATAGTTCAGTAGCACACGGCTGTCTGGTTAATATTGCAAAGAGTGTATCTGTGCAAGATATCTGTGGAAGAAATAGCATTATATATTAGCTACAGGGTTCCCACATAGTTACATTTAAAATGAGAACAATTTTGACTATTTTAAAAAGTCACGTTCAAAGGACTTTAATAAAAAAGAAAAATTAATTTGCTACTGGTGTATTACTATTGATATTTAAATGCGGATTCTGAAATATTAATAAAATTTGCATTATTTGTCAGTGTTTTTGTACAAGATTTACACTTATGATTTTTCATTTAGGAATTTCAACATTTTTTTTGTTCTGTTTTTGAGAATTGAGAATAATTGTTGAAATAAAACCGTAAACAAATGAAATTTTAAATTTAATTCAAGCACTTTTAAGCAGCTGAGTTTGGTTTTAATTACTTTCCAGGCATTAATTTCATTGCTACGCAGATGACACCCAGCTCTACCTATCAACCAAACCCAACCTCAAACTTCCACCTTCATCCCTTACTAATTGCTTTGCAGACATCAAATCCTGGTTCACTTCAAACTTTCTGAAATTAAATGACAATAAAACTGAGCTTCTGCTTATAGGTACACGATCCACTTTAAACAAATCACATAGCTTTTCTATTCCCACAGATGATTCTGTCATCACCCCCTCACCTCAGGTTAAGAGTTTGGTGGTCATCTTCGACAGCACCCTATCATTTACTGCACATGTTAATAATGTCACCCGGTCCACTTATTTCCACCTTCGAAATATAAATCGCTTACGTCATTCCCTCACACCTCATTCAACTGCCATTCTTGTTCATAGTTTAGTCACATCCCGATTAGATTACTGTAATTCCCTTCTGTTTGGCCTCCCTAATAAAACTCTTCATAAATTACAACTGGTACAAAACGCTGCAGCCCGTATTATCACAAAAAAACCCTCTATCTGTTACATCACACCCATTCTACAACAGCTTCACTGGCTTCCTATCTTTTTTAGAATTAATTATAAAATACTTCTTCTCACTTTTAAAGCCATCCACAATCTTGCTCCTCCATACCTTACTAGTCTTGTTCATATCGCCACACCTTCTCGAACACTCAGGTCTTCCTTTTCCATTCACCTCCCTGTTCCCTCTGTCCGCCTTGTCACCATGGGGAGCAGATCCTTCAGCCACTCTGCTCCTTAGCTTTGGAATTCACTTCCACCTGATCTCCGTAATTTAGACTCTCTTTCACAACTTAAATCCAAACTCAAAACACATCTGTTTAGAACAGCTTATTCTCTTTAACCCGACTGCATTTTTAATATTTGTATTGTATTCTATTGACTTTTATTGTGTTTTTATTTGAACTGATTGTTCTTGCTGTCCTGTACGGTGACCTTGAGTGTCATGAAAGGCGCCTTTAAATAAAATGCATTATTATTATTATTATTATTAAATCCATATGTCCGAAATTTAAGTACTTTTAGGTACTTTCAAGAAGCGTGGGAACCCTAGTTAGTAGTGGTTTAAAGCTTTATTAATCCCCTTGGGGCAATTCATTCTAACATGGTGTGGTGCTTCTCATATAACAAACTCTTAACCTCAAGTACACAAACAAAAACAGAAACAAAAATAATAAATAATTCATTCATTAATTTCCTTCGGTTTAGTCCCTTATTTATCAGGGGTCACCACAGCAGAATGAACTGCCAACTATTCCAGCATATGTTTTACACAGCGGATGCCCTTCCAGCCACAAACCAGTACTGGGAAACACCCATACACACTAATTCACACACACACACACACACACTCATACACTATGGACAATTCTGTTCACCTAATTTACCTATAGCGCATGTCTTTGGACTGTGGAGGAAACCGAAGCACCCGGAGGAAGCCCACATCAACATGGGGAGAACAAACTCCACACAGAAATGCCAACTGACCCAGCCATGACTTGAACCAGCGACCTTCTTGCTGTGAGTCCCATAATAAATAAGAATATTTAAAAAATAATACTAATAATAAATTATCGATCAACTACATTTATTACGTAACTGAATTGCTTCAGGCACAAAAGTAAATTCATAACGATTTGTCGTTATGAATTTACTTTTATAAGTGTGTAATGGGTCCAATGTTTAGATATACAGTAGTAGGAACTGAGACTCAGTCATGGACCATGATCATACAGGAAAGAGAGGTTATCGCAGTGCTTCGTAACGTTAAATCACACAAGGCATCTGGCCCCGATGGCCTGAAGGGAAAAGTTTTAAAAGAGTGTGCGGAACAATTGGGTTATGTGTGCACCAGACTGTTTCAAATATTTCTAGACAATGGTTTGTCTACCATGGTACCATGGTACCATTAGCCTGGAAAAATTCAATAGTTATTCCAGCACCTAAAATACCTCATGCAAAATTGTTAAATGATTTCCGCCCAATCACGCTCACGTCTGTTCTTTGCAAATGTATGGAACGCATAGTGTGTAAGGAATTGTCCTCTCAAGTTGAGAGGACAATGGATCCCCTCCAGTTTGCTTATAGGGCCAACCGGAGCACTGTGGATGCCTCTCTTACTCTCTTGAATAAAGTTCAACATCATTTAGATAGGCCAAATACGTATGTTAGAATACTTTTTATGGATTTTTCAGCTGCTTTTAATACTGTACAACCTAACCTTGTTTTAGAACGTCTTCATAATTTAGGAGTGAGTAGTTGGTTGATTGTATGGATCAGAGAATTTTTAAAAAAACCGACCACAACGTGTCTGTGTTAACCATGTTATGTCTGATTGCTCTGTTTCGAATATAGGGGTACCTAAGGGATGTGTATTATCCCCTATTTTATTTTCTATATATATTAATGAACTGCAGTGCAATAATGATGACAATCTCACACTCATAAAATACGCTGATGATCTGGCATCGGTTTCCTGTCAGGAAGAAATAATCAGCTCCTTATATTTTAAATATATTAATAGTATTATAGATTGGTTTGGCAAAAGTTAATTACATCTTAATATTGGAAAAACAAAAGAGCGATGTCTGGGGATGTCAAGAGCAGTAGATACTAGACTTTATAAATTAATCATCATAAATGGACAAATAGTAGAGCAGGTCTCAAATTTTAAGTATTTAGGCACAATTATTGACAATAAACTGAATTTTAATAGTAATGTAGATGAATGTATGAGAAGGCAAGTCAGCGCCTCAGTCTCCTCCGCAATTTGAGAAGTTTTAGTGTTAGTACACAGACTTTAAACATGGTATATAGATCATTGATAGAGAGTGTTCTCACATATAATATTGTTTCGTGGTTTGGTAACACAACACTTAAACAGAAGAAGAAATTATCGCAAATTACTAATCAGGCAAATAAGATAACTGGTCCTAAACAACTTTCACTGCAGGTTCTATTTGACTCCATTATGGAAAAAAACAGTAGTTGCGATTTTTAAAGATAATACACATCCCCTTCACTCAGCATTTGAATTGTTACCATCAGGACGCAGGTTTAGGATTCCTAAAGCACGAAGAAATGCATATAAAAAGTCATTTATCCCAATTGCAGTTGTTGTTTTAAATCGGATCACTGTTTGAAGGGGTGGTTGCCAAGAATGATTTGCAGTAGTTTGTATGGGGCTAATTTGGTTTTTAAACTTTTAACCTATGTTGTTGTCTTGATGGGTGTTGTTGTTGTGTGATTGTTGTATGTATGCAGTTGCTGTCTTGAATCCAGTGTCAAAGACAAATTTCCTTCTGTTCCAAACAGAACGGACAATAAAGTTTTTAAAGTTTAAACTAAACTAAATTTATAATGATATGTTCAAAATGTTACTGATTGCTATGTAAGTTTTTATTGACTTACATAGGATTTTATTCAGTATAAATAGTGTTGAACATTTATACAGCCTACATTTTTGCGCAAAAAATAAAAAAATAAATGGACGTAAAAATACGCTTGTCTGCAGTTTCTAGGTAAAATGAACGCTACGGAGAAGAACAGAGAAACAAAATCAATCACTGGAGTTACTATTTTTTAAGGTAAGTGGTTGCAAACAATTTATATGAGCTGAATTTAAACAAACAAATTAAATTTAATAATGTTCAACTTAATTTGTTTGTTTAAATTCAACCCATTTACATTGTTTGCAACCACTTACCCTAAATTCCCTGTAACCCGGAAGCTGCAATCTTTATTCTTTTCATAATGTGACGCAGTTCCTAGAGAAACAGAATTTTAAACAGTAGGCGTGGCTTGTCCATTCATCCTTGTCTACCACAGGATGAATGGGCGTAGTAAAGAAGGCATTTCATTCAGAAAGATCGGGAAAGGAGTTTTAGAAGAGTTATTACAACCTAACAGACACCTCCTCCTCACCATTTCTGTTTGTTGTCAAAACTGACAGTTGGAGCAGCATTAGCCACGCCCATTACTTCAAAATCACGTAATCTGATAAATTAACTGAAAAAAAAAAAAAAAACAGGAAGTTAAAGATTAGAAGGACAAACAATTTTTGTTTTCTTAATGACATGCTCAGAGGAATTATTCACCACAAAACTAGCAATGTGAGCTAACAAAATCAATATGGTTAGTTTTGATTTCATGGGGACTTTAAAATCAAACAAATCATTATTTTTTCAATGAATGATGAAAACTTCCTTTTCACACTAATGATATTTACAGGGATATATTATCAATAAATTAAAGATTATTTCTTAGGTTAGGAGAAAAATACAATCCTATGAAGCTTTGCAAATGGCAAAATCAAATTAATAACGATTAGAAAATATGTAAAGCTGTTTAAGTAAAACTGATCAAACGGTATATTTTAAATGTACTGTATGCATGATATCCATAGTGTATGCATGTGTGTGTACTGTATACAGTATATGTAGTATGTGTATTGTAGTTTTGTATTTTGTTTTCCCTTAATAGTGAAAAACTTTCATTTCAAAACCGCATGTTGAGTTTACTTGCGTTATCTTTGACCTTGTTTGATGATCTGAAATATTAAAGTGCGACAAACATGTAAAAAAATAAGATATAAGACAATATATATATAATATATTTTGTATAAATATATACAAATGTTTAAGCATTGTGAGAGTGTAGTGAAACTACAGATTATGTTTTCGGGGTCCTTCATGGACCTTCATGGCTATTTTAATGCTTGACGCGACTGATTGATGGAGTTTTCTTTATGAAGTGTGGTTTATTTATAAACTAATTTCGAGAGGATCACGTGCTTATGATCAACACAGCTGGCACCTCATTAGCTCTGTAATATGCCCTATTGGATGATTACGGACACATTATAAATAACCAGAGCTTTTCACTCCAGTTATTTTCGCCTTTAAGTCCACCCAGCCGTCCACCCCTACTTCCACCCTTTCTCCTATAGGGTGACACGGCGGCCCAGTTGCTAGCACTGTTGCCTCACAGCAAGAACACTGCCGGATCAACCTCCTATCGGGCCGGTTTGCGTTTCTGTGCGGAGTTTGCATGTCTCCTCGTGTTCGCGTGGGTTTCCCCCGGGTTCCCCGGTTTCCTCCCACCATCCAAAAACATACACCATAGCCAATCGACTAAACCAAATTATCACCTAAGACAACCTTAGGTTACACTTCTCACACGGCGGCAAGCAGAGGAGTTCTCGAGACCTTCCTGAGCTCGAACTCCCCTCTCGCCCTTATAACGGGAGGGAGCCCTGGGCTCGAGGATATTACGAGCTCAGGGCTCTCTCCCGGGACAGCATGCCAATTTTGCTTTATTGATCATCAGCTAAGTGTGAACTCTTGAAATTAATAATAATAATAATAATAATCTAAATTAATATTAACAGACACCACTAAACAAACTCTAGTTGCCCTAAAAAGTATTCAGACACTTCAATTATAACTTAAATACAATGAATTGTATTGTTTCATAAAGCAACATATAAAATCAAGTGACTTGATCTGCAAATGTATTATTCATTCATTTTCCTTCGGCTTTCCACTCGCCACAGTGGAATGAACCACCAACTATTCTGGCATATGTTTTAAGCAGTGGATGTCCTTCCAGCACTGAAAAACAGGCATACACTCTCACATTTACACACACACGCACACGCACACGCACACACACACACACACACACACACACATTCATACATTATGGCCAATATAGATCATCCAATTTATCAGTAGCACATGTCTTTGGACTGTGGGGAAAACCGGAGCACTCGGAGGAAGCCCACACTGACACAGGGAGAACATGCAAACTCCACACTGAAATGCCAACTGAAGCAGCCGGCACTCGAAGCAGCGACCTTCTTGCTAACAACTGAGCTGGCAAGCCGCCCCAAAACTAAATTCAACAGATGATATTTTTGGCTAAAACTGTGTCTCTCTCTTCAGGCGAGAGCAGTATAGATCCTGTCAAATATCTGTGTTTGTCATATTGTAGCATATATGACAGAGCCACACTTGATTTGAGACTTCAGCGGGCAGATCTCTGTCATTGTTTTGTCAGAACGCTCGTGGTTACGGCTGACCTCAGACAGAGGACTGAGAAATCCTCCTTTCCAGAAAGAATGGAAAACATGACAGATACTTTGGATTGAAGCATCTGTCTTTCTCTTCTCGGCTTCTGTTTCTGTCTTTCTCCTTCTAAAGGGAAGAAAAAGGTTTTGTTGCTCGACTAATAATGTTAGTACACATGATATTAATTATGCATGTGCATAATTTACATGATTTAGAATACATTACAGAGGAGTCGCTGTCATTAAAGCGAAGCCAGGAGAACTGAATGATTCATGAATAGGGCAAAATGTGTTTTCTGGGTATAATGTTTGTCTTGAAATGCTAATTGGATTTTTGGGTTTAGATTTGGGTTTCTTGAACAGTAAAGCGCACATTGCTGATGCACTTTTGAAAACTTTGTGAAGGTGAAATGTCTATTAATTGCATTCAAAATACTTCCAATCCAAGTTTAAAGGGTCACGAAACACCAAAACACTTTTTTTGAGCTGTTGACAGTCATATATGTGTCCCACGCTGCTATAAACACTGTTAGGACACATATATTGCACTAAAAAGTGAAAATTGGTTGTTTTTGCGTTATTTTGAGCAAATTCGTTCTTCCGGTTTGAAACTAATTTTTGAAGCTGCGTCACAATCATGAGATACTTAGGGATAAATCCAGCCAGGAGAGTGGCTGTCTGTCTTTTTGAGGACATTCTGACGCATTTGAGTGAGCGGCATTAATTCATGAGAAGACGTGCTTCAAACCAATCAGCGCGCTCTATTGTGTATGACGTGAAACTTCATTAATATGCATGATAGCTCCGGAGACTGTTTACGCTGTATAGACGGCAGAGAGACGCCACGTTGTGTTGCTAAAACAAGTGAAAGAACAAGAATTTGGAGACATGGGTCGTCGGTGTGCTGCAACAAGGTTTTGTTTTCATTTTCCCTCTATGAGAGAGCTGCTGAACTCACGTGTGGATTACAGTGCACGCGACATGCGACAGAAACGCGTTTGTAAGGAACATTTTTACCCGAGAGCTTTTTCTCATCTGGAAATGGTGAAATCCGGATTTGCCGCTCATCTCCTTTTAATAAAAAGACACAGCTCCAGTTTGATTGTCCTGTCGCTACAGATTAGGTAAGTGTGTGCAGTGTTCTTTGTTTAACCCAGATTGCAAAGTTTGTCGTATTTTCAGCAGTGCTTTATTAGTTTTTAAAGACAGACCTCAGTCAAAATGATTTAGTTACTAAGTTTACAGTATGTTAATATCACTGCAATATTACAGTACAATATTATAGACTGAAAGATCCGCTAATGCTGCTCTCCGAGTGTAAACATGTAAACACAAACTATTCCCGTTGTGCAGGATTTTCGCCGCATTTTGTGACAGGATAGTCTATACACAAGTTACAGAGAAATGCGGAGGATTTTTTTTTCTCCCATTCGCCGTGCGGTATCAAAGCCTCTGTGTTTCTTTTGCCTGTGATCAGCACATGGCCAAATGGAAACTCCCTTCTATGCAAATTTTACCCTCTTTCCCTCCCCCGACACTCCCAGAGCTGGACACGCCCAACTTTCTTGACTTTTTTCAAACTAGAGGTGTGACAACACCCTGCTGAGACAGGGGGGTTTCATGGCCCTTTAATATGATATGAATAAATGTAATGACAGCTGAGCTTTGGCCCACTACTCAAATGACTGTAATTGAGTAGTTTTTTTCAGGAATTGTAATTTACTAAGTAGTTAAAAAAAAAAAAGTGTACTTTTACATTACATTTTAGTGCTGTATCTGTACTTTTTCCTTCAATCTGCAGTCACTACTTTATTTTTAGTGAAGTTTATTTATAAACTAATTTCGAGAGGATCACGTGATTAGGATTGAACACGGCTGGTTCTGCATTAACTATGTATGATCCACCAATCAGACAATTCCTAACACATTATAAAGAGCCAGGGTTTCTCACTACAGTCATCTTCGATTTGAAGAATGCCCCCTTCCACCCCTACTCCTCCACCTTTCCCTTCATATGGCGTCACGGTGGCCCAGTGATTAACCCTGTTGCCTCAAAGCAAGAATGTCACCGGTTCTAGTCCTTTAACTGGCCGGCTGTTGTTTCTGTGCGAAGTTAGCATGTTCTTCCCGTGCTCGCGTGGGTTTCCCCTAGGTTCTCCGGTTTCCTAACACATTCCAAAAACATGCACTACAAGTTAATAGATCAATCTAAATTTAGCACTACAGTCAAACTCTCGTCCAGCAGCATATCTCTTCATAGCAATCATTTTCTGTCATCAGCTCTTATCAAAAAGGGGGAGTTCTCAAGATCTACCTGAGCTCAAAGCTCCCCTCTCGCCCTGCAAACGGGAGGGAGCCCAGGGCTCAAGGACCTTTTGAGCTCAGGGCTCTGTCCCGGGACAGCATGCCAAACTTGCTTATAATCAATCATCAGCTAAGTGTGAACTCTTGAAAATGGCTAAAGTAGTAATAAGAGCCCTGTGATTATTGTCCAATCAAATCGCACATAGAAATTAAATTGCATCACAAAGAACAACCTTAAGACATGGACGCTTCAGTAAATGCAGCAAACCATTTGGAAGCATTGTCTAAGATGATGTACAAAATCATCAAGCGCAATGACCCAGAGACTGTTTAGACTGCATGTCACTGATGAGAAGATGAAGGATGTTTACTGTATGCAGTGGTGTAAAGTAACAAATTACAAATACTCAAATTACTGTAATTGAGTAGTTTTTCTTAGGAATTGTAATCTATTATTAGTTTTAAAAATGTGTACTTTCTCTTGAGTAGATTTTTAGTGCTGTATCGGTACTTTTACTTCATTACTTACTGTGGTAGAAATTAATTTATATAAATTATAAAGGTCTGTTCTTTTATTCTTCCATGAATGTACAGTTGAAGTCAGAATTATTAGCCCCCTTTGAATTGTTTTCCTTTTTAAATATTTCCCAATTGATGTTTAACAGAGAAAGGAAATTTTCACAGTATGTCTGATAATATTTTTTCTTCTGGAGAAAGTCTTATTTGTTTTATTTCGGCTAGAATAAAAGCAGTTTTTAATTTTTTAAACACCATTTTAAGGTCAAAATTACTAGCCTCTTTAAGCTAATTTTTTTTCTCGATAGTCTACAGAACAAACCATCGTTATACAATAACTTGCCTAATTACCCTAACCTGCCTAGTTAACCTAATTAACCTAGTTAAGCCTTTAAATGCCACTTTAAGCTGTATAGAATTGACTTGAAAAGTATCTAATCAAATATGATTTACTGTCATCATGGCAAAGATAAAATAAATCAGAAATGAGTTATTAAAACTATTATGTTTTGAAATGTGTTGAAGAAATCTTCTCTCCGTTAAACAAAAAACCGAGGAAAAAAATAAACAGGGGGTCTAATAATTCAGGGGGGCTAATAATTCTGACTTCAACTGTACTGTTTACGCTAGACCAAGTATGACCACTTTAACATCTGTTTATCACCAGATAAGATCTGGATAAGTACATGGTGATTTAACAAACTTTACATTCAGGTTGGGAGGTAAGACTGAAATATAGATGGTCAAAAATGAAGTTTGAGCGCTGATGTAACTGTGATTTGTCCTGTATGTCATTAATGACCTTGTGGGCATTACAAACTAGATAAAAAGAGAACGCACTCTGTTTTCGGCGTCTCACTCTCTGCAGAAACTGTTGTTGATGTATGATCGTGTGACCTTCTTTGCAAAGAATAAAACCTTAGAAGAAACTTTGGGTAAGAATTTGTCGTCTTTACCACTGAGAGAGCCTCCTTAAAGAAAATTGCCACTACACTTTCCTTCAACCTGCAGTCAATACTTAATTTTTTCTTGTCTATGGAGATTGGCTAAAGTAGACAACTCGATCCTGTTTTTCCATCCAATCAAATCGCACAGAAAGTAAATCTCACCATACTGAAAAACCTCAAGACGTGGGCGCTTTATAAATGCAGAAAATCATTTGGTAATATTAAAAGTGTCCAAGAATATGTCCAAAATCTTTACACACATTGACCCAGAGATGCATGTTTAGATGCATGTCACTGTTGAGAAGATGGCGGATGTTTACTTTATCATGACTGAAATCGCCAAATCAAACAATTACTAGATTCACTACAGAATGTTACGTTTACATATCCCTGCACAAATTGCATATAAATGCATTTTTCACAAAGCTTTTCACAGGGTAATACTCAATACTCACTACTCTTACGTAATAATAATAATAATAATAATAATAATAATTCCTTAAATTTATATAGCGCTTTTCTAGACACTCAAAGCGCTTTACACATAGGGGGGGAATCTCCTCATCCACCACCAGTGTGCAGCATCCACCTGGATGACGCGACGGCAGCCATTTTGCGCCAGACCGCACACCACACACCAGCTGATTGGTGGAGAGGAGACAGAGTGATGAAGCCAATTATGATATGGGGAGGGTTCGAAGGCCATAATGGACAGAGGCCAGTGGGCAGATTTGGCCAGGATGCCAGGGTTAAACCCCTACTCTTTTTCGAAGGACATCCTGGGATTTTTAATGACCACAGAGAGTCAGGACCTCTGTTTAACGTCTCATCCGAAAGACGGCGCTCACTGAGCAGTATAGAGTCCCCGTCACTATACTGGGGCATTAGGACCCACACAGACCGCAGGTTGGGCGCCCCCTGCTGGCCTCACTAACACCACTTCCGGCAGCAACCTAGCTTTCCCATGTGGTCTCCCATCCAGGTACTGACCGGGCGCAGCCCTGCTTAGCTTCAGTGGGCGACCATGTGAGAGTTGCAGAGAGCTAGCTGCCGGCAACGTACCTTTAAAAGGGTTACTTTTTACTCATACTTTGAGTCATATTTACAACAGATACTTTTACTCTACTTGCGCTACATTTTTGGGCAAGTAATGGTATTTTTACATGAGTATGATTCTGTAGTATGTGTGGAGTTGGCATGTTCTCTCTGCGTTCGCATGGGTTTCCTCCGGGTGCTCCGGTTTCCCCCACAGTCCAAAGACATGCGGTACAGGTGAATTGGGTAGGCTAAAATTGTCCATAGTGTATGAGTGTGAATGAGAGTGTATGGATGTTTCCCAGAGATAGGTTCCAGCTGGAAGGGCCTCCACTGCGTAAAACAAAGGGTGGATAATTTGGTGATTCATTCCGCTGTGGCGACCCCGGTTTAATAAAGGGACTAAGCCGAAAAGAAAATGAATGAATGAATGATTTTGTAGGACTCTTTCCACCACTGACCGTATGATGACTGAAATGGCCTTAAACAACAACTAAATGCACTACAGAATGTTACGGTTTCACACACATCCCTGCACAAACTGCATGTAAACGCATCAACCTATCACAGTGCTATACTCACTACTCTTGAGTAATTTTAAAAGCACTACTTTTTGACAAATAGAGTAATATTTACTACAGATACTTTTACTCTACTCTTTCAAACAGCTAAAATTAACTGAGACATTTGCCAGAAGACCTAAAACTAATGAGACAAATTTTGCTCCCCCACACAGGGTGGAGATCGCAGTCTCATCAACACCTAAGCTGGGGGAACTCCACGCCCAGCCCATGTCTTGTTCTTTGGACACTTCAGATCCAGCTGCCAGCTGCGCAGCCTCCTTGCGTGATACTGCTAATAATTCAAGGTGTTTTAAACAATTTTATCTGACAGAGTGGCACAAATAAGCAGACATCCTCATTCTCACAACGAGTTTCTGAGTTCTCTAACCGTTCCAACTGAGTTTGTTCTTTCGAGGTAATCTGGAAACACTGTCAGTGCTGCTGCGAATACTTTGTAAACGCCTGTCCTGCTTATTCAAATTACTTGATTAAATGAATTAAATTGTATTTGACCAGCGTAATACATCACAATATACACTTATTTAACAACACACTTTACATGCCAATTTGCACATAACAGCTGCACATACAACGTTGTATATAGTAAAATACCTGTACATACACTTGTCAATTTGTATATTTGTATTCACTACTTACTTATATTTTTAAAATTTATTTATTATCTGTTTTTTAGTCCTGTCTGTAATTCTGTTGCACTGTAGAAACTCTGTCACGAAAACAAATTCCTCGTATGTGT
Organism: Danio kyathit; assembly: GCA_903798195.1. Classification (NCBI taxonomy): domain Eukaryota; kingdom Metazoa; phylum Chordata; class Actinopteri; order Cypriniformes; family Danionidae; genus Danio; species Danio kyathit. The sequence continues at coordinate 15,457,708 of LR812525.1, forward strand.
GAACATACCTGGCAATAAAGCTCTTTCTGATTCTGATTCTGATTCTGACAATGGATGGTTTTGTCATTAACAGTGAAAACAGCTTAATATAGGCTAGGAAATTGTGAATATTTCACTTTAATTTTATTTAGGCTAGATTTTATTTTATAAAACAAACCAGTTTATGCTTTGGCGCTGAAGCATATAGCGGACTTGTTTTAAAGCACTTCACCTCAGATGTTATTCGTTATTTTTGTTTACCTAGTAGATAACTGACTAACAAATAATATATTAAAATTAAGCCAAATTATACCAAACGAAATTCGTTTCTAAAATATTTCTTTTCCATGAAAAATATCCGAATTATATTTTTAGTTTGAGCCTGTACGCTACTCAACTGTGCGGGTGGATGATTTGTTTTGTTCGGTAAAAAGTAAGGATTTAACCCTCTACCGCATGGTGATGCCATATGGCAACATGATATTTATGTTAATTTCCCTGCCACTGTTCCTTTAAGACCAACATTGGATTGTTTTTTGGTAGAAAGAGAAGACCTTAGTGTAGCCAATGATGTGCTTTAGTTAAGTCACATGACGTGCAGTGTTTTTCTGTAACGGGATTTCTGACAGACTGGCGTTTATTGTGAGTAGTTGCTGAATGCAAATGTAAACGTCAATAAAAACTAAGGATCAAATTATGTCAGATCCACAAAAAAATCTGAAACATCTCCTCCAGTAAGTTATGATGACATATTCAAAGCTGTAATTTTTTTTTATCAAATTAGTTTTTTATAAATCGATCAAATGTATGTGTTGCCAAATGGCAACACTGTCCAATAGTGGGATGTGCAATATTGCAATGACTTAGCTAGCTAGCAAGGTCAGCTGTGAACTTTTAAGTTGTAACAAAACCAACATGAATGCTAGTTACATAATGTTGATTAGCTGTATGTTAATGGCATTTGAATTATGGATAAAATCTAGTTTTAATGGCAATACTACAGTGGTGTAAAGTACTTGAGTAAATGGACTTCGTTACTTTACTTAAGTATTTTTTTGGCTACTTTGTACTTGTACGGAGTATCAAAAATATAAGCAACTTTTACTCTTTACTTGACAACATTTTTGATTGAATATATGTACTCTTTACTCCACTACATTTGAACAGATGCTTACCGTTACTCATTACATTGTGATTGTGCACGACAAGTCAGCATCTTTATCTACCACAGCTAATTTGTTGGGCGGATGAGGCGATATCGCCACCTGCAGGGTGCTGAAGGTACTGTATGCTATTTATGAGCTAAATCATGTGAACGTGAATTAGCAGCTTGCCTAATACCAGGTGTTTAATTAGCGACATGGCTGCAGCCAGTGATGAAGCTGAAGCTTGAATTTATGTGTAGTTTACTAAGTTGAAAAATAACAGTGCTCCTCTTTGTTTAATTTTAATACAGAGGAAACATAATTAATTAATTGAAAAACTACTCAAAATAAAAATTTTGCCCCCCTCTGATACTGAGAGATGAATCACATCAAAGTCAGCTCAGATTTTTTTACTACGTTTTACTACTTTTTTTTTTTTTGATAATTTGTTTGTGCCTTTTTTTGAACATTTGAGTTTGACTGAGACTTTTTGTTCTATTTTTTTTTTTTTAAATATTTTATTCTGCCATTTTGAAACATTAAGGTGTTAAATTTAATTTATATATTAGGAAAATTAAACCTTTCTTGGTGTTCTTTGAGCCTACATTCAGTATGAGTAAAATACTTAAGTTCTTTTAAGATCGGATACTTTAATACTTTTACTCAAGTCTTATCGGAATTGGTGACTTGTAACTTGTAATGGAGTAATTTTTACAGTAAAGGTATCTGTACTTTTACTCAAGTATGGTTTTCAGGTACTCTTTACACCTCTGCAATACTACTTTGGAAAAGAACAGTGTATTAGTGAGGACCACCATGTATGGTAAGTTAAACAAGAAAAGGACAGAACTGGCTCTTTTTTGGATTGGATATTTTATAAGAGCAGTGATGAAGATCACTCAAGTTAGCTCTGAGGCATATAAGACAGGCGTAGTATTGTATATAGTGTAATATATAAACATTGTTAGCTAGTAGCTACATTATTCTGATGCATCTGGATATATTAGACTTATTTGTTATAATATTTACTAGAAAATATTTATATTCACTGTATGATGTATACATGTATAATACAATATTAGGTTTGTTTTTAATAATATTCAGCAAAAAAGAATGGAATAAATGAAAGCTGTGGGAATATGAGTTGTTGGAAAGTATGCATAAGGTGTCATTTATAAGTTGAAAGCTAATAATACTGCAACACCAATTAAATCATTTCAAACAACAAAATTATTAGATATACGGAAAGTTGGATCCACTGTTGGACGTTGTTGCAACATGGCAACATATCATACCTGTAAAGTACCTTAAAAAATAATTTTTTCCTAATTTTTTTTACAGCACTTCAAGTTAAGCCATTTTAAGAAAAGAAAAACAGTCAAATATTTTTTATAGATCTATCATAATGCGTGCAGTAGAGGGTTAATTAACGCTTTACTGTAATTGCTGTATCACAAACCTCTGCCATACATTTGCAATTTGTTTAATATGTCATAATTTTAAAGATTACTCTTGAGCATCTGATTTTTCCTCAGTGCTGATGTGCTTTCGTTTTCTCTGTCTCAAGTTCTCCTGCGACAAGTTCAGTTGAAACAGTGTTTAAGCAACCCTGGCAGGAAAATATACATTTAGATTATAAGAAAATAGCTTATTATTAAAAAGGAAACATAAGTTTGATCCTATCTTGTAACGGATGCCCTTAAATAATGTAGCCTTTGACAGCAAGCATCAGAGTTTCTTCAGTTGAAATAAGAATACGGGATGATGGGGCGGGGCGGTGCTGGAAATCTGCGTACCTTGGAATAAAATCCTGCAGGCACCCTAGGTTTCATTAGTTCATCAACACTGCCATGATGATTAGTCATGTGCTATTTACGGCTCAGGTTATTGGCTAAAATTTCCCAACAATCTGCCTACTTTCATCTGCCACTGAAATCAGTGGTAATGCTAGAAGTTAGGTGTATCAGACCACCTCACAGAAACAAACAGAGCCATGTTTTTATAGCGACATGGTGGAAATGATCCAATGAATGGTCTATTTATAGTTGTCTCTACACATTAAAACTGGGATAGATACCTGTTTTTATAATCATGTTGGACACAGTTGTGTTTTTTGTAGCTTACTCCCTATTACTTCCTTGCTGGAGAGTAGATGCCAGAAGCTAAAGTAGTGCATGTAGAAAATGGAAGCTACACACCATTTAGGCTGCGATACTCATTTAAAGCTAATTGACCGATTAGATCCAACTGAAAACAAGAGAAAGGGTCAATTATGCTGCACTTCTGGTCTTATTGGAAATGCTTCAATTGACCCTCAATGCTAAATAGCTCTTAGTGATTTGCAATTAAATGCTTCCTGTGTGAGGATTCTTTTTTTCTTTGTCCCGTGATGAGGCATGGAGGCAGTGGTTTTTATATTTACGTAGAAAATAATCATTTTTGTAACATTTTAATTTTTCAAATGTAAATATATTTGTGTATTGCTGTACATCCTGTGTGGACCTGCATAGGCACATAACTAACATGCTCTGTGCTGGACTTTAGAGCAGCTTTTTAGTTTGGTCTATTTCAGTTCCTCAAAATAGCAAGGCGTCAACAATGCGCCTTAACACACCTCCTTTATAGACCAGCAAACCCATGAGTCTACAAATTGGCGCAAATGGATTTGATATTTAAACAGCATTTATATATTTAAATATAAAAATTACAGTTGTGCTGGTCTGAAAATAGCAACAAATCATGCCAAACACGTCTTGCGCCTTATTGCGCCGGGGGCTTGATGGGACCCTAAATCTTTCAAACATTCATATTTGGAACTTCTGAAACATTTCTTATTATGATTTATTTCAAAAATGTTGACAATAATAATACAGGGTTTCTGCAGGTTTCATCAGGTACAATTTAAGACTTTTTAATACCCTTTTAAGACCACTATAGATAAAATTTAAACTTATGCCAATGGAATTTTTTTTGTTTTGCTTATCACAAAATTCAAATGTCATTATTTCTTAGCCACATAATTAAATGTGGCAAAACAAGAAAACTCTATACAATTTTTTTTTCAACATTAAATTTTTCTTTTTTAAATGACACGTTTAACATTGTTAAAAGTATATCACTGAAAAAATAACATGATTAATCAAAAATATATAATGTATTTGTTGGCTTTTGGTCCAAATGAATTCAACTTAATGTGTTTCTGTTATAAAACCTAAAGTTTCATGTCTATTTATTAATATTTTGTCCACCCCCCCCCCTAGTTTTTTAAAAATGAAAAATAATGTAAAGGGATATGTTGCTGTGTTATTATCATGAGTAATTGTGTTACTGTTTTAGTTTATGGATTTTAATTAGGAGAATTAGCTGCATCTCTTTTTTTTTCTTTTTAAAATATTTCCCAAATGATGTTTAACAGAGTAAGGAAATTTTCACAGTATGTCTGATAATATTTTTTCCTCAGGATAAAGTCTTATTTGTTTTATTTTGGCTAGAATAAAAGCAGTTTTAAATTTTTTTAAAAAGTGTTTTAAGGTCAATATTATTAGCCCCTTTAAGCTATATTTGTTTTCGATAGTCTACAGAACAAACCATCGTTATACAATAACTTGCCTAATTACACTAACCTGCCTAGTTAACCTAATTAACCTAGTTAAGCTTTTAAATGTCACTTAAAGCTGTATAGAAGTGTCTTGAAAAATATCTAGTAAAATATTATTTACTGTCATCATGGCAAAGATAAAATAAATCAGTTATTAGAAATGAGTTATTAAAACTATTATGTTTAGAAATGTGTTGAAAAAATCTTCTCTCCATTAAACAAATATTGGGGAAAAATAAACAGGGGGGCTAATAATTCTGATTTTAACTGTATATATATATTGAGATGGATTGTTGGTGATTGGATGGATCTCAGCCTGATTTGGTAGCTTTACTTGGGCAGAGGAAATTTAAGACCTGTTTAATATTATTTAAGACATACAACACAATATTTCTATGAATTTAAGGCCTAAAATGTTGTTTTGAAAATTTAAGATGTTTTAAGACCCCGCGGATACCCTCTAGTAAAAAAAATGAACAGCATTTATTTTAAAATGAATCCTTTATAACAAGATAAATCCCTCTCATGCATAATTGATCAGTTTAATTTTTCATGAAAGCCAAATTCTGATCTTTGCCTGTCAGTTAGCGATTGAGACGCCATGAATACTGTACTGTATATGAATGTGTGTGTGCGTTTGTGTTCACTCACCCTCCATTAAGACACCTGCGTAATGAATATGAAGCTCCCGCCCCCACAGGTGCGAGAACAGTCACTCCAAGAGCCCCAAGCGTCCCAACCAGTGTCCCTCTCCTCATCTGATCGGGTCGTTCTTGACGACTGCAAAATGCAACAAACATCAACATATGAGAGTGTGTTCACCCTTCATATTAAAACCAGCCAAAAAGAGACATTTGCTCTGAATAGCAGTCAAAGTCCACATGAACCTGAAGCTGCGACCGTTTTTTTCCCGTATTGTGATGCAGTTTCTAGAGAAATGGAATATTAAATGAGAAAACAGAGGGAGAGTTATTACAACCTAACAAACACCTCCTCACCATTTCTGTTTGTTGTCAAAACTGACAGTTGGAGGGGCGTGGTTAAGTATGTTAGCCACACCCAATTTCTAAGATAAACAAGTGAGTGAGTGTGTGTGATGCTTAAAAGTGCAGTATGTAGGTTTGTCTAGTGGTTGAATTAGGTATTGCAGTCCAAATTCAAAATATTGCAGAGGCTTTATTTCACCCGGCCCCTCCAATGAGAACTAGATGCAGGATGCCAGATTGACGACACCAAAAGGAACGAGCATGACTGAGTGACAACAGTTGATCAAACTGGGCTCGGCACAGTCGGAGGCACTGCTGAAAGCTCCCATCATCCAGGTACAGTTTCTGGAGGAGTTGATGAACTCACAGGGCTGCTGCACCTCTGAAAGGATCTAATGTAATGTAATGTAATGTGTATTTATATAGCGCATTTATTGTGTATGGCCATACACCCAAAGCACTTCACAATCATGAGGGGGGTTTCTCCACACCACCCACCAGTGTGCAGCATCCACTTGGATGATGCGACGGCAGCCACAGGACAACGGCGCCAGTGCGCTCACCACACACCAGCTATTAGGGGAGTGAAGAGACAGTGATAGAGCCAATTCAGTGGATGGGGATGATTAGGAGGTCATGATGGGTAAGTGCCGATTGAGGGACTTTGGCCAGGACACCGGGGTTACACCCCTACTCTTTACGAGAAGTGCCATGGGATTTTAATGACCACAGAGAGTCAGAACCTCGGTTTAACGTCTCATCCGAAAGACGGCGCCCACTGACAGTGTAGTGTCCCCTTCACTTTTACTGGGGCATTAGGACTCACACAGACCACAGGTTGAGCGTCCCCTGCTGGCCTCTCTAACACCACTTCCAACAGCAACCTAGCTTTCCCATGTGGTCTCCCATCCAGGTACTAACCAGGCTCAGCCCTGCTTAGCTTCAGTGAGTAACCGGTCTTGGGCTGCAGGGTGATATGGCTGTGGCCATGGACTCAGACACTGCTCAAAACGAATCGACGCTGTTTTCCAGCCTTTATAAAGCATATAAACAGTTATTTTCTCAATTAAAATCTATGTTAGCCATTTAGCAACGAAGCTACAGTCACCGGGCAGACCAGAACCCCAGCCCATGACGCAAATTCAAGTCTATTGCTCAGTGAATTTGAAGCGCGAATTAAGCGGATTTGACGCGCGAATGAAGCGAGTAAACTCAAAATGTTCACGCGCCTTTTTACGCGTGAATAGCGCGATTTATCTGCGTGTTCTGCGTCTGGTGTGAACACAGAATTACACTGTTAGCTTCTCAGATAATGTTTACATTTGTTATAAGTGTATTATTTACTGTTTAAAAACCACCTTGTGTGGACTTTTATTGATCTGAATCAAAAAGAAAACCATGGGTATATATATATAGAATAATATTTGTGCGGCAGAATAACAGTATATATATCAGGGGTGCTCAACCCTGTTCCTGGCGATCGACCTTCCAGCTGATTTCAGCTCCAACCCTGATCAAACACACCTGAACCAATTATTTAGAACGTGAGGAGCACTTGATAATTACAGGCAGGTGTGTTTGATAAGGGCTGCAACTGAAAACTGCAGGAAGGTCGATCACCAGGAATAGGGTTGAGCACCCCTGATATATATATATATATATATAATTATTTGCTTGTTTGTTTCTCTGATCTTATTGCATATGCATGCGTGTGAGTTTCCCTTTCATATACAACATCCATAGGTTGAAAATTTTTACATTTTAATTTTAAGAATCATGCAGTGGGATTTACTAAGGTTTGGAGTAGTCAGTTAACATGTAATTACAGCATTGTTTAATAAACAATGCAGGTCACAAACTCTGTGTTTGCAGTGCATCTACATTCTTTAATTAACACACAGTCAATAGAAACACTTTACAGAACTAAACTTTCATCTGTTTTAACATGATTGCGGTCTGATACTAATTTGCCCTGTTTAGTAAATCTGCTTTAAAATGTAGTGTAATGATACACTGTTGTTGAAGAAAGATTTTACCTTGATACAACTTGCATTGCCTTCAATATTAAATGTTTTTGCCAGACATTTCTTCTTCTTCTTCTTTTTTTTTTTTTTAGAAAAACACAAATTAATTTTCCAGAGTTATTTATGTTTGGTCAGCCACCTATCCACTGAGCTCCTCGACTCTTCCAGCAGTAAATCCATCTTGGACATGGGCTCCACACTGACCTTAAAACATTATTCCCAGCTCCCAGCCGCCCCCGAATACCTCTGCTTGATTTCTTTACCCACTCAAACTCTCCTGTGTTGATATAATTTATAGAGCAAAATATACCCACGTCTAGCTCTGACCGCCTTTTTATTTGGTGTCAAATCAATTGAGGCTTACATTTACTGAACACAACCTCCCATGAGTCTGATGAAAAAAGCCAAGACAGTAATTAAGCACGAAGACACAGGAGACTGGGATTCATATCATGTTTCAATCTAACACGATATATATGATCATTAATTTTCCTTCGGCTACACAGCGGAATGAAACCGCCAACTATTTCAGGATATGTTTTATGCAGCGGACGCCCTTCCAGCCACAACTCAGTACTGGGAAACACTCATACACACTCATTTAAACTACAGCCAATTTAGTTTCCTCAATTCATCTATAGCGCATGTCCTTGGACTGGGGGGAGAAACCAAAGCACCTGAAGAAAGCCACGCTGACACAGGAAGAACATGCAAACTCCACACAGTAATGCCAACTGACCCAGTCGGGACTCAAAACCAGTGACTTTCTTGCTGTGATCCGCCTCTACACTATATATATATATATATATATATATATATATATATATATATATATATATATATATATATATGTACTAAAGGTGTGACAAGATCTCGTACGACGAGATCTCGCGAGATTAAATCACGGCGAGATTTCTCGTCGAGGTGAAGATATGTCTCATGAGTTGTGATATTATGATGGAGCGTGAGGGTGAAATTAGCACTGACGATTGGAGGCAGGATTGGATTTGATCTGCAAATAAAGTGCTTTGCACACACCTGGCAACCCAGGCTGGCCTCAGAGTTGTGCTTGTCACTCGGTTGGGTGGGCGGGTGTGACGTAACTGCTTTTTTTACCGGAGTTCAGCAGGTGGCTACAACATCCAACATAGGCAACAACTACAGCCTCACACATTATGGTTCATATCCATGCAATATAATAGCACTTCAGATATGCTGAAAGGCATAATCTTCGTAAACACAAATTGAATTACGACGTAGAGTATTCCTAATTTAGTCGCATTATTGAAGTGCAGATATGTAAACGCCGCAATCAAACCATTAACACCGTGAAGGACTTTTAGCCGCATTTTGCGACAGGACCCTACACACCTAGCGAGTCAGTAAAGCACCACAGACGCACACATCTCTAAGCGCACACACTCACTGAATGAACTCATCGTCACATCAGCATCACGGAACACATGTTTATACTGTCCGGGAAAAGCTGATTTTTTTTTTTCATTCTGTTTGCGGTATCAAACTTTATTAAAACAACTCTCATATCAGTCCTTTATATTCGCATGATCGCATGCAGTAGCTCAGAGTGAGTCACGGGGCCTGAATGAAATCTTGCTAAATGAAAGTGAAACTCATTTATTAAATTAAAAATGAAATACAAAAATTACATATATTTGTTTCAGTGTGTGAAAATAAGTTCGACATATCATGTGAAATTGTACAGGAGAGAAGCAGTCGGTAGAGTTTATAGCTAAATATTTAGCAGTGTTTGTATGTCCTTTATGACAATAGAATTCATTTAAATAGAAATAAAATACCATTCATTACAATGTTTTTAAAAAGCACCTAAATTGTTTTGTATTTTGTGATTTTTTTTTCTATTTGAATAAAAATCTATTTGCATTCATATATTAGCAAATATTTAGCTAATATTTCAAATTATATATAAAAAGATTTTTTCATTCACATAGGCTATTAGCAAAATATTTAGCAGTGTTTGCATCTCTATTACTGCGTATAATTCATTAAAATAGAAGTAAAATAACATTCATTACAAGTTGATTTAAAAAAAGCACCTAAGTAGTTTTGGCATTTGTTTTTTTTCCCAGTGGAATAAAAGACTATTTTCCATTCATATATTTCATCATTGAGGATTTCTTAAAAATAGTGTAAAAATCTCGTCTCGTCTCGTTCTCGTGAACCCAATCTCGTATCTCGTCTCGTGGAGTAGGCATCTCGTCACACCCCTAATATGTACACAACCTTTATCACTATCAACAGTGCAACAGTGAAAAGAGTGCTGCATATCTATTCTTTATCTACTATATAAATATACTAGCGATGCACAAACTTTTGGCTGTCGAAATTTATTGGCCGAAACCCAAAATGTAATTTTTGTCTGATAATGTGGTGCATCCTTAATATATTTATATAGACAATTATTAGCGAAACCAGCTAAAAGTATGTGCCCAAAACAAAAGCTTTGTGCTGTGCTATGAAACCCCATTCATTTTAAATGGCGTGCAAGGGCATTGGGTTGCTATGACAAGCAAAGAGTAAGAGCAGCAGAGCACATTTTTGAAGCCCACAGGAAAAGCAAAGTAAAAAAAATAACATGTCGACGGGACATTTTCTATGTAGTATTCTTGTTCCTGCTGCTTGCAATAACGCTACTGTGTTGTCAAGGCAACGGTGGTAAAATGACGCCTCTATGCTCTCGGACTGCTTCATTGTCAATACAATTTTACTGTCAATAAAATGCTGCTATTTTATTGGCTTCTGATTTTTTTATAAATAACTATAAATGATTTTTTTGAAGTCTTACAAAATAACTTTTTACTTATTTAATAAAATAAAAACTAATTATAACAAAGCATTTTTTGGTTTTTGACCAAGTGCATCCCAGAATATATATATTCATTCATTCATTTTCTTGTCGGCTTTGTCCCTTGCGGGGTCGCCACAGCGGAATGAACCGCCAACTTATCCAGCACGATTTTACGCAGCGGATGCCCTTCCAGCCGCAACCATCTCTGGGAACTTCCACACACACCATTCACACTCATACACTATGGACAATTTAGCTTACCAAATTCACCTGTACCACATGGCTTTGGACTGTGGGGGAAACCGGAGCACCCGGAGGAAACCCACGCGAACCCAGGGAGAACATGCAAACTCCACACAGAAATGCCAACTGACCCAGCCCAGCCGAGGTTCGCAACCTGCGACCCAGCGACGTTCTTGCTGTGAGGCAACAGCACTACCTACTGCGCCACTGGGTTGCCCCGAATATATATATATATCTATATATATCTATATATATATATATATATATATATATATTATATATATATATATATATATATATATCTATATATATTAATATATATCATATATATATATATATATATATATATATTATATATATATATATATATATAATATATATATTATATATAAGTGTGGGTCGTTACTCGGCGTTACGCAAGACTCTTATCGCGCGCTAAAAAAATATCGCCGTAATCTATTCTCAAAGTTGGGTTGGGAGCTGGGTCTGTTCTCCGTAAGCTATAATGACGTTTACCTTGACATTTTAGCGCGTATGTATAAACTGACTGGTGAGCCGTCTGGGAAAGAAGTGCCCTTCTGAATCAAATCAGCGGATGCCCTTCTGGATCTTTCACTTACTTCGAAGAACTACTGACTACGCTTACATGGACATCTAATGCAGTTTTATTGAACAAAAGATTAAACTTCTTTGGAAAAAAAAAAAAAAAACCTACTGACCCCAAACGATCGACCAGTACCTTTACTTCATCAAGGTTGCTCAGATGGATTATGTGCAGTAGCTCTGTGGGAAAGGCCTCTTTCTTCTCGCATTCTACAAATTCCCTGCTCATTTTCACTTGGAAAATGTAACATCTCTGCTTGTTCAGTCCTATTACCGAGAATGTGTGTGAAAGGCTTTCTTAATTTCACATGTTGGCTACAGTCCTAGTTAAACAGTCCGTCAGAAGTTGCCAATGAAAACAGACTAGCAGCGGGGGCTTTGACTAGCTCGCGGCGCTGACGGGATGTCAGCTTTTACAATGATCTAACAGAGATCCCTTTCCCTGAAGACCAAACTTTCCAGTCAAGAGAGATGCTGGAAATCGGTCTCAGATTAGATTTCAAATTCCATGTTGTTTTAAAGTCCCTGTGAAATCAAAATTAAAGTTTTTTGGGGGTATTAGCCTCACTATTTCAGTCTTTAGGTTATCTGTACGTAATCTAGCGTGCTCTAAAAGACAAAATGCACTTTCAGAAACAGGGTTACAGTTACAGTCGGGTTACAGTTTCTCACTTCCACCAATAAGAATCAATTATTTTTTATGACATCATGAAGCATTTCAGCTTCTCGTCGGTTCCTCTGGTCAATCAAATGCTTTTTAGTGTAAATTGTCCCACCACTATAACGTTCATTCATTCATTCATTCATTCATTCATTCATTCATTCATTCATTCATTCATTCATTCATTCATTCATTCATTTTCCTTCGGCTTAGTCCCTTTATTCATCATGGTTCACTACAGCGGAACGAACTGCCAACTATCCCAGCGTATGTTTTACACAGCGGACGCTCTTCCAGCTGCAACCCAGTACTGGGAAACCACTATAACATATAATGATATATGAGTATATAGTAATAATATAATATAATATAATATAATATAATATAATATAATATAATATAATATAATATAATATAATATAATATAATATAATATAATATAATATAATACATATAATATAATATAATATAATAAAATTTTTATAATAATATAAACCTAAAATAAAATAAAAAATAATAATTATCACCAAAATAAGACTGACTACAATAAAATGTATTTATTTATAAACATAGAATGAAGTAAGTTGAGGAAAATTAACACAGAGGTTCAAATTAATAATTAATATATATATTCATTCATTATTAATTATATGTATTATATATTATTATTATTATTATTATTATTATTATTATTATATGTATTATTATTATTATTAAATATTATTATTTTATGCATTATTATTATTATTATTATTATTATTATTATTATTATTATTATTATTATTATCATATGCATTATTATATTATTGTCAAGCCAAACTAAAATAGATGAGAAAAAAAACATCCATCCGCCAATCGGAGGAGAGGCGGAAGGACATGGAGTAGTCGGCTTCACGTCAGAAAAAAGGAAACTGAAACTCTGGATCTCCGCCAAAACGAAAACCTCCACCAAAAGCTGATTCTCCGCCGAAATTGAGCATAAGAGAAGAGCACCAAACGTCAAAAACCATCATCAAGTCCCGGAGTGGCAGCCGGTGAGAACTTTACTTTGTTCAGCTCATAAAAATCGCGGCTGGCACGTCAGCTTTTGAGGGCAAATGAAACTGCGAAGCAGCAAATAGCTCAAGTTCAGCACAGAGAAAAACGTGGCTCCTACACGGCTAATCTGCTCGCGGCTTAATTATTTAAGTCACAAATAGTTTATTGTGAAACTATTTATAGTAGAAGAGATTATAATGCGCAAATGTATAGTTTTAATTGTTTTGATCAGTTTGGTGCTATCGGATTGACAGTGGGATGGTTGATTTTTCTCATATTGCATGCATGAGTGGATCACGTGCACATAAGCTGATCGCTGCAGTAATTTATCTTATTTCATTCAAATGTCCAAAAATTTATATTTAAGTTCAATATATTTAACTGTACTTTTGATTGTGCTTTAATGTGTTAATTCGTTATAATTTTTGAAAATGCTGTGTGAAAATCTGTCAGAATTCGCAAATGTTTGCATATATAATGTTATTTGCAATTTAATTACATATCTTGTATATTTGTTATTTTGAAGGTTTTTCACCTTTCTGCTGCTTTCTGCTGCATTTACAATGCAATAAATGGATGAGTGGAATCCAGTTAAGACTCCTCTGATGATGTGTCTTCCTTTCAAGCGGGAATTTGTGAATGAGAAAAATAGCTTGACAGTGAAAAACGGGAAACCAGGAAAACTGGACATCTGTGTGACTCAAAAAAGGCAAGTGAGAAGATAATATATTTAATTTGAAGAATCACTGTGGACAGAAATCAAAATGGCCACGCAGGCGGTAGGGAAGTCAATCGAACAACTAAAAGCAAAAAGGACTGTGGAAAAAGGGCATTCACACGTCTAGCCAACACTATATTCAAAACTTGTAAAAACATGACAGAGGTGGATCTTCAAGACAGTTTAAATAAACTCACAAAACAAGCAGAGAAAGTCATGGAAGTAAATGACGATCTCGAAGCAGGCATGATTGCAGAATTAGAGGCAGATCTGGATACAGCCGAGTCAGCGGAATTAACAGAACAGCAAAAAGACGACCTCGAGAAAACTGCAAGCGACTGTGAGTTAAAACTGGATGAAATGAAAGTTCTTCTTCATGAAACTTTATGGACCAGATATGGAGATGTTGAACTGTCCACAGCACTGCAGGTTGCTGAAACTGAGAGTGATAGAGTTGAAGCAGTAGATCCAACTGGAAATTATGAAGCATACAATTTCATGCTTAGTCACCTTCAAAATCTGATAAGAAATGCAAAAGATATGTACAGCAAATGGCAACGGTGCATCCCATCAGGTGATGAGAGAGGTTTCAGCCAGAGACAAAGAGCACTCGAAGTAAACATTACCAGGTTAGTGGCGAGGAAAGCTGATTTCATGCAAGCAAGACAAGTGGAGGAAGCTAGGAATATAGCACATGCCCCAGTGATTTCTACTTACCCCATAGCAACAATTAAGTTAAAACCTGCAACTCTACCAAAGTTCTCTGGTAGCAAGAGAGATTTTCACAGATGGAAGAAGGATTGGGAGGCACTCCAGAAGCAGGGTGAGCCCACTGGCTCTAAGGAGGTCAAAAAGGTTCAGTTGCTAGACAGTCTTGAAGAAAAGATTGTAAGAGAGCTCCGCCTCACCACTTATAATACTGCTGATGACATTTTTCGTGTCTTGGAAAATCGCTATGGCAACGTGACAGCAATTGCTATTGAAATAGTGGAAGACTTGCAAAAAATTCCTCCTATTAGAAGTCACCAACCACGAAAAATAGTTGAACTAATTCAAGAAGTAGAAAAGGCACTTGGAGATTTGAGTGATCTTGGAAATACTGGGGCCATAAACAACCCTCTGGTAACAAAATCGATTGAAGGAAAACTTCCTGAAAGTTCAAAAAAGGAATGGCTTATTCACATATCTGCCCAACAGAGTGCAGTCACACCAGATAATCGGTTTGACTACCTTTTGGATTTCCTCAAGAAGCAAGAGAACATCTACGAGCAGTTGGAACAATTAAGACTTGAAGAACCTAACAGAAAGGATGTGCGAAATGAACCAAAATGGGCAAGAACGAAGTCCACAAAATCAAACACTGACCAGGCTGGGTGTGTAGTCTGTGGTGATACTAAGCATAAATGGAAACTCTACTTCTGTAGGCAGTTCCGGGCATCGAAATTAGCAGACAAAAAGGCTGCAATAAGTGCACTTGGAGCTTGTAAAAATGTCTCGAGGTCCATGAGGAGCATTCATTCTGTAAACGAAACTACTTGTGCAAAAGACAAGACTGTGAAGATGAGAGTGTCCCTGAGCATCACTATTATTTATGCCCTAATGCTAAAAGAGAGGAGAAACGTGCTGACCAGAAGAATAATAAACTTTGTTCAAAACAGAGAAAGGTGTAAAGACTACACTAGAGATCAGGAAGATTTTCTCAGCAGGCTTCCACCAGAGTTAGCACAGCAGTGTCGAAATGTGTTCTCAAACACTACAGCAAGAGTGTTCAATGCGACAAAGGAAAAGCCAAATTTACTAGCACAAAGTGGGCTGCTAGAATTGCCTGTAATCATGATGCTTCTAAATGTGACAGCCAATGCTGGTCAAAAAATTGGAACATTAATTGATTTGGCATCAGACACTAATTACATAACACACAGCGCTGCTGATCGTTTGAACCTAAAAGGGGAAAAGATAACTCTTGTTATCCATGGAGTTGGAGGCATGAAGGTTCGGATGAAGACTAAACGTTATCTTCTGAAAATAAGGGTGAGAACCTCCCAGGGAACCTTCAAGTCCCACCAATTGGCTTGCTATGGGTTGGAAAGCATCGCTGAATTAACAATGCAGTGCAACCTGACCAATTGAAGAAATTGTTTCCAGACATACCTCTTGCCGATCTTGCAAGGCCAAAAGTAGTCGACCTGCTCATAAGCCATCGGGAAGGACAGTTAGCTCCACAAAGGATTAAAATTGTTGGAGAACCTGGTACTGTGGGATGGTCCACTTGGAAAGACGATTGGAGGAACTCATCCTGAGCTTTTCGACGATGTGACTGTATCTGCTTACCGGTCCAAGACTCACTTTGCACGTTCAATGAGATTGGCTGCTGCTAAATATGAGGAAGTAACTGAGTAACCGTCCACCATACAAACCACTTGCCAGACTCCATGAATCAAGCGTCTCAACCAGTATTCAAGACTTCTTGAATGGTGGAAGTGGGATTCCATTGGTGCAGCATGTGAGCCAAAGTGTGGGGGTTGTCGCTGCGGGAATTGTCAACCTGGCGGAAAGAATGTCTCTTGCTGAGGAGAGGGAGCTGGAATTAGTAAAAGAAGGTCTCACTTATGTCATGCAGGACAAACACAGCAATGAGCCACACTGGCATTCTAAATATCCTTGGATACAGGACCCAACTTCCTTACCAGACAATAGGTGTGCAGTTGAGGCGACATTTCTGCGGACAGAGAGGCAGTTGGCCAAAGATCCTCAGTGGAAAGCAGCTTATAGTGCCCAAGTGAAAGACATGCTTGACAGAGGGGCTGCAGTTAAGCTACCTGAATGTTCAGTTGCTGATTGGGTCGGACCTGTATGGTATGTAAGTCATCTTATCGCTCCTAACCCTCACTCAGTCACAACCCCAGTAAGACTCGTTTGGAATAGCAGCCAAAGATTCAGAGGTGTCAGCATGAATGACCTGTTAATTAAAGGACCAGACGTTCTAAATCAGATACGTGCTGTCCTGCTGAGATTCAGAAGTGGAATATATGCCGCATTGGGGGATATTAAGAAAATGTACAATTCAGTTTGGTTGGAGGACCGAGAAGTACATTTGCACAGATTTCTTTGGCGAGACTCCGAGAATGAGGAGCTGGGAGAATACGCAATCACGAGAGTCAATATTGGAGACAAACCAGCAGGATGCATTGCGCAACTGGCAATGCGTGAAACCGCC
The DNA here is from genome assembly GCA_903798195.1 of Danio kyathit. Taxonomy (NCBI): domain Eukaryota; kingdom Metazoa; phylum Chordata; class Actinopteri; order Cypriniformes; family Danionidae; genus Danio; species Danio kyathit. Next base: position 15,474,747 of record LR812525.1, read on the forward strand.
AATTTGCCATCGTTTGCTCACCTTGAGGAGGAACGACGGGTAATCCAACATGACAGCTACGTTGATGATATTCTCACATCTCACAATGACTTCAGCCAACTACAGTCCATTGTGGCAAACACAGAATTGATCTTGAAAGCTGGAGGATTTCATCTGAAACCATGGGTCTTCTCAGGTCAAAGTGGGAGGGAAAAGTCTGATGACAAGTGCTGTAATATAAAGGAAAAGGTCATGGTTCTACCAAACCAAATGCATGATGATGACAACAAAGCACTTGGTCTGGGCTACTCTGTGGAAGACGACATGTTGTACGTGATGACATCCATCAATTTTTCAAAAAGAAAAAAGAAAATTAGACTCGGACAAAACTTAACACAGGAGCAAGTTAGAGCCCAGACACCAAATCCACTGACGAGAAGGGAGCTCTTGAGTCAGGTATCAGGGGTATATGATCCAGTAGGCTTAGTGACTCCAGCCAAACAAAAGGGAGCAATTCTGGTTCGCAGAGCTTTTCAAGAGGCAAAGAATAGAAGACTTCAAGTTAACGAAACTTGGGATGCGGCTCTCTCAGATGATCTTAGAGAAGATGCAATCAAACTCTTTGAGCAATACATCCAACTAGGCCAAATTAAATTCACAAGAGCCATAACACCTCCAGACTTTGAAGGTCAGCCCTGGGCGATAACCTTTTCTGACGGAAGCGAAAACACTTACGGTGCTGTAATGTACTTGAGATGGGACTCAAAACAGGGCCCAGTAGTCAGGCTTGTGGAATCCAAAGCTAAGCTGACTCCTTTAGACCAAAAGGGAGATGCTATCAAGGCAGAGGTGTGTGGAGCAGTGTTCGCCTCACGCTTGCGTAAGTACTTTGAGCAGCACTGCCGAATTCAAGTGGAGAAATGGTACCATTTAGTTGATAGCCAAACAGTACTTGGTGCTATACAACGTGAAAGCTATGGCTACAAAACATTCTTCGCCAATCGGATTGGGGAGATCCAAGGAATTACAAAGGCGCAAGAGTGGTGGTGGATACCAGGCCCACAAAACGTTGCTGATGTGATAACTAGAGGAGCTAGCCCTCAAAATCTCGATGAAAGTTCAGACTGGCAAAATGGGCCAAGATTCCTGAGCTTGCCAGTAGATGAATGGCCAATCAAGTCAGCTAAGGACTTAGCTATCACTGCCCAAGAAAGCATTAACGAACTTCAAAAGAAAGCATTTGCAGCTGTATTGACAAGGTCAAAAACAAACCAAAAAGAGCCGACAATGGAGTCGAAACTAATTGAGAGCCCCAACTTGGTTCAAGTAGAACCAAAAAGACCACCAGCAGGCTTGGCTGTCCTGAACTTGTGTGACATGAAGCGGTTCAGTGATCTGTCACGACTGGTTAAAACAATAGCATGGGTTTGGAGAGCTGCAAAGATGTTCCTCGGCAGAAAACGAACTTTAAATAGACCAAAGTGGGAGGCAGTCTTGTCAGAAGGAACCATTTCAGTAAGAGAAAGAGAAGATGCTCTACGAGACATTTTCTTGCTGAACAAGAGGGGGTAACCTTTCCAAATACCACTAAAGAGAGGTTGGTAGTCTAAAGATCCAGACTCTGGATTGCTGGTCTGCGGTGGCAGGGTGCAGGTCTTTAAAAGATGATCAGCTGAGTGTTCCAATTCTTCCTTCTAATTCCTGGATTTCCACATTACTAGCTCGACAATCTCACAAAGAGAGCCACGGAGGCTTGGCTGAGACTCTGCTCAGAATGCGAAGAAGAGCCTGGGTAATAAAAGGCAGAAGAATAGCTCAAAAAGTTGTGGACAGCTGCGTTCAATGTAGGAAGAACAAAGCAAAAAAGTGTCAGCAAGTAATGGGTGATCTTCCCTTAGAAAGAACCCAACCAGCTGCACCCTTCGAGTTCACAGCAGTAGATCTTTTCGGACCTTATCATGTGAAAGATGATGTCAAGAAGAGAGTCTCGCTGAAGGTCTGGGGTGTTGTCTTTTGTTGTATGTCGAGCAGGGCAATCCACACGGAATTGGTTAACTCTCAGTCAACCGAAGGTTTCTTAATGGCCTTTCAAAGATTTGCTGCAATTAGAGGCTATCCCAGAAAGATCTTTTCCGATCCTGGTACCAATTTCATCGGAGCAAGACCAGTTTTGCAGGATCTGTACCAATTCCTGGAGGGAATTGACAAATCTAAACTGGAGGAAACGGCAATAAAAAATGGAACTGAGTGGATCTGGAAGATTCACCCAGCTGATTCCCCACATAGAAATGGAGCCGCTGAAGCTGCAGTGCGCATTGTCAAGAGGGCACTCCAAAACTGCGGAGGGGAGTCCACTCTCACCTATAGTGAAATGCAAACAGCCCTTCAAATAGCAGCTAACCTTGCTAATGAGCGACCAATCGACGCCAGGGCACAAACTCAGGAAGGCTGCATTCAATATGTAACGCCAAATGCGCTATTGCTCGGACGAGCGTCCCAAAGTGGTGACATCAAAACTTTTGACTTTTCCAGCTATCCCTTCAAAAGACTCCAAGCAATGCAGGCAGTGGTAAATAAGTTTTGGAAACATTGGAGCCAGCTTGCAGGTCCTAATTTATTAATTAGGAGCAAGTGGCACACTTCACACAGAAACGTCGCAATTGGGGATATTGTCTGGATCGCAGATCAGAACGCACTCAGAGGGCAATTCAAGCTTGGCAGAGTAATCAGTGTCAATCCAGACAGCAAGGGTGTCGTAAGAGATGTAAATATACGGACATTCCCAAGTTACCCTGTTCTGATCACAAAGCCATCAAAAGCAAGGCCAAATTCTCAAAATTCCAAAACCTGTCAAGAGAAAATCCCGAGTACTGTCCTTCACCGAGATGTCAGACGACTGGTTGTTCTACTTCCTGCTGAGGAGCAAAAGAGTGAATAATTCGGAGAACATCCTTTTGGAAGCAAAAATTAATCGAACCAAACAGTTTGCCTTCAAAAAGATGCGATTTCCTCTTTATCCCAAGAAAATCGAGTGGGAGGTGTCAAGCCAAACTAAAATAAGATGAGAAAAAAAACATCCATCCGCCAATCGGAGGAGAGGCGGAAGGACATGGAGTAGTTCGGCTTCACGTCAGAAAAAAAGGAAACTGAAACTCTGGATCTCCGCCAAAACGAAACCTCCACCAAAGCTGATTCTCCGCCGAAATTGAGCATAAGAGAAGAGCACAAACGTCAAAAAACCATCATCAAGTCCCGGAGTGGCAGCCGGTGAGAACTTTACTTTGTTCAGCTCATAAAAATCGCGGCTGGCACGTCAGCTTTTGAGGGCAAATGAACTGCGAAGCAGCAAATAGCTCAAGTTCAGCACAGAGAAAAACGTGCTCCTACACGGCTAATCTGCTCGCGGCTTAATTATTTAAAGTCACAAATAGTTTATTGTGAAACTATTTATAGTAGAAGAGATTATAATGCGCAAATGTATAGTTTTAATTGTTTTGATCAGTTTGGTGCTATCGGATTGACAGTGGGATGGTTGATTTTTCTCATATGCATGCATGAGTGGATCACGTGCACATAAGCTGATCGCTGCAGTAATTTATCTTATTTCATTCAAATGTCCAAAAATTTATATTTAAGTTCAATATATTTAACTGTACTTTTGATTGTGCTTTAATGTGTTAATTCGTTATAATTTTTGAAAATGCTGTGTGAAAATCTGTCAGAATTCGCAAATGTTTGCATATATAATGTTATTTGCAATTTAATTACATATCTTGTATATTTGTTTATTTTGAAGGTTTTTCACCTTTCTGCTGCTTTCTGCTGCATTTACAATGCAATAAATGGATGAGTGGAATCCAGTTAAGACTCCTCTGATGATGTGTCTTCCTTTCAAGCGGGAAATTTGTGAATGAGAAAAATAGCTTGACAATTATTATTATTATTATTATTATTATATGTATTATTATTATTATTATTATTATTATTATTATTATTATTTAATATCATTATTATATGCATTATTATTATTATTATTATTATTATTATTATTATCATCATCATTATTATATGTATTATTATTATTATATTTATTATTAATATTATTATTATTATTATTATTATTATTATTATTATTATTATCATTATTAGATGTATTATTATTATATTTATTATTATTATTATTATTATCATTATTATATGTATTATATGTATTATTATATGTATTATTATTATTATTATTGTTATTATTATTGTTATTATTATTATTATTATTATTATTATTATTATTATTTGTATTACTATTATTATTATTATTACTATTATTATTTTATGTATTATTATTATTAATATTATAAAAAGAATAAAATGGAAACAAGGAAAATGAAAGTATAAATATAAGTCCTAATATGCATACAGTATGCCTAAAATATTTGAAACAAAGTACTACAAAATAATCTAAAATTAAAGTAAAAATGAAACTAAAAAAACACACCATTACATTGTATTCTCATTACAATCTCAACATAACATAACAATTCTCATTACATCTCAACAAATGAACATAAAATACAAAAAAAAAGACAAAAATATTAAAACAAATAAAAACATTAAGCATAACAAATCTAAGAAAACCAATATTTTATACATCTATAAACATATGACTCCTGTATCCAGCAGGAATGTGAGAAACTAAATGACAGAGCAACAAACGTGTGACTCCCAAAGCCCACAATTTTTCTGCTGCCTTCTCTGGAGTGCCATTTAGTGTGCTCACGAGTGCCCATTAAACGACACACCAGAGGAGCCAACGAAAAGCGGAGAAAATAACAGCAAAAAAAAAAAGATGGCAGACTCCGTCCAATGTCTATATGGCATCTCAAAAACTGACCTCGACAAAGAGACACACACAAGTGTCATTTCACAACATCGGCTAATATAGCGTGTCTGGAACAAGAGCAAAACCAAACACCTCGCTCAGGTTACTCGCAGGTCTCAGATCTGTGTTTACATTATGATTTCATATCCACATTAATATTCAGCCCTAGAATTTAAAGTCAACACATTAATGCCAAACGCAGCCCACATCATTGTTTAATTCCGCTAAACACTGTAACACATTTATCTGAATTAAACAAGTGTTGAAGTTAGGAGGTTGCAGAAAAAATACTATAGTAATATACAGTTGAAGTCAGAATTATTAGCCCTCCTGTGTATTTTTTACCTCAATTTTTGTTTAATGGAAAGAAGAATTATTTTAATAATAACTAAGTTTTAATAACTGATTTCTAATAACTGATTTATTTTATGTTTTCCATGATGACAGTAAATAATATTTGACTAGGTATTTTTCAAGACACTTCTATACTGCTTAAAGTGACATTTAAGGCTTAATTAGGTTAATAAGGTTAGTTAGGCAGGTTAGGGTAATGTCATTGTGTAACGATGGTTTGTCCTGTAAACTATCCAAAACAAATATAGCTTAAAAGGGCTAATAATTTTGACCTTAAAATGTTTTAACCCTTTACCCTTCAACCCGACGTGGACGCCCTGGAGCATCCAGGGGCGCTGTTTTTCCACATGTCAATGTTTATCAATAGTAATAACAACACACACACGCATTCTTTGCTGTACATCACGGTTTATTTTGAAAGGTAAGAGTCCACAGAAAAACATCCCATCAAGCACATTTAGTCCACCGACACAATAGTGTTGAATTTTGGGTGGTTATTCATTTGTTTATGTCACCATTTCTGCCAGAGACCTGTTTTACCATGCTTTACCATGTTACTTACACGCGAAAACGGCGTCTTTGTAGTAAAAAGCAACTCGATGTCATAGCTTACAGTGTTACAGATAAAATGAGACCACAAACTGAATAAAAAGTCAAAGTTATAGTTACTAAAATCTAAACAAAGCCGCATGTTTTGATCTGCATAGCCTGTCATCTGATTATAGCACTTCCTACTTCCTACTAAGTTTGACTGACAGAGAGTTTAGCCAATGGCTGTATCATATATTCAATATATGAACACCTAATGATGAAAAACTGCTTTTATTCTAGCCGAAATAAAACAAATAAGACTTTCTCCAGAAGAAAAAAACAGTATCAGACATATTGTGAAAATGTCCTTGCTCTATTAAACATCATTTGGGAAATATTTAAAAAAGAAAAACCAAATTCAAAGGAGGGCTAATAATTTTGACTGTATAGTATTTTGAAGCATTCTAAAGTGTATATAATACAGCACTTAATGAATGTTAACGAATGCTACAGCATACTGTAGTATTAACTGATAAACTATAGGTACTGCAATATACTTTTGTCAGTATTTGGGTTGGGAATGATGAGGTGAGGACCCAAATGCAAAAAACCAAGGATTTTATTATATAAAAGAAACAAAACAACTAAAACAACCCCATGGGAGAAAAACACAGCAACATAACAAACTGACTTGACTTGGCTTGCCTTGAAATGGCTCGACTCGGCTGGTCCATCGTCGCAGACACAGAATCAGCGATGATGGACCAGCACAGGACAGGGCACACTGGGAGAATAAATAGGGAAAAAAACATCCTGATCTCGTGAAATAATAGGGCTGCAACTAACGATTATTTTAATAATCGATTAATCTGCCGATTATTTCTTCGATTATTCGATTATAAAATTTGTTGCCAACGCTTTTAGTAATCGATTTTTATTGATTTAATCGATTCGTTGTTGCAGCCCTAGAGAAAGCGTAACCATTTTCCATTTTGTCAGTTTAGTGACTAGTGGAGTTCAGTCATACGAAAATGTACGTTTTTAAAAAGGAGGCCTGGCACCAAACCCCGCCCCTAAACCCAACCGTCAATGGGTGATGAGCAAAACATACTAAATTGTACGAATTAGATTGTATGAATTCATACAAATTAGCCACTAACTCAAAGTAAGCTGTGAGATAGTGTTGGGAAATCAAACCAATAAACTGGCAAGCAGGCAGGTGAACATAATATAAATGATAGGATAACAAGGTGCGTGGGACAAGACAATAGACGGGAAAGCACATGGTACAAAGACACAACATAAGCCATGTGCTCACACAAAACGGGACTAGAACAAGCAGCCAATGAGAGAACTCATTAACCGTGTGCTCACATGAAACATGACACTAAAGCACTTAGCCACAATAAAACACCAAGCCATGTGCTTTGACACAACACCAAGACGAGACAGTACGCGATAAATAAACACTTACCGTGCACTCAGACATGTGACGTGCATGTTTCAATCCCAGCGCCAACTGAAACCAAAACCAACTAGACTGGAGAGCTGAGAATAAAACAGCATACCACCGACAAAACAAACACAAACGCGAGAGCAAGCAAGCGAGCATGTGCGAACCGCACCTCCTCAGGAGCTACAAAGACATGAACACACACCTCACTCGAGACCACGCCTTCACAACAACGACAAGCGACAGGGTGAGCGAAAACTCGAGCCGAGCAAGACATACAAGACAAGACAGGACTAGTGTCTGAACTCTGGCACCAAAACAAGAATTAACCAGACCGAAGTGGCAGAATCCTGACAACTTTAGTCTTTACTACAGTAAACTGTGGTGTATTGTAGTATAATATACCCCACAGTTATAGAAAACTACAGTTTTGTATATTTTTTTCTTAATATTGATATACAGTAGTTGTTTAGTTACCATAGCAACTACGGAATTAACAAAACAGATTATTTCAAGTATTTAAAGGTCCCATGAAATTAAAATAACATTTTTGAGATTCAAAACAGTGACAAAATTTGCGTTTAAAATATATAAAGCTGAAAAAAAGCTTGTAGTTTGTCACTTTCGCCTAAAAGGATCAACGGTTCTATTCACGTCACCTCATACTTCGGTTTCATCAGATCTTGACCAATCAAATGCTCTCTAGTATTTGACATGCCCTGCTCCCTTCTCATTTGTTTTTCATTTGATGCACTTGAGTTCATCCACTCTCACTGGCAGAGCTGTAATAAACACAAAATGCTATTGGCTGTTTTTTTTTTTTTTTTAAAGGGAGGAGCTACAGTGTGTCCCACCCTCTTTTTGTGCTTCAGTTGAGATTACGTCAAACATCGATGAAAAAAAAATGCATATTTCAAAGCACTTCACAGGACCTTTAACTATAGTACGGTTTAAAGAGCCCTTATTATACATTAAAAAGGGTCATATTTTGGTTGTAAGGGTCTCCAACAACATACTGATATGCATGCAAAGTCAAAAAACACTTTCATTGTCTTATAATATGCATTTATTTTTACCTAATTATCCCAGTGACTCCTATATGATTTGTTTAGCGATTCATTTGTTCCCAAACCCCTCCTTAGCCCCCTAATCTGCGCCGATTGGACCAATGACAGCCTGTTACGATTGGTCGACAGCGTTCAGCGCGAGACAGAGTGAAATGCCCAGCACGGCTTATCAACAATATTAAAGTAGTCAGAGTGCAAAGTGTATGTGTGAGCATACCTGCCAACACTCCTGTTTTTCCCAGTGTAGCAGTCGATTCTGTTCCCTTCTGAAATTCCAGTTCCCCCTCTACGAAGCGTGTCTGCTAACAGTGTATGCAGACACACCCAAACACAACTCGATTTACGGAAAGCAAAGTGGTTCTAAAAGTACGTCTTTTTTTCTGAACTTGAAAATAAAAAGAACTACCATAACTGTAGGCCTACGCGTAATATTAGGCCGTACTCACACTATGTAGAGTTGCCTTGAACCGGGCCAAAGCACGCTTGTCCCCCCTCCCGTCTCCCCCGACGGCCCGCACTCACATTACATTCGGGCCTGGGCGCGCTTACATCATCGATGACGCGCTGCTCAGTAAGCGCTCTCGCTCCGCACAGTGGAGATTTCTTTAGTTACATAGTTTAAGTCGTTTGATATGCGGTGACACGCAGTCTAATATTTCGCCGAACAGATCCGCCACTTTTGACGCTCATAAACAATCATAAAGTCCTCGTGCTGCAGGAATTAGGAGGTTTGCTGAAGGTGCAGCTGTCGTGCAGTGAAGGGTTTGCGTCTTTAATAATCTACGACAGTTTGCGTTCATTGAACAGCACGAATGAATAATTAATCCATATGAAACAGTCGCTTAAAAGTCACGTCTCGCTTTCAGTTTCGGCCCAAGTGAACCGCGCTCTGGCCCACCTCTTCCAACCGGGCCAGGGCCGCCCAAGTGTACCATGCCTGAGCCCGCTTCAGAGCACTCAGCCTTCTCAAACGATCCGGGAAACGGGCCTGGGCACAGTTCGGATAGCATAGTGTGAGTAAGCCCTTAAACTAGGGTGCATCAACTCAGACATTTGAAAAAAGCTAAGAATACAAACAAGAACCACAGAAAATACGTAATGGGAGTGTAAGATTAATTTTATTACGCTACTTTGACATTGCAAGACATGAAAGCATTGCCAGCACTTTTTCGCTTTCCGTACATCCAGTTGTGTTTGACTGTGTCTGCATACGCTGTTAGCGGACATGCTTCATAGATGGGGAACTGGAATTCCAGAAGGGAACAGAATCGACTGCTACACCGGGAGTCTCCCGTATATCAGACCCATCCCCCAGCCACCCACCCATTTTGTTATTTATCCCGGAAATTCCCTAACCCCCCCAGCCCCCCCCTCCGGTCTCCCGGATTTTCAGGGACAAACGTTGGCAGGTGTGTGCGTGCGAGCCCAATTCAGGAGTGTATTAAAGCAGTGCAGCTATACACCAGCAATATTTCTCTATTCTTAACTATAAATTAAAACAGTGACACACATGCAGTTAAACACCAGCATATTCCTCTCTTCTTAACAATGACACACATTCAGTATTAATCCACACAGTGGCAAAAGTTGAACTATTTTGAAACTTGACCGCCGCAAGTGTGTAGGAACACCTGACGGTGGCCATAGCGATCGCGAGCTCACAAGCGCATTTAAATCCGTAAACAAAGCAGTATGTGTCGTGTTTTCAACGTGGTTTTAGACACTATATGAGGATATTAAGAGTTAACCAGATACAGTACAAGCGGTTACAAGTAACAAAACACAGTTAAATATATATTTTGCAAGCTAGAGAAAACAAGGAGGCAACCATTTTAATCGCACTTAGTTACACTTGTGAAATGGAGGAAGAAACTGATCCATGAACTGTGTACTGATAAAATTCCTGTCAAGCTCTGACAAAGGCCCATACAACAATAGTCTTTTCTGATCCTTCCTTTAACAAACGGCCGACGAATCCCCTGTTGTAAGCGTGTAGATTCCAAAAGCACTCGTCAGAAAAATGACGGGAACAGCACAAGGTTGGGGCGATAATGCTGAGGTATTTTTGCAAAAATAAACCTCAACCACTGACTCTTCACAGTTTCATCTTTGGGTAGAGAAAATAACATTAACTTTCCCCTCACACTTTCAATAATATCCAGCTGAGCACAGCGTCTTCATGACTTGATTCAACCGGGATCTGCTACAGTGTTTGTGGGCGAGGCCTCAGGTTTCAATTTTCCCGGGTTTGTGGGCGCAACAATTGGGCGGGGCTTAAGTTTCGTATAGACGTCTCGCCAATTGGCTGAAGACTCGTTATCAAGACGATTCATTTGAAGCACTATGAGTCGATGCTTTTATAAATGAATCAATAGTTTTAAACTGTACTTTCAGATTTAAGCCATAGCTGGATATTTCACTTCACTTAGAGCTGTGTTACACACTACATGGAAGGTCATTTTCAAAAACCTATAATAGGGGCTCTTTAAAAAAAAAACACAAGTATTTTTAAAAGTGGTGAGACCAAAACAGTTCAATAATTATCAGATTAACTGAACGCTATGGCAAAATGCGGGGATACTGCTTTCTCTATTTTTTCAACACCTGTCTGCGATTATTCAGACATGTGAGAGTTGTTTATTTATTCTGTGTTGTTTTAATGAAGCAAAAATTGCTGAGTAAACAGAATCTGGATGTTTAGCTTGTGCTTCCCAGTCATTATGACAATTTAGCATTTTTCAAAGCAAGAACATGGAGATTAATTAGCCATCAAAATACACTAAATCCCTTTTTAAAATAAATAAATGAATAAAAAGTGGCAATTGCTCAGCTCTGTTTCTCACACTAAGTAATGTTTAAGAAACAGAATAGAAATGACTTCGCCAAACCTGATATTTTAAAACGTTGGAGCATAACTTGTACTTCTTTGCTACAGACAATGATGATAAAATCATGATACATATTTAAATCATAAGTTACAGGATCTAGTTTTTTTGTGGTTTTGGCTCTGGAAATATGTTTCTATTCATTTTTCAACAAACCCCCCCCCCGCCCCCCCCCCCCCCCCCCGCCCCCCCAGCCACCCCCCCCCCCCCCCCCCCCCAAAAAAAACGAAAACTAGTAACTAGTAAAAAAAAAAAAGTACTTTAGTTATCTTTGACTAATATTTAAATTTGTTCGATGATCTGAAACATTAAAGGGACAAATACGCGAAAGAAATAAGAAATAAAAATTAGGAAATAACTAAGGGGGCAAAATAAATAAAGGGGGATAATATTTTTTTCTATAAAATGTACATATACATGATGTTAGTTTCAGAAAAAAAAAAAGTTTTTGCTGTTTGGTCTTTGTAGCTCCTGTTGTTTAAATGAATGGTTTTTATAAAATGGAAGTTTTTAATTTTTGGCTGAAAATAGCATTTTTTCAGAACATACTGTATGTGACATATATCAAAAGTGAACAAATAATTTTTCCATTGATCTATGGTTTGATATAGGACAAAATGTGGCTGAGATACTTTTAAAAAATCTGAGGGTTCAACAAAAAACCTGAGAATATATATATATATATATATATATATATATATATATATATATATATATATATATATATATATATATATATATATATATATATATATATATATATATATATATATACTTTAATGTTGTCCAAATTAACCCAGCAGGCACACAATGTCATAAGATGTTAAAATTAGGTTCGATTTAGATCGTGACATCAGGTGACCAAAATTTAATGTCTAGCCTTCTCCACCAATCAGATTGGCACTTTTGTTCACGTGCACGGAGCTGCTGAAGTTACAGTAAACAGCACTTGGAGGCTCTCAAGCGCAAAACTGTCAATGGGAGCGCACATTGAAGAAGATGCCCAGAGGCGATATGAACGTGGAGCTGCTTATTGCACTGGTGAACAATAATCATTTCTTCATCGCTAGAGCTGGAGCTGCTGCTTGAACCATCCATACCAACAAGCATGTCAACTTTGTCTTCTTTTTCTTTGTTACAAGCGGGTGTCAGAAGCTTAGAGTTGTGTAGCGCCATCTAACGTCAAGGAGTGATTTTGCATACTCTTCTGCTCGACGCCAGTGAAAATCGCTTGGGTTTGAATCCGGAAAAACGTCTTGAAAAACGCTGATGATAAACGCAAACGAAAAGCGTCCCGGTGTGTACGAGCCTTAAGGATGTTATTTTGATGTCCAATAACAACGTCAAGGGGTGGCTCAGTGTTAGCACTGTCACCTCACAGCAAGAAGGTCGCTGGGTCCCAGCTGGGTCAGTTGGCATTTCCGTGTGGAGTTTGCATGTTCTCCTCATGTTCGTGTGGGTTTCCTCTGGGTGCTCCGGTTTCCCCCACAGTCCAAAGATAGGTGAACTGGATAAACCAAATTGGTCGTAGTGTATGTGTGTGAATGTGAGAGTGAATGGGTGTTTCCCAGTACTGGGTTGCACCTGTAAGGGTATCCGCTGTGTAAAACATATGCTGGATAAGTTGGTTGTTCTTTCTACTGTGGCGACCACTGATGAATAAAAGGACTAAGTCGAAGGAAAAAGAATGAATGAATAACAATGTCAAATGACGTTGATATTTGGTTGATATTTGGTTTCGTTGGAAAGTGACCAAAATCCAACGTCGAGCCAACATCTTAAACCAACGTCACATTGACGTCAAATACTGACATTTATTCATCAGGTATGGCAACCAAAATCCAACGTCTTATAGATATGATAGTGGTAACGTCCACACAACGTCAAGTTGTAACATCATTAGACGTTGATATTTGGTTGATTTTAGGTTGTGTTGGAAAGTGACCAAAATCCAATGCTGAGCCAACATCTTAGACCAATGTCATACTGACGTCAAACACTGTCATTTATTCGTCAGGTATGGCAACCAAAATCCAACGTCTGATAGACGTCATAGTGGTAACATCCACATGACGTCAAGCTGTAACATCATTAGACTGACATATCAGGTATGGCAACCAAAATCCAATGTCTGATAGATGTCATAGTGGTAACATCCACATGACGTCAAGCTGTAACATCATTAGACTGACATATCAGGTATGGCAACCAAAATCCAATGTCTGATAGATGTCATAGCGGTAACGTCCACTCAACGTCAAGCTGTAACATCATTAGACTGACATATCAGGTATGGCAACCAAAATCCAATGTCTGATAGATGTCATAGTGGTAACATCCACATGACGTCAAGCTGTAACATCATTAGACTGACATATCAGGTATGGCAACCAAAATCCAATGTCTAATAGATGTCATAGCGGTAACGTCCACTCAACGTCAAGCTGTAACATCATTAAATGTTGATATTTGGTTGACTTTAGGTTGGACATTGACGTAGGCCTGACATTGGGTTCTGACGTCAACCTAATTTTAATTTCCAAATAAATTGCAACGTTCCCATGACATTAGCTAGAAAGTTCTTAGCAATGCATATTACTAATCAAAAATTGAGTTCTGATATATTTACGGTAGGACATGTACCAAATGTCTCCATGAAACCTGATCTTTACTTAATCTTCAAATAATTTTTGGCATAAAAGAAAAAATGATCATTTTGACCCTGTGCAATGTACTGGTATTTTGGTCACATATTAGCAACCACACAGAATTGCCATCACAACCACTCAATAACACCACATCATATTTATCACAATGTTTGAAAAATCAAGTTTCATTTCGATATTTCGATATGTATTTTTAAATACAACCCCAAATCAGATAAAGGTTGGGACAGTATGGAAAACGCAAATAAAAAAGAAAGTAGTGATTTCCAAATTTACTTTGAGTTGTATTTCATTGCAGACATAAAATATTTCATGCTTTGTCTGGTCAACTTCAATTCAGTTGTAAATCCTTAAAAGTCCTGGCTGTGGAGGAAGAAGATACAGGTACTTGACTGGCCTGCCTGCAGTCTCGACCTGTCTCCAATAGAGAATGTGTGGTGCATGTTGAAGCACAAAATGTGACAACAAAGACCCCAATATTTAGAAAAATATGTTGTATATATGACAAATATTTTATATATGTAAAATCCAAATATGATCTTGCATGTCATATACTGTATGTAAATTGCATATGTTTCCATGTTTCAGATTTCTCTATGGGTAGTGTCACCAAAAAAAAATGTCTATGATCAAAAAAATAAATAAAAGACATGCTTTATTTCGATTAGTTTTTGGGTTTCTAGATTCATACTCACAGACTAGTTTATATATTGAACATATTACACACCATAAATAAAGTTACATAGTTATAATCCAGTAGTACCAGATAAATATTTCAGATGTGGCTTAGAAAAAAAGAAGCATTCATTCTACAATTGGGTGCAGTAAAGTAAGAAATGCTGGCAAGTGTTTAAACACGCAGTGGCCAAAATATTGGATACTTCATTTCCAGTGAACTCAGAGCGTTGTCTCTTAGGATATTGCACTGATTTTAATCTCAGACACAACCACAAAAATAAAGCATGCAAACACTCACTTCGCTGTTGCTAGGAAATGCAGTGACCTGGAAGTTGAATTCCCAGCTCCATCGCAAAATGCATCCCTCTTGTAAAAATGCACTTGGTTAAGAACACAGAAGGATGAATTTAGTGTGATGTTAGTGATCGGTCATGATTTTTGCTGTCATATTTAGTATCATTTCTTTAGGTCATTGTTGAGATAGCAAAAGGGGTCTAACCCGGTACTAGTAAGGTGTACCTAATAAAGTGGCCGGTGAGGGTATGTGCAATACCTTGAAATATATGTTCCATGTATGACATATATTTTACATTGATCGAAATATGAACTTGTATGTTATATATTTCATTTTGCATTTATTGTCATATGTCAAAATTCTATTTGAGCATGTTTTAAAACCATAGTGTTTACCTTGGCTACTGGATTTTATTTTGGCGCAGTGGGTACCGCTGTCGCCTAACA
This sequence comes from Danio kyathit, assembly GCA_903798195.1. Lineage (NCBI taxonomy): Eukaryota > Metazoa > Chordata > Actinopteri > Cypriniformes > Danionidae > Danio > Danio kyathit. The sequence goes on from LR812525.1 coordinate 15,489,977, forward strand.
GTCTGAAGGTCGCTGTTTCGAGCCTCGGCTGGGTCAGTTGGCATTTCTGTGTGCAGTTTGCATGTTCTCCCTGTGTTGGCGTGGGTTTCCTCCGGGTGCTCTGGTTTGCCCTCACAGTCCAAAGACATGCGCTATAGGTGAATTGGGTAGGCTAATTTGTCCGTAGTGTATGTGCGGGAATGAGAGTGTATGGGTGTTTCACAGTGATGGGATGCAGCTGGAAGGGCATCCGCTGCGTAAAACATATGCTGGATAAGTTGGCGGTTCATTCCGCTGTGGCGACCCCTGATTATTAAAGGGATTAAGCCAAAAAAATGAATGAATGAATCACCAAAAAAGTGATTTTAAATTCTGAGTGAGCTAAAAAAACATTTTGGGCAAAAGTGCTCCAGAATATAGTGTGACCTCGAATAACTCCAGTATACTTGTCAGTTTTTCAGTGAAGCCCACGGTTGCCAGAACTGTTCCTTGGGAAAGATTTTAGCTGAAACAAATAATGTGCTTGTTAAATAGATCATGTTTGTTTGTCACTTGCGTTCTCCCCTCCAAGAGTACTTTCAAACAAAGATGCAACAAATCACGTTTTTGTGTAGCCGAATAGTCACTAGATGAATTACTATAATCAGTTTAATGGTTCCGTTTATGGATAGGACTAAAATACTGAGCAGTGAACATTTTTCAGCCAATTTTGCAACATTAGTTGCGATGTAAGCCTTGGGGTTTATGTTGCAGAGCTTTCACCCAAGTAAAAGCATGCAAAATAAAAAAAATAAAAGGATGGTGGAATCTAAACAGTACAAACCTTGTGTTTTGTATCAGATTTTTAAAGTCTTATTGACATCAAAAATGTGTGATGTCTTAAAGTGAACAGTTAATCCGTGCAAGTTAATCCATTGAAAAAAAAAAACTGTTTGTTTAGGTAAACTTTAATCAAAATCTGATCGTTTTCTTCCACTTTGTAAAGACAGTTTTTCTGTGATTTTTTTATTTTTTTTATTTAATTGTTTAATCAGGAATGTTGAGATACAATATCTCTTCTAGCGAGGAGTCCTGGTCAAGACAGGCAGCATAGGACCAGTGGTGTAAAGTTACTAATTACAAATACTCAAACTACTATAATTAAAGGTGCAGTATGTAAGTTTGACACCCAGTGGTTGAACTAGGTATTGCACTCCTGGATCATAATAAAAGTACGCTGGGATGCCAGATTGTGTACAGGAGCGAGTGATTTAAACTGTGTTCTAAATAAAAGCAACGACACGCGATAGAGGGAATATTTTCCATATTAAAAGGAGTTTTTGTCCTAACCAACACCTCGAATTGATATATTAGAAATGGCTTCTATTTCTCACAGCTGAACAACAGAAACCTATGACAGCTAGATCACCTCAGGTAAGCCTTGTGTGCTTTATTCTGTGCTAAATGCTAACAATGCGAGTTTGAATGCATTTTACATGGCATTTGTTGCCATATACTGAAAGCAGAAAGTTCACCTCAGATCTTGAAAATACAATAAACCGTCTGAAATTGAACTTTAGAACTAAACACATATGAGTGATTCAGCATCTACATTGATGTTAAAGTGGGTTAACATGTATTAAATAGATTCTAAACCTTACCGTTTCGTGAGCGAGTGCATATTCTGTGCTTCTGAAAGGCTGTATTTACATTTCTGCCGTGTTTCGTCTGGTGCAAACAGCCAAATAGCTGATCACTGCCTCTCTCGTCACAGCGTATTGTTAGGACACGCGGTTACAATGTAACCTGCTCACCTAATGTTTACGTTCGTAATATTTATGTAATTTGCTAATTAATAACCTCATGTGGAACTGCATCTGTCTCCCATACTGTTCTTTTTGGTCACGGACGCATGCTTTCAGAGTCTTTCTGAATGAATGAATGAAATATGCTGTTTTCCAACAAGGCAACCCAGGGTGCTGACATATAATTGGCTAAACTGGCATCGTGCATATGAAATTTATCTAAACAAAGACAGCTTTCCGGCACGGAAAACCCATTTTCAAAGCAGAATATCTGACTTCAGCATTGTTTTTCAGTTAAACAAGTATGTTCACTTGGGATGTTTCTTAAATATCTGCACACATATTATGGTATTTTTATGCTTTAGAAGAGTCAAAAACTTACATACAGCACCTTTAAGTAGTTTTTCTCAGGAATTGTAATTTTTTACTAAGTAGTTTTAAAAATGTTTACTTTTACTTTCCCTTGAGTAGATGTTTAGTGCAGTATCTGTTAGGGGTGCAGACTCAGAAAATAGGGTATATGCCGAAGTATGCTAATAGGACTTTTAATTTGCAAATAACCTGGGTTAAGCGCTTCCGGTGAACTGTATGCCATTGCAAAATCAGCGCTTTTAAGGTCTGTTTTCTTTAAAAATCACAGATCTTCACTGGCTGAGTGCGTGAGCGCATGGCCAATCAGAGGGGTGTAAGAAATAACTTGCTAGAAAGGACTTAGAAAGTCCTAATTTTTTCTTGTCTATAGGGATTAGAAAAATCAGTCCTGTGATTCCGGTCCAATCAAATTGTACATAGAAGGTAAATCAGGGGTGCTCAACCCTGTTCCTGGCGATCGACCTTCCAGCTGATTTCAGCTCCAACCCTGATCAAACACACCTGAACCAATTATTTAGAACGTGAGGAGCACTTGATAATTACAGGCAGGTGTGTTTGATAAGGGCTGCAACTGAAAACTGCAGGAAGGTCGATCGCCAGGAATAGGGTTGAGCACCCCTGAGGTAAATCGTCTCATAATGAATTACCTCAAGACATGCGCGATTTATAATTGCAGCAAACTGTTTGGAAGCATTAAAAGTGTCCAAGAAGATGTCTAAAATCTTTACACACATTAACCCAGAGACTGTTTAGATGCATGTCACTGATGAGAAGATGATGAATGTTTACTGTATGAAGACCGAAATGGCCCAGCAGGCACAAGATGTCTACATAACGTCAGAATGACTTTTTACCTATAACGTCATAGACGTCATTTTTTTTGGAAGTGAAAATCAGGTTGACTTCAGAACTCAATGTAAGGCCAACGTCAATGTCCAACATCCCACCTAAAACCAACCAAATATCAATGTCTAATAATGTTACTGTTTGACGTTGTGTGGACGATACCACTATGACGTCTATCAGACATTAGATTTTAGTTGCCATACCTGAAGAATAAATGTCAGTGTTTGATGTGAATATGATGTTGGTTTAAGATGTTGGCTCGATGTTGGATTTTGGTCACTTTCTAAGAACCTAAAATCAACCAAATATCAACATCATTTGACGTCATTATTGGACAACGAAATAACATTGTCCTCAGACGCTGGCTAAACCTTGAACTTTGGTCACTTGACATCACAACTTAAATCTAACCTAATATTAATGTCTTATGATGTTGTGTGCCTGCTGGGCAATAACTAGATGCACTACAGCATGGGTGACCAACCGTGTTCCTGGCGATCGACCTTCCTGCAGATTTCAGCTCCTACCCTGATCAAACACACCTGAACCAATTAATTAGAACCCGAGGAGCACTTGATAATTACAGACAGGTGTGTTTGATATGAGCTGCAACTGAAAACTGCAGGAAGGTAGATCTCCAGGAATAGGGTTGAGGACCCCTGCACTACAGAATGTTACGTTTACACACACATACACAAATTACATGTAAATGCACCAGCATTTTACAGCAAATTACTCTCTACTCTCGAGTACTTTTGAAAGGGCTACTCTTTACTCATACTTTGAGTAATATTTACAGCAGATACTTTTACTCTACTTGCACTACATTTTTAGGTAAGTAATGGTACTTTTACTTGAGTATGATTTTTCAGTACTCTTTACACCACTGCATAGGACAGAGTTACCAAAAAAAAATACATATCATAACACACAGACACACACAAAGTGAAGTTTCACAAACTAATTTCGAGAGGAGCATGTGATATGATCGACTACAGCTCATCCTCATCGCTAATCATTAGCTAGCCTATCAGACCATTCTAAAACTACTATAAATACCCTTCCTAAACTCCATTCAATATCTTCGTTTTTGGAAACGAACTAACTAATCCGTCAAGCTTATTAGCTAGCTAACTAAAAAGGTAAAAGGAGGAGCAAAAAAAAAGAAAGCCACGCAACTACTCAATATTTTGTTCATTCATTCATTCATTTTCTTTTCGGCTTAGTCCCTTTATTAATCTGAGGTCGTCACAGTGGAATGAACCCCCAACTTATCCAGCACATGTTTTACGCAGCAGATGCCCTTCCAGCTGCAACCCATCTCTGGGAAACATCCATACACACTCATTCACACTCATACACTACGGACAATTTACCCTACCCAATTCACCTGTACCGCATGTCTTTGGACTGTGGGGCAAACCGGAGCACCCAGAGGAAACCCACGTGAACGCAGGGAGAACATGCGAACTCCACACAGAAACGCCAACTGACCCAGCCGAGGCTTGAACCAGCGACCTTCTTGCTGTTAGGTGACAGCACTACCTACTGCGCCACAGCGTCACCTCAATATTTTGTTTCAGTTGAAAATACATCATCATACAGAAGTACAATTCTGCAGCAACTTACAGTTCATGCAAACTTTAGGTAGCATGTCCACAGACGCCTTTTTTTCTCCAGCTGAGCGTTTGTTTTCTGTTGTTGTCAATAGTACTGCCGGGTTTTTAAGCGCTTGCAGCGTAGCAAGATTCCGAGAGAACATTTTACGGTCAGCTTTGAGTGCTCAGAGTTTTTTTCACCCATTGCAAGTTGAAAAACGCAGCGTCTGTCAGTGTCAATTTTGAGCTAGCCATCCAATCAGGAAAGGTGGGATAATACTGCGCAACTGTCAACAAATAATCAAATAACTTGCAAGGGTACAGCGGGCATACTCTGTGGCCCTGTTTACACTAATACGTTTTAGTTTTAAAACGCATAAGTTTTGCTACGGTTACACCATCCGTCCACACTACGCCGGAGTTTTTGAGCCCCGAAAACGGAGCGTTTTGGAAACGCTGGACAGGCCGTTTTCATTCTAATACGCTGCTGCTCCATCTCCGTGTGGATGGGGAAAAACGGAGACATCTGAAAACGGAGGTGGGGCTGCAGACATTCACCTATCTAATTGGGGCTTTTTCCTCAATATTAAGTAGCCTACACACAGTTCAGTCTTACATCCTCTCCGTGTAAGTTCAGACTTCGCAAGTTTGATATGGAAAACAAACTCCCGAGAGTGTACTTTATAAAGTCATTCACATCACCCTGGCTATGCTGTTCCACTATCGGAGCCTATAACATTAGGCTACTGCCTCCTTTCATTTTCATTGAAAATACGAAACATACACTCTCTTTCACTGAATATCCGTTTTAATGATCAATAATGGCCATTATAAAAGTATAACGCACAATAAGTTTATACAATAGAGAAAATAAAGGCAAACAATCAGTCAGATATGCAGAATCCCTGTCTGCGGTTATATTAATTAAGATATTAACCTAACTTATCTTTGCACTCAGCCAAAGCACGTTACCTGAGAACAAGTGATAGATTCAAAAGAGCAAAGTCGGGGATTATGTCGTCAGATATAGACAACAAGATGAATTAAATATCACGTTTAACAAATAGAGTGAACGCTGGGTTTACGCTGGGTAAAACGCTAGTGTGGACGCGGATCGTTTTCATTTTGAAACGCCATTTTAAAACTAAAACGTACTAGTGTAAACGGGGCCTGTATCATAGCAACCGACTGGAGAAAAAAACCCGCAGCTGAGCATTTTTAGAACAGTGCGTGTGTCTCTGCAGCACAAAAACACTTCGGTGGACACGCAGCCTTAAATTCCTCATTAAAGTCAAAATACATTTTTTTAGATGCTATCATTATGTTGGTCTTAAGGATATCGATAAGCTAGCGTGCTCCAAAATAGTTACAGAATTAGCATTAAGAAGATACAAACATTCAAAGCTTGCAGTTTGTCAGTCCCACCTCAACGGATCAATGATTTTTTTGACGTCAGCTCATGCTTCAGTTTCTCATCAAATCACCCGTCAACCAAATGCTTGTTAGTATCTGACATGTCTCACCCCTTCAAGATGCTATTGCTTATATACGCTCGAGCTCAACCACTCTCACTTAAGGTGAACAATTAATCTGTGCTAGTTAATACACACATAAAAAAACTAAATGTTTGTTTTGGTAATCTTCAATCAAAGTCTGAGCATTCTCTGCTTCGGTGTTTGGAGCGTCGGTCCTTATTTGATGATGTTAGTTTGATGCTTTAGCCACAATATTCTTAACCACACCCTTCTCACTATTAGGTAATGATGAAGAAGGAAAAAAAGCCCCACCCCCTACTCAATATTCAGTTTCAGATGGAAGTACATCAACATACTGAAAAGTTTCAGCAACGTCCGATTCACACAGACTTTCAAACACATGATTGTTTTGTTTGTTGTTGCTAGAGTAACTGAAGCGCAATAGGTAAAGGCTCCGCCCTCTTAAGGAATGGGGGCAGGGAGCAGCAGCTCATTTGAATAAAAAAAAAGCCACACATGAAAACAGTGTGCCTCTGCTTACACCAAAAAATAGACATTTATAGCATAAAAAACACACCCTAAACACTCACTAACAGTTAACAGATAATATAATTAGCACTTCTTGTGTGTTTTGCCTCTTCTTGTTAAATTGCTGAACACCTCCTCAATTGTACGTCATTTTGGACAAAAGCATCTGCTAAATGACTACATGTAAATATGTAGCAGATTAATACATGATCTGGGACAATATTTAGAGCTGAATCTTCAAAACAGACATTCTTGGAACACTTTATGTAACAGTGTAACACATCTACATAATAAAAATGATTCTTTTAATAAATGTTAACACACTCACTTAGCATACATTACACACAGCACCGCTAGATGCCTGACAAATCTGGTCAGAGCGCAAGTGCTATATGCTCTCTCTATATTTTTGAATTCTGAATTAAAGAAAGATTATGAGGTTATGAATGAGTCAGAGTCTGTTATCTGCCAGAAGCAGAGTGCTTGTGCTAGTCAAGAATGCAAAACATGACGACTGCATAAATTCTTTAAAGCATTTCTTGTAAATGTATCATTTCATAACGTTAAATCAAGCTTTGAATCATAAATCTTATTTATACCGAATCAAAAAGTCCCTCCACCCACATATTTTGGATCCAAAAGTGTCAATTCTGCAATAAGAAGGCCTTGCATAAGACTCTGCATGCAGAACGCTGAGAATTAAAATAATAATACAATAATTGAATGCAAATATGGCATGTGTTGTTACTTTTTCACTGATCAAAAATCTTAAAATAGTTTTTGGTTAGCAATGTTAAAATGAATAGCTATTATATATATATATATATATATATATATATATAATATATATATATATATATATATATATATATATATATATATATATATATATATACAGGGCTTAACATTAACTTTTTTGATCACCAGCCACTGTGGCTAGTAGATTTCTAACATTACTAGCCACTCAGCATTTTCACTAGCCACAATTTTCTTGTTGGGAAAATATATTTTATATGCATACATTTGACTTTGACATGCTAAAATGACTTGATTTAGATGTGTTATGTCCACAAGCCTTCTCATTCATTTAACTTCTTGTGTGTATTGTGTATTAGCTTGCTCAGTGTGCATGAGCAAATGGGTTGTGTCGCAATGCAATCAGTTTTTATTTCACATGACTTTTCATATATATATATATATTATAGGTGGGCATAGATTAATTTTTTTAATCTAGATTAATCTAATCTAGATTAAAATGGCTCATTTGAATTCTGCCGAAGGCATTCAGAATATGTGTGCTACCCAAATAATGACTAAAAGTAAGTCTTTGAGAACGGGTTTCTCAAGCCAGGTGACGCATTAGACCAGGGGCTCATCTCCTGTTTCCAAAATGCATCACAAACTGCTTGAGAAACTGTTCTACTATGATAATTGGTGATGAAAATAAATGATGCTCAATACGATGTACTTGTGTTGACTAACTGTTTATTCAGTTAAACATGAATGTTGAACTGTAGGTCTACATAAGCTCCAAACAGCGATTTCATACTTTCTTTTGATGTACGTACATACAGAAAATGCTGCTTCGCAAAGGCAAGTTCACAGAGCCCTGACAGTGTGTCAAACATTGAGTATGTTTACATGGGCAACAATACTTTAATACGATTTTAATATGATTAAAACAATACTCTGATTAAGAGTTTACCATGTAAACAGCGAGTTTTGATTACTTAATGCGATTAAAGTCATAACTGAACTAAACAGAAATGGAATTAAGACATGGAGTATGCAGATATTAGTGGCATTACTGACAAACTATTCCCGTCATGTAGGACTTTTCGCCATATTTTCCGACAAGATCCACACAGGCGGCTGTCAGTAAAGGACCACACAGACACACAGACACGCAGACACAAACACACAGACACACACACACACACACACACACACACACACACACACACACACACACACACACACACACACACACACACACACACACACACACACACACACACACACACACACACACACACATCGCGAAATGCGGAAGTTTTTTTTCTTCTCATTTGCCGTGCGTTATTAAATTCCATAACACTCTCACCTGTTCTTACTCATTTATTTGCGTCTAATACCCCAGTTTGTCACGAATGCATGAATTAAATGTTTGTGAGTTAAAGTGAAACTGCTGAACTGCAGTTAGAGTCAGGCATCCTGCTGATTTGATTCAGAAGGGCACTTCTTTCCCGGACGGCTCATAGGTCAGGTATACATCCGCGCTAAACTATCAAGGTGAAAGTCATCATAGCTTGCGTAGAAAAGACCCAGCTCCCACCCAACTTTGAGAATAGATTAACTGCGATATTTTTTTTATCGCGTGATAAGAGTCTCGCGTTAACGCAGCACGTTAACGCCGATAACGGCCCACCACTAATATATATATATATATATATCAATAATATATATAATATATAATATATAACAATAATAAATAATAAAAATAAACTAACAGAAATAAAAAAAACTGCATGTTATTTCAATTATTTCAAATTTTATGTTTATGTTTGAGTTTAATGTAAATGTTATGTTTGCCATACCACAACACTTGCCTTTAGTTGTACATCAGTATACGAAATGCATAATTTAAAATAGTTTGATG